>OU342636.1:43928790-45128790 GCA_910589415.1 Malachius bipustulatus
CAAAAATCAACGATCTGCACTTTTACTAGAAAAAGATTCTCTCCTGCCAATACAATCGAAGTTGGCCCCTTCGTATTACCTCAAAAATCATCGGTGAAATACCTAGGCATAACCCTTGATAGCAAACTAAACTGGAAACCTCAAATCCAACAGACAATTAAGAAAACAGAGAACACTTTGAACATTCTCAGAGCTTTTGGTCATCACAAATGGGGATGCGACCCCAACACGATGCTGTTGTTTCATAAAACTTTAATAAGCCCAATTATCGATTTTGGCAGTATTTTCTATGGACAAGCATCTGACTCAAACTTATCAAAGATCGAATCGCTGAAAAACAAATCCATAAGATTGTGCATTGGATACTTAAAAAGCACTCCGGTAATAGCAATGGAAGCTGAGTCAGGCCAATCAAATCTGCATATACGAAGACAATACTTAGCCGACAGATTCGTATTGAAACTTCAATCAAGGGACGAGAACCTAAAGAATCAAATAAGGAGGTTGGCCATCCTGGCTCTCACAACTCCATATTGGCAAAATAAGAAACTCCCACCAATAATAGAAAGCTATTTGTACATAGACGAATTCGTAACCCCCATATATAGTAGTAGGCGGGACCCATACCATTCAATACCGTATGAAGCCACGATCTTACCAGTTAAAACTTCCAGACTTTCCGACTTAGGCGATTACCCAGAGAACTTAAGAAACACAATCTTTGAAGATGAAGTCAAAACAAAATGGAATTCATATCAATACATATATACCGATGGCTCGAAAGATGGACGGAGTACAGGTTGTGCGTTTTTTCATCAAGATGATCGATACTCAGAAATATTTAAATTACCTGAAGTTACAAGTATATTCACCGCTGAACTGGTTGCAATACATCAGGCCTTCCTTTACGCCCTTCAGCATTCCAGAAGCAAATTCGTAGTTTTTACTGACAGCAAATCAGCCCTAGAAGCCCTTCAAAACATACCCTCGAACAGAAAAAGCAGTTACCTCATATATCAGATCCTAAATATTAACTACCAACTACAAAACCATGGAAAAGTGGTCTACCTTGTGTGGATAAGGGGCCATGCTAAGATAACAGGCAACGAAAAGGCTGACCAACTAGCCAAACAAGCAAGAGAAATAGGAACGCAAATAGAAGAATTTAAGGTACCGTATTCTGATTTCCATGGAAATCTCAGGAAGAAGGCTATGATAGCACGACAAACGTATTTCACAAATGCAAATACAGCGAAATACTATCGAAGCATCCAACCACAGATAAATAATAAGCCGTAGTTCCGTAATGAAACCAACAAAAACTTCATCAAGACAATTTGTAGGCTAAGATCAGGACATGCACTTTCCCAGGATTACAAATATAAAATAGGCTTAGCCCCCACGAATGAATGTAGTTGCGGAGATATAGCTGATCTTCAACACATAATATTAGAATGTCCTGCATTAGAGCAGGAAAGATTTCAACTTTTTGAATCCTTACAAAATGTTCAGCAACCATTTAACCTGAAATACCTGTTATCTTTAAGTAACATAAATGTATATCGAGCTATATATAGATATCTTGTTAGTAGTAAGTTAGACATATAAGTTAAGATAGAAAAGAAGGAATAATAAGCAACTAACTGCAATGATTTAAAAAACAAAAAAAAAAGGAAAAAAAAAAAGGAAAAAAAAAAAGAAAAAGAAAAAAGAAAAAAAGGAGAAAAAAAGGAATAAAAAAAGAAAAAAAAGAAAAAGAAAAGAAAAAGAAAAAAAAAGAAGGGAAAAAAAGCGAAAAAGAAAATACAAAAACGGAAAAAAAAAGAGAAAAAAAAGTAAAACGACTAGATGAATAAAAATATATATATGTGAATATGTATTATATGTAAATATAGGAATATTTGAAATTAGCAATGTAGAGAAAAAAAAAAAAAAAGAAAAAAAAGAAAAAAAAAATATTTTTGTTTTTAGAAAAAATTATTGTATGACTGCATCTGAGTGCAATTATGTAACTGCTATTGGTCTATACAGGTAGAATCGCCGGCCCTTATGATTGTTAGTAACACATTTGTGTGTTTTTGGGATATACATTTATAGATATGCTTAGATCAAGTTGGTGTGACTGTAATTAAATTCTACCCCAAAAGGGGAAAAAAGAGACTGGCTAATTGGTTCAACCAAAGCCAAATTAAATCAACAACAACAACAAAAACGGGAGTAGGTATATGGAAATCTTTTATATGTATAATATTACATAATATTAAAAAACTACATTTAAAGTTAAAATAATAGACACTAAAAAATATAATAAAAATAAATGCAAATCTATCATTTCTTATAGGTATGCAAGTTTTGTGTGAAGTGGTGTAAGTAACTATAAAAAATTTAACCACGTTATCTATTATACCTTAATATTAATTTAATATTCTTCAATTGCTCATAGAGTACATAATATTTTATACAACAGTAAATTTCTAAGGGGAAAATATTAAAGTATTTGCAGCCCAGACACCAACTATGTACTTATAGCTAAATGCACATGTAGAAAAAATTTTTCAATATTTTGACCAATGACAAAAAAATTGTAACATGCAAATGTTAAATTTTTCCTGTAAATTTTTATATTTTTAGAATATTCCTAATGACTTTTCTTATGAACCTGATATAGACGAGCTATTGAGACCTGCTTGGTCTAGGTGGGATCAAAGGGGTGATTTGAAGTTTACCATAAAAATATCTGCAAAACAGACTCAGGTCAGCTATTGGAAAGAATTAAAATAATGCAAGAATGTATAACGTATTTTATTTGAAAAATTGAAGATTTGAATGTCACAACTTTTTGGGTTTGTCTATGTATATTCGATAATATGTACTTTCTACGTGTGCGCGTGTAATATAGTTTGTGTCTGAGCTCGAAAGCGTTTTCTTTCGACGCGCTCGGTGTACATAACCAAGAAAGAAAGGCACTTTTCAATGATCCTGTATAATATTTTACACAAACTATTGTATTGCCTATAAAAATAAAATGCATAGCTTCACATCACATCACATAATCACAATAATTCAGGTATAGATAGTATAGATACATTACTAAAATTGTCATAAAAAATACGAAAAAATTCGCTGGAAAAAGTAACTTAGAAAACTAGAAAAAAAATTCAGTCTTGGAAAATTTTGAGCACACTTAGGTAAGTAAGTTTTAGTTACAGGAAACGTCCAAGATTTGCTGCAATTTTAAACGACGCCATATCAAATGGCAGGAATGTTTCAATGTACCTATAACGTCAAAAAATGGTATCTTGTTTGATAATGTTGTATTTTAATAGACAAGATAATAAAACGTACCTGAAATGGCCTAATAACTTGGAAACTGAAGAAGCGCGAAAAACGTCGAAACAGGTCAATTATGTTATCGAGGGGGACATAATATTTTGGTGAGAAATTTATAAGTACCCAGGTTTAGATATCTCACTTTCTGCGGGTTTTGATTAAATACAGGATAGCCCAACGAAAACGAAAAATGCGCGAGAAATGTCGAAACAGGTCAATAATTGTTATCCCTTGGACGGGATAGCTACTCCTTTGCTTATAATCATGGGGAATATTTTATTTATTTGTACATCACTTTTTGGGTTTCGCCTGAATGTTACAGGGCGAATCGATAAAAAAGGTCTACTTCATAATTATACTGCCTTTTTTTTAAATAAGCAAACAGAATTTTTTCAATACAACGTCGCACTTCTCTAGCTGCCATGATAATAACCATCAGCGAAGAGCGATATTTTATTTAAAAATTTCTCCGGCACATTTTCGAAGAAAAAGAGCAATTATTGTTAAAAGAACCTGTTTCATCGTTTAATCCTGTACCTAATTAATATTTAGACAAAACTCAAAAAGTGAGATATTGTTGTAAAGAGTAGATCTTCAGTTTCCAAGTTATTAGGCCTGGTACGCTTTCGTTGACCCACCCCCCCTCCCCTTTGTACTTGTTATCTTCCTACATGTAAAAAATTATTATAAATAAAATAATATACATTACCTATGTAGTGTGTATTTATTGGACATAACTACAATTTTTTCGCTTTGTCGATATTATGTTTAAAATGATCTATGTGCCAAGCGTGGTAAGATTTTAAAAGATAAATGCCCACGACTGCATTTGCCTGCTGAAAATGGACAACAAAACATCAAAAGGGGGAAAAGTCGATATGGACGCAGTGTGCAAGAAACGACTTTGCACTAATTGAAAAACACAAAAAAGTTTGTAAAGTATTTACACCAGAGTGCGTCAGAGATAATGGTAAGAGATACACTCCACAGTAAGCCGTTCATTGTAGCAGATATGAAATTTTGAAAATATTCAAGTATAGCTGCCAACTGCTTTCTTAATACTTCCAAGCTTAACATTTCGAAGGAGTCCTGCATCAGAATCACAAAAGAAGAACCTATCAAAGTAAAAATAAAGAAGACACATAGTAAACTAGAAGCATGGGAAGAAGTCAACATTTTTAACACACAGCAACTTGCTAATGTATAGTTCTAGCAAATATTGAAACGACCAAACGCATATTACAACTAAAGAAAAGCTTACAGATTTAGAAGACATGGTACCTACCCTACATTCCGGAACAACATCAACTCTCTTACAGGCAGTTGATCGCATTTGAAAATGGCATTTAGACCTTTTCATATTAACCAATAATTTACACCTGGCACATAGAAAACTGTTTTACAAAAATTTTATTTTGATTCCTCATTTCATATTAATGTGTTCCTCTTTGCATAATATTTTACTGTTAAATTAGTTGCAAATATATTACAGAAACACAATAAAATTATTTTTTAATATGATGTTTAAAATGTTAAAATTGGCACTTAAGTATTATATCCTTTTGAAATTAAGGTCTACAATTGTATAAACTTACTCGCAGAATATTGATCTCCATTTTCGCCAAAATCCATCACGTAATCATTATTATTGAATGTTTCATTATGTCGTTGCTCACAAGACCGATCAAGAACATCATTATTATTAAAATTCGTGCTAGGAAAGATATACCCACTATCGTTATATATTTCATTGGTCGGCTGATATTGAATATTCAAAAAATAATCGGGTGCGTGTTTCGGCAATTGCAAATTGTAATTTTCCTGGTCAATGTTTGTGGTGGTACTTGCTTCGGTAATCTTTAGTCTGCTGTCGTTTTGTTTCCATTCTTTGTAAGAAGACGAAGTCGGCGAAGACGACGAAGTAGGTGTTGGAGGTTTTTCGATTTTCAAAGGAGTCTCCAGTTTTTCCGTCGTCGTCGAAGTGGGCTTCGAGATCTGCTTCTTTTTCTTCATTCTTCTGTTCTGAAACCATATTTTTATCTGCCTCTCGGTTAATCTAAGGTACTGCGCCAGCTGAATTCTTCGTGGGCGGCATAAATAGTTGCCTTTTGAAAATTCACCCTCCAACATCATTAACTGAAAAGTAGTGTAAGCTGTTCGAGCTCTTTTAGTTGAATCCGGCGACAATTTTATTGTCCAGTTCTATGGAATGTCCGTATCCTTTAAAAAGAGAATATTATTTAAAATAACTGAAACGTACGTTGTAGGAAAACTGAAAAGCTTCGATTTTTATCGTAACCTATTTTCGCTTATGATTGACCGATTTGTTGTAAGATCGAAGAATATATGAATAACCCACTATGAATTGATTTCCTTTATGTCTAAACTATACAGAGATGTTAGTCGAAAGTGAACAGGCAACACATAGGTAAGTCGCGGTCAGACTACAGAAATATTTTCCAGCAAAATTTTACTTTCGCAGGAACTGGGATTTTTCATGTTTTGCCTATCGGTATGTTGACTATAATTATAATTATTGATGGACCTGTCAATTTTTTCTCTTTTTGCTTTGAAAACCAGTTAGAAAAAGTCAAACAAATGACTGGAGGTCTCGGAAGAAAACAAAACAACATTAACAGATGATAGTGAAAATGTGATTCCTAGAAGACCTAGAAGACAAACTCAGAACGTGAAAGTAATTGAAAATTTTTTCAGGATGATCGAAACAGGCCCCAGTTAATGGAGTACGGAACAACAGAGTCCAAAGACAACAAATGAAGAGGTAACATTGGAACTACTTAAATTGCTCAGAGAAGATCAGAGACCAGGATTACACCCAGGGAATGGCTAACAACTACCTTCGTTGCAAAACCAAAGAAAAATGTAAGAATCACAGGGTGATAATCTTAATGAGTCAGACACCAAAACCATCATCCTTAAAAATCATACATAACCGACTACACATTAAGAAACTTGCCAACGACAAAAGTTACTCTCAGTTCGGGTTTCGTAATAATTGGGTTTTAATCCAGCGCTGTTTAGACGTCAACAAGGACGTATTTGCATGCCTAATAGTGGACTATGCAATGGCATTTGATAGAGTATGACATGATCAAATCCTAAAAATCCGAAGAGAAAGACAATTGGATAGCTACTCTGAATGGAACAATAATAGAAAACTTATAAGTAGCACAGTCAAACAGCAAACATTATGATAGATAACAAACGGACGGAAGATATCGAAATCAGACGCGCAGTTCGACAGGGATATATTATTACTTACGAAAATAATACAATTTATTTCTCCCTTCTTCTTTAAGTGCCATCTCCTCTGAGAAGGTTAGGTATCATCACAGCGGAGGATACCAGTTCGACCAAAATACCCTGCTGTGCTTTAATCCCATGGGTGAGTTCGACCGACTGGTTCATCCCTGCAACACTTCTATAGCTTATATTTATAAATTATAATATTTGTTTTACAAAAAAAAAATAAAAAAAAAATGAAAATAAAATTTTCCCGTATAGTGCGAACTTTTTGGCGGCCTGTATAAACATACTTTGCACTGTATATATTGTCGGTATATATAGGATATTTCACTTTAATTTAGAAAATGCGATAATAAAGTTCAAATTAAAAAGAATAAAATGAATATTACCTTCACTAATAAGAGAAAATTATGATTTATGAAAATATTTGTCCTATTTAGAAAACATTATTTAGTTAAAAACAGGTGCAGTGACACTTCACTCACTTCATCTGAAAAGCCCGCCACTGCTGCGATTTCTTCCACCAGCCTAGAAAATAATACCACCATTTTATAAAGTAATGTTTATTCCTGGATTTTTTATAATAGTTTATTCTTCATTTTCAAATAAATGTATGTAGGTACATAATACATCCTACATAGGCAAAATGCGTACAAAAATATATACAAATAAAATAATACCTACATTTATAATCTTTATCATTGCGGAGAATATTGATGAGTTACAGATTTTATAAAATCTATTTTACTAGCGTATCCTAGCTCATAATGTTCCTTAATTTTTCCTTCGATAAAACGAATTTTCTTTTTCACATTATGTCTTACAGCATTTTGAAAATTATTGTTTACCGAATAAATTTTTATATACACTTCTGCTTGGAAATTCAATAATATGTCCACAAACTTAAATATATCTGGATGGGGATGATAAAAGCACTCGCCAAATTTTGCGTGAAACGATTCACAAGCATTGGTTGTGTATAAATATAGGTGACGCAGAATTAGAGGCCCACATACCGGGTGGAAACGACGAATCTTCACTGATGTAATTTTCTACTATGTATTCTGAAAACTGGTGAACTCTGATATCATCAGGCATGTTTTCAAATAATTCTGTCTGCAGCATAAAATTCGCCAACGTCTTGGGGTGTCAAATAAGGAAGACTAAAGTACAATTTCAAATATTTTCCAATACTATAGTTTGATTTTTATATTCGTTAACAAGCCCTAAGCTTTGGATTTTTCTATACCAACTTTGGGCAAGATGGAACTTACAACCAATAATCTCAGATTCTGGCCAAATATATCTAGCTGCCTTCTGAATTGCTAATTCATAATCACAAGTTATCTGTTTCGATTCAAAATTCAATTGATTTTCTTTACAAATGTTTCTCAAACAATCAAATGTTTTCATGTACATTTCCATTGTTTTTCCAGGCAAGATACAAAAAACCAAAGGTATGTAATATCCATTTTTGTATCCATGTATGGTAAATAATTGATAAAAAAATTTTGTACAGTATTGAAAAGTTCCATCAATATTATACAGGGTGTCCCAGCTTATTCGAAGCGGTCTCTGTAGGCCAAACGATGGATTTTTTCAAAAAAATTTTTGCACATTCAAGTACAGGATTACAATGGCCATAATTTAAAATTATTTTGGGGTATACAGAGTGTCCCATATGACCGTGGCATATCAAAGTTATGTTTTTTTAAATGGAATGCTCCTAGGTTATTGCATTTTTAGATTGTCTGAAAAGGGAAAATAAGATTGGCTTTTACAGTTGGTGTTTAAATTCAGAAGTTTTTGAGTTATAAACAAGTGAAAATCGTCATTTTCAAGTTCAAGGCCCTGTACAACGAAAACGGTTCAAGATAGAGAAAAACGGCTTACATGTCCCTATTTTAACTTTTCATGTACTATCCTATGATCTGGATGAAATGTTTATACAGGGTGATAAAAAATTTGAAAAATTCTGAGATTTCTCCACGCGTCGCCAAATAAAAAAATCAGAGAAAGTACAAATGTTTCTATACCATAGAATAGTACATGAAAAATTAAAATAGGGACATGTAAGCCGTTTTTCTCTATCTTTAGCCGTTTTCGTTGTACAGGGCCTTGAACTTGAAAAGTGACGATTTTCACTTGTTTATAACTCAAAAACTTCTAAATTTAAACACCAACTGTAAAAACCAATCTTATTTTCTCTTCTCAGACAATCTAAAAATGCAATAACATAGGAGCATTCCATTTAAAAAAACATAACTTTGATATGCCACTCTCATATGGGACACTCTGTATACTCAAAAATAATTTTAAATTATGGCCATTGTGATTCTGTACTTGAATTTTCAAAATTTTTTTTGAAAAATTCCATCGTTTGGCCTACAGAGACCGCTTCGAATAAGCTGGGACACCCTGTATAGTATCGACATTACTTATAAAATATAAATTTGAATAGCAGCCAAAAATAATTGTATTGTTTGCAGTTGATGTAGAAATTGTTCATCCTTACTTGTTTTCAAATTCAAATTGCTTAGAACTTCGATCACTTCCTGTTGTGACTTTGGTAAAGATGGTAAAGTTTTTCTCCTTGCATGATAGATATTTCTTCTGGTGCACTGAAGGTCTTTAAATAACAAAGAAAGTTCACTGAATTGTTCCTCCCTCAACTCACTGTGAATAATTTTCAGTGGTCTTTCTGATAGATTTTCCACTGCTTTTCTCTTCGTCGAGTTATTATGATTACCATTATGATTTTATAATCTTTATCGTCGTCTCGTGTATAAAATACTTTCCTACAGCTTCTTAATACTGAAGTAGACCACCCCTAGGTATGGCAAACTCTTTTCAAAATTAATTAAAATAAAAATTAAATATATAAATTAAATGACGAGATGGACTACGTGGCAACATAGCAGAATCAAGCTGTACCATCATTCATACAAGATGTAAGTAAAGAAAATTATTGAAATCAAGCTACACCTTCGAAATTTTACATGATGATAGTGAATAAGTTAGACAACTTGAGAAAAATACCAGAAACCAGTTATCAACACGGAAAACCCTTGAAAACTCCAATTAAACATTTGAAACAATGAAAACTACCCGAAAACGTCTAGATAAGCCAGCGAATTTTCATACTCAGCTACCCCTGATAAATGCTCAAATTTGAAGATATCAATTAAGAAAATCCCATCACAGACAGCACCAGAATAAACGAATAAAGTTTCAACAATCAATAAACCTAAAACCGCTAATTAACCCGTTAAAATGCGAATTTCGACTTGAAGAAAAAACACCTACCTATAGAAAATTCTCATACACATACTTTCAGCTGCTTTCCCGATCCCAGAAAAGCAGGAAAAGCTGAAATAATTTGGTTTCTCGGATAAAACACAAAGCAAGCTCATAACGGTAAAGAAGTAACGGAAGTCGAATACAATACATCGGATGAAGACAAGGGTGGTCTCAACTATAAATAGGCTGGAGTTTTCAAGAGAAATTCATTCAGAAATCTGATCCAGATCCTGAAACACCCGAGTTACTAAGCCTAGAAAGAAGCAATTCTCCGCCTAGAAGAAGTAACTCATCCTCTCATTACCTGCCTTACGCCGAATATACCTATCTATCTTCATGCCAAGACCTGCCCTGTAATTTGGAAAGCTTGTCTATTTAAGAGAGCCAGTCATTCTGGAACGCTTAATTAACTACCCAAGAGAGCCGATTATAGCTGTCAGGTTTGACTGATTTGGGATTTCCTATAACAGTTTCCCTCGAGAAGTTTTCTTTTGATAAGTAACAACACCGTCAATCAGTCAAGTCACTGCCAAGTCTCGCCACTGTCCCGCAATGTCAGATCTACAGTCAAACACCGATGCCGCCGCCCTCGTCGACGCCGCCTCCAACACCGCCGCCCCCGATGTCGCCGTCACCGATGCTGCAAATGGTCCAGAAATAGCCCAACGATATCCGGTCACTCGATCTGTTCGAGAAGGGGCCAATATATTGCATTTCTACAGCCTTCAATCAGGTGGTAACCCAAATTTGCACGCTACCACGCAACAATTGAATACAGGTTAATAAAAGTCGGTATTGTATATAAACGTTTATGACACCTCTTGTTTATTTACTTAACACAGT
Source organism: Malachius bipustulatus (assembly GCA_910589415.1). NCBI lineage: Eukaryota > Metazoa > Arthropoda > Insecta > Coleoptera > Melyridae > Malachius > Malachius bipustulatus. Next base: position 43,939,531 of record OU342636.1, read on the forward strand.
TTTCTTTTGTTCACTAGCATCAAAGAAGGAGCCGGGGTGGAAGCAAAGCAGGTCCTCGACTACCCTGTACAATGTTGCCTAACTGTACGAATTTTCTCAACTTTTAATCCACTTTAGAAAATATTTGTTAAAATACGTCAATTTTCCACTTTACGTCGAATTATCACTGTAAGTCAAATTTCCACTTTAGTTTGGTCAAAATGAAAATGAAAAGGTAAATCTTTGAAATCACAATCTAAAATTTGGTTTTTCCTTGGACTGAAATTGGTACTGATGTTTATTTGCAAAAAGCCATTCAAGATTCATGAAGTTGTTTTCTCAACTTAAAAAGTTTATGTGCACGACTTCTTTCACCTTAAATAATCTCAGACGTCCTATTAACGCGAGGTATACTCTTTTAAACTAACTCGCATCAACAAACATTTACTAACAAAAAGGTATACCGCCGTTAGGAGAAAAGTGATCACTGACTAGGTTGATCATTCCTCTGCAGGCGGGAATGAATCGCAAACATGGCCGGCGGTGAGTTGAAGACCTTGCACTCTCGTAAAGTGTTGATATGCCGTTTATGGTATTATTTAACTGATGGAATTCTAGCACAATAAACTCCGCCCAATTCAAAATTAAAAAAAAAAAAGAAAAGAAAATAAAATAATAAATGAGGTACACATTTCATAACCAGGTGAAAATGGTAAAAATAGCAAAAGAAAAGGAAAAGAGAGATTGCCGTGTTGCAATTGGTCTGAAAAGAAAGTGTGGTTAAAATTTTGGGGAAATGCCTCCTGCGTTGCCGAAACTCCGGCTACCTTAGTTTATCAAAAATAAAGTAACTTAAATTAAATACGAATTTGTCTGAGGTGAAATAAATGTATTAAACTATCCCTTTTGTTTTCTTTCCACCATTATTTCTGCATACCTTATCCAGGAACCTATGAGGTTACCTACAAAACAAGGCACAACTCATTTGGGGGTTTTCAAAAAAGAAAAATAAAAGATTTTTCTAGACGATCATCGAGCCAGGGGGGTGAGTGGTTACAATACAACGCCATCGGGCATTTCCATTTTTCGACACATATGATTTTGAAAACTTATAATTTTTGTGTAAAAGTATAATTTTACCTCTCTCGCTATACATCGGAGATGGCGTAGCCATGTTTAACAAATAAAATTTTCCACTTTGTTATATAAAAAAGAAATATTGTCTAACACACGCGCGTCTAAAATAGCAAACTGAATACTTCTAAATACAAGTACGAAATGATCGAACAGTCGTACATTAACATCGGAGATCTGCATCTCACAAGACGGCAGGTAAAATTGATAGTACAAGTGTTTAAAAGTTTATAACCCTCTTAATAGCCGTAAAGCATTAGGTATATTGGGGGAAAAACCAGAAAGCACAAGCTGTTTATTCTTATTCCCAATAAAGTAACGAAACTTACAAGTAACAACCATCGTGAGAAGTCTGTAGGCAGGTAAAGTCCTTCCAAAAATTTAGGTAGGTACATCTTTTGTTACCTGCAGCCTGCAATACAATAATTGCGGTGTAAATACTTATAATGGAAATGTTATTTATGACACCCACAAGAACTGTTCCTTAAAATTTTACTGTTTACGATGTAAGACCGTATGCGGTTATTTTTTTCTCATGCATAATTTATTAAACCTGAGGAAATATCTATCTGATTATTTTTTATGATATGAAGAAAAACTCAAAACAATGTTACTCTTTCTGTTCAATGAGACAGACATAAATAATCCGACCATGCCAGTGATGAAAATTAAAGTTAAAAATTGTGAAATGTAAAAGTAAATAAGAATTATTGCATACTTTGAATTTGAAGTAACAACTCTATATTTAAGTAGATGGGCACAGGTAAATTGCACACCAGTAATCCTTTTACGACTTGGACATATTTAAGTCCCTGTAATCTCATAGGTAAATTCCACACCGAGACCCAATAGGTAAAGATACTCGTACGCTGATATCTTAAAGTGGTATAGTCGACCAACATGAGATATAATGAAATGATCTAATTGTTAACCAAACTGTTTTTTGCGCCGGCAAGAGTAACAGTTGAGAAATAAGGCCTGCAAAGTATCATCCTTACCCTAATACGTACCATCGACATAATAATGCGCTCGAACAGGAAGCCCGCTCTCCACGAGACCGCAATAGTAGCTACCGGTTCCGTCAGGTTTTTGGTCAAGGTAGGTTTTTTTTCTTTATTTATTGAATTTGATTGCGTGGGATGAAAGAAACACGGTTACTGCTAATTTTTACTTTATTGAAAATAATAATTAGGAACCTTTCTTCTCGGCTTCTCAATGCACAATGACAATATTGATTCGCTCTCGCATCCTGTAGAGATGCGCGCCAAGTTTAACTTAAAAATTCAAATATGCCTTAACAGTAGGTTTTTTTTCATTTTACGAACATTTGAAGGAAAAAAAACCTACCCTGACCAAAGACCTGACTTACTGCAGCAAATAAGTTTAAGGCAGAAAGTTACACTTTGAGGCCTTATTTCTCAACTACTACCTGCCGGCGCAAAAATTCAATGGTACTAAAATTCAATATTTCTAGAGACACAAGCTATCCGAAAGTAGAAGACAAATCGCCCCATACCCATGCCGCTCAAGTAAATATTCACCAAATAAATAATAATAATAATATAATAAAACTACTATTTTATCAGAAACTTTTAATCTCCATTATTATGCATTATTGCATGCATTAGGAGACTTATTCAACTATTTACAAGAAAAAATCTACCTATAGGTATCTTTATTCTGGTTCCTCTGTAACAGCATTAAATTATACTTCCTTGGTGTGGAAATTACCTATAAGGATTAAAGACCTTTTAAAGGTTGGTGTGCAATTTACCTCTGGGATTAGAGAGCAGGTAGTCTTAGTGTGGAATTTACCAACTCCGAAGTAGATACCTAAAATGCCCGTATTCACAAAGCATTCCTGTCCTGTTATATCCCCAAAATAATTAAATAAACGGTATGAAGATATACAGTTTTTTAGCATTAGAATGAGATGGAGATAATTGATTACGTAATTATTTCGGAAATTATCGTTTGTGAATACGGGCATATGTGTTATTTTATATCTTGTGACTGACACAAATATTCAGACCTTATTAAAGATCGGTTTGGCAACTATGGAAGGTAAGCAGTTCATAATTTCAAGAAATTCTCCAATTTCGTGTTTTATGACCGGAACGAATGTTAATCCTTGAGTTCGACGTTAAGGGATTAAAATTCAGTATCTTGGTCGAATTGCACCAAAACCTCAAGTTACTTAGCCCGGAAATGCATCTTTTTCATATATTTCTTTTTCCCTGCTGTATCGTCCCTGCATAATGTTCTCCAACACTATATACTTCTCGCCCCTCATCACATGGAACAGATGCTGCAACTTCTTACTTTAACTGTGTTTAATATTTCCCTTTCTTTTCCCCTTCTTCCCATCAGTACTTCTTCATTTGTTATCCTGTTTACCCAACTTATTCTCAAGATCCTATGGTTCATTAATTTTCCTGTTGTTGGACTGATTTTGTAATTGTCGTAAATTTAGTCATTTTGGTATTTAAGATTTAAGGTAAGACCACTCTCCTCGCCGCTCATCACTCAAGCTCTGCAGATCTTCCAGTGTCTCGGCAATATCGTCTGCATACCGGATATTGTTGATGGGTGTCTTATTATTTCTCCCTTTTCCCATTATTTCTCCCTTATTATTTAATCTTTATAAAGAAGCAATCATGAGAGAAACAATACACGAAGAAAGAGTCTTGGTTAACGAGATACCGATTTCAATCAAACATAAGTTACGGAGACGATAGTATTATGCTGGCCGAAAATGCTAACGACTTACAAAGAACCAGTACAAAAAGTACATGATGTTGTCAGTACTCGAGCAAAACAAAATTCCTCGCATTCACCAAAGCCCCATACTCTGACAAACAACTAATAGAGAATAAGCAGAGCATAGACCGAGTGTAACGGTATAAATATTTGGGAACAAACATAGTTAACGAACTGACAGCAAGAATTGAGCTCTCTTTAGAACTCTAAACAATGATCATAAAGTGCATATGCTCTGATGTTATACATATTCACCATTTTGTTGTTTAAACGGTATAGAAGTGGCCACCTTGATTAAAGTCATGATGACGAAAATTAAAGCATTTGAGGCATGAAGCCTCATTTGAGGCATATAATAGACGAACACTGAGGATATCCTATGTCGATAGAGTTATTACGAACGAGGAAGTTTTAAGAAGACTCTCAAAAGAAACAGAACTAACCACAGAAATAAAAACCAGGAAAAAATACCATGGGAATACATATGAGGCCGCAAGGATCTACGCCCAAAGATTTCCAATTCGTAGACATCTACATGGTAACGACATCAGAAGATTGGAAGGAAGGTTGCGAGAGACTGGTCATTTAATTCCAAATGGAGGTGTAGACCGCGGTCGCCCAGCACGTTCTGCGTTGACTCCTCAGTTAGAGGAAAAAGTGTTGCAAATTTCGTTAGTTGCTGCGACAAGTAGAAGCAAAGCACTGCTTCACCTCTCGTGTGTTATAGACCGACGAAGCAGATGTTTCTCGGGATGGTTTCTTTAATCAGCACAATAATCATCATTATGCTTTGGAAAACCCGCATGTGTCGGTTGAACGTCATGCACCATCAACCTCATTTTGGTGGGCTGGGATTTTGGAGAATGAGCTTGTGCTACATACAATATTGCCGCAAAGGTTAATTAAAGAGAGGAAGTTTCCTGGAATTTTTGAACGGCGATCTACAGGAACGATTGGATGCAGTTAGACGGTGCCTCCGCTAATTTTGCTGATCTAGTGAGAACTTGGTTAGATGAACAATACCCAGGAAGATGGATAGGTCGCAATGTACCAATTCATTAGCCAGCGATCTATCAGTCCCTAGATCTCACCCCACTCGACTTTTTCTTTTGGGTTTACATCAAGTCAACGGTTTATCGCACACCTGCTCAAAATAAGCAAGACCTAATAGTGAGAATTCGAAATGTTGCAGCCACCGTTAAGTCTCAAATGCTACAGCTATTTCAGACCAACATTGTGCGTCGAGCTGAGATTTGTTTGGCGACACAAACATTAGATTTTGAACAATTACTTTAGTAAAAATTTCTAACAATAAGCAATTTTCATGTTTGAAGCATTTTTAATAATTTCCTAATGAGGTTCTACCTACCTTTATTAAAGCGTTCCAACTTCTCAAGAGGTCTAGGTACGACAACGCATTTTTGAAATAGGTGAAAGCTGTATTGCTCATTTGCGGGTCATCATTTTATATTATCGAAGGTTTCCATGCAAACGAATTTTACAATGAAATCCACACAATTCACCTATTTTATTCACGTTGCCAAATTTATGATTTATAGTTTTTGCCTAATAAGCTCGAAAAAAAGCATGTAGATTTTTACATTATTTTTTCTCTCCTCCGATGATGCTTCCCCACAACATATATTACATACTGCAGAGTTGTTCCGCCATTCTCAGGACACCCTGTATGATTGCATATGGCATTATGATCTAGGCCCTCATCGCAGAGCTTTAAATTGTCCGCTTTATTGGTAAAAAGTTAAAGTTACACCATATTCTATGAATCTTATAAGGTTTCACAACTTATTCATAACTTATGATGGCTTACCTTACAAGGTTGCTTAACTACAGCTTATTCTTAACAATTGTTAGATCTTGTGTTAGAAAAATTAAACCCAGTATTTCGAATATGATCGGAATATGTTGGCTAAATTTTCATTATTTTTTTTCACACAAACCATATATTTTTTTTATTTTTTTTATTGAAAATGCACATGCACTGCAGGGAAATCCCTATGACGCTCTGGGAGCGGTGCATGAGCGGAGATATCGATTCACGTTGGCCTTGAATTTCTGTAGGTTGTATACTTCGGGAAACACGCCCTTTGGAATGCTATTCCAAAGTGATGCGGTTCTGTACATAAAAGAAGTCTGAAATAGGGTGGTACGAGGTGTAACGAGCTGAACCTGATACGGATGAGCGCCTGCGGCTCGACGTGTATTTCTGCCCGGTCTTGTTCTTGGTGGGATCAAGCGGGTCACGTCTTTTGAACACTTTCCATGAAAATATCTGTAAAACAGACTCAGGTCAGCTACTCTTCTTCGATGTTCGAGAGTGTGTAAATTTTTTGTCAAATCTGAGTCCCCAATCAAGCGGATGGCTCTTTTCTGAATAGAGTCGAATAGTCTCAGCGTATGTTTGGGAGCTGAGCTCCAAACATGTGAGCAGTACTCCAAGGATGGTCGGATTTGAGCCTTGTATAAGAGGAGAAGCTGTTGTGGTGTATAAAATTTCTTCGTGCGGAAGACTGTACCAAGTTTTTGAGAAGCACTCTTCGCCAGACCTGCAACATGATCATGCCAAGACATGTTCTCTCCGATGCTCACTCCAAGTAAACGAAGAGATGACGCTGAGTCTCAGATGTCTCAGAAAGAACTCCATCGACTGCCACCTGTAATGAACGATTTCCGAGATAACTCGCAAGCCACAAGCAGAATTTCTCGGGCATGCCATAGGCCTGCAGTTTTGCCAACAGTCCGCCATGCCAAACACGGTCGAAAGCTCTAGAAATATCAAGCGCAACCCCTCGAGACTCCCCATGGTGCTCGATTGCGCCGTTCCACAGCTCGGTGAAGTAAGTGAGGAGGTCACCAGTTGACCTCTGTTTGCGGAATCCGTATTGGCGGTCGCTGATTATATTAGCTGCTTCCAAGTATTTTAAAAGATGTTGGTTAATAGCTTTCTCCATATTCTTGGATATTACTGAAAGCAGTGCCACTGGTCGATAGTTACTTGGTATAGACTTTTTGCCTTTCTTGGGAATAGGTTGGATCCGTGCACATTTCCAGCAAGACGGAAATATTCCCTTTTTATACGACAAGTTGAAAAGTCGGCAGAAAACAGATGACAGCTCAGCGGCGCATTTTTTTAGTACGATAACAGGTACGTCATCGGGCCCAGAAGCTTTGTTTGGGTCTAAGGTTAACATAATGCTCTTTATGACCCGCTGTCGGAAAACAATGTCTGACATTTTGGTCTCCACGGAAGGGATCATTGGCGGAGTTCTTCCATGAAAGAACCATTTATGTCTTTTTGAATGACTTTTAGTTCCATGAAGTCCATTTTTAGGACTTTATAACTACTATAACTAAGTTGTGAATCAGCCTGTAGATACTTAGTGTCTATACCTACTCATTATGAGACTAAATCAAGTCGATTTCTACTGCAAATCGATTTGGCAAGCCAAGCCAATCAAAATATAATAGATAACTCATCAACCAGCTCTACGTATAAAGAACTAATAATTGAAAAATTACCATTATTATACAGCTAAGCAGAGCTGGGAAAGATACTTTAAAAATATCTAGGTAGAAGATTTTTTATTGAAAAACCAAAATGCACGGCAGGGAAATCCCTATGGCGCTTTGGGAGCGGTGCATGAGCGGAGATATCGATTCAGTTCACTTTGATACCATAGATACTATAGATATTTTCTAAAAGTATCTTAAGATACATTTAGAAAAAAATTCTCAGTACTAAAAGTATTTTAGATACACAATGCTGCTGAAAATATCTATACAGCGTGAGTTTCAAGGTTTAGTAAAGAGATCTCGCAAAATACTCCAGTTAAACGAACTGTTAAATGGAGAAAGTAGTGCAGTTTTAAGAGCTTAGTTTGAGCAACTTTTTTGTTAAAATCTTCATGGGTGTCTAGATATTTGACAAAAACAAAATTTCATTAATTTCTTTACACTGCGCTCTAATTATTGGGATTAGAGAACAATACTAAGGAAAAATGTTTTAAATGATTTTAAAACCAATAAAGCCGCGCTATAATTTTCTTTATTTATTATTTGTCATGCCATTTTCGAGTTATGACATAAATATGTGTTTTTTTAAGTGTAAAATCGTCCTAACTTCTTAGTTTTAGGAAAAAACATATCGAGTTTTATATCGTCGTATTTAGGAAAAAAAAGACATATCGAATGATGTCATAGCCAACTATGACTTACATTTAAAAAAACACAAGTTTATGTCATAACTCGAAAATGACAGGACAAAAAAAATTTAACGCCGTTTTATTGCTTATAAAATCGTCTAAAATGTTTTCCCTTACGACTTTTCTCTAATCTCAATAATAAGACTGCTATATCAGTATAAAGAAATTCCCGGAATTTACTTTATGTTAAATATCTAGGAACCCATGGAGATTTTCAAAAAAACAAAAGCGGTTTGAAATTAAGTTCATAAAGCTGCACTACTTTTCCCATTTAACCCTTCCTCTAACTGCAGTAGTTTACGAGATCCCTGTACTAAACATTGAAAAAAAAAACTCACCCTGAATAAGATACTTTCAATAATTTATCTTAGATACTAAAAATATCTTCCAAAATTCCAAAAAACTATCTTAGTTACAAAAATATCTAAGATACTGTCAAAAACCATGTTAGATACTTGAAGCTTTTAAAAATGTTCAAAAATACCTACGTAGAAGTAACATTAATATTTCCTCATGGTAGATCACCCTTAAATCAAAAGCTAATCACGTAATTACCTATCTATTTCAAAGTATCTAAGATACTTAAAAAAAAATAGATACAAGATACAGATACTTTTAAAAAGTACCTTGTATCCTGTTTTAAGTTTATGATATTCTGAAAAGTATTTTTTTTTTGTACTTCCAGCTCTGTAACTTAGTTATAAGCGCACACCTCGGCAATAAATCCAAAAAAATCTTCGATTCTACCCATGCGTTGATATCGCCAAGCGAGCGGAGGAAACATCCGAAATTTTTTTTTTCTTCATAATCATCTTTCAAATTTAGGGTACATCATTCTAACGTATTTCACACATATAGTTAATAATTTCATTATTTACTCCAATTCAATCACACTTAATAAATAGTGACAGTTTTTAATTTTGTTGCATTTAGCAACCGATAATGCATATTATTAACATCTCTAAGAAAACTAATAGGTACACTATCAACTACTCAATTATTGTAATTATATTTCACTACTAACTTTACACTTACTTTATTAATAATTAAGATAGTAAGTTGTTTAATACTTATTACGAAATTAGCACTAAGTATACTGATTACACTTCCATAATAATTTCAATATTTTTCTTTGATTAATTAATTAATAATCACATCATCGCATAAAATTTATTAAAGGCTATTAAGAATGACTTTAAGGCTAGGTAATTTTTAAAATATTGACAATAAAATATTACTGAACACCTGTCTTTATAAAGGCATACTGATAGATGATAAATAAAACACTAATGTTTCAAAAAATTCTACTGTATACTGATGGATAATATAAACGTTACACGTGTTTCCCTGCCTTTAAAATAGCATCTTCAGACATATGTAAATGAATAAAATTATTGATACCTATAGTAACATATAGCAACAGTATGGTAACCTAAGTGATTAATTTCAGAACTTACTAGATCATAATACATATAATTTCTTCAGAATCGTCTTAGTTGTTGATATCAAGAAGAAAATCAACTAGTGGAGAACGATACGTGTCTAGATTTTCATTTATGACTGTGTTTTGTTGTTTATTTAAATTTTTGTATTTTTCAGCTAGGTTTCTACAACTTTGTCCTATACAGGGTGATCCCGAAATGGCGGACACGGAATACGGGGTGTTGTAGAGGATGTTCAGAAAGACGGTAAATTTAAAACAAAGATGATTTCCTCGGCTTCGTTACCGAGATATAGGGTGTCCTTTTTCTAAAAGTTAAATCAAAATGGCAGTCAAATTTAAACAACCTCCACTGGCAAAGCACATGATTTCACATAACTATAACGATAGTGTTTGCTTTTTATTATTTTTATTATCGGGAATTGAATTACAGGCATTCAAAGTTTACCTATTCCTTGTGTTCAACAAAGTTTTTCAATATGGCATCGTTGTTCGAATTCGAGATTTTGAATAATATTATCGAATTTGTATCCGCGCAACGATTATTGTTTTAAGCTTTGTTGTGTTTCCATTTTATATGTTTCCATGGTAACATCTATCTGGGTATTGTAGACCAACACATTATTTTTCTGCCTGAAGAATGGTATCCAGTGCAGTGTTGTGACTTTATTTTCTACAAAAGTGGTCATATCTTCTTAAGGGAGCCATACTGGAGAAAACAGTAAATAAAACTTAGAATCTTTAATCCACAATAGATGCAGTGGTGCTGTCCGTGTCCGCCATTTCGGGATCACCCTGTATAAACTGAATTACAAAGAGAGAAGTTTAATCGATAAATTCCAGGTTTTTGTAATTTAGATAATTTTTCCTTTGCACTCAGCAATATAGAACTATTGCTCGTAAAAGATTTTAATGAAATATTAAATGCAGTGGTGTTCTAAAGTATGCTTGATATTTGAGTTGAAATTTATGGCTAGTTTTGTTGTTTCTTTTTTGTAATAAGTTGTCTATTAATATTTTTCGATAACCATTCTCTTTTGCAATTTTTTTGATAACAGAAATTTCTCTGTTGAAGTTTTTTACTGACATTGGTATCATCATGCACAGCTCTGTGTATTATTGAATTATTAAGCTGAAAGTTTGTGTGAAATTGCATGATTTGAATCGAATGGTTTTCTATAGACAGAAAAGTCGAACTAACTGATTATTTAATCTTGTGATAGATAAGTCTAAGAAGTTTGTAGAATTATTTTCTTCACATTCTACAGTAAACTTAATATTTGGATGCAAGCTATTGATGAACTTAAGAAAGGTTTTTAACTGTCTAGACTCTAGACAGTCTAGAGGAACGTACAAAACAAGAAAGAACATCGTCTACATACCTAAACCAAAACTTGATGTTATCTGCTTTATCTGAATGGCAGATTTTCTTTTCAAGACTATTCATGAAAATATCTGATAAAATCTAAAAAATTGGACTACACGCATTGGAATGCCTTCGTTTTAAGGGAGAACTTAAAAAATTATCAAAGGAAAAGTAATTTTGGGATATACCTACAAACATTGCATAAATCCATTACTTCAGAGATTATATAAAATAAATCAGTATAATATAAATATTATAATAAATCCATCAGTACGCAGAGATTCTACTAAGTAATGGTTGAAAACATAAAAGTAATATTTTAAAATATGGTAGTTAGTTATAGAGCTTATTTCGTCTAGAGCCCTGGGAGTATCGTGAAAATAGGGATTCAGTCACCGTCGAGACTCTTGAGGATTAGTGTACCTAGTAAATCGTCATTTTACTTCATGATTGACCTGTCCCCCGCTAGTGCTTTCAAAATATGCAAATACCTTAGCTTTTGCATGCATTGTCTAAACTGACGCCACGTCAATCACTTTTAAGACTTTAGGAATATTTTTAAATGTTTTCTACCTACATATAGGTATTCAACATATTGTAAGAATGCCTGGTCCTTACGAAGGACAATTATTCAGGATACTATCTCTTGCTGAATGCGCTGTTCGGACATATATTTGACCATTTATCTTTACCTACCTAAATAGTTCCCTTTCGAATATTTTTTTTTTAATGAACGGATAATTTCCATGCTTGCATGCAAATCTAATTTGGTAGGTGATTAATCTGAACTGCGAATGGAACATTTATACGGTAATGACATTTTCTATGTTTCTATCTATTTTAGGTATAGCAAAGCTTCGTTAAAATTGCTTGAATATAGCTCTGGGATCTAAATTTGAAAAAAATATTAAACTCCATCTCTTATTTTCGCACAAAATACATTTTTTCAGGCATATAAATGTTAGTATCCCATTATAAGCAGTTTATGATCGGATGTAGGTACCTACACAATAAAGAATGGTAAATTTGATTTACCGTTCAAGCAACGTTATAGAGTTGCTCTTCAATTTTGTGAAAAGTGTTTCTTATAGTTTTTTGATCTTTTCTTTTATCAATTTTAAATTTTCATTAGTCAGCTATGGTATCATCAGGCCTCGACGCCGTATCGTGCCGTATAAGATGTTCATATTTTGTTGAATTTTCTTTAACAGAAGCTGTTAAATTTCGTCATTGTCATTCATTGTCATCCATATGAACAATTCAACTTAGAAAGAAACAATTAAATCAAAAAGACTTAAGTACATATACAGGGTGTCGCTAAAGGTTAATAAGTAATTCCTGAGTAAAAAATATGACGATTTAACCCAAATTATCTATATCCAAAAAGGCATAATTTTCATGATACAGCCCTTAAAAAAGAGGGTCAACCAAAAACACTTTTTCTAGAATAAGTCAAAAATGGATTAACTGAGAAACTTCTAAATTTAAACGCCTATTACCTACTAAAAAACCAATAAACTGACATAATCTTACAAACATTGACATACAGGGTGTTCCTGTTTTTGATGTCACGATTTTTTACTCCAGAACTTTTTTATCTGCACGCCACTGATTGATTTTGTATTTTTATATCCAAAGGTTAAAAAATTATTATTGAACCCTTTGCCTTCTTATAAAATTTTGGTATCTTGCATGGTTTTCCCATAACAATTTTTAATGATGGACCTACACTACTGAAAACGTATTCGTCAAAATCTCTTTTTTAATTTAAATATTAATTTCAACAACAACGTTCCACCATCCTGGGTTAAAAATATGCCAATTGAAATTATTAATGTCTAAAATGGCCCTTTTTCCAAGATACGGCTCTTTAAACTGAATACAAATTTTCCAAAATAAGTAAAAAACGAACTAAATGGGAAACTTTAGTCTCACCGCCATCTGTGATTATTTTCAAGGTAAGTAAATGCGAATTACGTCGTTTCTGTGAAATAAAAGTTTATTTTTTAATTAAAATGTTGTGTAAGTCTAGTGGTGTGTAAGTCCATCATTAAAAATTAATTATGGAAAAACCATGTAAGGTACCAAACTTTTATAAGAGGGAAAAAAGTTCAGTAATACCTAAGCCTTTAAATTAAAATTACACAATCAATCAGTGGCGCACGGATAAAAAAGTTCTGGGTTCAAAAGGGTTCTATAAATCGATAATAGAGAACTGATGCGAATTTTTGGCATTTTTTACACCTTACATCTTGTAGCCGTTTGCCCATAAGAAAATGAACACAGATCTAGAAAAGCGTTGCTCAACGCTAGGCGCTCTTAAAGAAGCGATATCTCCGTTCGAAGTGGCTAAAAAATTCAATAAATTTAAATACTTCGGCTGTTTTATCTCAAAAGTTATTAAATGTAAAGCAATGCATAATCAAGACGCTCGAGCTCTCACTCGAACTATCGCTTAGCGCTCATTCCGCTGCATCACCCTCCCTCTCCTGCATTTCCCCATAACTTCGTAATGCGTAAGGATAGGTGTATAATAAGTGATGAGTAACCTTATTTGAAAATTTTATGGCTCTGTTTAATATCCATGAAACGTTCTTTCTTGTAAATACTAGGAAAATGTTCAGGTAAACAGATTGTCAATTCTTATCCCCTAATATGCAGTAATCTCTTAACAATTGAAAACCCTTACCTGCTGAGTTAAGACATGCAATAAATTTTATTAAGAACTTTACTTGTGACATTTTAAGGAATATTAAAAATAAAATTGGCTTCTCCAGCGTTTCCGAGTTGGGCTTATAATTACCTGCGTGACCATTCGACTCCACGGGTGGTCCTATAATCCTGGAGCTCAGTTGGTCCAAGCAATTTCTAGATACCGTTGAAGCCATTGGAGACTTGGTTGATTATTATCCGAGTTATTTGCTTGCTCTTGTATGGCTACGTTACCAGATTTTACACAAATTCCGATTTTCTACATTATAGTTACAATTAATTATTATTATTGTGACGATAATAGGTACCTAAAAAAGGAACGATCGAAAAATGATATAAACTTCTCAACAAATGAAACGTTACATGACCAAATTTGTCTAACTTTGGCACTGATAAAATTTGGATTCTTTCGAGCAATTCAATTTTTGTTTCGAGGGTTCACTAGTTCAATCCCTTGTTTATCAGTCCGCATGTTTGCAAGAACTTGGTACTTCACACAAAGTTTATATAGGGTGGTAAATATAACAGTTCAAAATCTCAGAAAGTTCGGCTTGCTCCCATTTGATCAAAGATTTTTCTTTCGTAATTTCAACACAAAAATCATGAAGATGAACCTCATATCTCGAAACGGTTTTCGAATTTTTCGATTATTTCTTTTACCTACAGGGTGATTTAAAAAAAAACTACTTTTTGGTGTGGCAATGATAGGTTTGTTCCAACATACGAGAAAACCGTACATTGTACCGTCCAGATCATGCGCAGAAAGAGAAAAGCGTTCCAACGAACTCGTGACGATTTACTGGACGATCCCTGTTGGCGTTCCAACAGAGTTAGGGACCATTCGCGGATCGATTTTCGTACGGTCATATCGATACTCGCTTCAAGCTTCGTACGCTATGGACTGACTTGCGCATTAGTCCGTTTGTTAGATTTTGGGATTTGTTTTAGGTTAGTTCTCTGTTTCTGTCATAGATTTTATAGTAGTACTACTGGATAAAATCTCGCTACACTAAATTGTGCTTTCAAGTGGTGACAACATTAAAGAGAGATGGCGAAATTGAGAAGCCAAAGCAAATGACAGAGATAGCTACCATTGTAGGCAAAAAGCTGAAATTTAACACGGGCAGCATAGGGAAATGAATGGTTTTTTATTAATAAAAAATATATAAACGCAATTTCTTTTTTTAAAGGTAGGTATTGTAAAAACGAAATATAAGATAAAAGAAGATATATTTAGGTAGGTGTGCTTACATTTAAAATTGGTCTTTGTTATTAGTTGATAATCAGGAGAATATGATGCAGGTATCACTAAGGTAATTTTTAGACATTTTGTAATTTCAAAATTACAGTTTTATAAGCAAAATACCATAAAAATTGATGTTTTTGACAAAATAACAATGTATTTGTGACATTATTTTAATTTATAAAACAGTAAATTTTGAGATTACAGAGTGTGTAAAAATACATTTGATACATTTATTGTACCTACCTAATCTCAAACTTTTACTGTTTTATAAAATTTTACTGTTTATAAATGATGTTAAAAATACATTGTTTTGTCAAAAACATCAATTTTTATGGCATTTTGCTTATAAAACAGTATAATTATGAGATTATAAAAAGTGTAAAAGTTACCTTAGTGATACCTGCATCATATATTCTCCTCTGATTATCAACTAATAATAAAGACCAATTTTAAATGTAAGCATACCTATATCTTCTTCCATTTCAAATTGATTGTAGAAGAATTGTTTTTAGTTTGGTGTTTGGTAGAAAGCAACAAAAATGAAAAACAATAACAAACGCAAATTAAAAAGTAAGGTTAGTTTCAAGATGATGATCTCTCAGATGCGTTCACAAAAACCGTTCCAACGCGTGCCTACCTTGGCACGGTTACGAAACCGTGCAATATTAGCGCTTGCGCACAAAATCGATCTAACCGGTTCTGTGACGGTTCCGGAACCGTACAAAAATAGCGTGTTGGAACAAACCTTATAACTTTGTTATCCGTGACCCGATTTTCAAAATGTAGGGCTCATTTTAAAGCTTAAACTTCAAACAAGAACACGCAAGATTGATAATCCCAGGTAACATTTCGTGACGAAAACGCAACTGAAAATGTGACCTTTTTAGCTGTCGTGAGTTAGACGAGATCCCGAATTCGTGAAAAAAATTACGACTAATACGTTATAAAACCGCTCTAATTTTAACTTCCGAATTGGTCACGCCAACCACACTTTTGAATGTTGGGCAGCCGTTACGAAACATTGACGATATCGTTAAAAAAATTTCACTTTACCGATTAACAAAATCGTAAGAAACTCGTTGAGAAATAGCAGTAACAGAGTCGTAAAGAAATCGCGACAGTTTCGTGAAAAAATCGTGACAAAGTCGTGACCAAAGTCGTGAAAAAATCGTGACAAAAACGTGAAAAATACCGTGACTGACAGCCTACGAAAATCGCACGTAAATCAACTAATTGAGGTTATAAAAACGTGAATACTTATGATCACAACACGTGACTTGTTAGTCACGATATTCTCACATACAGGATTTTACTTACTGATAGGCCGTAATTTCAAGGTTCCTGAACCAAACTTAAGTAGAAAAGTTAATTTATAAACATAATGTGTCCTGAAGTGTCTTTAAAATATTAACTTTAAAATTATAAACTTTGTAACGAGTTGCGTGCGGCAACGCTGTGGGCGACGCGAGTGGAAAAAGTGGAATATGGGCATGTGAGGGGTGTTTTGGAAGACTAAACAACAGGATTACCTTAAAAAATTTACTAAAATATGTAATAAAACAGGATTATAGGTATACAAGACAATTATTTATAACAATATGCAAAAACTTACAGTATATAGGTAGTCTCTTGTTGAGGTAACCAAAAAACTTCTTTAAACTATTGGAGACACGAGGTAACTTCTAAAAATATCACTATTAACTTGATGTCGTCGTCCACCTGGGAAGTGCAGAATAATAATAACGATCACGTTTTTTAGGGTAGTAACAATATGCAAAAACTTGCAGTATATAGGTAGTAGGTAGTCTCTTGCTGAGGTAACCAAAAAACTTCTTTAACTATTGGAGACACGAGGTACTTCCTACTTCCTAATTTACAAATATATGTCTCCTATCCCGTTTCCGCTGAATTTTGCCATGTTGTTTACAAAGAGAAAACTGACAGTGACATTTGACGTATCACTTGTTTTCTGACGAAGTTTTAGTTAAAAGCTTCAAAGATTCTTTTGAAATAATTAACAAGCTGAAAAGTTGACGATTTATTCGCGACGTTTTCGTTACGTTTTCTTCACTTGTTTTCTGACGAAGTTTTATTTAAAATTTAAATCGTATTCCGATAGCACTTTTTTTGACGATGTATTTCCACCGTTTTTTTAAAGATTGTAAATAAAAATATCGTTATATCGACCGTTCATCACGAATTCGTGAAGTCTAAAATTTTGTCGTCACGTTCTGTTACCTGGGATGGACTAAGGACAAAAATTGAAAATACAGGGTTGTATTAAAACTAACCTAAATCTGAATGGCTTCCGAAATCTGGTATTAAGGAAAATTTGAAATAAAGTTAATTTGCTTTCAAACGAACCATTCATTCTGAATACTTCAAGATGTTCTTCGCTTGCATGAGTTAAGAATTGTTGTCATAAGAACAAAATTACAACTTCGTGTTTTCGAATGAGATAGAAGCTTTGTTATTATTAGGCTTATTGTTTATCATATGGATGTCACTATTATTGATTGTTGTTTGACAGCTGATAAAACTGTTTTATTTATTGTAAGAATGAATTGACCACCCTTGTATCTTCGGATATAAATCAGATTGAGCATGTTTGGAGCAGAATGAAAAAAAAATCTGAAAGAAAGGGAAGGACAAAAATGGATAATTTGGATGATTTGGCGATAGCCATACAGGAAGAATGGGAAGCTACTTCCCAGCAGTTTTTAGATCACCTGGTGGAGGGAATGCCAAGAAGAGTTACGGCAGTTATATAAGCCAGGGGAGGTCCGACAAAATATTGGTATTTGGATACCCTTTCGTTTTGGAATGCCACAGTTTTTTGTACATAAATAATAAAACATTTTAATGGACACCTCTTAACCTTTTTTTAACTGAACTTTCTTTACGATATGACAGGCTCAATTATTATTGCTGAGTGAATTAACAAGCTATCACGGTAAGTATTAATAGAAGTCATGCAAAGAAATCTCAGCTCAATCGACAAGTGAAACAGTTTTATCAGCCATCAAACAACAATCAATAATAGTGACATCCATATGATAAACAATAAGCCTAATAATAACAAAGCTTCTACCTCATTCGAAAACACGAAGTTGTAATTTTGTTCTTATGACAACAATTCTTAACTCATGCAAGCGAAGAACATCTTGAAGTATTCAGAATGAATGGTTCGTTTGAAAGCAAATTAACTTTATTTCAAATTTTCTTTAATACCAGATTTCGGAAGCCATTCAGATTTGGGTTAGTTTCAATACAACCCTGTATTTTCAATTTTTGTCCTTAGTCCATTATCAATCTTGCGTGTTCTTGTTTGAAGTTTAAGCTTAAAATGAGCCCTACATTTTGAAAATCGGGTCACGGATAACAAAGTTATCATTGTCACACCAAAAAGTAGTTTTTTTGAAATCACCCTGTAAATAAAAGAAATAATCGGAAAATTCGAAAACCGTTTCGAGATATGAGGTCCATCTTCATGGTCTTTGTGTTGAAATTTAAAAAGAAAAATCTTTGATCAAATGGGAGCAAGCCGAACTTTCTGAGATTTTGAACTGTTTTATTTACCACCCTATATAAACTTTGTGTGAAGTACCAAGTTCTTGCAAACATGCGGACTGATAAACAAGGGATTGAACTAGTGAACCCTCGAAACAAAAATTGAATTGCTCGAAACAATCCAAATTTTATCAGTGCCAAAGTTAGGGCAAATTTGGTCATGTAACGTTTCATTTGTTGAGCAGTTTAGGTAGGGGTAATGTTGCACTTTAGCGTCACCGGTAAGTCAGGTCTTTGGTCAGGGTAGGTTTTTTTTAATTTTAGGGACATTTGAAGGAAAAAAAACCTACCCTGACCAAAGACCTAACTTACCGATGACGTGCAACGTATACCTATCCGATCTACTAAAAGCACTAGTTCTTCTTTGATAAGACGGGTTTAGTGCCGAACAAGTAGCAGGGATATTCAAAATAAATCTGGCAACACTGCTATATGTATATATGGGCAAGGCCTCACATGTATTTGTTGCCTATCCAGTTATGTTTCATTATCTCTTATTTCTCGTTACTTACTTCTCGTTTGTCGCCCAAGTGAGCCCTGGGATTATGGAAGAACAAAATCCTTCGCCCAACTCGGTATCGCCCGGCTTCTCATAGGGAGCAATAAAAAGTAGGTAAATTATTATTATATTGCCCTATAACTTCTCTTTTTATTTGAATTATTATAAATGAATGAACGTGAAGGTGATTGTGCTCCTGAATTTTGTTTCTTTTGCATGATGGAAGTAGCCCTTAGTTTGAATTTAATGTTACATCAATCGAAAGCTATTTCTGTTGTCTATTCGGTGCTAATTTCTATTTTAGTGTGATACGCTGGATAACAGAATTGTGAAGTGTTATAGTTAGCCCTACTACATTATTAATTGATTAATAAATGCATTAGTGAATCTGCATTGATAGCACATTGCACGATAAGATATCTGTGGTCGTGATACTGGAACATACAAGGCGGGAGCAACCAATATGAATCCGATTTGTTTGAACTGTGGAAACGTCGGGAAGGCAAACTCATGCACGATTAGTTGCGATGGATGTCAAGGTCCTTTGCATCCTGGCTGTATGGGCTTATCCGAATCCGATTTAATTATAACGAGGAAAAAATCAAAATCGCTCAAAGTAGTGTGTACGTCATGTGGCTCATGGCGTGAATCATGGAAATATGGCGTACTTCAAGGACTGGAAAACCTTAATCACTTCATTGAAGGAATAAGAGTTCTCAGCTGCCATTGATAAGTCAGAAGTGACTGTGATTCAAAAATTGAAAAGCTGACAGCTATGATTGCTTCACAGACAACTCATTCACCGGACATGATGGAGGATGTGGTTCAGGAGGTGACTGAGCGCCATAAACGCGCAAAGAATCTTGTGCTATTCAACCTGCCTGAACAGGTGAATCCTGATAGTGGGTTGCGAGCGGAATTGGAGCAGCAGGCTGTTGCTCGTGTCCTTCGGGTTGCTGATTCGAGCATTGATGTGTCTAGAATCAGGGTTCTGAGACTGGGCAGATTTGGAGGTACGGGTCATCCTCGTCCTGTGAGGGTGTCGCTGGCCGATGAAAACGATGTCCTTGGCGTAATTCGTGGAGCAAAGAATCTGAACAGCTCTGATCAATATAAAAACGTTTTTATATCATTCGACAGAACACCTAAGCAACTGCAGTTTTATCGGCAACTAAGACAGGAGCTGCGATTGAGAACGGAAGGAGGGGAAGTCAACTTGAAAATTAAATATAGGTATTAACGGTACCCCTAAAATTGTTTGCAACAATTTGTGGTTTTCCGTAAAGACAGGAATTTTGAATCTCTTAATGTCTCGAGAGGTGGTGGAGCTCTTATAGCTGTAAGAAAAAACTGGTATGTACTCAATTAAATTTAGACATCTTTGCGGACTCACTTCCCAGTATTGACATTGTTGGTGTTAAACTGCACATTTCATATGATAAATTTTTGTTCATATTTACTGTTTATATACCTCCTAGTACAGCATCTCCAGATTATGAATTATTTGCTGATATATTTAATGAAGTCGTTGATACTGACAATAAAGTTGTTCTTATGGGCGACTTCAATGTTCCCCGGTTTTCGATGAGACTCTCCAACAAAAATTGTCTAGCCTTAGATAACTTAATGCAATTTAATAATTTCTCACAATATAACACAATATTTAATGCAGCGAGAAGGTAATGTTGGATTTAGTCTTGTCGAATATTAATGTTGACTTTGTTGTCCAAAAATCGGAGTCTCCATTAGTGAAAGAAGATTCGCATCATCCTGCCATAGATATTCATTTTGAAATGAAGAACAAACCTTTTATTAACTTCAAAAACGATTAAGGCTCCAAGCAGTTTAATTTTAATTTTAAGAAAGCCAATTACCAACTATTGTACAGTTCGTTGACGAACACCGACTGGTCTTTTCTGGAGAGGACCGAGGATGTCGAGGTTGCCTGCTCGTTATTTTATGATTCTTTGTACACATCGCTCCGTGCGGCTGTTCCATTTTATGAAGCAGAACACCCTCTTACTAAACATCCGCCATATTTTGATATGAATATTGTAAAACAGCTAAAGATAAAATCATATTATCACAGCAAGTATAAAAAGCTTAGATCCTCATATTATTTAACTGAGTTTAGGAAGCAGAGATCACTTTGCAAAAATCTTATTGCACATTCATATCGTAGATACCTATACAGGATTCTATTTTCCACGACCCAAATAAGTTCTGGTCTTTCATACAAAGTAAAAAAGGGGCATACTCGTATCCCAGGTCGCATGATGTTCGATGATGTTGAACTGTCTTCCCCCATCGATATAGTGAACGCTTTTAGTGATTATTTTAGCAGTGTATACGCGGCATTGTTTGAATCAACTCAAACAGTTACAGCCAGCAGACAGAGCTTCATGGGTGCGAGAGTGGCGATTGATTCCCTGTCGGAAGAGGAGATCTGCGAGGCCTTGAAACATAGTAAGAACTCACTCACTGCAGGTATAGATCGAATTCCTAGTTTCTTATTAAAAGATTGTGCATGTGTCTTAGCGAGGCCGATGTGTAGTATATTCAATCTAATCTTGAAGTCATCAATTTTCCCAGATTTGTGGAAGCAAGCTCGTATAACACCTGTACTCAAGAAGGGTGACCCCAGTCACATTCATAACTACAGGCCTATTGCAATACTATGCAATTTTGCAAAAATCTTTGAACATATTATATTCAAGCGTATATACTCAGAAGTCCGACATTATTTATCTCCTAATCAGCATGGATTTATGTCCAAACGTTCGACAGTCACCAACCTAGCTTGTTTTTCACAGTTTGTTTCCGATGTAATTGACAGTCGTGGGCAAGTGGACGTAATTTATACAGATTTTCAGAAGGCATTTGATCAGATAGACCACTTTGTTCTTCTCGGGAAAATGCAGTCATTTGGTTTCGTCTTGCCCTTGATAAATTTATTCAAATCTTACCTTCTTAATAGAAAACAATTTGTGGCATATGGTAATATTAGCTCTGGATACTTTATGCCGACATCGGGAGTGCCGCAGGGTTCAAACCTGGGACCACTCCTTTTCTTGCTCTTCATAAACGACATTACGGACGTCCTGAGCTGTGACAGCTTATTGTACGCAGATGATCTGAAAATATTTGTAAGTGTGACCTCAGTGTCTGATTGTACTTTGTTGCAGGAGAATGTGGACCGCATATCTCAGTGGTGTCGGCAAAACAGACTGTCTTTGAACACATCTAAATGCAGTGTGGTCACATATTCTCGTAGGCTTCGGGTCATCGGTTTCGAGTATACCATAGACGGTGATGAGTTGGGCAGGAGGGATTCCATTAGAGACTTGGGTCTTCGACCGGGAATTCAATTTTATAGATCACATAACTGATGTTGTTGGTCGGGCGCACAGGACACTCGGTTTTATTTACAGAAACTGCAAAGAGTTTACTAACATTAGGTCTTTGAAAGTGTTATTTCAATCCCTAATTAGATCTAAACTTGAGTACGCATGTCTCATATGGTTCCCTATTTACGCGGTCCACATTCGTTCCATCGAGCGTGTTCAGAGGAAATTCTTGAAATTTTTATTTTTAAAAACTGATGGCTCTTATCCTCCGAGAGGGTTTGAGCACTCTGTTCTCTTGAAGAAATATAATGTTGTGTCTCTAAATCTTAGACGTGTTGTTGTCGTGATTAATTTTCTTTATAAATTAGTGAATGGTAATGTTGACTGTGTTTTCCTCCTCAGCAGAGTCCCATTTTTGGTCCCTCGTTTGAATGTGCGGCTGCAGTCTACATTTTACATTCCTTTCAGACGAAGTAATGCATATTGGTTAGATCGCCACTCCCTCTGATGTGCTCGTACTTCAATTGTATCCGCAATTCTTGCGATATTTGTTTTGACAGCTTTGAACGAATAACTAGAGTTATTATTGAAGAGTTGTCTGCTGGTGATCGGTGCTAATGATTGCCGGAGCTTGTTTGGCGTTTACTGGACGATACTATCGGGCCTTATTGATACAGTTTATATATTTTTTTTTTTTTGATTGCTTGGGTATCTATTCCATTTGTCAGTAATTTTTTTTTCCCTTAAATTATGCTGCATCAACCTCTGTGGGTTATTAGCAGCTGGATCCGTTCTCTATATCAGGTTGTAGACATTAGCTGCCTTTAGGAAGTCTATAAGATCGCTAATACGTTCTGGGTCGTTTAGGATTTCGCTGGAAGTCCCGATTCTGTGTCTGTCTCTCAGTGGTTGCAGATCTGGACACGCGAACATGATATGGTGCATGGTCAGTGAAATGTTGCATGTGGTACAGGTAGGAGGGTTCTGTCTGGATAGTAAGAAGGCGTGAGTGAGTCTTGTGTGGCCCAGTCTTATTCTGCTCAGTTTTACCTGGTCGTACCTGAGTTCAGGTAGGGGTAACTTACTTGTGACAGAGGGTTTGATTGTCCTCAGGTGAGATTGGCTTCTGTTCCATTCGTCTTGCCACAGTCCCTGGATTTCCGTTTTGATGAGTGATCTGTGGTCATTGGGAAGGTGGACATTGGTAATTTGTTGGTGTTCTGACGCGGCTGTTATCTTTGCTAGCCTGTCTGCCCTCTCATTTCCCTCGATGCCAACGTGCGAAGGAGAAAAAATAAAGAGAGTTCTGTTTGAGCTCTCTGCTAGTCTAGCTTTTATGAGTTTTACCAGTGGATTTTTGGGGTAGAGCTGCTTTAAGGCCGTGAGTGAACTCAATGAATCTGAGCAGATGACGTAACGATGTACGGGAGAGGCATTTATGATTTCTATGGCTTTAAGGATAGCATACAGCTCAGCTGTGAAACTACTGCATGAGCTTGGTAGTCGATATCCCCATTCCTCTGTAGGAGTAATTACAGCACAGGACACTTTTCCATCAGATTTAGATCCATCTGTGTATATTTCTATATATCTAGGGTATTGGGAGATAAGTTTTTTGAAGTGTGCAGTAAGCGATTGATGGCCAGTTGTGACTTTATTGAATCTTGTGAGCGAGAGGTTTATTTGTGGTTTATTCAACGTCCAAGGGGGTGGAGAGTGGGGAGGAGGTGTTTTTGATCTTGGGATGCGGATACGTAATTCTATTTCCATGCGGCGTATTCTTTCGTAAATAGGAGGAGTAATATTGGAGTTTGAGTCAAAGAGGGATTTGAAGTTGCTAGTGAGTAATTGGGGGTAGCTTCGACTCTTGGGGTATTGGGATGCATTCGCCGCATAATTTAGAGTTGCAAGTTTGCCTCGATGAACCAGAGGCATTTCGCCCGTAAGTGCGAACAAACTTTGAGTTGGAGTTGTACAGAAAGCCCCGGTGGCAATTCTCAAAGCTGTGGTTTGTATGGTTTCAATCACTTTTCGATATGATTTTCTGGCGGATGCATAGGAGGCAATTCCGTAGTCGATCCTAGATCTGATCAAACTCTTGTATATTAAAAGCAGTGTGGTGCTGTCGGCCCCCCAGGAGTGACTAGAGAGGACTCTCATCAGGTTCAAGCCACCACTGCACCCCACCTTGATCTGATCAACATGCCGCTTCCAGTTTAATCTGCTGTCAAACACAACGCCGAGGTATTTTATTTGATCTAAAAACGCGAGGCTTCTACCATTGAGTCAAAGAAAAGGAGATTCTACGACTTTTCCCCTGCTGAAACATACACAATGTGTCTTGAGAGCTGAGAATTTGAACCCTGTTTGGTTACTCCATTGTTGCATATCGAACAAGGCAGTTTGGAGAGTTTTTTGCATATATTTAGTGTTTTTTCCTTTAAGGTAAATGAGAATATCATCCGCGTACATACTACTCCGAACCGGCTGTTTCAGTTTATTAACCGAGTTATTAATAGCTACGAGGAACAGTATGAACCAACACGCATTCCCGATCGCGAGGGAGAATTCGCTAGCCTGTTGGATCTGTTTTTGACCACGAACCCTCAAATGTATACCATCACGGTGAAAGCCCCACTAGGTTCCTCAGATCATAAACTCGTCTCAACATCTTGTGTCCTACCAATTACTAGTGTTAAAGAAGCAAGTAAACCTCGTGTAGTCTGGCACTACAGATCTGCTAAATGGGAAGAACTCAGGGAATATTATCGAGATTTTCCATGGAGGAGTGTTTGTTTCGGCTCTAATGATCCATCTGTTTGTGCTAGGGAAGTTGCTCAAGTCATCCTAACAGGCATGGAAGCCTGTTCATTCCCTTTTCAAAAAAACTGCCCTCAAACAGCAAACCTTGGTTCAACAAGATGCAAGGAAGCTGTCGCCTCCAAACAACTAGCTTTTCGCCAATGGCGAGAGAGCCCCGACGGCATAAACCACCATAATCCTTGCTCGAAACAGATGCAAAGAAATAATAGATCAAACCAAGGAAACTCACAACCAAAGAATTAGGAACAAACTTCTCTCCTGCCCTAACGGTTCGAAATCTTTTTGGTCTGTAACTAAGGCAGTCAGCCAGAACTTCACCAGATCAACGATTCCACCACTTACACGGACAGATGCATGGGACTATCGCATCCACGGCTACTGAGCAGGCGAACTTGTTGGCGGGAGTGTTTTCTTCATACTCTTCCATCGACTTTCATGGAAGAACTCCGCCAATGATCCCTTCCGTGGAGACCAAAATGTCAGACATTGTTTTCCGACAGCGGGTCATAAAGAGCATTATGTTAGCCTTAGACCCAAACAAAGCTTCTGGGCCCGATGACGTACCTGTTATCGTACTAAAAAAATGCGCCACTGAGCTGTCATCTGTTTTCTGCCGACTTTTCAACTTGTCGTATAAAAAGGGAATATTTCCGTCTTGTTGGAAATGTGCACGGATCCAACCTATTCCCAAGAAAGGCAAAAAGACTATACCAAGTAACTATCGACCAGTGGCTCTGCTTTCAGTAATATCCAAGAATATGGAGAAAGCTATTAACCAACATCTTTTAAAATACTTGGAAGGAGCTTACATAATCAGCGACCGCCAATACTGATTCCGTAAACAGAGGTCAACTGGTGATCTCCTCACTTACGTCACCGAGCTGTGGAACGGCGCAATCGAGCACCATGGGGAGTCTCGAGGGATTGCGCTTGATATTTCTAGAGCTTTCGACCGTGTTTGGCATGGCGGACTGTTGGCAAAACTGCAGGCCTATGACATGCCCGAGAAATTTTGCTTGTGGCTTGCGAGTTATCTCGGAGATCGTTCATTACAGGTGGCAGTCGATGGAGTTCTTTCTGAGACCTTTTCCATCAATGCCGGTGTGCCTCAGGGATCCATTTTATCTCCGACTCTCTTTCTAATATTTATAAACGACTTGCTTGAAACAAAAAAATCCAATATACAGTTTTGCCGACGACAGTACCCTCATATCTTCTTATACGTTAGATGCGCGAACATCTGCCATCGACGCACAGACTCGCAGGGAGCAAGAAGTTGCCATACTTAACAATGACTTGCAAGACTTTCTAACTTGGGGCGATAGAAACCAAGTCCAATTCAATGCTGGAAAAACCCAAGCAGTCATCTTCTCCAAAAAGACCAACGTTTTGGAACCAGATATGATGATGGCGGGACACTCTCTTACCCCAGCGTCATCTCTTCGTTTACTTGGAGTGAGCCTCGGAGCGAACATGTCTTGGCATGATCATGTTGCTGGTTTGGCGAAGAGTGCTTCTCAAAAACTTGGAACACTCTTCCGCACGAAGAAATTTTATACACCACAACAGCTTCTCCTCTTATACAAGGCTCAAATCCGACCATCCTTGGAGTACTGCTCACATCACATGTTTGGAGCTCAGCTCCCAAACATACGCTGAGACTACTCGACTCTATTCAGAAAAGAGCCATCCGCTTGATTAGGGACCCAGATTTGACAAAAAATTTAGACACTCTCGAACATCGAAGAAGAGTAGCTGACCTGAGTCTGTTTTACAGATATTTTAATGGAAGGTGTTCAAAACGTGGCCCGCTTGATCCCACCAAGAACAAGACCGGGCAGATATACACGTCGAGCCGCAGACGCTCATCCGTATCAGGTTCAGCTCGTTACACCTCGTACCACCCTATTTCAGACTTCATTTATGTACAGAACCGCATCACTTTGGAATAGCATTCCAAAGGGCGTGTTTCCCGAAGTATACAACTTACAGAGATTCAAGGCCAACGTGAATCGATATCTCCGCTCATGCACCGCTCCCAGAGCGTCATAGGGATTTCCCTGCAGTGCATGTGCATTTTCAATAAAAAAAAAAAAAAATCCATACTGGAACCGTTCTATTAGAATCTGAAATCTATTTATTAATAAAAAATTTCAATAAAAAGCAGTTGACCAATTTTCTTTCAAATGAGGCATTACAACATTCAGCGAAAGAGAACATAGAGTTTGTAACAAGAGAAAATTTTTTTCTTGGATAATGACCTGTTGATCTCAAATCAGGAGGAATCAGATACAAAAATTTTACAGCAGATTCTGTCAGCAAAAAAGCTGGGTATAAGATATGTATCATTGAATGTAATCATACTGATGTATTAGTACTACTGGTACATTTCAGAGAACATTTAATTACTGATATGTAGATGAAGGTTGGTTAAAAAGGCAGTGTTCGGTTCATTCCCATACACAAAATCAATTTAGACCAACGCCTGATTAAAAACTTCCCAGATTTTCATGCACTGACAGGGTGCGATACAACGCAGTTAATTTGCAGGTTTTGGGGGAAAAACTTGCCGGAAAACGTACTTATCATTATCTTCTGGAAAATTTTGAAGGGACATGGAACAAAAAAAACGTGTAAATGAAAAAAAGGTATTCAAACAGAATAATAATATCAAAATGCCTTTGTCTTAATAACAACTGTGCTTTTATGCGCATGCTGGATATTCTATTTACTTTTACCAGACCGTTCAAATAAAGATTTCCTGCAACATTATGACAATAATAAATCCAACCAAGTTTATGTGCAGTAAACAGAGTAATCGAAATATTGGAAACATCGGACAACATACACAATCAAAGGTTTGTTGATTGTAATAAAGAAGTTCCGACTTATTTGTTCTATGACTCCTTCTTATATATATATATAATTCTTTATTAAGAAACTGTTTAGCTACAAATACTAAATTGCCATTAAGACACAGTATACAAAATTATAACAAAGAAAAAATTTACATACTTAATAAATATTAAAATTATTAACAATAACTAATAATATTTTATAAATTAATTTGTAATAACGTTACTAGTATGTAATTACATAGAATTTAACAAAGGATTTATTGTTTATTTCCAAACAAATGATTCCTTAAAATATACACAGAACTTTTTAAAATTTCGTGACTATTTTTTCATCTAAAGATTTCGATAATTTATACTTTTTTCTGAATTTTATATAATTATTGGATAAAGTACCCCTTGATCCAAAAAATAAGCCTATCACTGAAATTTCGTTTAAATTAAACTTTTTTTTATAATAAGGAATAGTGGGTTCATATATTTGACGTTTTTCTTTTTCAACTTGATCTGGTTGTTCGATATTATTTTCAAAGCGAATAGTGGGGTCTATAATGATGGCTTTAATTTTTTTTCGTGTGATAGCAATAATATCTATTCTTATTATACTGTCAATTGAAGAGATGCCTATAATTTCTTCATGAACTTCAAATTTCTGTTCCCGAAGTTCATTTGCAATTAATGACCTAATTTCATTGCGTCTTTTTATTCGAGATAGTTCACCAAACTTACAAGAACCTAACACATGACCAAGTGATTCAAACTCGTTGCAATGTCTGCAACGGTTTGTGTTAAGTCAACGTCCAGGAACAGCTCGAACTGCTGTCACATTGCAAGTCATTTTTAAGCAATCTCTCCATTCGGAATTATACTTAAGCCGTTCTTTTTATATACCCAACTATTCGCCGATTTAACTTCTTTATATAATACTACCCCTATTCCTTTTTGCTTATAACCACACCAATTGATATACTCTTTTTCTCTCAATATTTGTCTTATTTGTTTACTATAGTTTTGTTTATTTGATTTCGTATTTATAATATTATGTTTTTCATCCTTATATGATTTATTTTCTAGAAACATATAATTTTTATATTTTTCAAGAAGTTTAAATTTGTTAATTTGCTGAATAAAAGCTTCCCAACCACAATAAAAAATTTCTAATCTCTTGAATGTAACGTCGAGCACCCCGGCCCGTTGGTCTTTAGCGAAAAGCCACCGATTGATCGTCTAGTTTCCCTAATTTCTCCTAATAGGACCGCTGTGTTTTCCTACGTTGTGTTTCCCTAGTTTTTACCGTAGTCACCCCTGCCCTTTGATTGAGGTATGCCAGGATTACTATGGCCGAAACGGATGCGCAAAGAACCTACTGGGATTTTTCTTTTGTCGGAAAAGCGGGAAAATTTACGGAGACTTGTTGTTAACTGTTGGCTTCCTATCAGATGTTTAAAAGCGAGTGATGAGCGAGAGAATTCGTTTGCAAGGACGTAAAATGGTGAAGTGCGAGATGGGCTGTGATTTTGCATAGAGAGTACAAAAAAAATGGAAAGCGAAGAGGGATCCCTTTCATTCATCTTTCAAACTATAATCCATTTCGGATTCCACTCTTTTGCACACCTGTGCTTTCTTTTTGTTTTCGTTTCGTTTTCAGACTACCCGGTATATGCGGGAATGTCTTATTATTTCGTTTCGCTTTTATTTCGGTTACAGACTATCCGGTATATGCGGAAATGTCTGTGTGTTTAACTATTCAACGATTTTCCTTGCCTAATTTCCTTTTTCTAGTTTCTTAATTTCATTTCAAGCATCTGCTTGAATTATTTAAAGAAAACAACCATTTGGTTTTCAGACGATCCGGGATATTGCGGAAATGTCTGACTCATTACCTATTCGAGTACAGGGTTGCCACTTCTCCTGAATTTTGATTGCGTATCTTTTATAAAATCGTTCCTTCCGACTCTCTTTTATTTAATGATTTTATTTTCACAGTTGATTTACCTAGGAGTGTGAATTATTTCACCTCCGTTTATTTTATTCATAACCTGGGTGATACTGTATTTAGTTATCACTTTGTATACCTTGTTGTTATTTGTCTTGTTCTACCTTTTATTGCACCCGTCGATGCTGCCTCGTCAGGCGAACTTTATGTCATACAATTATGTTACCTTGCCCTCAGGCATTTGTTACTGTTATACCTGATGATTTACCTTACTCGTCATTCGAGTACTTATCGGATTGAAACCTTAATCAACTGTATTATTGTAGATTTTTCTACACACCTTGATTTATTTCCCGGAGCATGTTGGCTCCGTTCTCGAAGATCTTTGCTACTCAACGTGATTATTAGCTGACCATACTACAGACCACGACTCTTTAACCATTAATCTAGTTAATGATTGGAAATGCTGGACTTTTATCCCTCATTCGTGTTTAGGCATGTTTACGGACAATTTTACTTATTTGATTGTAACGGTACCAGCCACCGGTCCGCCATTAACACGAGTACGTCGGCCTATCAACCCAAAGAGCGTAGATAGTATGATGAGAACATAATAATAACGTTTGTCACATAAGATTCAGGTATGTATAGAATCTGGTTAGAAGAGATTCGGAAAAACGACCTTATAATGATGCTTTGGTTTCTGGATCTTCTTCTTTGGCTTTCCCATACTCGGGATTAATTTTGACTTGCTTTGGATTTTTATTTGGGAATTGCGATTCATGAACCTAACTTTATTTTGGTTATTGGATTTCCTGATATGTGAGGGCGGTTATTACACCTGGCAACCTTGCTTTGGTTTGCGTTACTCTATCCTGCTCTGAGGGTGCTTTTGCCCTGTTGTACGATTTCCACTTTAAAGAGGTATACTCTTGTATTGGTACAACGGAGGTCTTCACCTGGACATCGAGGTGAATCCCTCCCCCAACGTTTGGAAATAGAGTACGTATTTTAACTCCTAATTGGGTGTTGTAATGGAATTAGTATTTCCTGATAATAGTTGCGAAGTAGCGGATGCTACATCTGACAACGCCGCCTCGTTCTATCTAGACCTGTACTAACCGGGGGTGCTCTGCTATGTGATCTTTATTTATGGTGTCATATAATGGCGAGAAACTCCTTTCACTTTCTAACTCGTATTTAAAGGGACTGCTTCCTGCCTAACCATCTGCGCTAAATAAAAACTCGGACTCTTCGAAGAATAGGATGATTGAATCATGGGCCGTTTTGTTTACGGATTATTAATTTCTGACCTGGGTCTATTTTCGCTCCTAGCTCTATCTCGATTTCCTATACGTGAATATGTAATAATTATTTATTCCTGTTTCCTGCCTAACTTGGTTTATTTCTAATTATTGACGTAATTGCGTAGGTACCTATTGTGGTGCCTAGTTGATTATTGTGTCTGATTTAAAATGGGACCTGCGCTCATGGATTGGGCGAATCTGTTTAATTATTTATCGATGTGGATTTTGTTTCGAAGAGATATCTTCCCTAACTATTTTCTCAATGGATTTTCCCTAATTTGTGAAGGAAATTCCTTCAGAATAGGCACTTTGCCATCTGCTAGTGAATTGGTTCGAAGAAAAGTTGCCAACTGCGAATATTGAGTTCGCGATGCGAATGAAGTATGTTTCACTGGGATTTCCCGGGATAGGTAAAGGAAACTCGGCCGGAGTCCGCTATGCCATCTCTGGTCGAGTTTTATTAGAATTGTGATTAGAAATTGACGTGAAACGATTGTTTTGCCCTTTTCGGGTTTTCAACTGCAGTTTTTCCAAGGTAGATAAGGGAAATTCGACCGGAGTCCGCTATGCCATCTCTGGTAGAATTTTATTAGAATGGTGATTAGAAATTGGCGTAAAACGATTGTTTTACCCTTTTCGGGTTTTCGACTGGAGTTTTTCCAAGGTAGATGAGGGAAATTCGACCGGAGTCCGCCAAAGCCATCTCTGGTCGAATTTTCAGGTTTAGATAAGGATTAGGTAGCCCGGAGTCCGCTAAGCCATCTCTGGGTACCGTATAAAGGGTTAGGAAGTCAGATACGACCTACTCGAAAGCTGATCTCTATCTCCCTGGAGCGGCGGCAGGACGTCTGCTTTTATAGAAGCAGTCGCCCGATTTCTAAACACCGCGCAATAATGAACCTTATCGACACTGCTCTCTTGCCGTGATTTAGTCCTTAATCGTATTTTCCTAATTAAGGGACTTAGCGATTTGACCTCGCGGCTACTTTACTGATTTGTCCTAAACTTGCATTATCTAAATTTTCCTTCAAATCGGCCGACGCGTTTAGGTACTTCTCATTGTGTCTAGTTATTTTAATTACACCGACACAACTTTCACTTCGCGTTTTCCTTTACTGGCCGTTTAGGTACCGCAGCTAATTTTCGGCTATTGGAGTTTATTTATTCGTTTTATCGATTGGTGAAATTTTAATTATCGTAGGTATGATATCCCACGAGATACCATTGTCTCTGCGAAGGCTTATTGTTTGTTCTGATTTCACATTCCTTTACCCGGTCTGTTTCTTTCCACTCGTTCTTGTATGTAGGTCACCTATTATTTCCTTCATCACGCGGACCGAGAGTGTCGCAATACAATGCCTGCCCTAACCATCTGGTCGTGTCTACCCTAGCCCGGCCGATACTTCCGATGTTTTTTTAAAGCGCTGGAATGAGCGATTTCTCTTTTCTGAATATTTAATGTGCTGGCGGGATCGTTTACTTGATGTAACGGCGCGTAGCTGTATTTTAAATTTCTAACAATTTTACCTTCATGTATTCACGTACCTATATTCTCGCACTGTTTGCTTTTACGATTTGGGGCTGATTTAATGAGGCGAAGGAAATAATTTCCTTATAATCCTACCTAGGTGCGATCCATTTCAACAGTTTTAGAACTATATATAAAAAACTATTTGGAGTATCACTAGGAAGCTGTAAAATTTCCTTAACGCAACTTCTAATATACAGGATGTCCCGTATCGTTATGTTCAAATTTTGTGAGCATATAGTAGGCTTCTTTCTAAGCCTAAAAAACCCAAAAGTGGCAGGTCTATCTGCATTCGTTACGAAGTTACAGGCTTAAGAAAATAATGTCTAGTAAATGTCTTGAAAACCACATAAAACTTATTTTATTGACCAAATCTTTAGTTTATCATGTGTTAAAAATGTCCTATTCCTTACTGAATACAAGCTTGTGCTCGGAGACCTATTGCAAAAGTAACAGTTTTCTCGTTTTTTTTCGCGTACCTATCTCTTAACCAGCTTGCTGAATACGATCAAATAATAATTTCCCTCTGGTGTATTTAGTTACAAACACCAATTCCGAAATATGCTGGTGTCCCATTTATTTGAATCCAAATGCCATTTCGTATGAGCAGGGGAACCTCTACTCTCTACTAATGTTTATTTCGGTAACGTTTACTCATGTGTGGCCATTTTTGTGGCTTACAAAGTTGAATCTTGTTATTTACTAGTCATAATTTTCTTAGGCCTGTAACTTCGTAACGAGTAAAGATAGACCTGTCACTTTTTGTTTTTTTGGGCTCAAAATTAAGCCTACTATATGCTCAAGAATTTTGAACATAACGATACGGGACACCCTGTATTTATCAAGATTTTCTAAGAAAAGTTTCGGAATTTTTGTGTAGTGAGTTGTTTGAAATTGATAAATGGTAAGCGGAGTAATGTATTGACTTCAGGATGTTCCGCTTCTGGTTTCGGTTGTACATATCTAAAATAAATAGAGCAGAATTTACAACTGTCGCGATAAAACTATGATAACATTGCTTACCTGTAGTGTAGAAGTATTGAGTGAAAAATTTACATTTAAAGTTTATCGGAGTATATTTATTTTATTGTTTAATAAATAAGGATTTGTTAAAGAGAGTTACCTACCTAGAGTCCAATGGTCAAAGCTAGAATACGAGTAGGCAGTATAAGAAAATATTTATTTTTTCTCAAAAAATGGTTTCGTTACGACATTTTCAAATTCTTGATTTACAATCGAGATTCCTATCTACCATTCTTCTCGTCGTTTCTTCGTAATCACCCATTACCTAAGAAAGCTGTAGATTTAATCGTAACATCTCAACCACCGAAGGCGCCATGTCAGTCTGGCTCGCCAC
Source organism: Malachius bipustulatus (assembly GCA_910589415.1). Lineage (NCBI taxonomy): Eukaryota > Metazoa > Arthropoda > Insecta > Coleoptera > Melyridae > Malachius > Malachius bipustulatus. Next base: position 43,973,611 of record OU342636.1, read on the forward strand.
TTTAATGACACTGTAGGTACCTACGTATTTAGATATGTATATGTACGATATTTTTACAGTTTAAGCATAATGACTTTCAATAATTTATAATACAGTTCATAACATAGAACAAGTATCTACCTAAATAATTTAGAGAGAGGGTGATGCATGATAGATTTTGGTGATCTAGTTATTGAGCTTGAAATTCCTTAATACCTGTGTTATGTAACTTTCCCTAAGACTATGTTTCATATTGCTAATGAGAGAACATTTGAAGAATTTGAAGCAGCTAAGAGAATTTATGCGAAAGTTGGATTCATGAATGTAGTATTCATACCAAATGAATAATAATGAATTCAAACAGCTTAATGTAGGTAATCAATCATGTAGGTAGGTAGGTATATGAAAGAAAAGTTAAAAAAAAACATTCAGAGCCTTCATTTAAAGCTGGTCGCGAGTGATCGACAATAAATCTGGACTTTTTAAAAATTATTTATGTACCTAAATGTTACCCGAATTTATCCTGTGTGCGGGATGATTTCTATAAGTTGAGTCATTTTAATCAACCTCGTTTAAAACTACTCAAGAGAGATATTTTTTATAAAGGACCCCGCAGAATCCTTATATGGGAATTAGCTCTCGGTTAAATTGGATGTATAATATTGGGGATCGGTAGTGTTTTCCATGAAAGAAAAAATCCATCTTCAGAGGTGAATATCTCGAGAACAGGAGTGTTTGGAGGAAGGGGCTTAGGTCCATGGAAACTTCTGTTCTACTCATCGCATACTATCGATCCCCAAAGTTACATCAAATTTAACCGGGAGACAACTCCCAGAAGGATTTTTTTTATAGGGATCATTGTAAAGTACGGGATATCGATTTTTCGTGGATTGCTCCGACACTTTTGATCCTACCGAAAAAATTGTTCTTCCCGAAAAGGGAGAGCTTGGCAGAACTCGTCAGCTCGTCGATCGGGCAATTACTTCGCGAAATATAGCGAACTTTCTTTAGAAGGGTATTTTGATGTTTCTAAAGGGCCCGTTGGGAGGGGGTGGTGACACATGCTATTTGGAGGGGACAAAATTTCTTAAAACTCCGATTCCTAGACTCCGAAGAGACGTAGCGCAAAAAAATCAAACGTTCGTTTTCTTGCCCGGAATACAATGAACCCTTTCCGAAGCAACGTTCGCGAAAAATCCTGATTCTGGCACGCGAAACAAAAATCTGATTTTTTTTATGTTTTTAGTGTATTTTTTAACAAAAAATACACTATTGAGGACGACATCACTTTTCGAAAATCACCCAAACTCATCAAATGTCCACCGATCATGACCCCCAGATCACGAAAAAGTGGTTTCCCAAAATTCACCTGCCCACGATATATACATATATATACAGGGTGTCCCGTATCGTTATGTTCAAATCTTGTGAGCATATAGTAGGCTTATTCCTAAGCCTAAAAAACCCAAAAGTGGCAGGTCTATCTGCATTCGTTAAGAAGTTAGAGGCCTAAGAAAATAATGTCTAGTAAATACCAGATTTAACTTTGAAAACCACATAAAGCTTATTTTATTGACCACATCTTTAGTTTATCATGTGTTAAAAATGTCCTATTCCTTGCTGAATACAAACTTGTACTCGGAGGCCTATTGCAGAAGTAACAGTTCTAATTTCTCGTCTTTTTTCGCGACCGATATCTTAACCAGCATGCTGAATACGATCCAATAATAATTATTGCTTTTTGGAATTTAGTTACAAACGCCAATTCCGAAATATGCTGGTGTCCCATTTATTTGAATCCAAAGGCCATTTTGTATGAGCAGGAGAACCTCTTCTAATGTTTATTTTGGTGACATTTACTCATGTCGCCACCATAACAATAAATTATTAGCCTAAACCACAACACATGTGGTTGTGTGGTTTTCAAAGTTGAATCTTTGTTATTTACTAGTCATAATTTTCTTAGGACTGTAACTTCGTAACGAGTAAAGATAGACCTGCCACTTTTGGGTTTTTTGGGCTCAAAATTAAGCCTACGATATGCTCAAAAAATTTGAACATAACGATACGGGACACCCTGTATATATATTTATATATATATATTTATATATTTATATATTTATTTCTCCAAAATCGCGATTTTTCGATTTTAAAAACGCTCCTGTAGCTTTATCTTTCAAGATAAGTGAACAAAATTTTGGGTCCTTGTAAACGTTGGAAATGACGTTGGATTTTCGTTGAAAAACTTTCCAAAAGTCCCATCACTTCTACAGGGTGTCCCTTCAAAGTTCCAGGAACCCGGTTTTTGTCATCTCATTTCAGGTCGCAGTTTTAAATCTAGGGGGCTGAAATTTTTGTGGGAGTAAGATATCTATAAAAACTGGTCTGGTATTGTACTTGAGCAAAATCGGTCGAGCCGTTTCAAAATGGCGGTCATTTTAATTTTTGAAAAATTTGCTAATATTTGAACCCCTGTATGAGCAAGATGGAAAAAAACTTTGAAACCAAATCAACAGGGTTTGAAGAAAGTTGTTTCAAATTTAATTTAGTGTAACAAAATTTACATTACTTTTATTAATAAGCCAGTGGCGTGGATAGGAAAGTGGTAAAAATTGCTAAATTTCCCTAACAATTTATGAGCACATTTTTGAAGCAATTGAACTGAAATTTTTACAGTGGATAACTATACTAATAGCCTTTAACACTTAAAAATTTCAAGAAGTGAGTAAGAAAAATGGCCGAGATATTCGAATTTATTTTACATGATGTTTATTTCTCTAAAATTTTAAGAACGCTCCAGTAGCTTCATTTTTCAAGATTAATGAACGTAATTTTTTACTTTTGTGAAACTTAGGGATGACGTTTGATTTTCACAAAACCACATTTACCTAAAATTGCGCTACTTTTACAACGTGTCTCTCCAAATTTCAAAAAAAAAAAACGGGTATGAGGCACGGTTTCTGGTCGCTGTTTTCAATCTAGGGGGCTGAAATTTTTTTGATAGTAAGATAACTGCAAGTAGTCGTATGGTACTGCATTTGAGTTAAATCAGAAGAGCCGTTCCAAAATGACGGCCTTTTCAATTTTAGGAAAAATTGATAGATTATGAACCCCTAAATAAGCCAGTTAGAAACAAAAACTTTTAAACGAAATTAACATTACTGGAAGAAAATTATTTGAAATTTGAGTTATAAAATATTGAGTTAAAATATTGCAATAAAATTTGCAATATTTTTATTATTAAACCAGTGGCGTGGGTAGGAGAAGGGAAAAAGGGCTAAATTTCTATAACTGTTTATGAACATATTGTTGAAGGAATTGAACGAAAATTTTTCCAGTAGACAACTATATACTAATAAACTTTAAAATTCAAAGATTTCAAGAAGGAAATAATAAAAATGGCGGAGATATTAGAATATTTTTACATATTATGTTTATTCCTCTAAAATTTAAAATTTTAGGTTTTCAAAGCTCCCCTTTCACTTTTTCCGTTCTATAAAAGGTAGTCTAAAAAATAGTATTTTTTAAGTAAAGTTAGCCAGTGGCGGGCATAGGAAATGGGCCAAAATTGTTCAATTTTGCCAATGATTTTTTTGTTTTGTTAAATTTTAAAATTCATTCTAAGGCATGCACGGTTTAAAACGAAATGAAATGCAATTGTCAGTAAGCCACTACGCGAATATCACCTGACTATGTAAAATTTCAGAAAGCCAATTTAAAAAGCGGTGAAAATATTCAGAATTGAATCGCATAAAAATACACTATTTCTGCGATTGATGCGCAAGAAGGTTTTTTTGGCATGAGAAGGTAAGGGTTGGGAGAGACAATTAGTGTATTTTTTAATAAAAAAATACACTATTGAGGACGACATCACTTTTCGAAAATCACCCAAACTCATCAAATGTCCACCGATCATGACCCCCAGATCACGAAAAAGTGGTTTTCCAAAATTCACCTGCCCACGATATATATATATATATATTTATATATATATATATATAGATCTTTCTATCCTTCCTGAGCCAGTCGAAATTTCATACCATCCTGAACCATGGCTTAAATAAGCAGTTGGAGCCCGTCTCTCGGCGTATATTTATTTGTCATTATTCGAATATCATATTTTTGAACATATACATCACGAAAAAAGAGATTTATTTTTTATCATTTTATACAAAAAAAACCGTACCATCCTGAACCATCATACTTGTGCTGACCTGAACCACTGTATATATTTTAGATGGTTCATACAATTCTGAACCACGTCTTTTCTCACAACTGCCTATTCACTTTTTTTGTAAAACGCAGGTTCATGTCGCTCGAAAAACTACTTATCCCATTTTAAAAATTAAAAAAAAATAAATATTTGCATCCACGTATCCTAAGCTTCATCAATTTTTTTGGGATCGAGGAGCGAAATAGGGGTGCTGGGTGGGTAAGAAGCTAAAAACCACTATTGCAAACTAATATATTAAGGTCACAACTAAGGCCTCTTTGACTATATTTCTATTTTTTTTCTTCATTTTCAGGGCAAGGAATATCTTCGAGATTAACAGTAGCATGATTATTATTTTGAATTTTGCATTTATTTTTCATTTGAATTCCAAAAAGCGTGACATTAATCCCTGTATTCTGGATACGATATGAGAAAGCGGATATAATGCAGGTCCTGCTCCGTACGCTTCGAAGCGGTTTGCATTGTCGTCAAGTTGTTACTTCCGAAACTCGGCGTAGTTATTCGCAATTCTCGCCATGACCGTACTCTGAAAACCTATTTTTAGTGCCGTTTTTTTTTTTTTTGGCTAACCATGCATTTGCAAAGCAAATGAATACCTTCCTGGTGTTACTATAGATATATTCTCCGCCCCTAAAATAGATATAAATAAAGGAGCACAAACCATCGAGTTTGGCACTTAATTAGCACATAATTAGCAGATAATTCTGGTGCAGTTCATTTTTAATATTCCCGGAGTGGGGAGGCGGGAGTGCAGCTCAACGCAGCTAACAAACTGAACTATCTGAACTCAAAAAGTGTTTCCCAACACGGCTCATTTGAAATTGTTTTTTCAAAGAAAGTGTTCTAACCTGACCAGAACCTGACCGGTCAGATCATTGACGGGTTAAATATCTTTCCTTTGAAAAAATATTATCTAAGTAGACCATATAATAATATGCAGTTACCTACTCGTATAAAAGAATACGCCAAAATTAATGCGGCGGTTTTTTGATTTAAATAATTTTATTGCTCTGAGCGTTTGTAACTGACATTAGAAGTAAGAGGAAATTTAAGATATTCTGGTCACTGGGTTTTTAAATGGCTTCTAATAAAATTTGGTCACCATTGTTCAAGTAAGTAAAATATGTTATGAATACAATGAGAATTCTTATTTTGATGTTTTGTTTAATAAATTTAATGGAAATTTAGGGCGCATTTTTAAAATATAATTCAACAATCTGATAGGGTGACTAAATAGAGCAAAGTAAATAACAGATTCATAGTTTTAAATCTTCAGAAATACCAATATGTAATACCTAATAGCATCAAGAGGGTAGGTATGAGGATGCCGCTATTGCCACTAGCCAACTAAAAGGAAAGCAATACATTAATCCCGGGAGCTGACAGCTATTGATCATAATCATAAAATACCACCCGTTATTCATTCATTCTTTTTTTCATTCATAATATTTATGTTGTATTGTACGTTAATGAGTAAATTAAGAAACAGGACTTGAGAAACTTCATTTGAAAAAATTGTTTTTGCTGGTTGATAATAATAATAATGAATGGAATTTTTTTTGTTAATTCCTGTAGCTGATTGACTACAAAAATTGGTTTTAATTTTTTTATTTTAAGATTGAATAAATTTTCAACTACTGGAAAATGTTTGAAAACCTTGAACTTTCAACCATTTTCGGATGCGGCGCTACCCCTCCCCCCTCTCCTACGAGGCTATTTTCAAAATTCTGGTGATTTTTTAGTGGGAATACCAGGACGATTTAGTGGTGAACATAAATTTGTGTTGGTAACGCGGATTAGAAGTCAATTTTTTATGGCTCACACTTTATTATGTTATACATACCTACATTCATTTAATTAATAAATAAATGTTTAATTAGTATATTATGCAACGAGCTTATAATGAAGGCTATTAATATATATATTCGTTTGAAATTACAAATTGCAGTCTTACGATACATGTTGTTTAGTTTATTAAATTACATATGATTGGTTTCGTCGATCATGGGGAAAAGAACGATCTGTAGGATATTCTGATGCGATGTTGACATCATGGTGAAGCATTTGCTTTGAGAGATATAGTCTAGGGAAAACCCCATTAAAAAACCTAGACACACCATCCTGTTGAGATTGGTTTGAAGTATTCCAATCATTTTGCCCTTCTGAGGTTATCTGGCTGTTAATGTAGATTTTGTTTACAAGAGCTTCAAATTCTGTAACCAGTCTATTGTTTCGGTGGAAATTTCATGAATTGCTTGAAAACCTCCAGAAAATTTGGTTAAAGGACATTCATTGACAATGTGATTGATGGATTCTTCAGGATGTCCGCAAATACAGGAAGCGCTTGGTATTAAATTCCATTTATGTAACATTGAATTACATCTACCGTGTCCTGTTCTTAAGCGATTTACTTGTACCCAGACTTTCCTTTTTATTTCAAAACCGTTGACTACTGATGAAGGATCTTCGATTAAAGTGTTGTTGAATAAAGAAACACTTTTATTTCGCCAATCATTTCTCCATTCATCTTCAATTTTAAATGGTCGATCCAGGTATGTTTCTAGCCACACAGGTCTTCTTGATTTTAATCTCGTTGTTGGAAGATTATTCAGGTCCGATGTTATTGAAAAATCATCTGGAAATGTTCGGTATTTATTCATGATTTTATGTGTTGCTTGTTGTCTTCGGAGATTAGATGGAGCAATATTTGACAAAACAGGTAACCAAGGGATCGGAGTTGAGCAAATTGTTCCAGTAATAATTCGTAATGTTTGGTTCAGTTGAATATCCACTTTTGATTGATGTACACTGTTGAGCCATACGCGGGTGCACAATATTCCGCTGTTGAATAAACAAGTGCAAGAGCTGATGTGCGAATTGTTTTTGCATTGGCTTCAAATTAATACGCGAGTATGATGGTTAAGATACGAGCCGTAGGCGAGTGTACCCCAATATAGTGTATCCCGTACCCCAATAAGAGGAATAAACAATTTTACTTTCATTATTCGGAAGCTCTTCAAATTCTTTAAGCAAATTTTTTCAAATGGCTTAATTAATAAATTGATTTGCCGATGGAAATTAGTCGGTCAAAGTTAACGACAATGAAAGATAAAACATTTATATAGAATTCTTCAAGGGATATTATTATTAAAAGATATCATTATAGGGTTTTTTGAAATACATAATTCCCTCCTTTGTATATTAAATTTTATTTTGGTTTTGCTAATACCCAACAAAAAATGTGAAAATAAATAAATGTAGGTATTATAAAGTAAGTAAGTACAATCATTTATTTGCAATTGAATGTTTTTTAAGCTATAAGAACTCTAATAGAAATTATGCAAGAACATAACTACAAGAATTAGAGGGCCTCGTCAGGCATTTTTATCCTGATTTTTTAAGTAACTTCATAACTCGACCATTCAATTATTGCCTTATAATTAATTAATAATATTCCTGGTTGTGGTTTAGTATCCTGCCGTAACCATTGCAGATTTCAGACAGTTGTTGATTAGAGTCCCTCGATTCAGAGGGACTTTATATATTGTTTACCTGACACTTCACATTTTCTTCTTTCTTCTTCTTTTTTGTTTCATTTTATACAAAAAAACAAAAATCTTACAATGCAACAACTGATTCAAATTTACGTGTTACCTATAATAGACATGCAACTTCATCACATCACAAGTCATTAGCGCTGTTGTCATATTGAACGTTATAGGTGCTTGGGTATTTCCCCGTTCATTGCAGATATCTGTTCATTGCAGTATTGCAGGTTTTGGTATTCGACAAGCAAGATATTTCATTTCATTAGAGGGAACAAACGATGATGGGGAAGTATTAAAACTCTTGGTAAATATATACATCCGCGTCTCCTAAGTTATTCCATAATTTTTTTCGGGATCGAGGAGCGAAATTAGGTGTACTGGGTGGGTAAGAAGCTAAAAACAGATATTGCAAACAAATATTAAGGTCACAACTAAGGCCTCTTTGACACTACGGTCGCATTGTTATTTTTTATTCAATATCAGGGCAAGGAATATCTTCGAAATTAACAGTAGCACGATTATTATTTTGATCTTTACATTTATTTTGCATTTACATTCCAAAAAGCGTGACATCAATCCCTATAGTCTGGGTCGTATCGTACCCAGGATATAGAAAGCTATATTCGTTCGGATCCGTCTCTGTATCGTCGGCAACGCTACGACGCGATAGGCCACTTCAGCACTTCTTCTAGTGCTTGTTTACCATGTTATACGCGGTACTAACCAGGACCGGACTCCCTATATCGATTTATAGTGCCTTTATTTTTGCTAATCATGTATTTGCAAAGCAAATACATGAATACCTTCCTGGTGTTACTATAGGTACGTCCTCCATTCCTATATGGTAGATGCCATAGTGAAACTGTAGGATAGCCAAATATAAATACTGACCGAACTCTTAGACAAAACAGAATAGTTATCAATTTTTTTAGGTGAATGTCTAATTAAGCAAATAAGACACAGTGTATTCCGCGGGAGGATATTTTTACTAACTCTATACTGTGTGTACTGCATTTATAGTTTTTTATTATTATTATTGCTTTTTGGAAATGCCATTTTAAATTGATACAAAAAGCCATCATAGGTACTTATTAAATTTCGATAGGACTCAATAAAATTGTCTTCGATAAAAACTCAAATGTAGCGCTCTTAACTTTTTATTTACATTTTTTATCTTTATTATTTTTAGTTAATAGTTAAACATAAATACCATATAAATTGAAGAGCTGCAGGCTGCAGATGAAGCTAAAGTGTTAAGAATTTTTTTTTTCCGAAAATGTTTTTTAACCGAGATAGACGTTGTGTAAGTGTCATTTACAAAACAGGTTTTTCAACATCCTGTATCTCAATTAAGAAACATTTTCGAAAAATAATTCCTTTGCGTTTACTTCAGCTTTTTTAGCATTTTAATATGACATTTCAAAAACGCAATAAAAATAATGGTTCAGAATTTTTTTATGAGAAAAAAATAAGGTGTCATGGGACCCCAGATTCTACGCCACTGGGTTCTTCGATTTCACCCAGAATTTTTTTAGGTTATTTTTTATTTACAGGTTATTAAATAGAAAGACTGTATACAAAAATTCAGAGTTATTGGTCCACTCTGTAGAAAGATATATATAATAAAAACCAGTTTATTAAATCGAAACTTAAACACCCCGTATTTTGTTTAAAAAACGTTTTCGGAAAAGAAAACTATTGGAATTTTCTTAATATTCAAGCTTCATGTACACGCCCTCCAACTTATGGAACTGCATTTAGAAGTACCTAGTATAATAAGAATGCTATATCAATATAAAGAAATATGCGAAATGTTTATGTCAAATATCTATAGGAACCCAGAGATTAAAAAAAGTTGCTTCAATTTAATTCATAAAACTGCATTACTTCCCCATTAAGTAGGGGAAGTAATCATTTAACCGTTCCTCTAACAGAAGTAGTTTACAAGATCACTGTAGTACTAGACATTGAAAACACTTACCCCGTAGGTATATGTTTTTTAATTTTTTGCATGTGAAGTGTGGCTTGACGTCGAGCTACACCCCCCCACCAACCAAATTTCACCGAAATGAGTTTTAGCATAATAATGTGCTCCAAGATTTTTTCAAAATAATTTTGCTCTAACGTAAAAACTAATAAAGATACTAGACTTTCAAATTCATCCAATGCACGGTGCCGCAATATTAGTATTCTCTACTAATATTCTCTATCAGTGGGTCTGCTTTAGAACCACTGTGTTAAGTACCATTGTTGTAACATCGACAGTAGGTAAGTTATGTGAGTCGGCCTTTTGAAAATCTTCTTCCATATTCGTGTAATTTTATATTTTGTATTAAACTTTTAAATTTCTTAGCAATAATGTGCGCATATAACATTTAACGTAAACCCCCTCACACGACACCGAAGCGGAATGCCTGGTTTACGGCGTTATGCATGAGAACTGTGGGGCGCGGGTCCACCAGATTCAGACAGAGGTAGTGACGTCAGGCCAATAATAATAGTAGAGCGTTCCGCCGATTCAAATTATGTACTCCGATACTTACTTTTAAAGGACTGTATCTCGCAAACGGGTAAAGATAAAATTAAAATTCTTGCCCACATATAATGCTATTATTATTCTTAAGTGTTTAAAAGTGGTTATTAAATAACCATTTGTCCACAAAATTTCCACAAACATTGTGGATTTTTTTTGTGGATTTTCGAATTATGACTCTAGCAGGTATGTTTGTATTTTTCGAGGTTTTGTTTTTAATGTAGTCATCATCAAGTATTATCACAGAAAACTTTCGAATAATTTTTCCAATTATTCTGGGGTCATTTGATACAAAACTTTGAAACATAGTTTATCTCATTTAAATTGACGTATAAAAATAAACCAGAATCAAATCGCATAAATCTAATAATCACAATTTCCATATTTTAATTAACATTTAGGACTGAATTCCTTAAATTATATAATGTAGATAGAGAATTATTGTATTTTTGTAATTTTGTATTATGTAGAATGAACCGGTTGTCGTTTATGACCAAGACCAATATCTGTCAGCTCCAGGGGGATGTTCCGGATATTTATTTATTGCTCTTCTAGTCAATGAACATAGAAAAAAAATTTAGTGAAATACCTATACACGCTCATTGTGTCTTCTAATATTATACTCCTATATCACATTATTGTCGCGCTCTAAAATTCCATTCATTTCAGGAATAATATTTACCTAGGCAAATAAACTAGCAAAAAAAAACAACTTATAAATAGTACAGACCTACCTAATTTTGATTGAAATAAAAACATATTATTCGGATTCGCTTATGAATAATTTTAAAGGAATTCTCATTCCTAGATACCTATACAAAGTAATTTTTGCGACAAAAATCGGGAAAAGCCCTAATAACGGAACACATATAGTCCAGTCGGTAAAGTAAAAAATATAGCAAAGTTTATAAAAAATCTTATCTAAGATATTCTTTCAATAATTGTTAATGAACCGGTTATAGAACATAAACAGACAAAAATTATAGTTCTGGGGGTGTAGCGCATCCCCCCCCCCTCGCCCAAAAAAGAACCATCCCTTTGGTGAAAAAAGTATTTTTTTTTTGCTTGTATAACTCGTTAATCGTTGGAAAACTTAAAAAATACGTATTACCTTAGAGAAAAGAAGCAGAAAAGCTATTATAGAGTGATTTTGCAATTTTTTCGTATATGTCATAGTTTTAGAGTTATTTAGTATTTAAGAAATTGTAAATTTTCTATTTTTGATGCTCACGAATTTTTTGTTACTTTAAATTTTGGCAAAAAATGAAATTACTCGAAAACCAAACAACTTATAAATAAAAATAAAAATGGGTTTTGAAGGGGACATGAATACTTACAACTCTTTTTTGCCTTCCCTCTGATTATGAATATTTTTTGGTAGGTACATATTACAATATGGTAAATTGTCTGTCTATTGTGGGTCTTATAATAGTATATTCTTCAACGAGCGAAGAATGATAGCTATTATTCACGAGAACGAAAATTTCACAGGCGAGTGTTGGAACGTTTGAGTGGATAATAGCTATTCTTCGCGAGATGAAGACGCTATTTTCTTTTCGACCTTTTGAGAAAATTTATTAAAATTAGTTCAAAAAATAAATAAAATTTTTCAATAGATTTATTTTCTTGATATTTGCGTTGTCGTTTTTTACTAAATCCCCAGTTATTTCAATTATCAATAAAAGGATATTCTGGAATGTAGAGCAACTCCGAGGTCATTTTTTATCACACCACCACCCAGCCATTTTATATATTGTTAAGGGGACATATATCTCTATAAATATTTTCATTAATAGATATTACCTAACTTGGTTATTATGACCTGTCTGTCAGGTCAGGTTAGGTTCGCTGGCCAGACTAGCTAGACTGGCTAGACTAATAAAGAAATAAAAAATGTTGAAAACGCTACATTTGAATTTTTATTGAAAACAGTTATTAAAAATTTTGATAGTATTGCTTTTTTATAGCAATTAAATCTGGCATTCTGAAAAACGAAAAAAAAATATTAAAAACCGGCTCAGAAATTTTCAACGAGAAAAAAGCTGCCCTGTGCTGTGACGTCGGATTCTACTCCACTGGGTGCTTCGGTGATACCACTGATACCTATAGAATTTTTCCCTTTATTGGTCCACTCTGTAAAAAGATAAAATAAAAACCAGTTTCGTAATAACGATACTTATATTAAACACCCTGTATCTCGGTTACTCGGTTAAAAAGCATTTTCGGAAAAAAAAAGAATTTAAACTTTCTAAATATTTTAGCTTTATCTACACGTCCTCCAGTTTATTTTACTCTATTTAGAAACACATTTTTGTAGATTCAAAAATTCGCTTTGGAAAAGGCACAAAAATGGTAAATGTTGAAAAAATAATATTATTTTTGTTTTGTTAATTCAATATAAACAATACAAACATATTCTTCTCATCCTTGAAAACAATAATACACAACCTCAACTTGTTTATTATCCTATAAGTCCTATTTTCCCGCTGTCATAATAATTCTTCCCGCACTTTGTCCTGATTACTAACCGCCAATGTATTATTGCCATACCAGTTTATTATCGGGACTGACAAGAAGTGCCAGAGGAATTAAATAAATACTAGTCGGTAAAATTTAAAAAGAAATAATCCCTGCCAGGGTGAGAAATGGTATCTTATAAAGACACTCCACCAACTGTCAATTAAATATCACTGTCATTATTTAAATCTTGGTGTCCTACAGTTTCACTATGGCACTTATTATAAGGGTGAAGGACGTAGTAACACCAGGAAGGTATTCATTTGCTTTGCAAATGCATGGTTAGCAAAAAAAGGCACTAAAAATCGGTCTAGGGAGTCCGGTCCTGGTTAGCACCGGTCCTGGTTTTGGAATGTCAATATTTAAGGAGGTGATTTTTGAGTCCATTTTAACAAGAAAACTTCATAAGAACCTATGTCCTAAAAGTCTTAACTTTTGAGATACAGGGTGGTAATAGTTTTTAAAAATAAATAATTTTTTCATAATATCTGTAACACCGCTCTGGATATTTTAATAAAATTGAATAGACATGTATTACTCATCAAGAGGAATTTTTTCATGTACCACATTTCGTTTTATCTCCACTAGTGACATCTTGCAGAATTTTACCTATGAATATTTTTATATTTTTTATTGTCATTTAACGACAATCTTGTGATATTGTAGAGAAACAGATTTTTTTTTTTTAACGAAAACCGTGCATGGGACTGAAAAAAAATAAGGAATTGTTTCATTTTTCCACCCCTGACTCACAGCATGAAATCAATGAATGACGTATCGTTTTACGATATGTCGTTCATCTTTTTGTTAAACTTTGGAAGTAGGCCTATCCTACCTTTACGCACATCGGGAGGCACTGCACTCAGTTGTTGGCATGCGTTTTAGCTGCCTGGGGTTGCATCCTATGGCGAAAGCCGAACCCACCGTGCTATTTTATTTTTATTTATTTTTATCATTTTGCTCACTATTAAGTGACTAAGATTGTGCTGTGTGTTAGCAAGATACATTATACTGAAGAGTCCCAATTAGGACGAAACACGTGTCTACAATTTCCACCCCTGACTCACAGCATGAAATCAATGAATGACGTATCGTTTTACGATATGTCGTTCATCTTTTTGTTATAATAATAGTGATCAAATGTCACGCTTTTTGGAATGCAAATGCAAAATAAATGCAAATGAAAAATAATAATCGTGCTACTGCTAATCTCGAAGATTTTCCTTGCCCTGAATGTGAAGAAAAAAATAGCAATTCGACCGTAGTGTCAAAGAGGCCTTAGTTCTGACCTTAATATTGTTTGCAATGGCTATTATTTTAGATTATTACCCACCCAGCACCCCTATTTCGCTCCTCGGTCCCGAAAAAATTGATGGAACCTAGGACACGCGGATGTAAATAATTACCTACCTTGTTTTTTATGTCGTTCGGTATGAAAAAATAATGGAAAACAATAACTAATAAACTTCAAAAAATAAATTTAAAAAATTTTTATTCTTCTAAAAGCAAAGACAACTTTTTAAATTGAATATCATAGAGAAAATAAAAAAAACTATAAGGCAAGCAGTATGACTTCATATTGACCTATTTCAGCGAAAAATTGTCTGTTTTTCTTTGAAAAAGATTAGAGTAAAAATTTCGGAATTTTTTTTCTGAAGTTTATTAATTTTTGGTTTAAATTTCATATCGAACGACATAAAAAAATAATATGGCTGAATATAAGAAATTAAGATATGTCAAAAACTAGATTTCTAGAGTTTTCAGTTTTTTCAGGATATTTCCGAAAATACTGGGGATAGTATTTCAAAATTTTTTTCGTAAAATACTCATCTAAAAATAGCGCAACTTTTCTGTAATTTAACCGAACTCGTATCTTTAATGGTTTATGATATCCCTGTAGTGGCCCTTTAAATAGTTCTAACCCTGATGTATACCAATATCACTAACTGTAACTGGATTGCATATTTTTAAGCAAAAACATGTAGGGTGATTTATAATAATTAAAATTAGGTAGGTATGTAATAAATTTATACAAGTGTTCAGAATGCCATTTGAGATAAAGAATTTAGTTTTTGGTTTTCTGTATCCAATTAAAATACTACATAAGAAGTAAAATTTTTTTTGTAAATAACTTTGTAAGGAAGCTAATTAAATAAAAAAATGTAGGTATACCAGTTTTTCGTTTCAAGTGTCATACTGAATACTGATACTGAATAGGTACTTGTGTAATTTTTTTCTTGATTATAAATCACCCTGATGTATAGCACCTAGACCTGTCCTGATTGAAATCAAAATCCGAACTAAATAAAATACAAAATTTAAACTGTCATCGATAAACGCAAAACTCAGTAGGTAGGTAAGTATAAAATGAACAAAAAGTAAAAACTACAGTCTTAAAAAAAATTGGTTATTTAGGAAGAATGAGCGGGAAGAAGGACTTAAAAGGTTGAGTTGGAGAACTATTACAATATAATAATGATGCTCTTTCAAATGTGAAACCCTTAAAATATGGAATTATTATGTTGTAAACAGAAGTGCTGGGTTATTCTGAAGTGCTAGACCGGTTCGTCCGCCGTGGCTGCAACACTTCTCTAGTTTGATTATTATTATAATGTTTACAATGTTTGTGTCTTTCAGAAAAAATCCGACCGCCAGTGCGCCAGTATTCGACATCAAATCACACCCTGGATCCCAATAATAATTTACGATAGGTACATAAATAGACTGGCGCTCCATACTTTATTACCTTTATTTAGTATATGTATTTAGTATAAAATGCGATATAATGCGATAAAATTTCAAATTAAAAAGAATAATAATAAATACCTACCTAATACCTTTACTAATAAGAGAAAATTATAATTATTTAAAAACATTTTTCCGATTTAAAAATACATTATTTATAATTAAAAATAGGTAAAGAGGAAAGAGGTAGATATAGTTACTTCATATCACTTCATAGCCGCCACTGCGGCAGGGATTGTTTTTTTTTTATTTAAATTGTTATGGAATATTCATTTGATTTATCAGACACTTCTGTGGCAATGAGCAATAAACGCGGGAAAATAGGAATAAGAAAAACAAGATTCAATAGTGTATTGGTTTTTCAACCCCAACCTCAGTTCGGTTAGAGCTGATGGATGAGCCGACGAGTTAATTTTCTATTATAGTATTATTAGCCCCAGTCGGTAAAGTAAAAAATGTACCAAAAGTTCATAAAAAATATTATCTAAGATTTTCCCTCAATAACTGTTAGTGAAGAGGTTATAGAACATATACCTAAGTCCACAAAAATCAGTTCTGAGAGTGCAGCCCGTCCCTCCCCCCCCCCTTAAAAAAAGCTTTAGTAAAAAAATATTTTTTGCTAATAACTGTTTATCCGTAGAGTCCCTCGAGTTATCCGTAGGTATATCATAAAATATACAGGGTTAGAACTATTTAAAGGGCCACCACAGGGATATCCTAAACCATTGAAGATACGAGGTCGGTTAAATTAGAGAAAAGTTGCGCTATTTTGTGGCCATCTCGAATCCGTCAAAACATGCAAGATATTTGTGACCGTTCCTGAAATATCCTGAAAAAACTGAAAAATCGATAAATCTTATTTTTGCCATAATTATCTTTTTTACAATTGGAAATTAATAAATAATTTTTCGTGGGCTTACATAAGCGGTTATGAGCTATTCATCTGACGTTTCAAAAAATTTCAAAGTCCACTAGATCCCAGAGTTTTCATAGTCAACTTTCGTTTTTCTTATGGCCGCCATATTATTTTTTATGTCGTTCGATAAGAAAAAAATAATAGAAACTAAAAATTAATAAATAAATAAATAAATAAATAATAAATAAATAAATAAATAAATTTAGAATTTAGACACTCAACTTCAAATTGCATTTTAAAATATTACAGATAAGTACAAGTGTACCTACTATGCATAGCAACCGTTGCCGACGCTATGGTTACTTACAAATGCGTGCATACAAATAAAAGAAATGTCATAATAATTAT
Organism: Malachius bipustulatus; assembly: GCA_910589415.1. Lineage (NCBI taxonomy): Eukaryota > Metazoa > Arthropoda > Insecta > Coleoptera > Melyridae > Malachius > Malachius bipustulatus. Next base: position 43,990,431 of record OU342636.1, read on the forward strand.
TATTGATTGCAATTTCTGAACAATTATTATTGTCTTGAATTCTTGATTGGGTACTCATTTTTTATTAATATGTTTGCCAGTAATAAAAAGAATATGAAAAAATCTTACTACCAATAATTTCGTCTGATTTCATCATGAGGAAATGTAGTTCAATGAGAGAATGTAAGTACAGAGAAAGTAGATAGAATTACTTTTGACACTAGTGTCAAAAATATTTTTGACACTAGTGTCAAAAGTACTTTTGACACGTTTCCATGTAAACAATCACTTTTAACACTGTCACCTGTCGTCGAAAGTGCGACTTTTAATGGCAGTTGCACAAAATTTTTTTTTTTGTACAACTGCCATTATAAGTCACACTTTTAACGACAGCTGACAGTGTTAAAAGTGATTGTTTACATGGAAGCGTGTTAAAAATATTTTTAACACGATTGTTAAAAATATATTACAACACTCGTGTTGTCGTGTTAAAAATATTTCTATCTACTTTTTCTGTACATTCTCTTTTTAAACTACATTTTCTCATGATGAAATTAGACAAAATTATAGGTAATAAGATTGTTTCATATTCTTTTTATTACTGGCAAACATATTAATAAAAACCTAGTCAAGAATTCAAGACAAAAATAATTGTTCAGAAATTGCAATCAATAATAATTATTATGACATCTCTTTTATTTGTATGCACGCATTTGTTAGTAACCATAGCGTCGGCAACGGTTGCTGTGCATAGTACACTTGTACTTATCTGTAATATTTTAAAATGCTGTTTGAAGTTGAGTGTCATTCTAAATTCATCAATTTTATTATCATAATAGAGCAGTTTTACAAAAACCATTGTATGATATTCGTCTTAAAAGTGATTTTATTTTGTTCGTGAATTTGTTGAATTCGCTCCGCTACGCTTCGCTCATTTCACAAACCTTTTCACTCACAAAATAAAACTTCACTTTTAACAATAATATCATAAATAGCTATTAGCAAAGTTCTATCTCGTCCGGCTCGGAGGTTAAAGGGTAGGGGGGAACTATAAACGTCCTCACTGGAACGTCCTCACACATATAAGAATGTGTGTAATAATCAAAATACCTTCAATGATATTATTTAATAATCTAACGGATAACAGCATTAAACCTCAATAATTAAGAAATCAGATTTATTTTTAAAGCAAACGAGTTTTGGACAAATATGTACCTATAAGGTATTTTCAAAACAGTTCAAGGATTTGGAGGATCTTAAAAAAAGGACCTTATTAAGACTATGGCTGTCGAGTCAAGGGACACCCTGCATATTTAACTTTTTTGATGTAATAAAACTTCCGGTAAGTCAAAAATATTGTCTCTAAATTATGAACCATAAAGGAGATAATATCGTAATTTTTGTAGCCAAGTAAAAAGTTAAAAAAAGTAAAAAAAAAGTAAAATAGATGAAAAGAAAGGCTCTTACAAAAGGACTCCGCAGATTCCTTATGTGAACTGGCTCCCGGTTAAATTTGTTGCAACTTTGGTGATCGGTAGTATTCAATGAGTTGATCAGAAGTCTCCATGGGCTTAGCCCCCAAAAAGTTCTGTTTTCGAGATATTCACCCCTGAAGATGGATTTTTTCCTATCATGACAGTCACGCATATATTTTAAAGTGTTGGCCGTCCTACTTGTTTTAGAGAGAAAATTAGAGAGATCATTTGTTACGATTAAAAAGCTGTCTATGTTTCAGTAGTTACATTTTCGGTATGTTGAGTCATTTTCGAGAAAAACAGGAAAGTTTTCATTTTGTCTTATCATTTTCGTAATTTTAACAATAAAAACTACAACAAACAAAAGCGCAAAAAATCCAGTTTGAAAGTCACAGCCAAGGCTATTGGTAAGGCTATGATAACATAAAATTAAAACTCTTTCCCGTTGTTCTCGAAAATTACTCATCAGACCTCAAATGTAACCACTGATACAGAAGCAGCTTTTCAATCTTAACAAATGAACTAGGTATCTAAGATTTCTCGCGTCTAAACGTTTAAAATACCGCCGTTTACAAGTTTATTTCATTAAACGCAATTTTTTATCCCTAGTCATAGAAAAAATTTATCTTTAGACTTTTATCTCGAGAACAAGACTTTTTGGGAAGCTACGCTCATGGAGACATCTGAGCTACTCATTGAATACCTACTATCGATCATCATAGTTACATCAAATTTAACCGGGAGCCAATTCCCATAAGGATTATGAGGGGTCCTTTGGGCTGTATGTAGCAAAAATCTCAAAAAACGCAAATAATATTTTACCATGCCATTTAAAAATAAGCGCAAGTTGATGTCTGCAAAAGATCAACGAAACGAAACACAATAAAAAGACTCAGCCTTACAACAACACTACTTTACAAAAGTTGTTTTGTATCCTTTTAAATCATCGCTTTAAAAAAGTTGTATTCAAAGTCCTAAACAATTTGTGACTTTTTTTGCGAAATTTGGAAATGACTAATATCATAAATCTTTTTAAGTCTTCATTTTTCGTGTTTTATTTTTATTATCCGTATAACGGAAAGTTTCCTGTTTCTCAAAATGTTTAAAATTATAAAAAGAATTATTAGACTGATTCATTGGTGGGGATGTTCTACTGTATTGTAATCAAAAACATTAACGCTTTACCAAGAAATTTCATGTCGGCAATGTTTCAATTTGATAAAAAAAATATATAGCACACGTCATATTTTACTTTTATCTTATCATTATATTATGCTAAAATTTTGCAATTTTTTTTTAAGTGGTTAAAAAGTGAGAAAAAGTGAAATATTCCGAAAAATACTTCAAATCGTCTTGCTAATACCTAAGGAGATAACAATAGGTAGGTAGGTATAAGTACATTATTTTGATTAAAAATTGAACAACAATCTTAGATGAACAGGACAACAAATGTAACCATAATCTTGAGTATCATGGCCTCTCGCTGAAATCTGACACAATTCCATTCAATTCGTGAACAAAAGAGTTTTATTATACAGGGAACGCTTAGACTATTAAATAAATATTAATAGTCTAAGAGGGAACGGGTTTGGCCATCCTGAGCCATGCGGCGAAGACTCGAGCCGAGCTGTCGCATGGTTCAGGATTGTCTCCCATACGCAAACATATACATGTATATAATGAACGACGCGATTGCAGCGCCATCATCACAAAATGCGGAAATAGGCTGAACTAAAGTTTGGAGTTTCATACCATCCTGAACCATTTTCATATTCATACCACGCTATCTAGAGGTCACTCTAAGTCGTTTAACAAGGGTCTGCAATCCTGAACCACATATATGGTTCAGGTTTGTTCGACTGGTTCAGGATTAACCGTACGGAAACATACATTTGGTTCAGGATGGTACTATAGCGCTATATATATATTTATATATATATTTATATATATATTTATATATATATTTATATAGCGCTATAGTACCATCCTGAACCAAATGTATGCTTCCGTACGGTTAATCCTGAACCAGTCGAACAAACCTGAACCATATATGTGGTTCAGGATTGCAGACCCTTGTTAAACGACTTAGAGTGACCTCTAGATAGCGTGGTATGAATATGAAAATGGTTCAAGATGGTATGAAACTCCAAACTTTAGTTCAGCCTATTTCCGCATTTTGTGATGATGGCGCTGCAATCGCGTCGTTCATATATACATGTATATGTTTGCGTATGGGGGACAATCCTGAACCATGCGAGAGTGCCAGGGCGACAGCTCGGCTCGAGTCTTCGCCGCATGGCTCAGGATGGCCAAACCCGTTCCCTCTTATACTATTAATATTTATTTAATAGTCTAAGCTAAGCGTTCCCTGTATAAAACTCTTTTGTTCACGAATTGAATGGAATGGTGTCAGATTTCAGCGAGATGCCATGATACTTAAGATTATGGTTTCATTTGTTGTCCTGTTCATCTAAGATTGTTGTTCGTTTTTTAATCAAAATAATGTACTTATACCTACCTACCTATTGTTATCTCCTTAGGTATTAGCAAGACGATTTGAGGTATTTTTCGGAATTATTTCACTTTTTCTCACTTTTTAACCACATAAAAAAAATTGCAAAAATTTTAGCATAATATAATGACAACATAAAAACAAAATATGACGTGTGCTATATATTTTTTTTATCAAATTGAAACATTACCGAGATGAAATTTCTTGGTAAAACGTTAATGTTTTTGATTACAATTATTACAGTAGAACATTCCCACCAATGAATCAGTCTAATAATTCTTTTTATAATTTTAAACATTTTGAGAAACAGGAAACTTTCCGTTATACGGATAATAAAAATAAAACACGAAAAATGAAGACTTAGAAAGATTTATGATATTAGTCATTTCCAAATTTCGCAAAAAGTCACAAATTGTTTAGGACTTTGAATACAACTTTTTTAAAGCGATGATTTAAGAGGATACAAAACAACTTTTGTAAAGTAGTGTTGTTGTAAGGCTGAGGCCCGTATTCACAAAAGGTTTCTGTCCTGTAATATCTCGAAAATAATTAAATAAATGGGATGGAGATATGCAGTTTTTATGCGTTAGAGTGAAATGGGTATAATTGATTACGTAATTATTTAGGAAATTATCGTTTGTGAATACGGGTGTGAGTCTTTTTATTGTATTTCGTTTCGTTGATCTTTTGCAGACATCAACTTGCGCTTATTTTTAAATGGCATGGTAAAATATTATTTGCGTTTTTTGAGATTTTTGCTACATACAGCCCAAAGGACCCCGCATAATCCTTATGGGAATTGGCTCCCGGTTAAATTTGATGTAACTATGATGATCGGTAGTATTCAATGAGTAGCTCAGATGTCTCCATGAGCGTAGCTTCCCAAAAAGTCTTGTTCTCGAGATAAAAGTCTAAAAATTAATTTTTTCTATGACTAGGGATGAAAAATTACGTTTAATGAAATAAACTTGTAAACAGCCGTATTAAAGGTTTAAACGCGAGAAATCTTAGATACCTAGTTCATTTGTTAAGATTGAAAAGCTGCTTCTGTATCAGTGGTTACATTTGAGGTCTGATGAGTAATTTTCGAGAATAACGGGAAAGAGTTTTCATTTCATGTTATCATAGCCTTACCAATAGCCTTGGCTGTGACTTTCAAACTGGATTTTTTTGCGCTTTTGTTTGTTGTAGTTTTTATTGTTAAAATTACGACAATGATAAGACAAAATGAAAACTTTTCTGTTTTTCTCGAAAATGACTCAACATACCGAAAATGTAACTACTGAAACATAGACAGCTTTTTAATCGTAACAAATGATCTCTCTAATTTTCTCTCTACAACAAGTAGGACGGCTAACACTTTAAAATATATCCGTGACTGTCATGATAGGAAAAAATCCATCTTCAAGGGTGAATATCTCGAAAACAGAACTTTTTGGGGGGGCTAAGCCCATGGAGACTTCTGATCAACTCATTGAATACTACCGATCACCAAAGTTGCAACAAATTTAACCGGGAGCCAGTTCCCATAAGGATTCTGCGGAGTCCTTTTGTAAGAGCCTTTCTTTTCATCTATTTTACTTCTTTTTTACTTTTTTTTTACTTTTTACTTGGCTACAAAAATTACGATATTATCTCCTTTATGGTTCATAATTTAGAGACAATATTTGACTAACCAGAAGTTTTATTACATCAAAAAAGTTAAATATGCAGGGTGTCCCTTGAGTCCCTTGACTCGACAGCCATAGTCTTAATAAGGTCCTTTTTTTAAGATCCTCCAAATCCTTGAACTGTTTTGAAAATACCTTATACATGTTTGTCCAAAACTCGTTTGCTTTCAAAAGCGAAAATAGGTTTTGAAGGGGAACATAAAATACAACTTTTTTGCCAAACTGGTGTTCACATAGAAATTAATTTATGTGAATTTAAATTTTAATTTAAATTAAAAAAATTAATTTAGATAGAACTCTTAATTGGAAATTACATATTAATACAATATCAAAAAGACTGTGCAAAGTTTGCTTCCAACTTCGATTTTTAAAGAATAAAGGATTAAAATTAGGAATTTTAAAAACAGTGTATTATTCAAATTTTTATTCTATTTTAAAATACGGAATAATACATTGGGGGAATTCTTTTGATTGGTTAATTATCTTCAAAATTCAAAAAAATTGCATAAGAATACTAGGCAATGTTAATCGCATGACATCTTGTAAAAAATTATTTAAAAATTTAAAAATTTTATCATTTCCAAGTCTATTTATATACGAATGTCTCTGTTTTGTACATAAAAATAAAAATTTGTTTACTTTTTTCAATTCTAATACCAGAAATTCTAATACAATTATTTTAAATAAACATAATACCACTCATTATGAATTATCTTCTGAATACATATGTGCCAAAATTTATAATAATCATTTACCAAATAATTACAAAAAATTAAATTTAAAAAAATTTTCAAAAGAAATTAAAAATATTTTATTACAAAAATGCTACTATAGCTTAAATGAATATTTGAACAATTCTTTGGATTTATAATTTCATAACTTTATTTCATAATTTCATAATTTTATAACTTTATAACTAATTTTACAATTTATTATTTTCCACAAAAAATACAATAATATGTATTTATAATAAGGAAATAAATGTTATTATTATTATTATTATTATACATAAATGTTATAGATTATCTTTTAGGTCAAGGCATGGGCCTCGGGGTTTAGCGTGCAAACGGCTAAACCGTTGGACTCCCTCGGACTCAGTTCGATTCTCAGTCGCGCTCTGGTTGTCTGTGTCGTCTATTGTTAATTGGCAAACTTGTGTCTGGGTGGAATGAGCTTGTTCTCGAATCCCATAATTACTGGAGTGGAGCGACTTTGTTTTACCTACATAGTTAAGACCGAAGCTCCCTCCTTTAAAAAAAAAATACTTTTTGACTAGTAATATTATAAAATTTAGCAAAATTTTGGCAATTTTTTTTTCATATTTCCTATAAAATACAGCTAATATTTTTTTACGTAGGTACATCTTATCGTATAGCAATATTTTGTAATATTAAAATAAAATTTGGCTACTTATTATTTATTTATTTTTTTTATTTTTAGGAAATAATAAAAAATTACCAAATTTTTATAACTTTAATATGGTGGTAAAATTGCTATTTCTTATTTTTTTATTTTTAACTTTTTCAGCATTGAGGTAAATTATTTTTATCAGGCCTGCAAGTACTTAAAATAGAAACCAACAGACAATAATTATTATTGTACTATATTTATACTAATATTGTAATATCTATATAAATAAATACCTACTATAAATTATTCATAATCAGTGAGTTTGGCAAAAAAATGTTGCACAATTCAAAACCTATTTTGATTTTTCTTCGTAGGTTGTTTGGTTTTCGAGTAATTTAAGTTTTTCTATAGAGGCTGGGCGCTAACAATTAATTCGAAAGCTTGACAGAGAAAAAAGAGTTTTCTTTAATTTAATTGACTGCAATCCCAAATAATTCCTAATATCATTATACATAACTGGACAGTCGAAATTAAACTACTAATCCATTTATGATAATATGATATATATTTTATGATATACCTACGGATAACTCGAGGGACTCTACGGATAACCAGTTATTAGAAAAAAAAAATTTTTTTACTAAAGCTTTTTTTTGAGGGGGGGGGGGGGGGGGCGGTCTGCACTCTCAGAACTGATTTTTGTGGACTTATGTTCTATAACCTCTTCACTAACAGTTACTGAAGGAAAATCTTAGATAATATTTTTTATGAAATTTTGGTACATTTTTTACTTTACCGACTGGGCTAATAATACTATAATAGAAAAGTAACTCGTCGGCTCATCCATCAGCTCTAACCGAACTGGGGTTGGGGTTGAAAAACCAATTAATACACTATTGAATCTTGTTTTTCTTATTCCTATTTTCCCGCGTTTATTGCTCATTGCCACAGAAGTGTCTGATAAATCAAATGAATATTCCATAACAATTTAAATAAAAAAAAACAATCCCTGCCGCAGTGGCGGCTATGAAGTGATATGAAGTAACTACCTACCTCTTTACCTATTTTTAATTATAAATAATGTATTTTTAAATCGGAAAAATGTTTTTTAAAATTATAATTTTTTCTTATTAGTAAAGGTATTAGGTAGGTATTTATTATTTATTATTCTTTTTAATTTGAAATTTTATTGCATTTATATATAGCATTTTATACGGTACCTAAATAAAGGTAATAAAGTATGGAGCGCCAGTCTATTTATGTATCGTAAATTATTACATATTGGGATCCAGGGTGTGATTTGATGTCGAATACTGGCGCACTGGCGGTAGGATTTTTTCTGAAAGACACAAACATTGTAAACATTATAATAATAATAATTAAACTAGAGAAGTGTTGCAGCCACGGCGGACGAACCGGTCTAGCACTTCAGAATAACCCATCACTTCTGTTTACAACATAATTCCATATTTTAAGGGTTCCACATTTGAAAGAGCATCATTCATTATTATATTGTAATAGTTCTCCAACGCAACCTCAAGTCCTTCTTCCCGCTCGTTCTTCCTAAATAACCAATTTTTTTTAAGACTGTATTTTTTACTTTTTGTTCATTTTATACTTACCTACCTACTGACTTTTGCGTTTATCTTCATGACAGTTTAAATTTTGTATTTTATTTAGTACGGATTTTGATTTCAATCAGGACAGGTCTAGGTGTTATACATCAGGGTGATTTATAATCAAGAAAAAAATTACACAAGTACCTATTCAGTATCAGTATTCAGTATGACACTTGAAACAAAAAACTGGTATACCTACATTTTTTTATTTAATTAGCTTCCTTACAAAGTTATTTACAAAAACATTTTTTCTTCTTATGTAGTATTTTAATTGCATACAGAAAACCAAAAACTAAATTCTTTATCTCAAATGGCATTCTGAACACTTGTATAAATTTATTACATAACCTACCTAATTTTAATTATTATAAATCACTACATGTTTTTGCTTAAAAATATGCAATCCAGTTAGTGATATTGGTATAATACATCAGGGTTAGAACTATTTAAAGGGCCTCTACAGGGATATCATAAACCATTAAAGATACGAGTTCGGTTAAATTACAGAAAAGTTGCGCTATTTTTAGATGAGTATTTTACGAAAAAAATTTTGAAATACTATCGCCAGTATTTTCGGAAATATCCTGAAAAAACTGAAAACTCTAGAAATCTAGTTTTTGACATATCATAATTTCTTATATTCACCCATATTATTTTTTTATGTCGTTCGATATGAAAAAAATAATTGAAACCAAAAATAAACTTCAGAAAAAAAAATTCCAAAATTTTTACTCTAATTTTTTTCAAAGAAAAACAGAAAATTTTTCGCAGAAATAGGTCAATATATGAAGTCATACTGCTTGCCTTATAGTTTTTTTAATTTCTCTATGATATTCGGTCCAAAAAGTTGTCTTTGCTTTTAAAAGAAGAACAAAAAAAATTTAAAATTATTTTTTGAAGTTTATTAGTTTTTGTTTTCCATTATTTTTTCATACCGAACGACATAAAAAACAAGGTAGGTAATTATTACATCCGCGTGTCCTAAGTTCCATCAATTTTTTCGGGACCGAGGAGCGAAATAGGGGTGCTGGGTGGGTAAGAATCTAAAATAATAGCCATTGCAAACTAATATTAAGGTCAGAACTAAGGCCTCTTTGACACTACGGTCGAATTGCAATTTTTTTCTTCACATTCAGGGCAAGGGAAATCTTCGAGATCAACAGTAGCACGATTATTATTTTTAATTTGCATTTATTTTGCATTTGCATTCCAAAAAGCGTAACATTTGATCACTATTATTATAGTCTGGATACGTTATGAGTGAGCTTGGGAACTTATGCCGGTACTGGAGCGTTCAGATGATGAATCTGCCGCGTCCTTGCATGTTTATACAGGGTGTCCCACGACATGACTGCCATAGCTTAAGGGTAGGTGTAGTTTTTCAAGGCGATTCAGGATCTGGTTTTGAAATTTTCCTGAGGCCCTTCGTTTCGATTATACAGGGTGATTTGTGCAATTTGCCGAAATCTTTGATGAGCGATAGCTTTTGAACGAATTGATCGAATTTAACGAAATTTGGTAGATATGCTCTACTAATGATACTTATTACCTCGCATTTTTCGCCGATTCGAAAACTGCAGGGCTGTACTTATTATTTTGATATCTTTCGGTTTTGTCGAAAAGTTCAGCCTGTATGCATTTTATTCAAAGTTTGGTGCCATTTTCTAAAACTACGTGAAAAATGCTACAATTGAAGTTGAAATTTCAGTTTTTTAGTTTTTTATTCGGGATTTCAATTCATGTGTTGTTGATAATTTAAGAAAAATCAAATGTGGTTTTTTAAAACTTGCGTATTTTGTAGTTATTTCAAATAAATTTACTTTATCTACAGATTTAGCCAAGATTGGGGACCCTTCTACAGATTGTTTCGAGCTAAAAATAAGTTTCAACCGCAAAATAAATAACACAATTTAACACATTACCACATAGGCAAACAAGTATCCACATAAACGAAACAGGAAGAAAAATATCAACAAAAATTTTGGGAAGAAAAACTACAATTCAGTGCAGGTAATGGTCAAGGAGACCACCCATCAAACTCAACACATTTCCTTGACTTATTTGTCTATGTGGTAATGTGTTAAATTGTGTTATTTATTTTGCGGTTGAAACTTATTTTTAGCTCGAAACAATCTGTAGAAGGGTCCCCAATCTTGGCTAAATCTGTAGATAAAGTAAATTTATTTGAAATAACTACGAAATACGCAAGTTTTAAAAAACCACATTTGATTTTTCTTAAATTATCAACAACACATGAATTGAAATCCCGAATAAAAAACTAAAAAACTGAAATTTCTTCTCGATTCAGTTTAATGATGCCAAGTAGTTTTTTACCACAATTGTAGCATTTTTCACGTAGTTTTAGAAAATGGCACCAAACTTTGAATAAAATGCATACAGGCTGAACTTTTCGACAAAACCGAAAGATATCAAAATAATAAGTACGGCCCTGCAGTTTTCGAATCGTCGAAAAATGCGAGGTAATAAGTATCATTAGTAGAGCATATCTACCAAATTTCGTAAAATTCGATCAATTCGTTCAAAAGATATCGCTCATCAAAGATTTCGACAAATTGCACAAATCACCCTGTATAATCGAAACGAAGGGCCTCAGGAAAATTTCAAAACCAGATCCTGAATCGCCTTGAAAAACTACACCTACCCTTAAGCTATGGCAGTCACGTCGTGGGACACCCTGTATATTTATTTTTTACGTTTATAATTATTATTAATTACTAATAATTTTTATTTGTTACAAGTCATAAATTTAATTGTCATAATATTCAAATTAGATCCAAACTTGAAATCACCGGTTTCTTACAGCTGAACCCAATTTTTCATTACAGTATACCTACAGGGTGTTATGTAATTGAATGTCAATATTTTGAGGATGATTTTTGGGTCAATTTTAAGAAGAAAACTTCATAATAATGTATGTCCTAAGAGTCTTAACTTTTGAGATACAGGGCGGTAAAGTTTTATTAAAATAAATCATTTTTTCGTAATATCTGTAATACACGTACCGCTCTGGATATTTTAATGAAATTTCGTATACAGGTACTCCGCATCAAGGGGCATTTTTTCATGTACCGCGTTTGATTTTATTTCCACTTAGTGACGATGGTGCACGATCGTGTAGAATTTTACCGGCACATTTTAGCAGACATTGATGGTACGCCACTGATTTCTGTTCAAATAGAAATCATTTTTGGGATCCCCATTCATTTCCAAGCAAATTTGATTCCTTATTTTTTTTCAGTCCCATGCACGGTTTTCGTTAAAAAAAATAAAATCTGTTTCTCTACAATATCACAAGATTGTCGTTAAATAACAATAAAAAATATAAAAATATTCATAGGTAAAATTCTGCAAGATGTCACTAGTGGAGATAAAACGAAATGTGGTACATGAAAAAATTCCTCTTGATGAGTAATTGAATCAGTCTATTCAATTTTATTAAAATATCAAGAGCGCTATTACAAATATTATGAAAAAATTATTTATTTTTAAAAACTATTACCACCCTGTATCTCAAAAGTTAAGACTTTTAGGACATACGTTCTTATGAAGTTTTCTTGTTAAAATGGACTCAAAAATCACCTCCTTAAATATTGACATTCCAAAACCAGGACCGGTGCTAACCAGGACCGGACTCCCTAGACCGATTTTTAGTGCCTTTTTTTGCTAACCATGCATTTGCAAAGCAAATGAATACCTTCCTGGTGTTACTATAGGTACGTCCTTCACCCTTATAATAAGTGCCATAGTGAAACTGTAGGACACCAAGATTTAAATAATGACAGTGATATTTAATTGACAGTTGGTGGAGTGTCTTTATAAGATACCATTTCTCACCCTGGCAGGGATTATTTCTTTTTAAATTTTACCGACTAGTATTTATTTAATTCCTCTGGCACTTCTTGTCAGTCCCGATAATAAACTGGTATGGCAATAATACATTGGCGGTTAGTAATCAGGACAAAGTGCGGGAAGAATTATTATGACAGCGGGAAAATAGGACTTATAGGATAATAAACAAGTTGAGGTTGTGTATTATTGTTTTCAAGGATGAGAAGAATTTGTTTGTATTGTTTATATTGAATTAACAAAACAAAAATAATATTATTTTTTCAACATTTACCATTTTTGTGTATTTTCCAAAGCGAATTTTTGAATCTACAAAAATGTGTTTCTAAATAGCGTACCATAAACTGAAGGACGTGTAGATAAAGCTAAAATATTTAGAAAGTTTAAATAATTTTTTTCCGAAAATGCTTTTTAACCGAGATACAGAGTGTTTAATATAAGTATCGTTATTACGAAACTTGTTTTTATTTTATCTTTTTACAGAGTGGACCAATAAAGGGAAAAATTCTATAGGTATCACCGAAGCACCCAGTGGAGTAGAATCCGAGGTCACAGCACAGGGCAGCTTTTTTCTCGTTGAAAATTTCTGAACCGGTTTTTAATTTTTTTTTTTCGTTTTTCAGAATGCCAGATTTAATTGCTATAAAAAAACAATACTATCAAAATTTTTAATAACCGTTTTCAATAAAAATTCAAATGTAGCGTTTCAACATTTTTTATTTCTTTATTAGTCTAGCCAGTCTATAGCTAGTCTAGCCAGCGAACCTAACCTGACCTGACAGACAGGTCATAATAACCGGGTTAGGTAATATCTATTCATGAAAATATTTATAGAGATATATGTCCCCTTAACAATATATAAAATGACTGGGTGGTGGTGTGATAAAAAATGACCTCGGAGTTGCTCTCCATTCCAGAATATCCTTTTATTGATAATTGAAATAACTGGGGATTTAGTAAAAAACGACAACGCAAATATCAAGAAAATAAATCTATTGAAAAGTTTTATTTATTTTTTGAACTAATTTTAATAAATTTTCTCAAAAGGTCGAAAAGAAAATAGCGTCTTCATCTCGCGAAGAATAGCTATTATCCACTCAAACGTTCCAACACTCGCCTGTGAAATTTTCGTTCTCGTGAATAATAGCTATCATTCTTCGCTCGTTGAAGAATATACTATTATATAAGACCCACAATAGACAGACAATTTACCATATTGTAATATGTACCTACCAAAAAATATTCATAATCAGAGAGGAAGGCAAAAAAGAGTTGTAAGTATTCATGTCCCCTTCAAAACCCATTTTTATTTTTATTTATAAGTTGTTTGGTTTTCGAGTAATTTCATTTTTTGTCAAAATTTAAAGTAACAAAAAATTCGTGAGCATCAAAAATTGAAAATTTACAATTTCTTAAATACTAAATAACTCTAAAACTATGACATATACGAAAAAATTGCAAAATTACTCTAGCTTTTCTGCTTCTTTTCTCTAGGTAATACGTATTTTTTTAAGTTTTCCAACGATTAATGAGTTATACTAGCAAAAAAAAACTTTTTTCACCAAAGGGATGGTTCTTTTTTGGGCGAGGGGGGGGGGGATGCGCTACACCCCCAGAACTATAATTTTTGTCTGTTTATGTTCTATAACCGGTTCATTAACAATTATTGAAAGAATATCTTAGATAAGATTTTTTATAAACTTTGCTATATTTTTTACTTTACCGACTGGACTATATGTGTTCCGTTATTAGGGCTTTTCCCGATTTTTGTCGCAAAAATTACTTTGTATAGGTATCTAGGTATGAGAATTCCTTTAAGAAATTATTCATAAGCGAATCCGAATAATATGTTTTTATTTCAATCAAAATTAGGTAGGTCTGTACTATTTATAAGTTTTTTTTTGCTAGTTTATTTGCCTAGGTAAATATTATTCCTGAAATGAATGGAATTTTAGAGCGCGACAATAATGTGATATTATAGGAGTATAATATTAGAAGACACAATGAGCGTATAGGTATTTCACTAAATTTTTTTTTCTATGTTCATTGACTAGAACAGCAATAAATAAATATCCGGAACATCCCCCTGGAGCTGACAGATATTGGTCTTGGTCATAAACGACAACCGGTTCATTCTACATAATAATACAAAATTACAAAAATACAATAATTATCTATCTACATTATATAATTTAAGGAATTCAGCCCTAAATGTTAATTAAAATATGGAAATTGTGATTATTAGATTTATGCGATTTGATTCTGATTTATTTTAATACACGTCAATTTAAATGAGATAAACTATGTTTCAAAGTTTTGTATCAAATGACCCTAGAATTGGAAAAATTATTCGAAAGTTTTCTGTGATAATACTTGATGATGACTACATTAAAAATACAAACCTCGAAAATACAAACATACCTGCTAGAGTCATAATTCGAAAATCCACAAAAAAAATCCACAATGTTTGTGGAAATTTTGTGGACAAATGGTTATTTAATAACCACTTTTAAACACTTAAGAATAATAATATGTGCGCATTATATGTGCGCAAGAATTTTAATTTTATCTTTACCCGTTTGCGAGATACAGCCCTTTAAAAGTATCCTAGTACATAATTTGAATCGGCGGAACGCTCTACTATTGGCTTGACGTCACTACCTCTGTCTGAATCTGGTGGACCCGCGCCCCACAGTTCTCATGTATAACGCCGTAAACCAGGCATTCCGCTTCGGTGTCGTGTGAGGGGGTTTACGTTAAATGTTATATGCGCACATTATTGCTAAGAAATTTAAAAGTTTAATACAAAATATAAAATTACACGAATATGGAAGAAGATTTTCAAAAGACCGACTCACATAACTTACCAACTGTCGATGTTACAACAATGGTACTTAACACAGTGGTTCTAAAGCAGACCCACTGATAGAGAATATTAGTAGAGAATACTAATATTGCGGCACCGTGCATTGGATGAATTTGAAAGTCTAGTATCTTTATTAGTTTTTACGTTAGAGCAAAATCATTTTGAAAAAATCTTGGAGCACATTATTATGCTAAAACTCATTTCGGTGAAATTTGGTTGGTGGGGGGGTGTAGCTCGACGTCAAGCCACACCTCACATGCAAAAAATTAAAAAACATATACCTACGGGGTAAGTGTTTTCAATGTCTAGTACTACAGTGATCTTGTAAACTACTTCTGTTAGAGGAACGGTTAAATGATTACTTCCCCTACTTAATGGGGAAGTAATGCAGTTTTATGAATTAAATTGAAGCAACTTTTTTTAATCTCTGGGTTCCTATAGATATTTGACATAAACATTTCGCATATTTCTTTATATTGATATAGCATTCTTATTATACTAGGTGCTTCTAAATGCAGTTCCATAAGTTGGAGGGCGTGTACATGAAGCTTGAATATTAAGAAAATTCCAATAGTTTTCTTTTCCGAAAACGTTTTTTAAACAAAATACGGGGTGTTTAAGTTTCGATTTAATAAACTGGTTTTTATTATATATATCTTTCTACAGAGTGGACCAATAACTCTGAATTTTTGTATACAGTCTTTCTATTTAATAACCTGTAAATAAAAAATAACCTAAAAAAATTCTGGGTGAAATCGAAGAACCCAGTGGCGTAGAATCTGGGGTCCCATGACACCTTATTTTTTTCTCATAAAAAAATTCTGAACCATTATTTTTATTGCGTTTTTGAAATGTCATATTAAAATGCTAAAAAAGCTGAAGTAAACGCAAAGGAATTATTTTTCGAAAATGTTTCTTAATTGAGATACAGGATGTTGAAAAACCTGTTTTGTAAATGACACTTACACAACGTCTATCTCGGTTAAAAAACATTTTCGGAAAAAAAAATTCTTAACACTTTAGCTTCATCTGCAGCCTGCAGCTCTTCAATTTATATGGTATTTATGTTTAACTATTAACTAAAAATAATAAAGATAAAAAATGTAAATAAAAAGTTAAGAGCGCTACATTTGAGTTTTTATCGAAGACAATTTTATTGAGTCCTATCGAAATTTAATAAGTACCTATGATGGCTTTTTGTATCAATTTAAAATGGCATTTCCAAAAAGCAATAATAATAATAAAAAACTATACACGCAGTACACACAGTATAGAGTTAGTAAAAATATCCTCCCGCGGAATACACTGTGTCTTATTTGCTTAATTAGACATTCACCTAAAAAAATTGATAACTATTCTGTTTTGTCTAAGAGTTCGGTCAGTATTTATATTTGGCTATCCTACAGTTTCACTATGGCATCTACCATATAGGAATGGAGGACGTACCTATAGTAACACCAGGAAGGTTTTCATTTGCTTTGCAAATACATGATTAGCAAAAATAAAGGCACTATAAATCGATATAGGGAGTCCGGTCCTGGTTAGTACCGCGTATAAACACATGGTAAACAAGCACTAGAAGAAGTGCTGAAGTGGCCTATCGCGTCGTAGCGTTGCCGACGATACAGAGACGGATCCGAACGAATATAGCTTTCTATATCCTGGGTACGATATGACCAAGACTATAGGGATTGATGTCACGCTTTTTGGAATGTAAATGCAAAATAAATGTAAAGATCAAAATAATAATCGTGCTACTGTTAATTTCGAAGATATTCCTTGCCCTGATATTGAATAAAAAATAACAATGCGACCGTAGTGTCAAAGAGGCCTTAGTTGTGACCTTAATATTTGTTTGCAATATCTGTTTTTAGCTTCTTACCCACCCAGCACCCCTAATTTCGCTCCTCGATCCCGAAAAAAATTATGGAATAACTTAGGAGACGCGGATGTATACAGGGTGTTACTGAATAGGTGTTACAAACTTAAAGGGCATGTAGGAAATGCAAAAATAACTAAAGCTCCAACGACCCATGTCTACAGGAAATTTATCGCCTATTTTTGCATTTCCTACATGCCCTTTAAGTTTGTAACACCTATTCAGTAACACCCTATATATTTACCAAGAGTTTTAATACTTCCCCATCATCGTTTGTTCCCTCTAATGAAATGAAATATCTTGCTTGTCGAATACCAAAACCTGCAATACTGCAATGAACAGATATCTGCAATGAACGGGGAAATACCCAAGCACCTATAACGTTCAATATGACAACAGCGCTAATGACTTGTGATGTATTGTGATGAAGTTGCATGTCTATTATAGGTAACACGTAAATTTGAATCAGTTGTTGCATTGTAAGATTTTTGTTTTTTTGTATAAAATGAAACAAAAAAGAAGAAGAAAGAAGAAAATGTGAAGTGTCAGGTAAACAATATATAAAGTCCCTCTGAATCGAGGGACTCTAATCAACAACTGTCTGAAATCTGCAATGGTTACGCCAGGATACTAAACCACAACCAGGAATATTATTAATTAATTATAAGGCAATAATTGAATGGTCGAGTGGTGAAGTTACTTAAAAAATCAGGATAAAAATGCCTGACGAGGCTCTCTAATTCTTGTAGTTATGTTCTTGCATAATTTCTATTAGAGTTCTTTTCTTATAGCTTAAAAAACATTCAATTGCAAATAAATGATTGTACTTACTTACTTTATAATACCTACATTTATTTATTTTCACATTTTTTGTTGGGTATTAGCAAAACCAAAATAAAATTTAATATACAAAGGAGGGAATTATGTATTTCAAAAAACCCTATAATGATATCTTTTAATAATAATATCCCTTGAAGAATTCTATATAAATGTTTTATCTTTCATTGTCGTTAACTTTGACCGACTAATTTCCATCGGCAAATCAATTTATTAATTAAGCCATTTGAAAAAATTTGCTTAAAGAATTTGAAGAGCTTCCGAATAATGAAAGTAAAATTGTTTATTCCTCTTATTGGGGTACGGGATACACTATATTGGGGTACACTCGCCTACGGCTCGTATCTTAACCATCATACTCGCGTATTAATAGCCTTCATTATAAGCTCGTTGCATAATATACTTAATAAACATTTATTTATTAATTAAATGAATGTAGGTATGTATAACATAATAAAGTGTGAGCCATAAAAAATTGACTTCTAATCCGCGTTACCAACACAAATTTATGTTCACCACTAAATCGTCCTGGTATTCCCACTAAAAATCACCAGAATTTTGAAAATAGCCTCGTAGGAGAGGGGGGAGGGGAAGCGCCGCAGGCGAAAATGGTTGAAAGTTCAAGGTTTTCAAACATTTTCCAGTAGTTGAAAATTTATTCAATCTTAAAATAAAAAAATTAAAACCAATTTTTGTAGTCAATCAGCTACAGGAATTAACAAAAAAAATTCGATTCATTATTATTATTATCAACCAGCAAAAACAATTTTTTCAAATGAAGTTTCTCAAGTCCTGTTTCTTAATTTACTCATTAACGTACAATACAACATAAATATTATGAATGAAAAAAAGAATGAATGAATAACTGGTGGTATTTTATGATTATGATCAATAGCTGTCAGCTCCCGGGATTAATTTATTGCTTTCCTTTTAGTTGGCTAGTGGCAATAGCGGCATCCTCATACCTACCCTCTTGATGCTATTAGGTATTACATATTGGTATTTCTGAAGATTTAAAACTATGAATCTGTTATTTACTTTGCTCTATTTAGTCACCCTATCAGATTGTTGAATTATATTTTAAAAATGCGCCCTAAATTTCCATTAAATTTATTAAACAAAACATCAAAATAAGAATTCTCATTGTATTCATAACATATTTTACTTAGTTGAACAATGGTGACCAAATTTTATTAGAAGCCATTTAAAAACCCAGTGACCAGAATATCTTAAATTTCCTCTTACTTCTAATGTCAGTTACAAACGCTCAGAGCAATAAAATTATTTAAATCAAAAAACCGCCGCATTAATTTTGGCGTATTATTTTATACGAGTAGGTAACTGCATATATGGTCTACTTAGATAATATTTTTTCAAAGGAAAGATATTTAACCCGTCAATGATCTGACCGGTCAGGTTCTGGTCAGGTTAGAACACTTTCTTTGAAAAAACAATTTCAAATGAGCCATGTTGGGAAACACTTTTTGAGTTCAGATAGTTCAGTTTGTTAGCTGCGTTGAGCTGCACTCCCGCCTCCCCACTCCGGGAATATTAAAAATGAACTGCACCAGAATTATCTGCTAATTATGTGCTAATTAAGTGCCAAACTCGATGGTTTGTGCTCCTTTATTTATATCTATTTTAGGGGCGGAGAATATATCTATAGTAACACCAGGAAGGTATTCATTTGCTTTGCAAATGCATGGTTAGCCAAAAAAAAAAACGGCACTAAAAATAGGTTTTCAGAGTACGGTCATGGCGGGAATTGCGAATAACTACGCCGAGTTTCGGAAGTAACAACTTGACGACAATGCAAACCGCTTCGAAGCGTACGGAGCAGGACCTACATTATATCCGCTTTCTCATATCGTATCCAGAATACAGGGATTAATGTCACGCTTTTTGGAATTCAAATGAAAAATAAATGCAAAATTCAAAATAATAATCGTGCTACTGTTAATCTCGAAGATATTCCTTGCCCTGAAAATGAAGAAAATAAATAGAAATATAGTCAAAGAGGCCTTAGTTGTGACCTTAATATATTAGTTTGCAATAGTGGTTTTTAGCTTCTTACCCACCCAGCACCCCTATTTCGCTCCTCGATCCCAAAAAAATTGATGAAGCTTAGGATACGTGGATGCAAATATTTATTTTTTTTAATTTTTAAAATGGGATAAGTAGTTTTTCGAGCGACATGAACCTGCGTTTTACAAAAAAAGTGAATAGGCAGTTGTGAGAAAAGACGTGGTTCAGAATTGTATGAACCATCTAAAATATATACAGTGGTTCAGGTCAGCACAAGTATGATGGTTCAGGATGGTACGGTTTTTTTTGTATAAAATGATAAAAAATAAATCTCTTTTTTCGTGATGTATATGTTCAAAAATATGATATTCGAATAATGACAAATAAATATACGCCGAGAGACGGGCTCCAACTGCTTATTTAAGCCATGGTTCAGGATGGTATGAAATTTCGACTGGCTCAGGAAGGATAGAAAGATCTATATATATATATATATATAAATATATATATAAATATATATATAAATATATATATATATATACACATTAAGCTTATTTCACGAAGCCCGGTACGTTGCACAGGTAACCGGAGTCCCGCCCTTAATAATAGACTTGATGGTGTGTATTATAACTGAAAGTGAAGAGAAACATCATATTAATCGAAGCAACCTGCGAGGGGTAAACATTTCACAACATACAAATCTGGTTATATCCTTAAGAATTTTAGAATCCCTGAACGTTCTTATGTCAATACATAGCCCACTGCACTAAAAGTATATACCCATCCGATTACCGGAAACCCTGCTTTGTTGCCACTTCTCAGGGCCTCGGATAAGCAGTATTAGCACAGAATATGTCTATTCTGTGGATATACAGTACAGAACATCTAAGTGTCCCCGGATCCGGATAGACGAATTGTCTCTTTGTACAGGCTGGTTCGTCCTAGCGCAATTATTATCATCCTTACGCTAATGGATACTTACTTACTACTAAAAAAAAAACATTGTAGAAACTATTAATGTTTGAATAGTATTAAAGGTATATTACATTCATTAATTTCATTTTATTTCCGTTCATTAAGCTTTTACTTAAAAAAAGTTGCACCCAGAGTCCGGGTCGCATTTTTCCGTTTCCTATTCGGCTAGCGCAACCGAGTGCGCTAATCGTATAGGGAACGGATGCGAGACCTGCAGCTCCGTTCCCTAAGGGACTAACGCACTCACATGCGAATAAGCCCTCTGCAATGATTAATCAATCTGCAACCTTTCAAATTGCGCTTCTGAGTAGGTACCTACTCATAAATAATAATAATAATAAAAATAAGGTCATTATATACATCAGCGGCTCCTATGCAGTTCCACTATTGCACCTATATAGGGGTGGAGAACATACCTATAGTATCACCAGGAAGGTATTCATTTGCTTTGCAAATGACAGGGAAAGCAAAAAACGGCCTAAAAAATCGGTTTTGAGAGTGCGGAGAGTGCTGACAAGAGGCGCCGATTTATACCGCGAATTACGGATGTAACCACTTCACGACAATGCCAAGCGCTTCGAAGCTTACAGAGGCGGACCGGCGCTATATCCGCTTTCACATATCGTGTCCAGTCCGCAGGGATTGGTGCAATGATTTTTGGAATATAAATGCAAAATAAATGCAAAATTCAAAATCAAAATCGTGCTACTGTTAATCTCGAAGATTTTCCTTGCCCTGAAAGTCGAAGAAAAAAATAGAAATTCGACCATAGTGTCAATGAGGCCTTCCTTAGTTGTGACCTTATATTAGTTTGCAATGGCTGTTTTTAGCTTCTTACCCACCCAGTACCCCTATTTCGCTCCATGGTCCCGAAAAAATTGATGAAACTTAGGAGCCGCGGATGTATACATATAATTACCAATAATAATAATAATAATAATGATAGTCATATTATTAGAAAATTTTTTGAAAGCAGCATTCACCAACATTCACTATTTCAAAACAAAAGACCCATCAGACGCGCATGAGGCTGATGTGCCATAATCGCGATACATGCGGTTGCGTTGGTCCCTTAGGAAATGGAGCTGCAAGTCTCGCATTCGTTTCCTACACGATTAGCGCACTAGGTTGCGCTGGCCGAATAGGAAACGGAAAAATGCGTCCGGGTCACATGACATCTTTTGTCTCGTACAAAAAGGTAAACTATTTTTATTACATTTTCGGTATGCCATTGTAAATTGTACTGCAAAAAAGACATACAGTGTGGAAAAGCCAAATGGAATAAATTCGATAATAAATCAATGAAGATGGTTGCGAAAAAATGCTCCGACACGTCGATTAGTATTTTTAGTTGCGCATTTTTTTCAATGAAAACTTTTTATACAGGGTGTGTCGTGTAACAGTGCTCAATACCAACTTTCTTCTTTCAAATCAAACACTCTGTATATTATTACATTTTCAGATTGCCTGAAAAAATGTAATAATAATGCTGTTTATAATTCAAATTTGTAACGAGTGATTTTTGAGTTATAAACAAATGAAAATCGCAATTTTTAATTTTCAAAACAGTGTGTACACCGATAACGGCTCAAGATGTCGGAAAACGGCTTACATGTCCCTATCTTAACTTTTCATTTAGAACCCTATTAGGTAGTTTAAATTTTTATACAGGGTCATGAAAATTACCAGATTTTTAATCACCCTGTATAAAAATTTCATCCACACAATAGGATACTACATGAAAAATTAGGATAGGGACATGTAAGCCGTTTTCCGACATCTTGAGCCGTTATCGGTGTACACTGTTTTGAAAATTAAAAATTGCGATTTTCATTTGTTTATAACTCAAAAATCACTCGTTACAAATTTGAATTATAAACAGCATTATTATTACATTTTTTCAGGCAATCTGAAAATGTAATAATATACAGGGTGTTTGATTTGAAAGAAGAAAGTTGGTATTGAGCACTGTTACACGACACACCCTGTATAAAAAGTTTTCATTGAAAAAAATGCGCAACCAAAAATACTAATCGATGTGTCCGAGCGTTTTTTGGCACCCATCTCCATTGATTTATTATCGAATTTATTCCATTTGGCTTTTCCACACTGTATATAGGTACCTACTTATACAATTTCGATTGGATTTTTCGATAAAAATTCAAATGTAGCGTTTTTAACTTTTTTAATAGTTAAATAATATTAAATTTTTATTTAATAGGCTAATAAGATAACTACCATAAATTGTATAAGCCATAAATACAATACGACCTTTCAGAAAAGTTGGTCGTTGTTTAATTTTATGATACAGGCTGAGGTAAAAAAACTGAATGAAACGGTAAGAGTCATATATCTCTTACCGTTTCATGCAGTTTTTTTCGGTTTTTTCAGTTTTTTTCATGCAGTCGGTTAAATAATTATAAAAAAGTTGCGCTGTTTTGAGACGAGTATTTGGCAATTTTTTTTCTCAATAATCCCAGAATTTCCTGAAATATCCTGATCAAACTTGAAGCATGCAGATTAATTATTTTAGCCATATCTTCTTTATTATTGAAAAAAGATTTATTATTTTTTGTATGGTGAGCTACTCAAATGATGAGCTACTCATTTGACGTTTCAAAAATTTCCAAAGCCGCCTAGATCTTGGGATTTTCGAAGTCAACTTTTGTTTTTCTTATGGCCACAAAAGTTAATTGCACCTTTAAATAAATAATTGTTTTTGCTCTGATTTTTTCATATTATAATTAGCAAAAAAATTTGTATCCGATAACCCTCGAACTTTGATAAATGCTCAAAAATTTTATAACAACTTTCTCAAGCTTGTTGCTTGGCAACAGACCGACGCCTAAATTATCAATGTCCTTGGGTTATTACTACTGTTAAACGTAAGTGTAAGTTCTATTTACTTTCATAAGTCTAATAATCTTAGGTCCGGTTGCACAAACGTTAAAGATCTGCCAGATAATTACTGATTTTAAAATGCCCTGTATTATCAAAATGTTGGTCAGGTCAGGAAATAAATTCTACTCCCCTTTAGAAGAGTTAAATTAGGTACGGGTAAATAACAATAAAAGATCATTCAAAATATTCACCCATACTTTCAAAATTGGCAATTTAAAATCAGTAATTATCTGACAAATCTTTAATTAACTTTTGTGCAACTAGCCCTTAAACTATATAAAGATAAAGATTTTTTATTTCTCGATACTTATTTTCGGGCTGCATGTGTGTTTTAGTTTTATGAAATATTACTAACCGGTTAACCGACGATTAACTGGTTATCCCCTTCATCAGTAAAAAATAAAAAGCTATCGGTAATAAAAATTTAATAGATAAAATTATTTTATTCAATTAAAATTAGCACAAAAGTATGTACCTACTTCTAATGCCAAATTAACAAACATATTTGAAGTAATTATGTTCAAGTTCAACTGTTTGCTAATTTTAACTAAATAACAAATACTTTGTATTATAAAAATAAAACAAAAGCAATTCATTAAAATGAAAGGAACCAGAATAAGTGCCCTATCATAATCTGCCTTATAAATCAAGATTTATTGATATGCAACATGCAGGAGCAGGATGATGTCACATTACTCACATTACGCTACAAAAAGTCATAAACAGCTTCCAGAAACCTGTTTTCTAAATAATAAAAACAAAAACTAAGGAAGTAGGTACTTCATTCAAACTCAAACAAACCGGAAAAAATAATCCGACGACCGCATCTGATGGCCACCGTCAAAAAGTGAAGAAATTATTGAGAAAATGTTTCAAATTCCTCTCTGAAGTGTAAATAAATATACCAGACAGTGAGTCTTGTAATTTTAAGATACCTACTTAGGTATATACTGTACACATATTTGAATTTTAAGCAATCCCTTATTATCCCTTACAATCCCAATTATTATTTTTTGCAGTCAATAAAAAGCTGCATTATCTGATTTATGATCCATTCCATTACTCTGTGAAGGTTCCTCACAACATCCCGGGCCAGCGATTAGTGTCTCTTGTATTTCTCTCTTTTTTCCTCTTTTTCTGAAAGTAGAATCATCCATCTTCTACCCTTTTCTACTTCCACTTCTCAAAATTTCAGTTCAGGGGTCTAAAGATGAACCTTTCATTGGATTTTATACGCGTTTAAGATTATTATACCAGCAGTCTGCCGATTTTTTTTTTAAGTTAGAAAATAGATAGAGGAGAGGACTATTATTATACCTAAAACGGTTAACCGGTAGTAAGATATCCATTCTATATTAATTACATATACCTACAGGGTATTCTATAGTTAGAGTGCCAATCTAGCAATAAGTTGTCGCCCTGTGGGCCTTTAGAGTAGGTACATGGCTGAAATTTTCAGGAATGGGCTAAATACCTAATTCACGTCAAAAAATCGTCCTGTGCAAAAAGGCACTATTCAAAATTGTCAATTTTTTTGCAAAATGTGATAGTTTATAAATGAAACTTTGTTGTTCCAATTTTTCAAAATGGTATCTGTGATAGTTAAGTTAACACCAAAAAAAAAACAAGTTAACATCAAAACTGTTTCCGAAAAGCATTGCTAATACCATCATCGGAACTTTAAACAGCAATTATTATGTCGCTTCGGTGTACGACAAAAATAGACTAGGTACCAGCTACTTACTGCTTAATCGAGAATTTCTACAGAATGGCGACATTAACAGTGGATATTTCATACGTATTTTGATAATGAAAATCTACAATTTGTGTATAAATGTAAGACACAAATAATGTGCTAATTACTAAAGTGAAGTCATCCCTCATTTTAAAATTACTTAAATTAATGATTTTTTTTATTATTAAAAAAAAAATAGCAACTTATTGGCACTTGCCTAGAGACACCGCGTACCTAAGTACCTACCTATATCATTTATCATTTTATAAATACATAATAGTAAAATAATATTAAAAAAAATAACAAAAATACTAATAAATAAAAGGTAAATAAATAATGACCTTTAATAAATTAATTATGAAAAAATCGGTCAATATTTACATTTGGGTATCTTACAGTTTCACTATGGCACCTATAATACAGGGTGCACCATATATCCTATTCTCTACAGGGTGCACCATGTATCCTTCTCTATATTGCTATCTCCTGAACGCTAAGAGATACAGGGTCGGTTAAATTAGAGAAAAGATGCGCAGTATTGTGGCCATGTCGAATCCGTCAAGACATGCAAGATATTTGTGACTACTCCTGAAATATCCTGAAAAAACTGAAAAATCGAGATTTCTTATTTTTGTCATATCTTGCTTATTATTAAAAATTAATAAATAATTTTTTGTAGGCTTACATAAGCCGTTAAGAACTGTCCATCTGCCATTTCAAAAATTTTCAAGGCCTACTAGATCCAAGAGTTTTCACAGTCAACTTTCGTTTTTCTTATGGCCGCCATATTATTTTTTTATGTCGTTCGATATGAAAAAAATAATGGAATCCAAAAATTAATAAACTTCCAAAGAAATTTTTTTTTTAATTTTTATTCTTCTTTTTTCAAAGGAAAACCAAAAAAAAATCGTCGAAAAAGTCAACATTTGTAAAATACGCCGAAATAGTGCTTGTCTTATGGTTTTTTAATTTATCTATAAAATTCGGTCTTAAAAGTTGTCTTTTTTGTAAAGAAAAAAGAAGAATAAATTTTTTTTTTAATTTATTTTTTGAAGTTTAACAATTTTTAGTTTTAATGATTTTTTTTATACCGAACAACATAAAAAAACAATATGGTGGCCATAAGAAAAACGAAAGTTGACTATGAAAATCCTGGGATCTAGTCGGCTTTGAAAATTTTTGAAATGTCAGATGGGTAGCTCTTGCCCACTTATGTAAGTCCATAAAAAATTATTTATTAATCTCCAATAATAAGAAAGATTATGGCAAAAATAAGAAATCTAGTTTTTTCAGTTTTTTCAGGATATTTCGGGAAGGGTCACAGATATTTTGTATGCTTGACTGATTCGAGATGGCCACAAAATTGCGCTTCTTTGGACTTGTTTAACCGACCCTATATCTGTTAGCGTTAAGAGATAGCAATATAGAGAAGGATACATGGTGCACCCTGTATATTGCTATCTCCTGAACGCTAAGAGATATAGCATATAGCGTCGGTTAAATTAGAGAAAAGATGCGCAATTTTGTGGCCATCTCGAATCCGTCAAGACATACAAAATATCTGTGACTGCTCCTGAAATATCCTGAAAAAAACTGAAAAATCGAGATTTCTTATATTATTTGCCATATCTTTCTGATAATTGGAAATTACTAAATAATTTTTTGTAGGCTTACAGAAGTCGTCAAGAGCTATACCCATCTGTCAGTATAAAAATGTTCAAGGCCGACTAGATCCAAGAGTTTTCACAGTCAACTTTCGTTTTTCTTATGGCCGCCATATTATTTTTTTATGTCATTCGATATAAAAAAATAATGGAAACAACAAATGAATAAACATAAAAAAAAAATTCTATGAAGACTATGAAAATTCTGAGATCTAGTCGACTTTGAAAATTTTTTAAATGTCAGATGGGTAGCTCTTGCCGACTTATGTAAGCCCACAAAAAATTATTCATTAATCTCCAATAATAAAAAAGATATGGAAAAAATAAGAAACCTCGATTTTTCAGTTTTTTCAGGATATTTCAGGAACGGTCACAGATATCTTGTATGTCTCGACGGAATCGAGATGGCCACAAAATTGCGCTCCTTTGGACTTGTTTAACCGACCCTGTATCTGTTTGCGTTAGGAGATAGCAATATAGAGAAGGATATACATGGTGCACCCTGTAGAGAAGGATTTATGGTGCACCCTATATAGGGGTAGAGGACGTATCTATACCTATAGTAACACTAGGAAGGTATTCATTTGCTTTGCAGATTCATGATTAGCAAAAAAATGGCACTAAAAATCGCAGTAGGGAGTCCGGTCCTGGTTAGCCGGCGTATAAACACATATAAACATGCACCAGACCAGAGAGGTGATGAATACGTCAAACCGGATATAAGCTTTCTCATATCGTATCCAGATTATAGGGACTGATGTTACGCTTTTTGGAATTAAAATGCAAAATAAATTAAATTCAAAATAATAATCGTGCTACTATTGAAGAAAAATGAAATGAAGAAAAAAATAGCAATGCGACCGTAGTGTCAAAGAGGCCATAGTTGTGACCTTAATATTAGTTTGCAATGGCTGTTTTTAGCTCTTACCCACCCAGCACCCCTATTTCGCTCCTCGGTCCCGAAAAAATTGATGGAACTTAGGATACGTAGATGTAAATATTTACCCAATTTAATTCACTAACAACACTTGGGCTTTACCACAGCCATACGATATTTATTTATATATTTATTTTATTGGAGAAAAATCTCATATAATAAGATTTTTTAATTTTTTATGAAATTTTGGTACATTTTTTACTTTACTGACTGGACTACATATTGTGTATTTCACAAAAAGATTTTAATATATTATAAAACAAGATGATTCAGTGGTTAACCCTGAACTGGTATCGTGGGGTGTTTTGACACCCCAGGGTCTACATTTTTGTAAAAATGAAGTGGTTCAATTTTTTTTTTTTTTTGTTGTTTCAGGTATTCTCCTAACTTAAAGTCATCTATGAAACAGTGTTGCATTTGACTATAGAAAATTAAAAATTTTGTGAAAAAACAGTGCTTGGGGTGTACAACGACCCCACGATACCAGTTAAAGTTCCCAATATATTACTATTGTTTTTATATGGCCATTAAAATTATATTGTTTTTTTTTATTCAGTTTGTAAGAATGGACCTTCAAGATTTATTATAAGCAGAAGATTTTTTTAATTTAACATTATAAGACTCATTGTAATGATTAACAAAGAATGCCGATTTTATTTATAGTTTTATGCAATAACCCAGGCAGCACAGTGACGTTAATTTGACGTCAATTTTTCGACAGTACTTACGTCATTAGTCCATTTATTATGACGTCCAGATGATCAAAAACTGACGTCATTATGTCACAGCCAAATGACGTCAGTATCTGACGTAAAATGACGTCAAAACATGACGTTAGAAGACGTCAAGACATGACGTTAAAAGACGTCAAATGTGACGTAAAAAGACGTCAGAAATGACGTCAATGTGACTGACATGACTATACATAATATAGGAAATAATAATAATTCGACTCATAGGTATCAACACAATTTATTTAATAGGTGGTTACAGTATCTATACAGTACAAAAAAAACAATAGTAACATAATATTTCAACTTTCAAGCATCTGGGTTTTTCTTGGTGTTACCCAGTCATCCCTTAATATTGGTAAGCCTCCACTTTCTGACGGGGAACATTCGATTAACACAAAGGTCCTCCTTTTGTTGTTCTTATTGTTTACTGCAAAAAAAAAAGTATATTTGAGTTTGTATTAGCCAGAAATGTTCGTCTAGAATATTATTAGTATTAGATGATTTACTATCTTTTATGGCAGGTGATCTCTCGTATCGTAAGAAATAAGAATCAACAAATACCTACGTAGGTACCTACTTGATCTTTATTAGTAAGTTCGGTTCACATCAAATGTTAATTATTTTTTGTTAGATAGTCCTAATTAAGGTTTACCCTCCATGCTTACGTATAAAACAAATAATTTTGCATTGCAAAAGTAATTTTCCCATTTGAATCTGCTATTATAACTAATATTATTACCTACCTCGATTATTGCCTAGGTATTAATTTAAAGCTTACCTTAGCTTGCTGTGTCCTGTGTAAAAAACAGATTTTTGAAAGACGAATGTTAACCATGCAATAATAACACCAATCACCACAAATAAGTTCTTCTGCTGACGATCTGAGAGGTGACAGTTTGTTAACGAGAACACAAAAACAAAACATTCAAATCAAAAGTCAAACAATAAAGTATAAAGGCGATCTGGCTGCTGGAGTCGGAGTCGCTACTACCCCCCCGTGCCTAACGTGCCGTGGTGATGGTGATGGTATTGCCTAACGGTAACGGTCTTGTGCCTGTTCAGGGTTGCCATATTATAGAAGAAAAGAAACTATGACTCCCGGATTGTCGATATTAGATTGATCAGAAAATGATGTTACAATAAAAATAAAATAAACTCAGCATAAACTAAAATTTGATGTGACTTTGAAAACTGGAATTATTGTTTTGTATTTCAAAAAATTTAGAAAAATGTTTTCTTTCTTTGTTATTGAAAGAGAGGTTGTTACCTACCTACTTAAAAAAAACTATTTATAATGTACTTATGAAACAGGAACGATGATGATTTTGTTACATATTATTTATTAAAAAAATCTTGAAATTCCTGGAAATCTTTAAATTGTTACAATATTCCATATTATATGTTACGTCTGGCAACGCTGGTCGCTTGCGTTGCGCTGTCGTCAACCGACCTCCATTATGCGATTAAAACCGAGCATCGATGAGAGTGATGAACTAATTAGCACCAACCCTGAGCGAGCGAGAGAGCGAATGGTGGTGCGATTGTGAAATGATGGAAATTGGAAAATGACGGGGTGCATTTTTAATATTAGCATTTATTAGATGTCGATGACGGTCATTGCATCTACGCAAAATAATTCTGATATGATACGTAAACGCTGAAACAATTTTTTAGTCAATATAAGAGCTTTGCAGATTTTATAAGTAAATAAAACATAGGTATCTATTGACCATAATTTTTACGAATTAAAATAAAATTGGACATTTTATAGAACTAAGAAATATCCAATATGTGTCATAGATATGACCTAATATTGTCGTCACATTGACGTTAATTTATAGACGTCGAATTGACGTCATAAAATGTGACGTCATTTGGACGTCCTAATTTGGACAAATGACGTCGCAGACCAATAATGACTTAAAATTGACGTCATTAGGACGACAGTGTGCTACCTGGGAAGTTGAGAAAATTGTTATTTTATATTGTTTTTGACGAAAAATGTTTGGTTTTTTATATTCCATAATTAGTTTATAGTTCATAGAAATAAATAATCAAAAAAAAGATTTAAAAGCAAAAGTTTTTTCAATTTTAAAATAATATTGTATTTGGGGTGTCAGAACACCCCACGATACCAGTTACGTTTCGTGAAAACACGATACCAGTTCAGGGTTAAGTACCATAAAATGAGACGGGTGTGAAGACATAAGATTTTATTCAGCAACGGTTTTACTTGCGTTTATTTTACTGCCGACCAGATAGGGATTTATGTTCAGAAATCATAATTTAGGAACAAACGAGTAAGTAGCAAACAAAAGAATCAGTCAGTTCCAGTCTTCCAGTTCACTCTTCAATTTCTAGGTGGTAGGTAAAGTATGTGTATTCTTTTACTAGTATCACAAAACTGTTGGTCTGCTGGAGAACTAACCAGCTGGCATGCTGGTCTAAGAGGGCAAAAAATGTCAATATAGCAAGCAGTCCGCGGTCAAGGATTCTGTATAGTGTAGGATAGCTCGATCCAATGAAAGTTTCTCCAACGGAGTGGGGGTGAGTGAGGTCACGGAAGTGCTGGTTACATATTTCAAGCATTGCTGCGGTGTATTTTATTAGTCATTTTGTGAATCTGTTGGACTTTTTTTTACTTTTTAGTCAATATAAATAAAGGCTAAGGTCTGAGACTAATTCCTCGATTATTATTGTTTGCATCGCAGACGGTAACACGTTACATTTTATCTGAAATTTAATTTTATAGGCAACTGAAGTCAACAGTTTATTTATTTCCCGAGAGATGTAGGTATGTATTTAGAGTACCTACCTAATTGTTGCATATTTTTGGGAAATTCTTTGGGAAGTCTTTCTAGGCCAGTAAAAGTCTGTAATAACAATTCAAAGCTAGCGATATTAATACTTAATTGAAATTTATTTCTAAAAACTTTCCACTTAAAATAAATGTGTTTTTTGTTTCCTAGGTAACCGATTTTAGGTAGGTATTCGATTTTTTTATTGTTTACCAAAATCAGTTTGGCAAAGTATGTATACAGGGTGCACCATATATATCCTCTATATTTCTATCTCCTGAACACTGATAAGAGATGCAGGGTCGGTTAAATTAGAGAAAAGATGCGCAATTTTATGGTCATCTCTATAATCCGTCAAGTTATACAAGATATCTGTTACCATTCCTGAAATATCCTGAAAAAACTGAAATATCGAAATTTCTTATTTTCGTCATATCTTTTTTATTATTGTAAATTTATAAATAGTTTTTTTGTGGGCTTACATAAGTCGCCAAGAGCTACCGATCTGACGTTTCAAAAATTTTCAAAGCCGACTAGATCCCAAGAGTTTTCATTGTCTGTCAACTTTTGTTTTTCTTATGGCCGTCATATTGTTTTTTTATGTCGTTCGGTATGAAAAAAATAATGGAAAACAAAAACTTCAAAAAATAAATTTCAAAAATTTTTGTTCTTTTTTTTCAAAAACTTTTTTGACCGAATATCACAGAGAAATTAAAAAACCATAAGGCAAGCAGTATGACTTCATATTGACTTATTTCAGCGAATTTTTTTTTTGTTTTTCTTCGAAAAAAGTATAAAATTTTTGAAATTTTTTTTTTAACGTATATTTATATTTGGTTTCTATTATGTTTTTATATCGAACGACATAAAAAAATAATATGGCGGCCATAAGAAAAACGAAAGTTAACTGAAAACTCTGCCCTTGTTTATTTATTTATTTATTAGTCGGTTTTGAAAATGGCTTTAAACGTCAGATGGCGACTTATGTAAGCCTACAAAAAATTATTTATTAATTTCCAATAGCAAGAAAGATATTCCAAAAAAAAGAAATCTCGGTTTTTCAGTTTTTTCGGGATATTTCAGCACCGACGGAAAATAAAAAAAAGTTCAGATTCTTATTAGTCATCAAATTTAGCATCTTCCACTCTAATTTAACTGATCCTGTATGTTAGCGTTTACGAGATAGCAATACAAAGAAGGATATATGATGCACCCTGTATAGTTGAATTTATACATAGGTCTGGACTTTAATTTTTTTTAGCTTCTGCAAAGTCTGTATCTAGTTTATTTTTGAGTTTTTTAATTAAGGAAAGTTATTTGAAAAGTTCCTGCCGACTTCCTCATAATACTGACTGCAAGATCATACTTAATTAAATATAATTTGGTGATAACCATCAGTTGCTTACCTATATTATTTGTAGTTAGGTACTACTGTGATTTATAAGTTTGGTGGGTAGGTAGGTGATTAAAAAAACCTACAAAGTTTTCAAAATTTATAAAAATACATAATAAAATTCCATAATGCGCACAAACACTTTCTAAACAATTTATAATATAAATAATTTAAAATATAATAATAATTGTTCCTTATATTATGTTCATTTACCTCCTATAATATTCGCAAAATTATTTTTATTTTATATTTTTACCTCTTCTGTAGATTCTAGAGCTATTAAAATACAAATGATCCAGCCAGCACGTGCAACAGTAATAAAAAAAATCAGGTAAAAACGCACAATAAATGAAAAATTTACAGGGTGATAAAAGAACATATCAATCGGTTACACACAGTGTGCATGTAACTATTTATAATAACGTTTTATAATAATTATTCTTATACCACACTAAATTAAAATAGGGTTGAAAATAACACAAAGACACTTTCACTGTAGTTTTACACAGGTTTTTGCACAAAAACAAAGCTCTTTAGCAACATTTCCGCACTGTCAGCACGTGCTTTAGATACAAGGTTCGCGGGCCCAGCACTCCTCTGACGTCACATCAGCCTCGTGGAGTGGTGGGGACGCGACAACATGAGTAGCATAGGAATGGAGCAATCCTATAGTTATATACAGAATCCTTGGTCCGCGGTAGGTACTTATTCCGTGTTATGAAATTATTGTAAAAACAAAAAATTTATACAATCAACGTACGTTATTATGCTCTGATCAAAATAAAATTCAAGCCATTAAAAGTACTTACCTATATTTTGATCATTGCATGTTAGCATGTTACCTATTATAGGACCTACCTAAACCTATACAATAATGTGTCCAGTTGTAAGTGGCAGTACTACATGGGGATCTTGGAAACGGCAAGAGATACAGGGTCGGTTAAATTAGAGAAAAGCTGCACAATTTAATGCTTAATGAGAATCTGAATTTTTTCTTTGAATATTTCCAGTCGTTGCTGAAATATCCTGAAAAACCTGAACAATCAAAATTTCTTTTTTTAGCCATATCTTTTTTATTATTGGAAATTAATTAATTATTTTTTGTAGACTTACATTAGTCGTCAAAAGCTATCCCTTTCACATTATAAAAATTTTCAAAGCCGACTAAATTCCAGAGTTTTCATAGCCTACTTTTGTTTTTCTTATGGCCGCCATATTGATTTTTTCATGTCGTTCGGTATAAGATAAAAATCAAGGAAACAAAAATTAATAACATTCAAAAAAATTTTTATATTAATAATAATTATTATTTTTAATTATATTCTTTTTTCGAAAAAAAACTTTTGTAAATATTTACATCCACGTATCCTAAGTTCCATCAATTTTTTCTGGATCAAGGATGGAAATAGGGGTGCTGGGTGGGTAAGAAGCTAAAAACAGTTATTGCAATCTAATATTAAGGTCACTAACTAAGGCATCTGTGGCACTACGGTCGCATTGCTATTTTTTTCTTCACTTTCAGGGCAAGGAATATCTTCGAAATTAACAGTAGCACGATTATTATTTAGTGCTATTGAAATGCCATCATTAAATCATTTATACATTTTCTTATAAAAGAAAAGTTTATTCAATTTTTTACAAATGTTTTTTCTTCATCTAAAATCAATTAAAATCAATGAATATCTGTAATCAGAAGTAATAATGCTTAATACGAGTATGTAATCAAAAGTATAAATTATCTGAAATATCAGACCAAAAAAATCTAATTTCATTTTGGAGCTAAATTTGTTCGTCTAGGTTTATAGCGCGCTTAGAAAAGTAACTTATAAAAACAATAGGTACATAAATAGTTTAGAAAGGGTTTGTGCATAATACCTATTATAGAATTTTATCATGTATTTTTAAAAATTTTGAAAGTTTCATAGGTTTTTTTTATATTCACCTACCCACCCACCAAACTTATAAATAAAACAGTACCTAACTACAATATATTATAAGTTTTAAAATCATGATCAATGAAAATATAGGTACATAAGTACCTAACTGGTTATCACCAAATTATAATTATTAATTTGTGATCGTTTAAAGACTGCAGTCAGTAAGGTAGGTATGGTATAGTCGACCAAGAGATATAACGAAATGGTCTAATTGTTAAACTGTCATATTTTATGACTTCAACAATATTTCAATAATTCAAAAATTTATAAAATGACAGAAGTCGTTTCGTTATATCTCTGGTCCAACTATACTGCATGCACCTATTTAATAGTAACTGTATTTTGTAACTTTGTTTTTTGATTTAACTTACGAGTACCTACCTAAACATTACTTGAGTTATTTTCGTTTATTTCCTGTTATTTTGATTTTGTTTCCTAGGTAACCTTTTGTATTGGAACTGTTTTTCTCTGATTGTTGATTGAAATAAGTTTAGTTGGATTGATTTTTCACAGGGCTGAACTTTTATTTTTTTTAACTTACTCAAAAAATATCGATACAATTTTGTGGAAATTTTCAATTACCTTTTGATTTCACAATCAAATATAAAAATCCTAAACAAGTTTACCGCCAACAGAAGCGCTTTAATTTAAATGAAAAATTTTGTCGATTTCGTCGAACTAGTTGAGTAGTTTCAAATATTTAAAACTTTTAAAATGCAATTTTTCTGAATCATCAATTTTTGAATTTTTTTAATTCTAAAAGTCCTGTCCTGCAAAAAAAGTCGTAAATGTACATTTCATGTTAGGAGTAGTCTAAACATGATACATATAAGTGGTAGCTGGTTTTACGCAAAAATAAAACAACACATTTTCTTTCCCATTTCGCTCCACTAGTTGGAAAAACCGGACTTTATTCAATTTAATTATACGAGGTTCATTAACTGGGTATTCGTGACTCGCTACGTGGACATCGGAAATAGTAAAAAAAACAGGGTCTGTTAAATTTCAAAAAATGTGGACAATTTTAAATATTGAGAAGTATTGAAAATCTGAAAAAAAAAATAGGATAATAATAGGATGCTGCTGAAATATCGTGATAAAAAAACAAAAATCGAGATCTTATTTCAGCTAAATCTTTTTAATAAGGTACCATGCACAAAGTAAGAAACCACAAATTAATAAACAAAAAAATTTAAAAATTTTAACACACTTTGTTTATTCTGACTCCTTTATTAAAGTTTATTAATTCAAATGAGAACGAAATATTAAAATTTAAAGAGGACCGTTTTTTTGACATGTTGTATCGTAAAGTACATGACATGCATGTAGGTATTGAAAATTTAAAACGACTTCTAAGTTACAATGGGTAGGTACAACATAAGTTAATATAGGGTGTAATGTTTTACATATTATTACCTATGGAAATACTTTAAAAATGCACTTTTTGACATTCGGTAAAATTTTATTACGTTATTTTTAATAAAGAAGATTACATTTTTTCGAATTTATTTGCAATGTGATCAATTTTTGGGTTCCGGGATTTTTTCTATAGCGAATGGCATGAAAAACAATATGGCGGCCATAAGAAAAACAAAAGTTGACTTTGAAAATCCCAAGATCTAGTCGGCTTTGTAAATTTTTGAAACTTCAAATGTGTGGCTCATTAAGGCTTATGTAAACCTACATAAAAATTTTTTTTCAATAATAAAGAAGATATGACTAAAATAATAAATCTGCATGTTTCAAGTTTTTTTCAGGATATTTCAAGAAATTCTGGGAATATTGAGAAAATTGCCAAATACTGCGCAACTTTTTTGTAATTTAACCGACTTCGTATCTCTTACAGTTTCATGCAGTTTTTTTTTCCTCAATGGGACAAGTATAATTAAATTAAACGACGACCGGCTTTTCTGAAAGGTCGTATTGTAAAGTAGATGACATGAATGTACTATTATTGAAAATTAAAAACGACTTCCAAAGTAGGTACAAGACATTAAGTTAACATAGGGTGCATATTTTTACATGCTATTCCCTATGGCAACACTTAAAAAAATGCACTGTATAGTTTGTATGTTGTTTTTTGTTAGTCACGCAAGTGCATGTTTTTGTTTATTTGAATGTTATTTGCAGTGCTGATCAACATTTTTAAGTAACAATTTTTGATATTGTCGAAAATAAAACATTTTACTTATAACAATAAATATAAATAAATAATAAAATAACTATTTTACTCTTTGGTACTATTCGTGTTTTAGGACAAAGCTCGTACCTATACGATTGCAAAAATTTTAAGTCAGACTATTCTTTTTTTTAGCTTTTTTTCGAGAATAACTTTTTTTCCAAAAATGGATAATAAAAAAGTGACCACGAATTGAAATTTTTCGTTTGGCGCGTTATTTCCCAATAAACTTTAATATCAGCTAGGAAATTTATTAAAATAGCTATTTATGATATTGGTGTTAAAAGTGAAGTTTTATTTTGTGAGTGAAAAGGTTTGTGAAATGAGCGAAGCGTAGAGGAGCGAATTTTACAAATTCACGAACAAAATAAAATCATTTTTAAGACGAATGTCATGCAATGATTTTTGTAAAACTGCTCTATTTTGATAATAAAATAGATGAATTTAGAATGACACAACTTCAAATTGCATTTTAAAATATTACAGATCAGTACAAGTAGTGTACTATGCATAGAAACCGTTGCCGACGCTATGGTTACTAACAAATAAATGCGTGCATACAAATAAAAGAGATGCCATAATAATAATTATTATTGATTGCAATTTCTGAACAATTATTATTGTCTTGAATTCTTGACTAGGTACTTATTTTTTTATTAATATGTTTGCCAGTAATAAAAAGAATATGAAAAAATCTTACTACCTATAATTTTGTCTGATTTCATCATGAGAAAATGTACCTAGTTTAAAAAGAGAATGTAAGTACAGAAAAAGTAGATAGAATTACTTTTAACACGAGTGTTGTAATGTACTTTTAACACTAGTGTTAAAAGTACTTTTAACACGCTTCCATTTAAACAATCACTTTTAACACTGTCAGCTGTCGTTAAAAGTGATGTATGTGTCTTTTAATGACAGTTGCACAAAAACATTTTTTTGTGCCATTGAAGCCCATGGAAGCGGGTTAAAAAAATTTGTAACAGTGTTAAAAATACATTACAACACTCGTGTTAAAAGTAATTCTATCTACTTTATCTGTACTTACTTACATTCTCTTTTTAAACTGCATTTTCTCATGACGAAATCAGACAAAATTATAGGTAAGTAATAAGATTTTTTCATATTCTTTTTATTACTGGCGAACATATTAATAAAAAATAAGTACCTAGTCAAGAATTCAAGACAATAATAATTGTTCAGAAATTGCAAATAATAATAATTATTATGACATCTCTTTTATTTGTATGCACTCATTTGTTAGTAACCATAGCGTCAGCAACGGTTGCTATTGCATAGTACACTACTTGTACTTACTTGTCTGTAATATTTTAAAATGCAATTTGAAGTTGAGTGTCATTCTAAATTCATCAATTTTATTATCAAAATAGAGCAGTTTTACAAAAACCATTGCATGATATTCGTCTTAAAAGTGATTTTATTTTGTTCGTGAATTTGTAAATTTCACAAACCTTTTCACTAACAAAATAAAACTTCACTTCTAAGGCGGCTCTCACACTGAGGCAACAAGCAATAAGCAACTGTCAATAGGCAACACACAATAATATTGCTATAAGAATTATTTTACATAGAATTAAATTGGGGGTCTCATATTAGAGCAACTCGATATCGATCGAACCAAAAATATTGCTGGTTGCGGGGATAATATTTCTAGCGATACACCGTGCATGTTGAAAAGCAATAATAATTATTGCAGTTTTTCGAGTCGTGACGTACGAAGTTTGTGCATAGATAACTATACGTTTTATTATTTTACATTATTAAAAGTTCGAAAATGTCGGACGATCCAGTTCTTAATACAAAATTCGTAGAAATAGTGGAAAAATATCCCTGTATTTACGATTTCATTCGAAAGGACCACAGCAGAAGAGAAGTGATCATTCGGTAACAGTTTTGAAATCGGGTAGGATGGGCCTGAGTTCTCTTGGGCAGATGCTGCCCCCATGATGATTAATTATAAGTAAAAGGTGGGTGCACCCAATCTCCTTTTCGTTTGTCGTTTTTTTTTTTTTAAATTCCGCCACAGTAATATCATGTCATCGAAGTCGTCGGATGACATGATGATCAGGGTTTCTGGCAATACTGTTGTTTCAATGTGAGAGAGAACCAAAATAATATTGCGTATTGCTTATTGACAGTTGCTAGTTGCTTATTGCTTGTTGCCTCAGTGTGAGAGCCGCCTGACATTAATATCATAAATAGCTATTAAATTTGTTTTACCGCCGCATATGCTTCATCAATGAACTATGAATTATCAGCCGCGCTTCTTAGTTTTTTGTCGTTTCAATTGACTTTGTATAAACTCTACTTTAAAAGTTACCAAGTTTTTTTTGTGAACATAAAATCGCAACTTTCAAACATTAAGATGGTCTTTGATTGACTACCACCATCGCAAGTTTCATCTTTTAGTTTTAAAAAGCAAGGTCGCAAGGTATATTTCTTTTAAATAAATTGCTATAATGCAAAAATACAGAAAATCTGAACACGATAATGTAAAAAAATACGTTGTTCTATTTCAAAAAATTAACCGGGTAAAAATGGGACACCTGTACCTATACCTATAGCTGAAAATAATGTTGGCTTATGCATACGTAGGAATTTTAGTTTAAAAGTTCTGTGCTAAAATTGTTAAAATACCAAGAATTTATGAGGTGATCCAAGAATGGTTGATTGGCTATTATGCGGTTATTATACGAAACGCAGCTCGTAATGCTTGCGCTGGCGACTGTAAACACAGTTGCTCTCGGGTTAAATTATTTTACTGGAGAGGAGATTGAAGAGCTCGTGATGCTTATGAATTGATGTAAACATATCATCACTCAATGCACCGTTGCCAATTTTACCGGGACTCGAATAATCGGCTGTGCGTCTACAGGCTTCGAAAAATGCTCGACATATACACAATTATATACTAACGTGCGCCGCTCCCTCTGTAGAACGTTTCGTTGAACTATGTCGCGTATGTTTTAGGGTACCCCGGTGTCAAAGTGATGCCCTGGGCAAAATTTATCCAACGTTTCCACCGATAGATGGCCATGCTGTACGACGTTTATACACGTTAAAATTTTCGAAGCCCGAAGTCGGGCTTCACATGGTAGGTCCAGGCTTCGAATACTCAACTGAACATAGCATTTTAGGCTTCGTATGGGCTCTTAATATGTCTATATAAATATATATATATATATCGTGGGCAGGTGAATTTTGGAAAACCACTTTTTCGTAATCTGGGGGTCATGATCGGTGGACATTTGATGAGTTTGGGTGATTTTTGGAAAGTGATGTCGTCCTCAATAGTGTATTTTTTTGTTAAAAAATACACTAAAAATTGAAAAATCCTACGTATATCTATGTTTATTAAGCTTTTTGACTTATTTTGGTCTGTACTATATCCCCTCCAAATATTCGATCTTTATTTTTTAACACCCTGTATAAAGTAATCAATGATAATGTAAATTATTATTATTATTATTAAACCAAAATAGTTTTGAAAAGAACATTCGACTGCCGCTATACTTTGAGTCTTAATGTAACTAAAGCCCAATTTATTTAAAATTGGAAATCAATATCACCTTTGCGTATACTCTCTATGTACCCAGGTATTGTAGGTATTATGTAAAAGTATAGCTACGCTATAAAGTATATTTCGGAATATCTATTGCACTATGTATTTTCTTTTCATGAATTTTCAGTTATAAATCGCTTGCATATGCATAGGCAAATCTGACTAGTAACCGCGTCCTTAGCGTTTCATTGATTTTATGTAAAAACATCCCGACAAATAATGCCGTGTATTTCGGTCTACAGCGTCGAGCATAATGGCACTTGCATGATGAATTACCGATATAATGAATCTGCAGCCGCGATAGCTGAGCCAAGCTCCAGACGGCATCCTGAGGGATGTGAGGGTGCAGAGCGGATTTTATCGGACGTTTTATTCTCGTGCATAGCCAGCATCCGGTTACGTTGTATAATAATTATAAAATTATCCAGGTAAAACGGACTGTTGGATAATAATTAAGGACTAATTATTATAAAATACTGTTAATTACGTACATTGCATTAATTATACGTATATAGGTATATGCCATTGCAGATCTAGCAAGCTTCCAGGGTTTTATATTCAGGGCATTTGCTTGCTTATCACCAGATTTTATTTCTCTGAAATAATAGTTATTTACGTCATAAGTCCGGTAAGCCAAATGTTACAGTGTGAGTGTTTGAGCCGAGTCCAGAATTTGGCGACGAATACTGTAACATCGCTTACCGGACGTATGACGTACAACATTTTATTTCATACTGTGTTATTGTTTACATTCAAATTTTTTTTATTTCAACAACAAATTTGCACTCCCTGTAGTAGTTAATACGGACTCTAGCGTTCTAGTTCATTTCGTTCATTTTTGCGCGCAATTTTTACCTACTTTCCAGGATCTAAAAGTAAAAGGAAGATTGACGTATTATACACTGAACACTTCTTGTACTTCCCAAATCTGCTTGACAAATATGAATCGGACGACTTCCAGAGCATCCGACCTCGCTACAAAATATGGTATGACGAACTTCTGATTGCAATTACGAAAAAAACTGATTATCCGACAGCGTCTGGGTTTTGCATACACATGAAGTACCTATTATTATTGACTGATTGGCAAATACCCTGCACTACGTCTCAAAAAATTACGACGATACGATGGAAAAAAAACGCAATTTTTTCGTTTATTTTTTGAGATTATCTCCTCTAATAATGAACCGATCGGGTTGCTTCAGCTCACATTTTCTTTGTATTTTAATTCTCTACAATTCGTCTATCGGGACCATTTACATAGCTTCATCAGTTTTTCAGTTTTTTAGAAGAAAAAATATGCGATTTTTTGCACAAGTGTTAATAAAAAAAATAAAAAAATGGTTATCTCTTAAATTCAGTTTTTTATGTGAAATTTAGTAATCTTATATGAATTCTGCAACACTTTTGTTCAAATTAATGAGCAGTTAGATAATAAAATTGGTGATAACTCAAAGGTAATAGGGTCAAACAATATGTGCATTCATAATAAATGCATACTAAACTCTAGATGAAATAGCCTTTTGTTCTTATTTGCATCGAACTCACACGGCATTTCAAGTCAATTAACAGTACTGATGTTGTTCTTGTATTATTTACAACACACTCCTCATAAATAGATATGAATATACCTATTTTTGTATCATTTTTTTACCTTGATTTTTTATTTATTTTCTACAGTATTACAGCTCAGTATTATGTTATAAATGAAATAATGCCATGGGTATTCAAAATAAATAAAAAACTTGTCCTACTTCTCGACCCAAGTGAATATGCACCATTGAAATCTATGAAAATTTTAAGAGAAAATCGATATACATATTATGTTCTTGGAAAGCAAAGACGAGAAGCGGGGGTGATTGGATAAGTGCGTATGGCTGCTCGATCAGCGATTTCTGTAGTAGATTCCCTAACGAGATTGTTTCGGTAAAACGCTCAGTTGATGCCCTTTTTGTGCAATTCGCAATTTATGGCTGTCATGTTCCAAAGCCAAAGCGACTGTCGAAAGGTTCTCGCCCTTAACATTCCTATTAACTTGTTTCAGAGATCAAGGACTAGATATATTTATGAAGCTATTAAAGAGAAAACAACGAAAGATGATATTTAAAGAAGATATACATGCAGATTAAGTTACAATATTTGGTAGAATTTTTTTTCAGACTGCATGTGAAAATGCTGTCTGAAACACTATTTTGGAATAATGGACCAACTATCCTAACATACATTTTATCCGTTTTGTGTGCCGCCATTGATTCCTAGTAGGTATACGCGCGAGTTTCTTATAGGCCAGCCATTTTTGGTTTCCAAAAGTTAATTGCCGGTAGAAATTTTTTGATGCAGTTTTGTTCTTCCCTCCTCAGCGATGCAAAATTTTCACTGCTAGCTTCCGAGAACCAAAGTGCAAAATTATTACAAATTACCCCCAAAAGCGTTGTCCGCCATTTAAATTCATTGGGTGAGTTTGTTTTTCCTAATTTAGTAGTTTTTTTAGTTTTAGGCAAAAACACCCAATTTGTAACAAA
Organism: Malachius bipustulatus; assembly: GCA_910589415.1. Classification (NCBI taxonomy): domain Eukaryota; kingdom Metazoa; phylum Arthropoda; class Insecta; order Coleoptera; family Melyridae; genus Malachius; species Malachius bipustulatus. The sequence goes on from OU342636.1 coordinate 44,033,865, forward strand.
ATTTATGAAAAACAGTGTTTATCGTGCTATTAACTTTTTTCGTCCGGGTACGCGACAATGTTAGGTAAGTCATGAAATACGTTCTAGTCTGATTTGAAAATGTTTTAAGTGTCAAATTGAGCTATTGGCGGCTTATGCATACCTACATTTCAAGAATAAGAAGGATATATATGCCTAAAGAAAAAGTATCATTTTTCAGTTTTTTCAGGATATTTCATTAGCGACTGAAGTTATCCTGATGTTAACCAGTATGTATTGCAGAATGGTTAATTATAAGAGGAGAACAAGTTATATTGGTATGCTCGAAAGCTAGCAGTGGAAAAAATTAATATCGCACTTTAGAGAATGCATTGACCAGTTCACTGGACATGCCACTACTAGACTAGCTAAGTGAAGTACTGTGACCGTAAAATATTATGAGTCGATATTTCACACACATGCTGCCCGTTGAAATCACGCCTGGAACTGTCTAGTGGGGTTCTTTTATCTGACAGAGTTATTAGTCTAGTTTCGAGTTGAGGTATTTCAGTATAATACTTACATGGACTGTTACCTATTCCCATTTGATAAAATGTTACTTTTTTGCTAGAAAATGTAAAAGCACCTGTGACACAACTGCTATTGACTCATACATTACCCAGATGTCTATTCCATTGTTTACAGTTCGTTTTTTTTTTTTTTTTGTTCTGAAAATTAGTCTGATAATGATACTTTATTTGTTAGGTCAGGTCAGGTTACATGAGACGATGTTGACATGATGGGACTACGTCAAGAAAAAATAAATAACAGCAGTACCGAACTTTACTAATAATTTCCACTTACTTACATAATATTTCTCACACAGAGATACTAGCAATAAACATGAGATAAATATAATAATTTGTGTCAGATAAAACAAAAATAATAACTAAAAAATATTAGTTCCCAAAAATGGAACAAACAAATACTTATTAGTAGTATTTATCTTCTCGACCGAAAATCTTTTCTCTGATATTGACGCCGGCGGCTGACAGTATCATACCCATCCTCATCTTCAATAAAAACTACGCAATATCAGAAGAGCTTCCGGACAGTTCGTGTTTTGACGCATACCGATGGGGCCAAATCCAGTTCAGGATGAAGCTGCGGAATTCATTCCAAAGACGTAGACATAGACATGAACTTGATGATTTCATTGGGTACACATCCTTCGGTTCTACAAACAGAACTGATAGCGATCACACACTGTGCCATGGAAATAATTCAACGCACAATCGCGAACAAAAACCTTTTGCTCCTAACGGAGAGCAAGGAAGCCCTGGAGATACTCAGGGTCCAAGGCTTTGCTCTGGGCTTGCCCTGAAGGCCCACGGGGCTCTAACGGCTGTTGTCAATCACAACATACTCACACTGTCCTGGATTAAATGACACTTCAACATCAAAGGAAACGAGGCCGCAGATCGGCTAGGTCAAGAAGGACTCAAAACACCCTCTGCGCTTGACCTTGCTGTGTCGTTGGCATTACGTTACCTATGCTCAATTATTACGAACAAGGACAGTTTGAAGGAATATGTACGACGCTGGCAATATGACCCAACGGCTGGTAGATATCTGTAACTTCTACAATAAATTTAATCTCCTTTGAATTTTTTTTCTTTTTTATAAGATTAGAGATCGATGAAACGAGTCGTATTGCTATTGCATGTATAGGATGTCCCAAAATTCCATGGACATGGAGCAACCACAGACTACTGAGGTAAAAAAAAGTCGCTCGGACCAAACTTATCTCTATACCAAAGTGCTTCGTTTGTCCGTTAGAGGGCTTCAAAGTCTTTTGAAAATTTTAGTTTTTTTGAAATAGCTCAAAGTCGGCTCATTCCAATTCGATGAAATTTGGTAGGTAAATTTTTTATTAAAAGTACTAACTTCTGATGTACATGATAATTTGACGGAAACCCGGGAAGGGGTGAAACTACCCCTACCCTCCACTAAAATCGATCGTAATTGTTGATAGGGTAGCAGGAACGCTGTTCATGTTTTTTTGTTTGAAAGATACATCGTCTTAGCCCATTTTTGGTCTCCTACAAAAATCTGTATCTTTCCGAGGTGCTATGTGATAAAATAAATTAGTCGATGATACCTAACCAAAATTTTATTTCATTCTTTTAATTTGAAATCTAATTTTCAATTGTCAGGTGATTATTTGATCTTATCTCATAAAAGATGTTTAGTATGGTTCGGTTTTTTTTTCAGGTGTTTTGCAAACGGTTTTTTTCAAACGCAGTAAACAGTTTGGAAAACGACGAGGTTCCAAGAAAAGTTCAAATCATTTTTTTGCGCAGGATGGAACTTTCTAGAGTCCAAACCGGCGCCCACATCGAGCATCTTTTATGAGATTACATCAAATAATCACCTGACAATTGAAAATTTGATTTCAAAATAAAAGAATGAAATAAAAATTTAGTTATTATCGACTAATTTATTTTAGCACATAGTACCTCGGAAAGATACAGACTTTTGTAGGAGACCAAAAATGGGCTAAAACGATGTCTCTTTCAAACAAAAAAACATGAACAGCGTTCCTACTACCCTATCAACAATTACGATCGATTTTAGTGGAGGGTAGGGGTAGTTTCACCCCTTCCCGGGTTTCCGTCAAATTATTATGTACATCAGAAATTAGTACTTTTAATAAGAAATTTACCTACCAAATTTCATCGAATTGGAATGAGCCGACTTTGAGCTATTTCAAAAAAACTAAAATTTTCAAAAGACTTTGAAGCCCTCTAACGGACAAACGAAGTTACTTTCATCATCACTTTGGTATAGAGATAAGTTTGGTCCGAGCGACTTTTTTTTACCTCAGTAATCTGTGGTTACTCCATGTCCATGGAATATTGGGACACCCTGTATATCCATTTGTTTGGGTACACTGTTTGCATTCGACCCTAAGCTTTGTGGTCCTAAACAAATCGGTCTATACATCTACAGTTATTTCTGAAAGTTAGATCGTTTTTACACGGTCCGGTTTTTAATGTGGTTTGCTGGAGGCGGCAATTCGCCCCGAGGAACTTCGAGGTAATACGGAAGCTGAAGTGTGACAGAAGCAAAGTAAATTCTGGGTAGATCCACTACTGAGAGTCTTGATTGATGTGGGTCAGAATACTTCAGCTTCCGTATTACCTCGGATAGCTGCCGCGCAAATCACTGCATCCGGCAATTCGGTATCGAAAACCGAACCATATGAAAACGGTCTTATTGTCATCTCAAGAGTATAGCATCCCGGCAGATAATTTAGCGTGATTCCATTAAGGGTAACATCGAGGAGTTTGTGAGCTTTTCTATTGAAGATAAGTAGCCCTACTTGTATTTGTGTATCCCAACTGTGTTTGTGTCTTTAATTTTATGATTTATAATTATTTTTATTGAACCACTTATTTGATTATATCATATTTGATGAGTTTTGGTGTGAATTTTAAAGTTTAAGAATGGTGTGCCAGCACAGGTTCCTGTGGCAGACCATTCTATAGATCCCCCCAATGGTTCGACGTTTCTTTCAGATCAATTTGAAAGAGTCTTTCGATTAAAATTTGTAAGTGAATAAATGCCTATAAAGGGAAGAGTTGATACAACATGGACGGTATAGTCTTTAAGATTTATAAGTCTTAGGGAATATGCGGGCCTTCCACACTGTATGCTTGACAGATATGAGGTCATTGAATGCTGTAACGTTTTACAGTCTAAGAGATTCAATCTAAGATATGAATTTTTCTCCAAAGCCTTCAATTACGTTTTGCTCACAGCATGTCAGCAATATCCATGTGCCTTATTGTGATAGCATATCAATTCAGAAAAGTAGCAACTCAATGAACGACAACAATACAGTATAGTTCTGCTTGCTTGAGTTGGGTCACGCTTGATGATCATTTAACATCCAATTATCCCTCAAGAAGTTTTATTAATTACCTGTCAGGGAACAGGTGTATAGTCCTCAAAGAACTGTTATAGTACCGTTCACCAGAAGAATAATTTTGGCAAGCCTATCACCAATCACTCTGCCAGAAGAAATTATATCATTTATGGAAGAAGCTAAATATCTGGGTGTTACCCTTGATAGAAGGCTACTGTGGAACTCTTATCTGAAAAAGATAATCCCAGAGCAAACCTCTCCTTACGGAGTGTCAAGAAGATCTGTGGCAGGCCTTGGGGCATCGGTCCCAAGCAAATACACTGGCTGCATGTAATGGTCATAAGACTGATGATTACATATGGCTTTGTAGCTTGGTGATCCAAATGCTTACAAGCCTTGGCCAAAGTGAAGCCTTCATCTTACAAAGACAAACATGCCAAGGAATTAGTGGGGAAATGAGCACCACTCCTTCGGCAGCTCTGGAAATCCTTTTGGGCCTACCTCCTCTTTCTATATACTTGGAAAGAGAGGCCAGACAGACAACTTACAGATGGTTACAGATGGTAAGAAATGACTTGTGTCATAGAGCGGATCAGACTACTGGACGTCATTCTAAGTTACAGTATTGAGAGTATAGCCCCATACATGATGCCATATACAACTAACTATAATACTATACTGCTTATAACGTCCTCTTTCCAAGCAGAGACGAATCGGAGCACGACACAAACGACCTCCTCAAAGCAGACCACATTGTACACCGACAGCTTCAAGACTCCAACGGGAGCTGGATCTGGAGAATATGATTCCGGGTTATACTTCTTGACCCTGGGTCATCATGGAGCAATTTTCAGGCATACATTTGTGCCATTGTACACAGCCCACAGATGCTGGATGAAATGCACTGCACGTGGAAAAACAATCAAAACCTTCTCAGACAGCCAAGTGGCTCTCATAGGACTCCATCCGTTGCTCCTCGAAACTGGTATGGAACTGTCAAACAGCACTCAATCCAGTAGCTAAAAACAATAACTTGCCTTTATGTCTGGTATGGATTCCGGGTCACTCATGCTTTGGAGAGAACGAAATCGCCGACTCTCTGACCAGAAGGAGGACGGAATGGAAATTTACAGGACCAGGACCGGTTGTGGGCATATATTCAAATATCGCCAAAACAACATTAGACACCTGAAAAGAGAATAAAGTCCTGCAGTACTGGCAAAGTCAATCAGGATTACTTCTAAGGCATTCATTGAAGGATCATCCTAGACAAGAGCTAACACAGTACTGGAGCTCAAAAGGACAGACCTTACGGTCCTGATAGCCTTGTATACAGGGTACACCTGTAAAGTGAACCATCACCACAAGTGAACTAGACCACAGGATTTGTCTAGCTGATAATGCAGAATGTCACCTGTGGTTAGAGGTTAAGAATCAGCAGAACATGTTCCATGTAACTGCCCTGCTCTAGGAAGAACAAAATATCAAAAATAGGAATGTCTTATTATACAGGGTGTCCGGAAATTATGCGCAAAAAATTAAGGGGGTGATTCTACTTGATAAAAAATTACCAAAAGTATCTATTATTTTTTTTCGAAAACTCACAAATAAGAAGGTTATAAGCTATCAAGGTTTATTTTTTTAAATTAATATTTTTTTATAACTTTTCTTCTGGTGTACGGATTTTCTTAAAATTTGACACACTTATCATCCTTGGTCTAAATTAGACTTAAATCCCTCGAAATCAAGAGGCTTTAACTGCCCTTGACCTTCAAAAAAGCAGGCCTTTAACTTTTTTCGTAATATTTTTTTCTGAATTTTGAAGATGCACAATTATTGAAGAACATGAAGAAATATTCGGAAAAGGTCCTCTTTTTCTATCACGATGAAATGACCTGTTTCTGAGTAAAACTGTTTTAAAAATTTGGTTGCACTAAAATTGATCACCATAAATTATGATCATTCTGAAACAATACCAAAGCATGCTTTGGAAACAGCTGCAATGTTATCCCTTCCTCAATGTTATTTTTTTTACCAGTGTCATTTAAGGAGGTGCTCGACAATCGCAAAATAAGTGAACTTTTCTCAAAAAATATTTTTCAGAAAGGCATAATAACGGAGGTAGAAGTTTTCAGTTAGTTTTTGTTTGTTTTCCACATAAAATTAACAAAAAAAATTATTAGTTTGCAGACGCAGAGTTTTTAACCTTTGATAGCTCGGAAACGATACCTAATATCAAAATTTTTGCAAGAGTATTTTTCTTTTCAGATTAGAACGTTTAATCTAACATTATGGTCACCTGTGAAAAACATCCAGAGACATAGAAGATGGGGTGGCAAAACGGGGGCCACTGGACAGTTTTGGAAAAAGTTACTACCAGTAAACTATAGGTATCTATCTCAGAACTACATGTAGCAAATTTGAACAACATCGCTCAAGCGGACCTAAAATAATTCCCAGAATTCGATTTTCATACTTCAACTTTGAAGACTTATTTATACCTCCGTTATTATATCGTTCTGAAAAATATTTTATGAGGAAAGTCCACTTATTTTGCGATTCTCTATCAGCTCTTAGGATGATACTGTAAAAAAATGAAACACCCAGTACACAAAATGGGCAGACACAGTTATTTTTTACGAAATTTTATTTATTAAAATATGACCTTGTAAACAATTTAATGACAATTCAATTAGAATTTAACAATAATTGAAATATAGTGAAAAGTAGTAACTGTACTGTGAAAGTAGTCATCTGGTTGTATCAGTGACAACTCTGAAAGAAAAGTCGCAACTCTACTGGACATAAATGTTTTATTCTGAAGAGGGAAAAGTAAATAGACAGTCCATATATCGAGTATTATGCTGTTGTCTAGCGGGCGTGGAAATGGATGCTCACTTTAGAGCACCTTAGAAAATGGACATCTCGTAAAAACAATCTTCCAGCCTTCAAATACGTCACAGATATCTCTTCCCCTTCATGTTGGAGGGCCTTCGACTTCTCCTTGCTGTTGTTTTCATTCTAGTTTCGTTAATGTTTGTTGTGTTGGGGGCTGCCTTTTAGAGCTAATGAAAGTGGTTGCAGTAGTCACAACGATAAAAATTAAAAAAGTGAGGGCAATAAAAGGGAACGAGGCTATTTACCTTTTACATTTTATTAAAAAGCTAGATTTTTAAGAAACGCTGGAATGTATAGGTTTTTAGGTAATTTAATGAAAGGCACTAATTTGCTGTTGAAAAAAGAATAGGTTTTATATTGGTTAGGTATACCATTTCAATATCCTAACTGAATAACGTTATTAAAATCCTATATTGAAACGTCCTTTAGATGTGATGTAGGTAATATGTTCTGTTCCTTTTGCATCTTTTAAGGGAATTTCTCTTGATCGAACATTTTACGATCCACCGAGAAAGCTTTACGTAAATCCTCCTTTTGTAAGCTATATATTTTATTTAGATATTTTCTATTTTTTAGAGAATGCACATATTTATTTATGTCCATTGAATATCAATATCGATAGGATATTTATGTACGCATTGTATGAGTTTTAAGAAAAACGTAACGTCTGCTTTTGACAATAAGAAATGTGGCATATAGAATTCGAAAACTCCATTTCTAAGATTTATGGGCTAAACATATTCCGAGGCTGTATACAGTGTATACAGTTTAGTGTACAGTGCATTTTTGAAGTACTGACATTGGGAATCGCAAGGTAAAAAATACACACTTATGTTGTCTTGAAACTTAGAAGTCATTTTTAATTTTCAATAATAATGGTGCATGCCATCTACTTCACAAGACAACTTGTCAGAAAAATCGGCGTTTGTTTAACGTAATAATTATACAGATTGTTGTAACTTTTTCGTGACTCTCGAAAAACTGTAAAGAATTTGTTCTTTAAGATAACTTCAGTCGGTGCTGAGATATTCTAAAAATCCAAATCTTTTTTCTTGCTTAAAACAACTCAGTAATAACTGCGTAACACCTTATCTACGTTCTACAAAATGGAATCCCAGGAGGATTAAGATTGACCGTCAAACTCTTCCTAATTAATAGCCTTCAATATGACAAGTTAAATTTAACTGATGATTAAATCGAAATTTCAAGAAATTCCTTTTATAAAGTTAGATATTATGTGATATATACTTATTTACTAGGTTTGTGTGGACAATAAGAACACAAGAAGTGTAGAATATTTTCTTTTGATGCCCAGTGATGTCGCAATGCGGCGTTACAAATCACTCCTTATAATCAAAGAATCACTCATAATTCTGTCTGCTACACTTCAATCGTCAATATAATGTATTTATGAAAATAACGTAATTTGGTATTGCGTTAGCTTCTTTATGGCAAGGTGGAGAAATTATCTGTTTGTTATAATATACATCCTCGTACCTACGTCATACATTTCATGTTATAGTATACAGAATGGAGAGTCTTTCTGGTACTGGATTGTGTAAAATAAAACAGGACAAGTTAGTTGAAAACTTTACAGTTTCGTGCCCTAATTCCCGGGTTTGTGTTAGAGACTAACGTCATTATTGGGTACCTAAGCGAAGCTGCTGGACTGTTTCAGATAAACTTTCAGAATGTACGTGAACCAGTTATCTCATAGTAATTGTTATTGATTCGGGTTGAAATTTAATATAATGTACAATAATGTCTCACTAGGGAGACACTCATAGGAACATACGGCCTTTAATTCTGCATGAAAATATTTCCTGATATAGCTTGTAACCTCCCGTAAAAATCCTGAAAATTTTATACGGACTTCCAGCATATGTGTATGTATATACATCACTGCTAAATCTTGGATGAAAAACTATGCAAGTATGTTGCATTGTTAGCTTCATTTGCATGCGATATATCTTGCAACGCTATTATGAAGCAGACAGACAGACAGACAGACAGGAAGAGTCACTCCAAATCAGTGATTTATGTGACTCCGGCTTAGGCAGATTCAGTTGCTGCAGTCGCCATAGCCGTGAAAGCTTTGCTGCTATAACCATATAGTGGATTTCCTATTTTATTCCATGTCTACATTAGAACAATTTTACATTTTCCTCCATACTATTAGGTTTGATACAGTCCGGCAAGGTTTAAAAATCTGTAAATTTTGCGTTTTGCAAAAACCAAAAACGAGAAATCGTCAATTTTTTAAATGAGATACCCTGGCACCGTCATTATTTTTTTCCATATAATAGATTCTGGTTAATGCACCCTTACCCATTAAGGAAGACCATTTTGGGAAACGTAGGATTGGTTAGAGGTGGTTAAACTAAATTCAAAAAAAGTAGCGTAATGGAAATAGAAAATGCCGATTATAAGATTTTATTGTTATTTTTAATTATAGGTATGAATGTGTAGGTAGATTCTCCTTTTTTTAATGAAGTAAAATTTTATTCTTCCTCTTAGTGGCAACAGTAAAATATGTTAATTCTTCTGACTGCTGCAGGTTATTAAAAAGCTTTAACATGTCATAATAAAGTTTTCAACTTAGTGTCTTCTATTCGTTCAATCAAAACAAGTTTAATTTTTTTTACAATAAATCTTGAAGTGAACTGACGATTAGTTCTTCGGACTGATCGCTAGATGTCGCTCTATTTAAACCACACGGAGAACCGTGTAACTGGTTTGCTTAAGACCTAGGGGGCTTTCAGGGATTCGGCAACATCCTCCGGATACTCCAGATGCAGCACACTGATCAGCCCCAATATAGGGCGAAATACGTGTCTATGCTTGTTCTGGTACTCTGGTGGCTCTGTTGTTGTTTTGATGAAGGCTCTCTAGATTGAGTTTCAGTCTCGTAACAGGCTAGTAATTGCCCCTTATGTGCTTTATACTCATACGACTTGCATTCATTCCTTATTTATGAATCGTTGAGTATACATGCCTATTTTCTCTTTTTAAAGTTTAATTTTGTTATGCCTCCTTGATCTATTGAAAAGCCTCATTTATTCCTGATTCCACATTGTAAATATCAAGCGCCCTTTATCATATCATAATCATAGCAGAATTAAATTTTAAGGTTATTTTACCCATCAAAACAATATGCAATATTGTGTTGCAGAACTGTACAAACTTTCAAATTGTTTTCAAAATTATTTAATGTAAACCCATCATGACTTCAACTCCGAAGGATTAGCAAATTTTCAATATTTACCTACATAAATATGTAACATGTAAAGCTTGAACGTCTTTCTAGTTCTCTAGGTGTGTCGCTCCAAATATCCCGGCGACCTTCTCTCGTCCAGGAAATCTATCTTACAAATTTCTAGCAATCCCACGAGTACGTAGCACCGATTGCTATTTTATGCGATAATAAATTTTGTTCCTGGTGTGGAACTCTTTTTCTTGCAATAACGATCTGTGGATTTATCCTCTAGAATCTGTAAGGGCTCTAATGTTCCCGAATATATATTTTTTTTAATTCGAAGAGTGTGTCGGTTGAAATGAAAAAACTACGAAGAAATAACTAATAGAATTCCCAGACATCAGAAAAATTACACATTATGGAAAAAGTGTGATAGATTAATACTTTAAGGTATAAATGATCAGTTAAATCAACTCAGAAACTCACTTTTTTATATGCTATTGATTGTTTTATTATTTTTAGGTACAGTCGTGTTCAAATAAAATTGGGACAACTCTTATAATAACGCAACTCTCACAATTTACTAACATCACCTTAAAACAGTTTTTTGTCTCTCCTGTAAATTTTGGTTTTTCAATTATGGGCTCTTTTTCTTATGACCGATTCAATTGTTCATATAAATCTGGGACACCTTTGTTGTTGTGCTGTATTTGAGGCTTTCAGCATGTTGTTATAACTTCATGTCACTAAATAATTAATCTTAATTTATTGCAGTAGAAAGGGGTAATTTAATATTCATTAATATCATAAAGAGACAACTTAAAAATTGAGAAATGTAATTTTTATTTTTTGAAATTTTAATTTTGTAACAAATAAAATAAGCTTGCTATTATCTTTGTTGAGAACCATGGACATATCCTTCTATTTATAAGCCCCATTTACGCTAGGAAAATTAAAATGTCCCAGTTTTATTGGAACACGACTGCACTTAAAATTTATGTTTTCAATCCTTACTTTGTAGAATCTCTGCATAGTGATGGATCATAAATTAAACACTAATTTTTAAAAAAATTCTACTGTATACTGATGGATATTATACCTAAACGTCACATGTTATTTCGCTACTTTTAACGTAGCATTTTCAGACATTTATGTAAATGAATAAAATTATTGATGTAGTCACATACTTAGTTACATTTTTACAATAGAACTTAATTAATTCGTCTAATTTTTATTAACTGTCAGTTGCATTCAGTCTTTGCGTCACATAAATACTGACAAATGAATAATAAGAAAATAAAAACTGACAAATCAAATAAATTTTATGATCATCATGAAAAATAATCGAACTGGCCAAACTGCTGATACTATACAAGAAGATTTGTGACATTTTCACTAAAACAGCTGATTTTTGACAGGTGATAACCTTTTAAAAACAAAATTTCACAGCAACCCGTAACGCAAAAAAAATCGATCGTACTATAGGTAGAAATTTAAAACTCCAATTCTAAATAAATTGTATATACCTAATTGAATATGTTCTTCTTCGTTTTGGGTTTTAGGTTCTTGATATTAAAGTATTTGAAGTATTATTTTTCAAAAATATTTTGATAAAAAATGAAACGTTTTAAAAAAACGAAGAAGAACATCTAACAAAACTAAGAAGCAAGGTTCAATAAAAATAATCAAACCTAATTGAATAGAAATATTTTTGTCATGAGGTAAAACAGTTGCGTTATTCTTGCAATCATAATAATTGCAGGTAACCGAATATGACCGAAATAACTATGTACAGGGTGGGCAAATTTGGATGTTTCTATAGGAGATCTCGGTAACTATAAGAGCTATGGAAAAATCAATGGCACATTCTCGATTCCTTTTTTTGAGAGGAACTCAATGGTGAAAACCGGAACTCGCTATCTTCTTTTGTTTTCGAGCTATAATGAAAAATACGATTTTTCACGATATCGACAAATGTCGATATCTTTCTTGGTTTTCAAGTTAGAGAAAAGATATTTGCACATTCTTTAGGCCCTTTTTTGAGTAGAATGGAACGGCCTCAACAGATTTTGAATATCTTTTTTCATTTTTCGGTTATAACATAAAGTTGTATTTTTTTAAATGGAAGTCATAGTGGGCCATGAACTAATTAAATAGAGTATTTTTTTCTCTTTGCAACGATATACAGGGTGTTCTACAAGCTCTATGACAAACTTTGACAGATGGTAGGTTGCTTGATTTTAAACATATTTTTTTTAATAAACATGGGTCCGATTCGTTTTTGTTTAGAAGTTACAAGCATTTAAAAAATCGTAATTTTTGAAGTTCACGGCCCTGTATAACAGAAACGGTCGAAGATAGAGAAAAACGGCTTACATGTCCCTATTTTAACTTCTCATGTACTATCCAATGATGTAGATGAAATGTTTATACAGGGTGATAAAAAATTTGAAAAAATCTGAGATTTCTCCACATTTAAAAAAATCAAAGAAAGTACAAATGTTTCTATACCATAGGACAGTCCATAAAAAGTTAAAATAGGGACATGTAAGCCGTTTTTCTCCATCTTGAACCGTTTTCCTTTTACAGGGCCTTGAACTTGAAAAATTACGATTTTTTAAATGCTTGTAACTTCTAAACAAAAACGAATCGGACCCATGTTTATTAAAAAAAATATGTTTAAAATCAAGCAACCTACCATCTGTCAAAGTTTGTCATAGAGCTTGTAGAACACCCTGTATAACATGTGTGTTAAAAATTTATGAAAAGTTACATTTAAAACTGTATATAATGTAAAGTATATTGAAGAAGCAAAGATCACAATGCAACAAACAAGAAAGAAAAGAGTTTTTTGGAAATAGAAACAAACCAAATTAACTGTTTTCTTGGCAGGCATTGAGGATCTGCTAATTCTGCGTACTTATTACATTGGATACCAGTTTTGGTTTTGGAGATACGTAAGCCTTCAGCCCATAAGGGAATAGAAGGTGTTCTGTGTGCTTAAAGATCTTCTTCTTCTTAGTTGTTTAATGGCCTGATCCCTTTGGAAATATGGCCAGCTTCCATAACCTTGATTCCACTAGGAAATCGATTCGTGTTTCACTTTTCAGTTGTTAACTATCTTGTCATTGTTGTCAATTCACAAGGTGAACTTTCTTTTGTGGTACGATAGGTTATTCTTCACTTTTTTGCTTTCAACGTTTTCGGGAGTCAGGCTTTCTGGACTGAGCTTTGAGACTGTCTTCCAGGATGATTTTTAACATGACTTACATAACGTTGTCTTTGGATTAGCACACATTAATTCAAGTACAACTAAACCCACATATCATGGGATATTATCGAGAACCAAGGGAGCCAAAAGGGATCAAGTCAAGCGAACAATATTGTACAGAGTGTTCCTTAATTTCGAAGACATTGGACTCAAAAATGATCGCTACATAAATTATGAATAAATAACAAGGTAATGACCAGGAACGGTTGTTAGGGGTCAAAGGAACCGGTACACTTTTTTAAATTTACGAACACACATCTGAAACATTGAAGAAATTTTTAGGAGTGACTAAGTGATTACGAAGTCTTATTTTAACGAAACATTCCTATGAACCCACCAGTTCATATCTAGTGTTCAAGCACAGAATGCCGCAAACATGATATTTCTAATGTAAAGAGACATATTGGTGGCTGAGAAAGTACGTGACGTCGTGGTTAAATCCCACTGCATGGATTCAGCTGACATCCGCTAGTGTGATATATTTTATCGCATCGAAATGATATATAGAATCTCCTACATATCAAACTATAAAACGTCATAACGTCACTGCCTGCTGTGCTGAAATGGAATAAGAATTTATTACGATCTCCGAATTTAAAAATCTCATACCCGAAATTCTTTATACAGGGTGTCCCAGCTTATTCGAAGCGGTCTCTGTAGGCCAAACGATGGATTTTTTCCAAAAAATTTTTGCACATTCAAGTACAGGATCACCATGGTCATAATTTAAAATTATTTTGGGGTATACAGACTGTCCCATATGACAGTGGCATATCAAAGTTATGTTTTTTTAAATGGAATGCTCCTATGTTATTGCATTTTTAGATTGTCTGAGAAGAGAAAATAAGATTGGCTTTTACAGTTTTGGTGTTTAAATTCAGAAGTTTTTGAGTTATAAACAACTGAAAATTGTCATTTTTCAAGTTCAAGGCCCTGTACAACGAAAACGGCTGAAGATAGAGAAAAACGGCTTACATGTCCCTATTTTAACTTTCCATGTACTATCCTATGATGTGGATGAAATGTTTATACAGGGTGATAAAAAATTTGAAAAATTCTGAGATTTCTCCACGCGTCGCCAAATAAAAAAATCAAAGAAAGTGCAAATGTTTCTATACCATAGGATAGTACATGAAAAGTTAAAATAGGGACATGTAAGCCGTTTTTCTCTATCTTTAGCCGTTTTCGTTGTACAGGGCCTTGAACTTGAAAAATGACGATTTTCACTTGTTTATAACTCAAAAACTTCTGAATTTAAACACCAACTGTAAAAGCCAATCTTATTTTCTCTTCTCAGACAATCTAAAAATGCAATAACATAGGAGCATTCCATTTAAAAAAACATAGCTTTGATATGCCACTCTCATATGGGACACTCTGTATACTCCAAAATAATTTTAAATTATGGCGATTGTGATTCTGTACTTGAATTTTCAAATTTTTTTTTGAAAAAGTCCATCGTTTGGCCTACAGAGACCGCTTCGAATAAGCTGGGACACCCCGTATTGTACACAAGTATGTGTGTATGAATAATGTGTTAATTACACATCACTTTGTAGTTGTTATTTTCTAATCAAAATGCTAAAACTAACTTCCTGCTTTATTAAATTTAAATTGCAGTTTAATAACACTTTTCATTTTTACACAGGAGTAGCTGGATAGTTTGGGAAATATCCATCTAAAGCTAGAGACTTTTGCTTTTTTTTAACGTATAACAGACCTTTGGATATTGTTAATTTTCCTGAATAAAGATCGCTTGCTGTATACATTCCCGGCATAGTAGAAGACTAATGAATAACAATAGAGGTAGAACTAACAATTATCTAAACTGTATACTCACTTGTTTATCTCAGGTCCGCTGTAATTACTCATCAAACGTTAAATATAGTACTCGTATGTTACCTAACAAGAGTTGTAAATGACACTTTATAATATGTAGATGAGCATCGAGCAGCCAATACAATGAAATCGTTTGGAGCAAGAAACTCTTTATAGGTTAGAAGTTTCAACGAGCATTTTCTTACCAATGTTCATTTGTATCTTGTGAGTCTACAGTTTGAAACATAGGGTGTTTCATCAGTAGACCGACATGGCTTAAAGATAGGTAAAGTTTTTCAAGACGATTCAGGATCTGATTTTGAAATTTTTTTGAGGCCCTTCGTTTCGATGTTACGGGTTGATTAATGTATTTTGCCGAAACTTTTGATGAGCAGTATCCTTTGAACGATTTGATGGAATTTAATGAAAATAGGGATGATCTGCCAATGAAGCTTACAGTAGAGTACTTAGACCTGAATTTTACAACGACACGTGTTTTTTCGATTTTTTTTTTCTTTCAGTCAACCTTAGCTGACTTGAACAAATTGAACCCATTGAACAAATGGCGCAAGTCTGGGAGGTGGGGGTCGGGTGAGGAAAGTAGGTGTAGAAACGGGAGGAAAACAGTTTTTTCTCCCTGGGTTAGCTGTGAGCCGTCAAACAAGGAAAATCGGCCTTTTTTAATTTTTCAACAAATCGGTACTTTCCGTTTTATCGAATTGATTCCATACTTTTCTCGCCTACAGTACCTATATGGTTTTTTATACCTTTCTATGTTTCTACCGTACTCGCGCGCGTTCAGATCCGGTACGCCCGATACATTTATGGATCAAAAAAACTGAACAGTGGTTTAATTCTCTTGAAAATGAGCCCGCCTAGGAGTTAATAACCCTGTCCCTTCCCGTGTTATCAATAAAAGAAATCTAGTGTTTTAAAAAAATCATGTTCCGCCCATCAACGGACAGAGCCCAGGCCAGGCTCATTTTCAAGGGACTGAAAAAACCTTTTTTTAGTTTGGTTAAAAAAACCTCCCCACCTCCACCCTTCAGTATACAAATTCACAACTTTTTTTCATTTTTTGTTTTGTTTTGGCCGTCATTATTTGTTTATTTTTGAAAAAAAATTAATCAATACATCGGCGACCAATCCAAGAAAATTAGGGTTTTTGCTGCGCGATATGGGGCAAAAACGGTGGGAGTTACGTCCGATTCCGTGTGTTTTAGATTTCACCTCAATACACCGATCCGCACAAAAATGTACCAAATATTTGGAATAGATGAATTTAAAGAAGTGGATGTTTTCGTCTCTGTAAACTCATTGCCTCCCCCTGAATTATGCCTCCAACTCCGTCCATTACTCTCGGTGACTCGTTTTGGGGAAAAAATACTAATAACCAAAACGACGATATTTCGATGAGTCATGGACGGATTCGCGATTGCGTTACACCTATAGTTGTGCGCTCTCGCGAGATCTCGGTTTCTTACCCAAATTTTTTTTTTGTCCGCCGACTCACACCTAACCTAGGGGCAAATAACCGTTTGCACCCTTTTTTACACCTTGGTTTTCTCATACCTCCCCACCTCCGAGACTAGCGCCAAATCGGCTATATAACATGAGTGGTCCCACTAAGTTGACCGAAGCAAAAAAATAAAATAAAAAAACGAGTGTCGTTTTTAGAAGTTTTTCACGCTAAATCTACCCCATTAATAATATACCCCTGCATTTTTTTTTCGCCGATTCGTAAACTGCACGGGCCGTATTTTTTTTTGTCTCTTTTGGTTTTGTCAAAAAATAAGGGTACCTTTTTTCTTCAAAATTAAGTGCCATTCTCCAAAACTACATGCAAAATGTCATAATTGCGGTGAAAGAAATTGCTTGGCAAAATTAAACTGAATCGAGAAGAAAATAAAGACTTTTAGTGTTTCCAGGATTTCAGTTCAATTCATGGTTGTTTATTATTTTCGAAAAATCAAATATGATTTTCTAGAATTTGCGTATTTAAGGAGAAATGCCAATTTTAATGACAACCAAACACTGTACCTACGTACATAATTCAAACAGAAAGAAAACTATCAACATAAATGCTGGTAAGAAAAAGTAAGATTTAGTGCAGATGATATTTAAACAGCCCGTCATCGAACTCGACGCATTTCCATGACCTTTTGAGTAAAACTTCGGTTGCCCTGGGCATCGCTTCAGGTTTTACACTTAATTTGATTAGCTGCCGCAATAATTCTGCATCTCAGAAGAAACCAGCAACGTAAATCAGAGAGGATTCATCTTCCCACACGATGGGGCGTCGACCCATTTTTCCTGACCGAAACCATCTTGACGCGATGTATCCCAGCCGGAGAATATAGGTCGTGGAGGTTC
Organism: Malachius bipustulatus; assembly: GCA_910589415.1. NCBI lineage: Eukaryota > Metazoa > Arthropoda > Insecta > Coleoptera > Melyridae > Malachius > Malachius bipustulatus. The sequence goes on from OU342636.1 coordinate 44,051,310, forward strand.
CTATGACTGGCCCCCCAAGTCTCTTAACGTATAGTAGATTATTTCTTTTGGCTTTCATGAAAGCATGAAAGCCATCGTATATCAAGATGAAGTGGACATGGTTGAGGATCTGAGACACAGAATTATCGCGGCTGATAATCAAATGAGAAGAAAATGGTAAGCAGACATAGGTTTTGCCAAGCAATTTCTGAACCTGTAGTAGTTGGATAGGTACTGCTTTGAGTCTTGTCGCAAGAAACTTCAAATACTTCAAAAGTCATGCAAGCACTATTAGGATAACGAATTTTACATAGTGACTTGCGTGGCCTAGTGGTACTCCGCTGGCTCACGAAGCCATAGATCGCGGGTTCGAACCTCACCTCGGCCCGCTTTACTTTTCGGATTCATTTTCGAATGTTTGTGAAAAGTAAAACAAGCGATCGAATGTTTAAATGGCAAATATATTTAAAAGTGTGTGTGGCTAAAGAGTTCGCGCTCAAAGCCAATTTACCAGAGTGGAGCGACTATGTCTTACCTACACAGTTAAGACCGATGCTCCCTCTTTTATAAAAAAAAAAAAAAAAAAAAAATTTACATACCTGCCCAAATTTGAACCTTGCGTTTGAAAAAAACTTCTATGCTATTCTAAAGCAGAGCAGGCCATCTTCTGTTTTTTTAAGAAAACAAATTCTTTAAAACTGTCAATAATAAAGAAGTTGAGTTCTGAACTTTACTTCTTCATATCTCGGTCAACAAACAAGAAATGTTTTTTTTTTCCAAGACTACAATGTACGGTTGAGGAAATGCGCCATTGAATACTTATCCTGTATATCCTGTAACCACAATATAAAATTATATTTTATTCCTCTAAACGTCCAAATTAATCAATACACTCTCCTGATTTTCATAATTTCCTTGCGGAAATAAGCAAGTTGCTCCGTGTGGCTACCAGTAAGTAGTTGTCCAACCAGAGGCAGGTGTATGACCGTAGAGTAAAAGTCACGGTAACTAATTGGGCAAATATGACATCGAGAGGTCCTCCGGCGTAATTGCCAGCAATCTGTCCCTGTAGCGGAGTCGGCCGTGACAAATTTCCTCATTCCGTAATCGCCACCATCACCAAGAGTGTGTCATTAGCCGCTATCGGTGTCGTTATTGTTTTAGGCCCTCGGTCAGCCATTTGCATTTATATTAAATGCGGACGTTTAAACATCAAACATTGGATTCATAACCCCCGTGATAATGTATGGGCCCTAAACGTCACCGGGATTTATTATTTTTTCAATGTTGAAAGCCGGTAGCAATGTGTTGACGAAGCCACTATGTTGGCAAAGGATTTGTGGAAGAGAACAGAAGCTGATACTATAATCTTGTTTTACTGTACTATTATAAATGGCGAGGTCACATATTGTATATTGTGGTGTAATTTTATATTGATATTTTGATTTGTAGGTTCCTGTAACGGTTAGTTTGCAGTAATATGAATTTACGATACTAGGTACCTACGTAGGTAACAAAATACTATGAAAATTATTTTAGTTACCTACCTGCTTAGCAAATATCTACCTCTAAAATAGAAGCAGCCAACGAATTTTGTCAGAAAGTTTTTGTTATATAAATTATTAGCTATAGGTGGGTTAAACCTAACTTATCATATATTTTAGGTATGAATACCCTAAACGAAGACTTATTACGTAATCTTTCACGATTCAAAAACAACACCGTTGCAGGAAATCAAAATTTATAGACAAATAAAACCTCACTTGGAACTAAGACTCGACGCACCATAACTCATTGAAGTTCCACCTGGGGCAAGCTTTCGTGCGTAATCCTAATGATAACCCGATGACAGCGCATCAGTGTTCCACCTAGTCCATGTTTACAAATTGCAAATGGTAATATAATATGTTCAGAACGAATACGAATGCGTCAGGAAAACTTTTCCCATTTGTGGTTAATGACTTCTGAAGCGGTTGACTTTTCCAGCTGTGGCAGAGAATTCGGCCGGCCCAGACACGCGCCCCCAATCTTAACGAGTATCTTAATATTCGTTTTGCGTGTAAGACGTCAATTAACGCATTTCGTTAACTCGCCTATTGTTCTGCACTTCGCCTTATTTAATGCCGGGAGTGCATCCAAGAGGGCGCAGGCACTGGACATTTGTATAACGCCATTCGGCACCTTCCATCTGACGTGCAACGAAAACTGAGGGCTAAAAGTGATTTATACAGAATGAATCATTGCTGAGAAAAGTATCTGTCGTAAAATTCGACCTACATACTTGATTTAAGTAGAAAACACACAATAATTGGATTCTAATTCTTATGTTTGTGTCTGAGTTTTGCATGTGCCACAATGGATATTATGTTAAAATGTTAACACTTGTCTTCCAATACCAGGGATACGATTAACTTCAGCTTAAACGTAGCTAGACGGGGATGCATTATTCCTGACCTGAAAGTAACTTTAGTCCAAGATATTTCAGTGAATTTTATTTTATATAAGAGAATTTTGAATAGTTTAGGGTATAAGTCATATGTTGCGGGAAATTGATAAAATTTATTGTAAAGTATAGTAATCTTTAGATGAAATTTACTAGCTTTTACATTCCTACCCCAGAATCAATTGCTATTTTTGACGAGGGATTCGTTCTCAGCTGTTCTTCGGTCTTTTCTGAATTTAATTTGTGCTTGACAACTTGCACGTTTCCATTTCGGTGGAAAATAGCAAAGATTTGTCCCATTTCATTACTATTCAATTTCTCAAAAATCTTCGAGATTATTCTGCATAAGTATTTTCTCAATCATGTTAAATGATTCGTTTCCCAAAGTCAGCATGGGTTTGTTGAGCGTAGGTCTATGGTTACGAACTTAACTCAATTTTCACAATTTCTGCGTGACGTATTGGATGATAGAGGTCAAACTGACATTGTTTACACCGACTTTTCCAAAGTCTTTGATATTATCGATCACAATGTCATACTCAAAAAGCTGAGAGGGTTTAGATTTTCTGAGGATCTGAAAACGTTAGATCATATCTTTTTTAACAGAGAGTATAATATGAGTAACTTATGATGGCTTCTTCTCTGACCGTTACATTGCGACATCTGGGAAGCTCCAAGGGTCAAATCTTGGTCCCTTGCTATTTATCTTGTTAAGTAATGATTGACTTATCTTGATTAACAGACATGTCTTAATATTTACGGACAATTATAATCTTTTGCCGAATATCTTCCTCTGATGATTGTGTTTTTTTTTTTTAAATACTAAGAATAAAATTTTGAAGAATTTATTTTTTGAATGGGATAGACTATGAAAACTCTGGGATCTAGTCGGCTTTGAAAATTTTGGAAATGCCAAATGAATAGCTCTTAACGACTTAATAATAAGTAATTGAAGAAATTGGTGTTATTTTTACTAACCAAAGGAACTCTAGTTTTCAGATGGTGATGAATTTTTGTTTATTTTACAGCTTTAGAGATTTAATTTCAGATATGAAGTTTCTTCCCAAAGTCTGCTTGAATTGAGTTTTTTTATTTGCTCACTCCCTAGTCACCTAGCATAAACGCTTTTGTACAAATGAATGATTTTAAGTACTTACAATAAAAACTTATGTGTAAATTTTATTGCTCATAAGCTCATATCATTTGACTGTTAAACGTCCTTAATAACATACTCTTAAACGACAGAGACGGCTCTCCGATTATAATAAGTACATAGTACTTATATTTTTAATAAAAAAAACAAACAATGGACATGAAATATATTTTTTGGCAGGCTCAATACTTCCAACCTCCAGTTTCATATTTCCAAAACAAATACAACTAACGTACCCTCATTTCTATCACTACCACAAAGCTATAATTTTCTAACACGCACTATTCACCCATACACGCATTTTGCACACTCGTTCCCTCTCAGTTCATTACGCCCGCCGTAACAGACTATTAGCTGCAAACAATGAAGGGCAGATCGGGAACGAAGCCGGAGGAATGACTCGAGTCATCCCGCTAGTGCCAGGGACAATACAAGAACCAGAGATGATTTATCCCACAAGCTGTAATTAAAACCACGCGGGGCTGATTCAAGAATTGTCTATTCTCCACAGAGGGCGTTTATGATTAACACGTCATAAATTTAGGGTGTACGATAGATCCAGTTCATGATAAAAGCAACTTTACAGAAATATTATTATAAGATCTCGATCTAAAAACTTCTGTGATCAATTCCTGTATCGTCAAGAATTATTTGTTATTTATTTATTTCATTACGAAATTCCCTTTACTTTGGTACAACAAATTACAATAATTATTAATTATAGTTTTCAGTGTTTATTATTTATATTACAATCACCTCCAATTAATTAACCGTCAGATTGTTCTTTACTCAGCATTGAACACTCATGTCACTTCTGTAGCTGAACTGTCTTACTTCACAATCACATGCCATACTACTCGTCTTACTCCTTACTTTCTTTTTAATCTTCCGCTGAATAACTGCCGAACTAAACTACTCACTTCTATCTCTTAACTCTCCAGCTTATCTTGTTTTTCTTTAGGTGTTTTTTTTTTGTGGTTGCTGTGAGTATGTGAATAGTGTGTGGTTTTCGGAATTTGAGGGTGGGTATGTCGAGATCTGTGTATAGTTGCTCGTTGCTCATCAGAATCATTCGTGATAATCCCGAGAGTTTTATTTTGAATGACCTGGAGTCTGTGTGGGCTGTGGGCGGCGAGTGTGTGCCAGGCGGCGGCGGCATGTAGTCTGATTACCGTGTGTAGACGAGTAGTTTGTTTTTTATGTTTAGTGGGCTTTTGCAGTTGAGGAGTGGGTTGAGACACCAGGGCTGCTCTGGCTTATCTGATTTTCTTCTGTGTGTGGCCTTTTTTTCGTATGTGGGCCCCAGGTATTTTACCGATAAAGCCCACTGGAGCATCTTGTTTTTGAACTCCATTCCGTATACGTATCGGCTATGTTTTGTGCCTTCAAATAGGATGGCTTGTGTTTTGTCTGGGTTCACTTTGACTTTCAATCTAGTGGCCCATTGCGATATGTATTCGGGGTGTTTTGTGATGTTTTCTGTGCTTTGCTGTGTGCACGCGATGTGTAGAGGTTGAAGAGTTGAGGGAATAGGGGCCTTGTGGGACTTCCCGCTTCCGCGATTCTTTGGTTTGAGAGTTGTTTACGGATTTGAATTTGGAAGGTTCTGTTGTCTAGGAAGAAGTTTGTGAATTGGATGATGTAAGTGGCCAAGCGAGTTCTTTCATTTTGAACAGCAACCCCTCATGCCATTCTACAATTACGGTGCCCGTGTAGCTGTGTTTTTTGTGTCCTATTTTGATTTGATGTCAGCCTTACGGCTTGTGTGGCCCCCTGAAACATAATTGTTCCAGGGGGAGTGTGATTTTTTCGTTTAGTGTGTTTTTGTGTTTTTGAGTAGTGTGAGAATGATGGTTTCGAGTGTCTTGCCTCTGCTGGGGGGTAGGTTGATCGGTCCGTATAGCTTTCTGTGTCTTTTTGTTTTGTTTTCCCTAACTTGTGTTAAGTATGATCCCGTGTCGTTGAGGTACCTACCGGACGCCACTCAGGTGGCGGATAGGGGAAGGGCTTAGTGAGTGACGGTGAGTAAGGTAACCGTTCGGACTGCGTGGATGAGGCACCACTATAAAAACATCCCCAATCTCAAGGTATTGCGCACGCCGAAGAGATAGATGACTGGGTAGCTCAGCCTTAGCGGCAAACATAACCTCGGGACACCGAGCGCATCCCGTTGTATTGAGGCTTACTCCTTGCATGCGGGCTCTGCGAGGAGTGGACCAACCTTTCACAGCCACTCCTGGGACATCCATGGAGTGTGTAAAACAAATAGGCTCTGACGAGGAGTGCCGAAACCTCGATCTCCAGGCAACTGAAGAAGCTGTGGAAATCGGTCCTAATCCGACTCCAAGAAACAGCTCGATTCCACTGCACCAGGAGGAGAAAAAGTCTCCCCTGAGAAAAAGGAAGACAAATAACTAGATTACAAGCCTTCGGGAGAGATTTTCTCACACCGAAGGACCTGGATGCTAGCTTCCTTAAAGATGCTGACCTGATAGGGTTAATCTAGCACGACTAGCAGATGTGAGCCACAAAAATTTTTCTCTTTTTTTTTTTAATTTCATACATGTCCTTTCAGTTAAAAAAAATATTTTTCAAGATAATGAGGAGTTATTTTATACGAGTTCTTGTTACCTACCAAAGCTACGACGATCTAAACTACTTCATGGTCGCTGCATTGTTCCTACCTGTAGTGTGTTGAGGAATGCTGGTCGAAGTGTGCCGTACAATTTAAGAAGATCATTTAATATAATATTTTTCCTGTACGTTCCTGATCCAATAACGTTTCTTTCGGAAGTCGATCGAAAATTGTGCTTTTCTGTCAAAAATTGCAAATCATTTCTTTTCAAGTAAGGTCCTGGATGAAAATTTGGCAATAGATTATCTCAAACTGCCGTGGTAGAAAAGTGTTTCTGCCAAATTTTGTTTGACTTCATCAAACCGTCACAAATATATCGCCGTTTAAAATTTAACCCTAACATAGAAAACACTCTTTATATTCGTATTTGTTGGCAAAAACAAAATTGTCATAGTTTTAGATTTTCCTCGATGTCCTCTACCTGATGGCAGTAGTTAGTCTTCGTCACAGTTAGTAATGAATCACCCTGTATGTATGCCACGACTGTAAGTGCTTCAATACAGTTCCCAGAATGTCATTGCAACTACCAAAGCTGCTTCTAAGTCAGTTGCTTAAATTTTTTTATGAATAATTAGTAGGTACCAAAAGTCACAGATCAAAATTGTTAGCAGTAACTGACATTACTAAAAAAGTCATTTCGGAAAAGCGGCAAGCAGAAAATTTTCCTCAAAACATAAGTTTCTGCTTTCTGCTTCTCCGAAATGACTTTTTTAGTAACATCAATAAATTATTACTGTCAACAATTTTTATCTGAAGGTATAATCATTAGACTCCCTGCCAACATCATTGAATCAGTATGTTCTACCTGCAATAATTATTATTATGGTCGTTATAACAGCAACACCTCGACATTTCGAATAACTTAAAAATTTAGCTCATAACAGAAGAGTCTCACTTAATAATAAGGTAGACTCTACAGGGTCGTAACTTTTTATTGCATAATATATGAGTTATTTTGACTACTAAGTTAGATCTTTAAACTTGAAAACTTGATCAGAGTTTACGTAACGGCGATCACTCCAAGTTCTAATCTCAGTTTTCGTAACTTTTTTGGTATCTAGTTGAGATAGTTGGGAGAAGCCTAGAAACTTGCCTAATTTATACGATTAATTAGCATGAACTATTACCTAGAAAATAAGACGTAGGTAAGTTAATATACAGAGTGAGTCACGTTTTTGTAGCAGGACTTTACAAGTTGATAGACGACCTTTTTTAAGGAATAAACTAGTCTTGAAGAGCTAATAAAATAAGATGTACCTACTGGAATAGTTTTATTTTTAGTTTTAGTTATCGGTGCATAACTTGGACATCTTTTAATATTTTAATTTTAAATCAATTCATTATAATTTAGTGCAGACAAACCGAAGTTACTTAAAAACAAGAGAATCGTCAGTGACGTAGTTACGGGACACAATATGTCCCTTTTTTCGCTCAACAACTTCTACGCTCATGGATTTACAAGACCTTACTTATGAGCGTTAAATTTTTTAGATCTTCCTTCCAATAAAGTCTATACCTACTTATACATACATATACAGGTGTCCAATAATATGTGGGGTGGGCAATCTCCCCGATTATTTCTTCGATACACCCCTGCAAAGATATTACCACTTAAATTTAAGGGTTGAATATCTATTTTTTTCAATAACTTTTTCATTGTTTTTCTAATCTCTTGTAGCACCTACATAGACCTCGTGGAGGCGCAACCCCCTCATTCACTTCAAAGAAAAAATAAAAATATTAATTTTACAATTTTTTTAAGCTAATTAACTGCTAGTTTCATATTTTTTTCATGAAAAATGTTCTACGATTTATTTTGATAGAGCAAACCGTTATAGAGATAAACGCCCTTTTAGTATGTGATACAGCTAAGGAACTTTCTAAATTGTAAGTAAATTTGAACAATGTGTTTGATCTTTGACAGTAAATTAAGCAGGAAACTTAAAGGAAATTTAGAGGAAGTCTCTAAACTTCCTCACACCATTTTATTAACTATACAAAATCACAGATTTCGGTACTTAAATTATTATTTTATAACCAGAAAAGACAAAAAGATCGAAAAAATTACCTTTTATTTGTGGCAAGAGATATAATGACAAGTAGTAACGCTTGTAAGTCCATGAGAGTAGAAGTTGTTGGGCGAAAAAAGTAACACGCACCCTGAATCTACACCATCACTGATGATTTTTTTTTACACATGTTTAACTCCGGTTTGTCTGCCCTATAAATCGAAATTAATAACCTCTTAATTTAAAATTAAAATACTGAAAAGTGCCAAAGTTATGCGTCGAAAAAAAAATAAAAAAAACTGCTACAAAAAACCGGACACACCCTGTACCTATACAGGGTTATTCACGGTATACGCCACGGAAGTTTATGGCCGTGTCTCTGGATTTTTGGATCTTTTTATTTTTGGAGTGGATAGAGACCCGGCAGAGGTACGTTTTAAAATTATATTCATAATGTACAGGGTGTCCCAAAAGCATGAAACATATCAAAGTTATGTTTTTTTAAATGGAATGCTCCTATGTTTTTGCATTTTTAGATAGTCTGAGAAGAGAAAATAAGATTGGCTTTTACAGTTGGTGTTTAAATTCAGAAGTTTTTGAGTTATAAACAAGTGAAAATCGTCATTTTTCAAGTTCATGGCCCTGTACAACGAAAACGGCTAAAGATAGAGAAAAACGGCTTACATGTTCCTATTTTCATTTTTCATGTACTATCCAATGATGTAGATGAAATGTTTATACAGGGTGATAAAAAATTTGAAAAATTCTGAAATTTCTCCACGCGTCGCCAAATAAAAAAATCGAAGAAAGCACAAATGTTTCTACACCATAGGATAGTACATGAAAAGTTAAAATAGGGACATGTAAGCCGTTTTTCTCTATCTTGATTCGTTTTCGTTGTATACGGCTTTGAACTTCAAAAAAGACGGTTTTCACTTGTTTATAACTCACAAACTTCTGAATTTAAACGTCAACTGTAAAAACCAATCTTATTTTTTCTTCTCAGACAATCTAAAAATGCAATAACATAGGAGCATTCCATTTAAAAAAACATAACTTTGATATGTTTCATGCTTTTGGGACACCCTGTACATTATGAATATAATTTTAAAACGTACCTCTGCCGGGTTTCTATCCACTCCAAAAATAAAAAGATCGTACAATCCAGAGACACGGCCATAATCTTCCGTGGCGTATACCGTGAATAACCCTGTATAGGGAGTTTCTTATTTCAGAGCTCACTATGGGTATCTCGTAAACGTTAAGAGATACAAAGTTGATTAAATTACAGAAAAGATATGCTATTTTGTGACCATCTCGAATCCATTAAGACATTCAAGATATCTGTGCCCATTCCTGAAATATGCCAAAACTGCAAAAGTCCAGTTTTTTATTTTCTCAACGACTCACAAGTTGAATACAGGTTGGTGTATTGGCATTACTTGACTATCACATTTTCGAAACTAGTAGGTGAATAAACTCAAGTGACACTGATAAATGTAGAATGACAATACAACCATTTTCCCATTTAATCTTCAAATTAATAATAAAGGAGCTTAAAAAAAATGAGTTTGTCATTTTTGGCAGGAATATTCAGGAACGGCCACGCATATCTTTTATAATGTCTTCTTGGATTCGAGACACAATATTATTTATGCTACTGGTCACTATGTTACTTTATACGTTCAACGTTCAACCCTATTTCATTCTTCATTTTATAATAAAAGAGAATTACCGGCTTTGTAATGGTCATGTACCGGCCATGTGATAATGTACATTTTTATGGCTCTGTCTTAGGTAGGTACCTACATCATAGGTAGGAATGTTCGCATGCAATTTCATATTACTAAGTCAAACCACGTCTTAGATAATTCTAGAGCAACAAACAACGACCCAGTCATATAAATCTCTCGCAGGTAATGTTAACATGATATACGTGAAACATCAGCCACCTCCTGTGCTGCACTGACGGTGCATTTTACCACCGGTAGTTACATTGCAGGAGGAATTTGTAACTAAATTATCACCAATTCTGAACACGAACCGCTTGTTATCAAGGGTTAGGGTATCCTTCGGCTTTCCCCTTGCAAGAGCTCATGCTTCATAATTAGAACTGGTGTACAACATTAGTCTTTTTCTGGACAAGTTAATAGCTTGGCCATGGTGTAGGTATGCAGTAAATGTAACCACAGTTTTTATACGGTTGTAGTGGTCTAAGAAAGACACGTTTAACTGGAGCTTAAGCTGATTAGAAATTCGTATAAAACAGCGAACATTGTAAATGGCTCAAAATATTGGAAAACGGCTTACTTTACTTGATTTTAACTTTTTATTACTATGATGTAGATGAAATTTTTATACAGGGTGATTAAGAATCTGATAATTTTCACCACAGAAGGCTCAGTCTCTTAATTCTGATTAGCTTGGTCTTCGTTCTGTTGGTACATTCCGGAATAAAAAAGTGGATTGTTATGCTCCTCGGGTAATCGAAACAGAATAGAGAGATATTTGAGAAGGTCTCTCAATGGAGTTAATAGGTAATTATAGGTACCTACCTATAGTAGGTCACAGAAGCGGAACAAACGATAGGGATCTTCACAAGACCTGGCTCACTTAGTAAGGTTGAATATGACAGAAATATGATTCGTCTCAGTGTATTAAATCCATTTGGCGGAGCCGTTCCTCAGGATGTATCGCGCGAACGGTTACGTATGCTGTGCATGACTGTGCTACAAGCACCATTTTAAAACCACTTATGGAAAGAAAACGTATACTAAGACAAATTTTTGTCTTAGATTGTCATTCGAACTCTCACATAATTATATAATATACAGGTGGCCCAGCGAAAACGTACCGGGCCTAATAACTTGAAAACTGAAGATGTACGCGAAAAACGCCGAAACAGGTCGATTTTGTTAGCGAGGGGGACATATTTTCGTGACAAATTTAACTACCCCCCAAGTTGATCCCCTTGGCAGGGGTAGCTACCCCTTTGCTTATCGTCATAGGGAACAGATATCGGGTGATACATCATTTGAAGCCACTCGAATTCTCTTTACAACGATATCCAAAATTTTGGGTTTCGCTCACATACAGGGTGGCCCCACGAAAACGCAACTGGCCTTAATAACTTGGAAACTGAAGATGTACGCAAAAAACGCCAAAACAGGTCGATTTTGTCATCAAAGTAGGCATATTTTCGTGACAAATTTAACCACCCAAATTCACCCCCTTGGCAGGGGTAGCTACCCCTTTGCTTATCATCATAGGGAACAGCTATTGCGTGATACATCATTTGAAAGCTACTTGAATTCTCTTTACAACGATATCTAACATTTTGGGTTTCACTTACATACAGGGTGGCCCAAAAAAAAAGTTTTCGTTGGGCCAGCCTGTAAGTAAGCGAAAGCACTCACATACATCATTTGAAAGCTACTTGAATTCTCTTAACGATATCCAACATTTTGGGTTTCACTTACATACTTGGTGGCCCTAAAATAATGTTTTCGTTGGGCCACCCTGTATGTAAGCGAAACCCAAAATGTTGGATATCGTTGTAAAGAGAATTCAAGTAGCTTTCAAATGATGTCACACTCGATATCTGTTCCCTATGATGATAAGCAAAGGGGTAGCTACCCCTGCCAAGGGGATCAACTTGGGTAGTTAAATTTGTCACGAAAATATGTCCCCCTCGCTAACAAAATCGACCTGTTTCGGCGTTTTTCGCGTACATCTTCAGTTTTCAAGTTATTAGGCCCGGTACGTTTTCGCTGGGCCACCTTGTACAACTCAATAATGTGGAGTTTCTCTGGAGTCTATTATTCAACGTGCCATCAACATTCTGTTGTTCATAACTTCAAGATAATCTAAAACTTTTTATTAGCTATTCTGTTAATGGTTTATGAATTTTGTTAAGATGTGGGAAGAATTCTCGTCATCATGAATTTAGAAGCCGCTATTTTTCTTTTTATAGCCATACCAGGACAGACTTTCTTGGGAACTAACTGGTCGTGCAATTTCATCCATTGTTAATTTATGATTCAACTGGGACTAGGTCTTGGTGAGTGCGTGACGGACACGAGTCGTACTGTTATTTAGGAAGATGAGCTGAGCAACCAAGTGACGTATCTCTCCGATCACTGGTGAGAGGCGTTTCAAATCCCATGTTTCGTTCAAATCGGTAAAATTCCATAATTACTACAATTCTTTGAAACAAGCAATAGTCCAATTTTTAGAAACTTTGCGGGGTTATAGATCCAATTAACTGCACCTCTTTACTTCGAAAAAATTTTTAAAAATTGTTCGCACTGTAGTTACAGTGATTTTATTGCTCCTCATGTCACGTTTTCACATCTAGCTTGATAACATGTTGTACGTACACCTTGAACATACGGATCCTGTAAAACTGAGAAATGTTTGGATGATGGCTTAAAAGCCGAAATCAGTCGACCAGATACTTATTAAAGATTTACGCTCATTTGACCTAAACTAAAGTTTTAAGAATTTAAGTTCGTTTCCATTAATTTGCTTTTCTTTTCAGGTAAGACCACCATTCACTGCTATGCTCGCCTAAATAGTTGGTAAGCAAATAATCTTTTTTTGCACGTTTATATATTTAGTATAATTAAGATTTTGTCTTATTATGTTAACCTCTAATTATGTTAAATCTTGAATTTCGATAGTCGTAGGTCCTGTTATAGATGAACCGTCAATGAAAATGCAAAATCTATTATCTCCAGAAAGTCGATACCTTTTCAAAAGATAGAGAGCAAGATCCCGCGACTGCCAGCTCTTCGTTATCTTATAAAAGTTGGAAGTTTTCTTGAATCTTGAATTTATTTCGAGACGTACAAGATATCTGGGACCGTTCTTGAAATATCCTGAAAAACTGAAAAATCGAGATTTCAAATTTTTGCAATATCTTTTTTATTATTGGAGATTAATAAATTTTTTGTAGGCTTACATAAGCCGCTAAGAGCTATCCATCTGACATTTCAAAGCCGACTAGGTCCCAAAGTATTCATAGTCAACTTTTGGTTTTCCTATGGCCGCCATATTGGATTTTCATGACATTCTGTATTAAAAAAAATAAGAAAACCAAAAAGCTATCACATTAAAAAAAAAGTCATAATTTTCTTCTTTTTTCGAAAAAAAAAGAAAGTTTAAAGAATAAGAAAAGTTTGAAGAAATTTTTTTTAATGTGATAGATTTTTTGTTTTCTTTTTTTTTAATACAGTCTGTGATAGATACAAAGTGAAATGAAAATACAATATGGTGGCCGTAAGAAAAACTAAAATTTACTATGAAAACTCTGGGATCTAGTTGGCTTTGAAATTTTTTGAAATTCCAGAGGCTCTTAATGGCTTAGGTAAGCCTACAAAAAATTATTCAATAATTTCCAAGAATAAGAAAGATATGACAAAAATAAGAAATCGATTTTTCAGTTTTTTCAGGATATTTCAGGAACGGTCCCAGTATTCTTGTATGTCTCGACAGATTCGAGACGGATACAAAATAGGACAGCCTTGCTCTAATTCGAACCCTGGTGTCTCTTAGCGTTTAGGAGATACCCATGGTTAGTCTCGAAAAACGGACACCTGTATACAGGGTAAGTCATTGATATGGGAAAGCTCGATTGCACCTACACCATTAAAGATATCGAAATGAACTAAAAAGTGCTATAAATGGGAGGGTAAAGTGCAGTTTGTAAAATTATTTTCAGATACACAGGATGGCCCAATATCGCTGTACGCCATACAACTTTGTTATTTTAAATAGGACACCCTCTATATTATTACATTTTCATATTGTTTGAGAAAAGTCAAAAAGAATGGTTTGTAAAGTTGAAGTTTGTAATGAGTATTTTATGAGTTATAAACAAATGAAAATCGCTATTTTTCATTTTCAAAGCAGCTTATATTGAAAACGGCTCGAGATATGGAAAAACGGTTTACATGTTCCTATCTTAACTTTTCAAGCGGTATCCTATTGGATAGATGAAATTTTTATACAGAGTGGTAAAAAATTTGATTATTTTCATCACCCGGTATAAAAATTTCAGCTACATGATAGGATACCAAATTAAAAATTAAGATAGGGACATGTAAACCGTTTTTCCATATCTCGAGCCGTTTTCAATATAAGCTGCTTTGAAAATGAAAAATCGCGATTTTCATTTGTTTATAACTCATAAATTGCTCATTACAAACTTCAACTTTACAAACCATTCTTTTTGACTTTTCTCAAATAATCTGAAGATGTAATAATATAGAGGGTGTCCTATTTAAAATTACAAAGTTGTATGGCGTACAGCGATATTGGGCCATCCTGTGTATCTGAAAATAATTTTACAAACTGCACTTTACCCTCCCATTTACAGCACTTTTTGGTTCATTTCGATATCTTTAATGGTGTAGGTGCAATCGAGCTTTCCCATATCAATGACTTACCCTGTATACTCACTCGCGTTTGGTAGCCCAACTACAATTTTTTAAACTGTATAAGTTTTTTCTTATACATAGTAAGGTATGATCATTACTTTTAAATCTTCACGATGTTCATAAAAATAATGTTTATCTGAAAACGTGATGAATCTTTTGACATTAGAAAGTCAAAGTTTGCGCACTAATACAGCAATATCTGACAATACACCATGGCAATGCAATTTATATCTGGAGATAGGTCATAAAAGGCTTGTTTGGTAATCGAACCCCGGACCTCTGACTCGCAAAATTCAAGAATCAACGTGATGCTTTATCCACCAGTTTATGGACTAACGCCTTGACCCATCAGGCCAAAGACTCCTAAATAGGGTGATTCATTATACAAATAATATCAATATGAATTTATTAAAATATAACCTTGCGACTTTTTGACTTTTTAATAAATAAAATAGGTATTTTCTTTGATGTTATGCGATTTCAGATCAAATTTTTGTACATAACACGTCATCAATGTCATCCTTCAGAACTTGAAAGCTTGCAAATATGCGGTTATCGCCTCGTATTTGCAATTTGCTTCCGCATCCAGTAAGAGCTAGCTTTCATAACTGGATATCTACGTAAAAACCTAACTATTTCAGAGGATTTTAGAAAAGTGACTTAAGATGTGGTTGTAAATGACATTAGTTTTGACGACGTAAAATTTCAACCCTTATCTTTTTCGTGCTTGGAATTTTACCAGGCCCAGTAAGCTACGCTACTTACATGATATAGTGACTATGAAGACATAGCAAGCGAAGCGTACATCACAGCTTCTTTATATTACTCCCTAATATATGGCATATGAGCAAACAGTAGCAAAATGCATTGGCACGACCTCATAAATATTTATTATGAACTCTAGTATGAAAGCAATAATTTTAGCCATATGTATCCCCTGTGGTTACCCAATATCTTGAAGTTTTTTATTTGCAATCTTCTGGAGAAACTGAGTGGATATATTGAGGCTAAGAATATTATAATATGCATAAAAAATTGTATAAACTGACCTGTCAAAAAGGTCTTCGAGTTGAATCTGTTTCAGACTGGACAGTGTCTCATTAATATTTTACAAGGTGCAGTATTCTCCCCTGTCATCCCTATAAGCGTTCAAGGGAGTCCCTATATTCACCCTCTGGGTTTCACGTGACACTCGCTATAAGTTTTAGTCTTCTTCGTTGTATTTTTTGATGCTCGTCTAATTTCGTTATAAATTCAGTATGTCATCATCTGCCAGACGGAATTTTCAGGGTCCGAACTACAAAAACTAACAATTTTACAAATAAATAGATATTGGAACTATTATGAGTGCCGAGAATATTACAGTCTTCTTCTTTTGGTTTTCATCTTTTGTCAATTGCTTTTCCTATTTTGTCAAATGGTTTTCCCATTTATCAAACGTCATTTATATCCAAATCAGTAGTAATGTTGAAATCATAATTGGTTCATAGCTATTTTGCCGTAATGCATTGAGATTTGCTCCGAACGTTTCATCGATAACTTCGGTAGACATCATCAGCTGCTACGTGTGGGAAAGCAATGCTTCCACTCTATCGACGTCGTACCCACTCCACTAATCTGCATCCTAGCCAAGACAGGCCTCTTCGATGATGTCACAGATATCCTAGTCAGACGATAAGTCGTTCGAGTCTGACGTAACGCCGGATGCAGTGTCATTTTATAAATTTTAATTATTGTTTCACGATAATATAAACAAAAAAAATTCTTGAGCGGTGTAACCTTGTAATCTGACAAGCTCGGGTTGTAGTGCTCGTTTTTGACCTAAATGATGATTGGAGTTCCCGTGTAAAAACCGGTATTTTATATTCATGTTCGGTCTTCGGTAGACTTTGTATCCCAAGGTGTCATTTTCATTCCTGTTAACGAAAACATCAAGAATAATGGTAATTTTCCGTTCTTTTCTATTCCCATAATGAATTAAATGCAAGGGTGAGTACTGTTGATATGGTGAAGAAATTCTTCCAGGCTTGTATACGTGCTGCCAAATGATGCAGATGACGTAGATGATGTGTCATCTACGTAGTGGTATCAACAAGGCGGTTTTTAAGTCGCCTAGTTTAGGGCCTTGGCTTCAAAGAATTCCATGTAGAAGTTGGTAGCAACAGGACTCAGGATGTTGCCCATGGCAACTCCATCCAGTTGTTCTTAGACGTCATCATTCTACTGAAAATAGGTTGTGGTGAGCGCATGGTGATGTTATTATGAAATATGAAATATGTTGAAGGATCTGGTCAATAATAATGGTGAAGAGGTAGACGACATCGAAAATGACGTGAATTCAAGTTTTTCTATGAAGTTACCGTCTCTTTCGTGAGATTCTGTAGATCCGGCATGTTGCTGCAGCAAGTTGGTTAGATTTTTACCCAGAGAATATGTCGCAGAACCAGTGGGACTGATGATGGGGCGAAGAGGCACTTAGGTATGTGTATCTTCGGCAGTCCATAAAGTTTAGGTGTCCTGACTTCTGTATTCATAGTCAGCCGTTTGTCTTGATCGGGGATGGTGGAAATTTTGGCCACCTGGTTGGTCTTTCAGAGGATGCGACTCGTAGCATTTCTAGATGTTTAAGGGGTTAAGATGTTTTCGATTTTCTCCTCGTAGTGCCTGGTATTTAATACAGCGGTGGCATTTCCCTTATCTGCAGATAGAAAAATGAGATTTTTGCTAGTGTTGAGACCCCCGAATGCAGCCTTTACATATCTGGTGATGTTGCTTTTTGGGTACTTAGCTCGCTATAAAATTCTCGAGCAGTAGCGACTAATATCATCAGCTTTGTCTTGTGGCAGCTTCCGTATACCGGATTTAATACTGGCAACTATAACCTCAACTGGAATAGTGGAGTGTGTGATTGCGAAGTTTCCCCCTTTGACTTGCCCGGCTGTTTCTTCGGCAGTCAACTGATGGTGCAATAGGTTAGTTACTGTGCGAGAAATGTCAAGAGAAGGCAAAGGCCCCTAGACTTCCATGAAGCGGTCATATTTATTCTTTTTTTTTTAGTTATGGTGGATCCTAGTTTTGCAATCATGGACTCGGATGTGATCTTGGCCATCAAATAATCGTACCAGTCGGACTGGCGCATTTTAATGCAAACCAGAAGGTGTAGGTAATTTTAAAAGATTTTATTCATTAAGGGTATAGGTCTCAGCGGGTATGATGGATGTGTTCTCCTAGGCGTGTCCTTTTCATACCATCACAAATACGGTGAGATGCGGTTGTCCGAAAATTATGTATTTGGCTTAGGAATGATCAAAGTCTTATAAAAACTCTCAAAAAATGTTAATGTAAATATCCAGCCCCCAACTGAAGAAGCGATGTTGTGAATCCTATAGAAATTACAGCTTCAGCCAAATTTTTCAGAAAAGCTTTTATTGCTAGACGTTTTTTTTAACTAAAATTTGAAAAATTTGCAAATCAAATACGTCCACTACAACCCAAAACGCAATAAAGATCCAAAAATAGTAAAATAAGGAATACTGAAATGAATATCTCTGAAATGACATGTGTAGGTATTTAATTTTGTCAGCCTAAAAGAAGTTTTTTCTAGAACGACTGAAAGGTAATCTCCTTGCGATGTTGCCGCGTGCATAAAAAAAGTGAAATCGATATGTATACGATCGAGCGTCATCACAGCTCCGGAGTTAGAGCATACAAAAAACAAATAGAATCGACATTTATATGCCGTCTTTGCCAAAATTGATTCGACGCCGAAGTTAGGCTGATTAACCGTGATAGATGGCGGATTACTGTTGCACAGAGGCAACTCGGGCGCAGAAAGAAAAATTAGAATAGCTACATTTAAAATATCCGTTGTACCTATATGTATTATATAAGCACTACGACATTAAGCTGTAGTTTTTGACGGATATCCCACCAGTAGGTACCTAAAGTTGAACGATCTAGGCGAGTATGATTTTAAATAGAGAATTCCTTGCTCATTTTAGTGAACGTTATCACTGGGTAAAAGTAGTTAGTTATCGGTGTGCTATTATAGTAGGAACAACATTAGTTTAGTGGATATAATTAAGTGGTAAATCATAAATTGTATGCTTTTAACTAAGTTATATTTGTAAACTGAAAGAAATCAAATATCATGTACCTACGATAGTATTCAAATTATCGGCGAACCCCCGCATATAAAATTGTATCAGCTTAAAAGATAATTTATTATTTTCACTCCCCACAAAGACTTATTATTTTATCAGCTTGAAAGAGAAAGTTAACGTCCCTTAAATAACAGATTGTTCTAATGGAGTGCAGAGTGTGGAATTTGCTTATAAAGTCCAGTATTTAAGTAGTGCTTTGCGTGTTTTTTGCTAGCGTTTATTAAGTAATCTGTGGCCACTACAACCCAGTTCAAAAGATCTGGAGTATTATATTTAAAGAAACGCGTGTTGGAGGGTAAGAATTAATAGCGCTTGGCTGGAAACCCAATTATTTCGCCGTTTCCGCCAGATTGGTCTCGACAACATTATGACGAAAGCAGCATCCCTTCCCAGCCGCGTTGCCTGCTTTCGACATTGGGGAGCAAACCTGAGAATTATATTTATACTGCTTATTTAGGGACTTCTGTGTAGGAGTTCGCTCCTTGCGAATTGACGTTACGTTGAGTTTAACTGATTCTCGTCCTAATAATTGCCTTCAATTTGAATATATTAAAATTCTACAAATTTCAGAACAATTAAAAATTATCAGAAGCACCCGAAAACGGGAATAAAAAATGTAAGCACCTTCAAACTATTAGTTACTTAGTCAACAATAACTTTGACTCATATTGATAAAGCGGCTGCCGATTGCATACTGCGGTTTGGAGTGCGGGGTCGTTCACTTATGTTCCCGTCAAAAGAGATTGCCCCAGTTAATCGTCTAGCAATCCTAACCTTCTCAGGATAAAGTGGCTTTTCAGCAATCACACATGTGGATTTCAGCAAACCATGATCCGTGATTTGAGAATTGACATATCACGATCTTTGAAACTGTGCATCATTAGCGAAAAAAGTCTTGACGAACAAAATTTTACCTCTCAGGAATTTCTGGTGGTAGCCACTCTTGCACCACCGTGACTAGATAAGGTTAGAAGTGAGCATCTTTCCGAAGTAGCCTATGTCAGGTTCCTACAGAAATATCAGTTTGCTAAACTAGATGACGAACTGACCCGTGATGATCATTTCTTAGATTATTGCGACCACTTTCCCCTTATCCTTCAGTAGATCTCTTTAGTCTACCACTAAAATTCTGGAGAGCCATCGCAAAATCAGGGTAATCCTCTTGGAGCTCAATTAGGCAGTTATCTATAAAGTACAGTCAAGTTCCATCAATTTTATTCCCATTGCCAAAGTAACTTCCAACTACAAAATACCAGAGTATTGACAAGAGGACACATATTTTATGCTGGGTGAGACGGTTTTCTACCTTACCTTCAGGATAAGACACGCTCCTGCGTCTCTCAGTATTTAAGTGGTAGATCTCTTTCACCTGGTTCTGGTTCGAGATCGATGGGTTTGGTTAGGCAGACATTTACTAAGTTGTGTTAAAGTTGTGTTCCTGTCAATCATTGGCAATTATAGCCTGGTCCTTCAATCCTTCCCTAAATTTCGATCCTTGTCATCACGTGGCGCTTCGTCATTACGATTGCGGCATCGAGCCGCATTAATTTAGCCCCTTTCAGGATCGAATCGCGTCGTTAACATTTTTGGCTCTTCGACAGGAGTTAACATTTTATGTTATATGAATAGGAATTAATGCAATAGGAAATATGCGAAAATGTTCTTACATTTGTTATACGATTTCATTTTATCATGTATGCAGTGGTCTATAATAGTTATAATGCAGGTTGCCACAAAGTTTACCGCCGTCTCTCAGGAACAACATTTTCAAATTAGTGAAATCTGCCTAAAATGAAGAAATGTTAATTTAATAAGTGGCAACAATGGGGGTGCAATCACCAGTCCAGCCTATCCAGCAGAGAATACACTGTAAAACAAAGAGGGGAAAATTAGAAGTTTTTCATGCTTGCGGGATGTGTAAATATTAGGTCAGAATCTACCGGGAGCATTTGTCACAATATGGGTGGTCCCGGTCTCTGTAGAAATATTACCATTGTTCCCGGAGACGGGAGTTCAGCCCTTAGATGACGCTCGCATTGCGCGCAGGGGTTTTATTACGGGGATTTTAACAAGACAATAACTATATTTCTGCAGTCTAAAAGTTATGATTGCCTTACTAAAATCACCGACGATAATTCGAATTGGATACGCTATCTTCTTCCTTTCTAGATACCTACCTCCGATCCTTTTATTTTATGTTGAAAAATAGAAAAGAATAATGAACGAGAAAATGATAAAAGTAAATCGCTCTGAAAAATAGCTTACTCCTATCTTTTCACTTCAAAGTTCCGAACGAAATGGAAGTGTGGTGGTAACATATATTCTGAAATTCTGCTTGATAACGTCAAAGTTCAAATTGCAACTGAAAAGAATAGCACCAGTCCACCATGAAATAGAGAATAAACATTACCAAAAATATTATAACAAGCAATTTATCTGTTCAAGGGATTAAATTCTCACTTAAAATCATAATATCATTCAAATCGGATTAACCATAGCCACCAGAATACGTTGTAAGATATACAGGGTGGGCCATCGAAAAGGTAACTAGCCTAATAATTTGAAAAGTGAAGATGTATGTGAAAAAAGCCGAAACAGCTCTTTTTTTTATCTTGGCAGGGGTAGCATACCTTTGCTTAGGTATCATCATAGGGAACAGCTATCGAGTGAAACATCATTTGAAAGCTACTTGAATTCTCTTTACAACGATATCCAACATTTTTGGGTCTCGCTTACATACAGGCTGACCCAACGAAAACGTAACTCGCCTTAATAACTTGGAAACTGAAGATGTACCCGAAAAACGCCAAAGCAGGTCAGATTTTTTTATGGGGACATATTTCAACGCGGAAAACATAGTCCAAATTTTACCCTCCTAAGCCGGGGTGGCAACCACAAATTTTCTTAAGACTAGATACGTTTTCGTTGGGCCACCCTGTATGTAGGCGAAACCCAAATCGCTGTAAAGAGAATTCAAGTAGCTTTCAAATGATGTCACACTCTATATCTGTTCCCTATGATGATAAGCAAAGGGGTAGCTACCCCTGCCAAGGGGGTGAACTTGGGTAGTTAAATTTGACACGTAAATATATCCCCCTCGATAAAAAAAAATCGACCTGTTTCGACGTTTTTTCATAGATCTTCACTTTCCAAATTATTAGGCTTGTTACCTTTTCGATGGTCCACCCTGTATAATTATAAGTATTAATGTTTGGGAAACAACACACATTATTTTGATTATTTCCACAAATTACTATAATAGGCAAGAGCAGTCGAGCTTTATTCTCATAATGCACACCTACCTATTTAATTTCATACTCCCGAAAATGAGCTCCATAAATAAGTTCAAATTGCATAACTAATCTCAAGAGCAAGCTGTTTATTACGGCTCCTTTTTCTTCGCTGCTAGAGTCTATTATGAACTAAACTATAGGTTTATAAAGATCGTTATCTGGAAACAACAAAGCCACGGCTAGAACGAAAACCACTCTTCATTTTCCACTATTAAGCTTTATTGTTACTTCCCCGCTTTCTTATTTAGGAGGTTGATATACTGCCTCAAACACGAAATACCCAGACTTTAATATCATTAGATATTAGATATCATGTTTGATGTTTGCACTGCTTACTACTTCTTTGACAGAATCCATCAAGGTAGATTAGGTAAACTTCATATTGGATACTTATATCAGAAAATGAAGAGGGTCATAATAGAAACATTAAGATAATCCTTCTAATGTGAAAACGGATAACATATCATAAGAAATGTATTGTTTGTGCAACTGCCATTAAAAGTCACACTTTTAAGTGATTGACAGCTACTTGATACTTTTTCTGTACATTCTCTTTTTAAACTACATTTTCTCCTGATAAAATCAGACAAAATTATAGGTAATAAAAATTTTTCCAACTTCTCCTACCAAATTTACTGTTTTTCCTGCTCATTATGTAACAAACTCGTCGAATTTCTTGAATTATCAGTATATTTATATAAATTTCATTACAACATTCAACAGGTTAATAATAATATAATTATTATTAATCCTTGGACGCATAATAATATATTTAATAAGCGTGCATGGTATCTAATTCACATTGGCACCGATACTATTGGCTCTTCGATGTTTAATATTCTGTAAACGATGGCGGTACTGCTCGAGATCTACACACACTATGGAAATTCAGTGTTAATCGGCCAGCTTAGCCCGGCAAACAATGTTAGGGATTTAAGTAAACATTAACTAGGCCGTTAGTTTAAATGTTAGTTCGGTCGGTTTCGGATTTGGAGATCTCATCAACGGGATTGAGTTAAGCTTCCAGCTTTGTCAAGTTTGCCTAAATAGAGACAACTACTACTGATAATAATAATAGCAACTGTTTATTTCCATTAATTTAAATGCTGCTTATCAGTTACCCATTTGCTTATAGAAAACTAACAATATTGTAAAGTTCGAAACTTTCATTTTCACATTTTCTTCCGGAATATCTTGGAAGTAATTATTGTTATATGAGTAAATTTGACATATTTCTTGAAATTTCTTTAATACATTTCGTGAGTATTTAAAAAAAATGTACCAGCAAAAAAAGATTCCGTCAAGTTGAATCACTTAAACCTTTCATTCGTGCAATAATCACACTTTGTGATAAAGTAGGTACGTTGTAGAGAAAAGGGTGTTTGAAAGTTTTCCTCGATATTTCTTTCTAAGTCTGATCCTGAAACCAACAACAAAAGGATACTTTATAAGAACCGGTATCTTGCTAGTTAAAAATCCTGTTTTGCTTGAAAAAAAAAACAATGGGTTGCACTTTTTATGTAGAATTCGCAAGTCTGCTTCCGCAATTTCGCCCGAAACTCTTAATGAAAATGGAGGGGAATTCTTTATTTTTAATCCCTCGTTCATCTCCCTTGTGCGTTAAATTGGCGAAATTTCAATTTTGTATTCGTTCGCGCATCGAATTTTTTCATGTTCCTTTTTATTCACTTCTCCATGTGATGAAACTACAATAAAAACCTGACAATTAGAATTTACAGCTAGGAATCACTTAGGATTTCAATTAGAATTTCATTATTCAACTTCAGAGCTAGTAGACTTATTTAACGAGTTGCAAATGATTATTTAAAATTCAGTGCAATGTCAACAAATAACTTCGCTAGTCCGGTCATTTAAAATTTTAATTCACGTAGATATAATACTTTAAAAAATTAGGGTAGGTAATACTAGAAATTAAAATTCAAAATATAGGTATTCGTTCTTTAAACGAATATATTCGTTAGATAGAACGTATCATCAGAACATTAAAATTGACTAGCACAACTGCGAGCAATATAGGACAGCTGGAAAAGACACAAATCCGTATATTATGTCATATGTATACAGGGTCAACTTTATTATTACCTACGTTTGTATAAAATCTTGAATTTTTATAGGAAATAATACCGTATATATTGGCTGCAATCAACAAATTAACATCCATAATAAATATTGTAGTTACTGGTTTTGCATTAAAATACAGAGTGTCTCGAATGCATGCCACACATTTGCAGAGTATATTCGGGAGACAAACAAAACAAAAAAGTCAAATAAACATGTAATGTCCCAACCTCCCAATTCTCCCTTACACTCCTCAAATGCACGTGCAATTTTTCACAGCCAACTGACAATTATTATTAACGTACGGCGATATTATGTTGCAAAATAATATTTTTCAAGACATTAATGACACTAAATGAATGAGACCACATGTTTATGAACTTTTTTGTCCCCTGAACACACCCCATCAAAAAACATCCATTCAACTTTTAATATAAAGTCACATTAACTTATTAAAACTCTCTAGTAAGCTATTTAATAATTCAAAAACCGCAATAAAAACTAGGTAACACTTAATTTTCGTACGTAATCAAAATTGGCTAATTAATCCTTTGCCACCAAGTTGGAGAAGCGGGAGGAAATCAGCACTGTTATCGTATTCATTAGTCTACTACTTATTTTTTCTAATTATATTTGATTCAATTGCATTTCTGTTTACACTGTCACAAGAATTATTCTCAAATATTCACTGTGTTCAAGATAAGGATGAACAGAGGTTGGGGATCTCAGAAACCGTGGATACAGGGTCGGTTAGACTGGAAAAAAGTTGGGCAGCCAGAAGGACAACGCAATGGTTAAAAGAAATTTCACATATTATTTTTGATTTTCTAATTATTTTGAAAAAAAAAAACAATGTTTCATTTTAACTTTTCTTATTTATTGACCGTATTATTGAAGATCGGAAAAAAAACTGAAACATTGTTTTCATTGCAGGTTATTGACCAGCTTTATTTTTGCGATGTTAGTTTTTTTTCTCTTTATTGATTTGTAAGAGGAGTCCGAGACTATTCTAGTCTCCTTGCTTCTTCATCGTGATTCTTGGTGTTGTGTTGTGGTCATGTTTTTTTTTCGTTGGTATAATGTGTAGTTTATGTAATTTATTTAAGATCGATGATGTTGTTGCCTTTCATTTAGAGGCGTGTGTGCGTTATCCATTTTTTTTTGTCGGGAAGTTGTCAGTTTTATGCTGTGTTTCATTGTGTTAGATTTTTAGTCTCTTCGATAATTGTTGTTATTGTCATTAAGACGCGCTTATTTTGCTCCTCTGTCGGTGTGAGGTCAGAGAATTGTAAAAGAAGGCTCCCTAACTATTTGTCTTGTCAGAACTTTTTTGTTGCTATATGAGTAGTTATTGATGTGTGGGCTGATTAACGGATTAGTTGGAAGGTGAGAGTTATTATTATATACAGTGTTAGTCATTAATATGTCTTTGTAAGATCGATAGTCTATTTGAGGTGTCAGAATAGGCTTTGGAGTTGGGACTTTGAAGTTTTGAGGATTAGAAGGACAACCTCTGAAGTTTGAGGGAGGGGTGTGCACCTGCACGGTTGGCGCACTTGGCGTCCACGGTGCAAGGTTTAGTGCAAATATGGGTTGAGTGTGCCTCGCCACACTTCAAGCATCTGTAATTGGCCTTACATAAGGCCTGTGAATGGCCGTATTTCTGGCAACGGTGGCATTGTCTATTGCTGTTTTTAGTTCTAAATGGCTCAACAGAACTCGAAGTCCAGTTCTATTAAGACCATTGGTAGTTCAATATTGTTCTTACCCTTCATGCGGGTAACTGATTGTAGTTGGTAGTTGTTGCATTCGATATGGTTTTTAATGTCGTCATTTGTCAGATATGTCGGGACACCCTTTATTACTATTTTAAGGGGCCTTTCACTCTTTAATCTGTAAGTGTGGTACTGTACCTGGCTGTCATCAAATAGTTTGATTAATTCTCTGTAGTCTGTAGGTGTGTCAGTGTAGATATTAATTCCCTCACGGGTTGCCGTGGCTTTGCTGAATTTTTTTTATCTTTGATTGCGGTAGAGAGTTGTACCCATTTTTCGGGTCGTCTTAGAACAATTGGGGGAGTCTTGCCTTCTTTTTTGTCTGTATGAACAGTGTGTTTGGTGGTCTTGAGGTTGTTGGTTTATGTTGACTCGTGTCATTTAGGAGGTTATTGTCTTGTTCCATTTCTTCATCTTTATCGGTGTCGTTAGATAGTGCACTAAACATGTTGTCGGTCTTTATTTTATTTGGCGGTGTCACTTTTTTATTTATTTGTTTATTTGCTTTTTTAGGGTTAATGAAATCTTCATTGGTAGGTCCTCGTTTCCTGTCTTTAATGTCAGGATTATAATTAATTTTTTTTTTTTTCACCGACATAATCTAAAATTTGGTAGAGTGTGTCTAAGTCAGTTATATCTGTCAGGCCTGTGGTGGGTGCCATTGTTGTGCCGGCCACCATTGTATGAGTGTGATTGTCAGTTTTGTATTTAATTAAGGTGTCAGTGTCGTATTGTGACGGATTTTCCGCCACCCTATTGGGTGGGCTCACCTGCTGCCAATTTTGATCTTGACGCTGGTTTGACGTTGATGGTTGCTGCTGTACTATCGTTGTGGCTGCGCTGGCTGTCTGGCCTGGCTGGGTCGCTTGACGAAACTGGTCAATCTTGCAATCAATGCAATTCTCGCACACAATCACTTTTGACGTTTACTTAAACGTCACGATGCGCTCACTATGGCTGCGCGATGTGTACTTTAGTTTTTTTTTATCTCACGATTCAAATACCAACCTGGATTTTTATTTCAAAATTTGGAAGATATTTTAATACTGAATTTAATATAAGTCCACACATAGTGGGTCAAACGTGTTTCGGACTATAGCTATTGACATCATCAGTTTAATTTTACTTTAACACGATCTGTGCTCTTATTAAACTTCTTGGATTTGTATCACTCATCGTCATCGCAACCCGACAAGTCCAAACAGTTTAATAAGAGCACAGATCCGTATTACGGTCAAATTGAACTGATTGAACTGAATAGCTATAGTCCGAAACATGCTTGAAGTACTATGTGCTGCATATCAATAAAGTCAGAATTAAATATCCTTCCATTTTTGCAATAAGAAATCCAGGTAGGTATTTAAAAATCGAAATTCAGTCCGGCCCTGCACATATGAATCGAAAGATAAAAAAATTTACACCGCAAAAATAATTTCAGTTTAACCATTTAACCGACCCTGTATCTCCCACGATTTCCGAGATCCCCATACTTTTCAAAACACAAAAAATATGTTTGTTTTGGTTAATAATAAGGTTGATTTTAAAGACTGAGCATACCTAGTCGGTGCTCCAGGAATCACACTTATATTTTGCAATCTACCAACGCCATCGACGGAATTTATTTGTAGTAGGTCGTACTTTGACAAAGAAATCTCGGAGGAGGGTATTATCTTTAAACCTACATATATCCTCCTCTACACCCCAGGTTCATATTTATTTCTCAACTACAATTGAATTATTGTCACATTAAGCTTGTCAACCAACATCTTTTAAGGAGTTAATGGAAATTTTTTGACGATTGTAGTTGTTGTCCATCAGAATATGTGTCTTTGCCATTATACTAGTAAGTAACTATTCCGATTTTATAGAATGTTGGGAGCTTGGGATGCTTGACACTTACGTTAAGTAGGCGATAATTCAAGAAAAATATCTTTTTGAAGTTTTACTGAACTAGACTTAAAAATCTTAAGCCATGTACTGATTAAATATCTTTAGAATCTTTTACTTTTATCCATGACTACAAAAATGTCAACATCCTTCACTAGGGGAATTTTCCTGACTATACTTTCCTGTCTCTAATTCTCAAAAGAGACCATGCACTGTCTCTTTTCGAGACATTCTTGTGTGCATCTTCAGTGTATGTTATGAACTGAAGCTAAGATGTCTCCTGACTTACTGCTCCAGACTTATTATCCGTCTGCACTTTTATTATAAAGCCACTACTTCAACTGTACAACTTAGGAGGACGAGATGAGATGATAAGAACTTCAACAAGAACGGTCTTCACAGCATCATGCGATGCATTGTCAGATAGATGGTGTTGGAAGCAGTTCAGGAAATCTAATCAGCTGTTCTATTATTCTTTTCAAGTCTCCTTTTTGTACCCTCTTTGATTTTTATTATCGCCCGCCCCATAGATTAGCGGCTCTATGTCTATGGAAAGGGGGTAAATAATTCAGGAAATTGGGACTGCATTATAATTATTATATTACCTATC
The DNA here is from genome assembly GCA_910589415.1 of Malachius bipustulatus. Taxonomy (NCBI): domain Eukaryota; kingdom Metazoa; phylum Arthropoda; class Insecta; order Coleoptera; family Melyridae; genus Malachius; species Malachius bipustulatus. The sequence goes on from OU342636.1 coordinate 44,079,776, forward strand.
AGACATTTGCATAATTTTTCACTAAATTAGAAACGCTTCTAACATGTGGAGTATATAAAAACTGGACAAGTGCAAGCTGGACCGTCGATCCGAGGCTTCCGCATCTTTAATTGAAAACTATTTTTCGCTATCACCATTTTCAATTACAAACGTTGATTCTTCATTCATTTATAGCTATTAATTAAGTACAATATTTGGTATGTAGGCAGTAGTTTGAGAAAGATATTTTACTTACAGTAGTAGCACAGTTTAAACAAACAATATTATTATTTCTTAAGGTATTATTGCTTAGAACACTGAACAGGTAGACTATTATTAACGGTGACGAAAATGTGTAAAAACAAAATGGAATGAAAGTTATTAACATTGTTATCAGTTGGAATAATTCTTGATAGTTATTTTAACGAAGTTAACCCAACTAAATACTTGGAAATATTTTTCCTGGACTAAAATATGACCAGAAATAAATAATAATAGTTATAAGAAATAAAAAATTGTAGAATAAAAATTCAAAATACATGACGCTCTGAAGTTAAAACAAGTCTAGAGAGTAGGTAATAGGTACCTACTTCAACTGCCGAGGTCTTTTGTTAGAAGAAGAGCTACTAAGCGGCTACTAATTCCGTGGGCAATTCTTTTTAATCTCATTTGAGTCGAGTGGCAAACTAGCATGTATGCATCCGAGTAAGACTGCTGGATCTGGACTGTGTTACTGCGTGGAACGATGGCAATTTACCTACATAATTGGGTCATTTATACTCGTTCCCGGATGTCTCCAGGATTTATCACCAGCGGTCATATAGTGAAAGCGACAATTCCCTCCTGGGATAGTAGGTACTGACTCTCCGTCAAACGGCCGCTATGCTTTTAATTCGAAACGAAGCGAGAAAGCGAGAAAAAGTCGTCGTTTCATTTCCAGTTCGAAAGACTATTTCATTGTGTTTACGGCAGTATATTGAAATATTATGTTTTATTCTAGTTCATTTTCATAATGGGTGTTTGAGGGTACAAAAAAATGACTATAAAAAAAGGACAAGTAACAGAAAATTAAATTTATTGAATTGTATAAAAAATGTGGACTGTATGTGATTGAGTTGGTTATGGCGATTCTTCGTTAATGCTGCTTATGGGCGTTAATACTGCAACAAGGACAATAATTCGAATATTAGAAAGGAAGACAATAATTACGGAAGGATTAGACCGAGGATTAGACAGACTTACAATAACATCACTGTTGTAATGGGCAATGGGCGACGTCCCGACAGGATGGTGTAATAGTGTGATTACGGCCACTTCTACTTAGCTTCGATGACGACGACGACGATACGATACGAGGAGTCAACGATATGGCTCCAGCAATGGTCAATGATCGAAATGCGAATGAATGTGTAGGTATTTCTTGGCCCACGAGTTTGGGACGGTTCATGGTCCTTTTGTCCTACCGAGGGCTGCCAACTCCGAGTGGATGCTAATGTCTGCTAATGTTTCTGGGAAGGGAAGGTAGTTTTCGTATAGGGAGAGGAGGTATGAGGTTTTGGTTTAAAAATGGTGCAGTTTTAACACGAGGGGACGAAACAATGGGTATTATAAAAATGTTCGTAAACTTTTCTCCTTTTTTTTGTTTTTTTTTTATTTAGCTTAACGTTTTAACGTGCCTCGACAACAACTGGAGGTCATTGGCAGCACATTATACAATGTTTTACATAACCAGCCTTACTTTAATTTCACATTGAGTTATGTTAGTGGCGCAGTAAATCTAGTCCTGCATAAATGCTATTGTATACTCCGATGTCCTTTAAGTAATTTATCAAATTGTCGAAGCTGTTGGATAGTCTGACTGAGATCTTGGTGGAGGTCTCCCGTTATCTTATGTCGTTGGCGAGCTTGGGAGAACTGTTTGCATTCTGCAAGAATGTGCTGGACTGTAAGGCGGCTGTTAGTGTTGCACTGATCGCAGAGTGGTGGGTTAGTTGATGCCATAAGGAATCCATGAGTCACTTTTGTGTGTCTGATTCTCAGGCTGTGAAAAATGATTTTGCGCTTCCTCTTCATTGGTGGTGGCATGTCTGTGGTTATCTGTGACTGAATGATGATTAGAGGCTGCTACTAGCCGCTACCTTCCCTGAGCAGAAAAGAACAAGATCGTCAGCATAAACGGCGTGCTTGACTGGCGGTCTTACGGTTGAGCAGATATCGTTTATTGCTAGTATAAATAGGGTAATGGTTAGTACTGCACCTTCTGGTACACCGTTTTCTAATGCAAACACATGGGATGTTTTACCATGTTTTACCACAGAGACAACGTCTTTTTTTGCGGCAATTGTGTCGCAATCGGCTTTTTTCAGTCTGAAGTAGGGCAAGGTTATCTAAGGTGCTTCGGTGAGGTCTAAAAACGGACTGGGTTGGGTTCAGAAAGTTGTATTGATAGAAAATAAAATGAGCATTAATCTGTGATCGTAGGAAAAATAGACTACATTACTTGTGTGGAAAGTGTCATTTCACATTCGTGGGATTGTCGTGCTCGGGTGTCGCCTCGTACGATACCAATCTCCCACTCGTGAGAAATGGGTCACTTTCCACACTAGTAATGTAATATACCATTGTGTGTTTTAACTATTTACATTGTGTCATGTTTATCTATTATCACGAGAAATATTTCTAAGCAATCCTGTTAGAATTAGTTGAGAAATTTCGTCAACTGGCGTGAATAGAATATAAAAATACAAGAGTTGTAACAGGGGTTCCTTGCATACAAGCTTACAGTACACAAAAAAAGCAGGTGGTTCCAAAAAAACGGATTGTTGACTGATATTTACAAATAATTAACTTCGTAGGCGTAGGGCCGAGCGATAGCAGCACTCCACCTACAACACTGCTGGTGGAGTGTTTGTTACTGACAATAATGGATTATAGATATCCTCTAGAAACCTACATTATTCAATCACTGATTTGTTTTCTTTAGAACATATTTGAATATATTTAACATCTTTTTTTTAATGTAGGTGTATAAATGTAAATTTTTAATAGTTTTAAAGCGAACTTTGGATTGAATTTAATCATCTAACATTTTACTAGAATATATTCTGTTATATTATATCAAAATTTTATCGTAGGTTATCACGCGATACACAATGCGGGATCCTAACACTTGTGCATATATATTTCATAAATGTAATTCATTTTACATGACGTATTGATTTGAAAAGTACAAAGAATTAAAATAAAACTACATTTCGTTAATGTACTTATATCACACAACACTAAAATTTATTTCTGATCCTCAAACCATCAGTTTACAGGATATTACTTATAGCTACGACTAGATTATACAGGGTGGAAAAGTCAAATGGAATAAATTCGATAATAAATCAATGAAGATGGTTGCGAAAAAACGCTCGGACACGTCGATTAGTATTTTTAGTTGCGCATTTTTTTCAATGAAAACTTTTTATACAGGGTGTGTCGTGTAACAGTGCTCAATACCAACTTTCTTCTTTCAAATCAAACACCCTGTATATTATTACATTTTCAGATTGCCTGAAAAAATGTAATAATAATGCTGTTTATAATTCAAATTTGTAACGAGTGATTTTTGAGTTATAAACAAATGAAAATCGCAATTTTTAATTTTCAAAACAGTGTACACCGATAACGGCTCAAGATGTCGGAAAACGGCTTACATGTCCCTATCCTAATTTTTCATGTAGTATCCTATTGTGTGGATGAAATTTTTATACAGGGTGATTAAAAATCTGGTAATTTTCATGACCCTGTATAAAAATTTAAACTACCTAATAGGGCTCTAAATGAAAAGTTAAGATAGGGACATGTAAGCCGTTTTCCGACATCTTGAGCCGTTATCGGTGTACACACTGTTTTGAAAATTAAAAAATGCGATTTTCATTTGTTTATAACTCAAAAATCACTCGTTACAAATTTGAATTATAAACAGCATTATTATTACATTTTTTCAGGCAATCTGAAAATGTAATAATATACAGGGTGTTTGATTTGAAAGAAGAAAGTTGGTATTGAGCACTGTTACACGACACACCCTGTATAAAAAGTTTTCATTGAAAAAAATGCACAACCAAAAATACTAATCGATGTGTCCGAGCGTTTTTTGGCACCCATCTCCATTGATTTATTATCGAATTTATTCCATTAGGCTTTTCCAACACTGTATACATTCAGTGTGAACCAAATCGCGAACACAAGTTATTTTCTCAGGTAACATTTTTTATTAAAATACAATTTGGAAAGAATATGATTTCTCAATTAGATTTATGTCCGTGGCCAAAATTGGAATCAAGCACATTCCACTAGAAATCAAAAGTCTTATAGTCGAAAAAAAAATGGCAAAACAGTCATGCACCAGCAGACAGAAACTCATACAATCGGCTAGGCAACAAGCTCAAGACTAAGATAAGAGAAGCAGAAAAAAGATCATTCCAAGATTACATTCTAAGCCTCAATCGTTACGACAACTCAATCTGGCGACCTATAAAGTCAAATCAAAAACCAACTCAAGCAAACCCGCCAATTCGTAAGCCATCTCCTACTCCTGGACCTTGGGCACGAAGTAATAAGGAAAAGGCTGACCTTTTCGCAAAGCATCTTTCTGACACTTTTACCCCTGATGATACTCCAACAAACCAGGAGTGAAACAAAACATCTGCTGAAGCGTTTGAAGTATTTGAATACAAGGAAGTCAAAGCCGAAATATCTCTCCTAAAAAACAAAAAATCACCAGGCGCCGACCAGGTAACACCAAAAATGTTGAAGGAGCTTCCAGAAAAAGGTATTAAGATGCTGATGTACCTGTTCAACGCCATCATGAGAGTTCAGTACTGGCCCAAACAATTAAAAATGGCGGAAGTAATCTTAATACCTAAGCCAGGCAAAACCCCAAATGACGTGTCCTCGTACAGACCCATTAGCCCCATTAGAGAAACTAGTGCTCCACAGAATGGATCCCCTAATCGAGAACATACCGGATCATCAATTTGGATTCCGTCAGCACCACTCAACTATCCAACAGTATCATAGGATCGTTCATATTGTGAACAAATCCTTGGAAGAAAAAAAATACTGCACATCTGTATTCCTAGATATAAGGCAAGCATTTGATAAAGTATGGCACGATGGTCTCCTCTATAAGATCAAGATAGGGCTCCCATCATTCTTTGCACTTTTTAAGTCCTATCTAAGCGATCGTTATTTTAGAACCAAAGTCAATGGAGAAACTTCTGACATTTTTCCAATAAAGTCGGGTGTTCCTCAAGGAAGCGTGCTTGGTCCCATGCTATACTTGCTGTATACTTCAGATATACCAACTACACCAAATACCACAATCGGTACTTTTACCGATGACACAGTGATCCTTGCAAGTCATGAAAACCCAGCAATAGCATCTTACAACCTTCAAAACCATCTAGATATGGTATAGGAATGGTGTGACACATGGAAAACTAAAATTAATGAATCAAAGTCAGCTCACATTACATTCACGCTAAAAAAAGGACAATGCCCTCCAGTCTACATCAACAATATTGTTATACCAGAAACACGTACAGTACGCTATCTAGGACTACATTTGGATACAAAACTAAGCTAGAAAGAACACCTAGTGAAGAAGAAGAAGCAAATCGAACTACGTTTAAAAGACTTATACTGGCTTCTCGGAAGAACTTCGAAACTATCACTTGAAAACAAAATCCTCGAATTATGGGGATGTACCAGCAAGTCTAATATCTCTACCCTACAAAGAACACAATCAAAGATTTTAAGAGCAATAACTAATGCACCTTGGTACGTTTCCAACCAAACTGTCCACGAAGACCTCGCCATACCCTTTGTTAAGGACGTGATACAAGAACACAGCAGAAAACACCATGACAGACTTGAAGCACATAGCAACCCTCTTATCCAACCACTTTTACAAGAACATATCAACAGAAGATAAAAAAGACGCTGGCCAGCCGATCTGCGATAAGATGTAGGAGATTACTTCACTCCACTGGAAGAATTCTCATCATGTCACAAGCGGACCTTAAGTATAAAGTCCCCTGTTATCACATTAGCTTATAGGATTCACTATGTAATTCTGATTGCTGATTAATAAATAAATAAAAAAAAAAAGATTTATGTCCGTATTCATAAAAGGGCAAAATATAACACTGGGCTTAACTTTTTTTTATTTTTGATTGCTGCATGGTTGGTCTAATGGTCTACTAATAATTAAACGAGTTCTGCGAATTTCCAATCAATAACTTGTCTAATATAAATAAAGCTCCAATGATTAAACAGAGTAATTTTTTGTATCTCTCGCACCATTCTAGCACTAATAAAGGATCGGTTAGATTATAGACAAGTCGTACAATTTTATGATTATTAGGAATCTTGAAAAAATTTAGGCTAGCTTCGGTAGTTTCCGAAATGTTCTGAAAAAACGGAAAGAACGGAAAAACAGTACTTTATTGTATAATTTACTACCGTCCAATTTTTATAAGAAGACGAATGCTAGGAGTTAACTACGCATCTTGCGAGCTTTGTTCAGGGCCACTAAGCATTTACATGTTCGAGGAACGGCGGAGATACTCTTATCAGACTGATCTGATTGGTTGTCTTTGTAACGTGGACACCAACTAACATTGCTGTTATTGGACGACAAATATTTATGGAGTCGGAGACGGTAACCAACCTTTCTGCCCAGTAAGAACTTATTCGCATTCCTATAATAACTGGACTGTACTTAAATATTATAACGAGACCGCTCTGGAGAAATTCTAGCAGTTACTTCTTTAACATTCTAGTCCACCATTTTCTTTGTTTACATACTGGATTAGTCAATGACACGTTCGCGACAGTTCGACGCAGGTCTGGAATGACGTGTTGACGGCCGATGGGATTTCTGCAATCTACGAGAGTCGAGAATGTACCTACTGGAACGTGACTACTGATGCGTCGGGGGACTATATAAGGACAGCCTGTGGCTGCGTGGAACAGTAGTAGTTCGGACGTTGAGTGAAGCGGAACTAGCGGAAGGCTGAAGACAGAGCAGTGGTATCCTGAACGTGAAGCAGTGAAGACTGAAGTATAGACAGAGCAGTAGTGAAGTGAAGTGTGAAGTAAGGAAGCAGTAGTGACAGTATAAGAATAAGTAAGACAAGTTGGTGTTGATGTAGTACAAGTAGTAGTCAGCTGTGTGTGTTTATTAGAATGAGAGGTTATAATTTGGTCAATAAAGATTTGCAGACTTTGGTGGTGATTTATTTATTGTGAGGCCCGTAACAATATGTAAACGATTTATTATATAATTAATTTTAGGGATGTTAATAACGTTGATGTACCTATCTGTCTGGCTTGGAAGAGAAAATAATTTTATAACCAAATAAAAAATAATTTTTTTCAAGCCAATTAGATATTATCAGAAAAGGAGTTAGGTATATGATCTCTCCTAGGTATGATGTGAAGCGTCGCTCTTCAGAGAATGAATAAAATTTGTTCAGCTTATAGCAAGGTGAACCTATCGGTTATGATAATAAATTTCATCTCGATTAGTAAAATTCTCATGTCAAATAATAATAACTAGTGGCGTTTAAGAGATTTTAAGTAATATAAGTTACAGATCATGATGATATTAAAAAAAAAATTGATTATTTCAATATTTACAGATACAATGTTGCAAAATAAACTTAGGTACAGTCGGCCAAGAAGTTTAACGAAATGATCTAATTAATTGTTAAACAGCCATATTACTTGACTTCAACAATATGTCAATCATCAAAAAAGTGATAAAATGACAGAAGTCGTTTCGTTATATCTCTGGTCCAACTATACTCTTTTGTTATTTTATAACTTCTATCTGATAGAATCTGATGATTCTGGATAGAAAGAAAGTGTACCTGGATTCCTTTTTCGGGTTTCATAACATTACTCCTTTTTGTTGACCATTAGTGCCTAGCGTGATATAAAGCGAAAATATTATTTGATAAAGATAATTAATATTTTTGTAAAGTAAACTTCATCAGACAATAATATCCTCTTATTGACTTTACTCCCCGATAAATCTACGTATAGAAATGAAAATGATACATTTCCGATAATTTTATGTGAATTGATATGAAACAGCGACACTGACAATGATGGATATGGCTTATTCATGTAAATAAGGAAAGAACGTATAATTAATTCCGCTTGCCATTAAATATTCAGCAAACATTTCCAGTTTAACTCAAACGTCGATTTATTTATCAGAGTGAAACCGAATAATATCAATTCTTCCCCTTTAATAAGATATATGCGGAACGGCATTCTGATAAAATATTTGAAAACGACCGAGAAATATTCAATTTGTGAATAGGGAATCGAATGAATTCCTCCGCGAACCCCAGAACGGAGTAATTACGCCTCTCTCGGGCTGAGATAAGAGAGTTATAGGCCGTCTATTATTTTAATTAAGCATAAAGTTAGCTCTTGATACTGTTCAGTGCCCTTTTGAGTGGAGTCGAGAAATTTTCGAGAAGATTAGAATCGTTGATAATTTTTATACTATGGCAGTGGCGTGTTATTATTATTAGATTAGAATTCTTAAGTGTTTATAATAAATTATTCATTATGGCTGATTTATTAACAAACTATTAATTGTTTTTAATATTTCACACAAATTCCGTTTTTCCCGCTTTGATTGCATAATTAAATTGTTTCTGACAGAACATTTTAATGGAGTTCTATGCTTTTAGTCGGAAAAAAAACGTATGGCCTATTTTGGAGATTTTGGCTATTTCGATGCTCGTAACTTTTTTACTGTTCATCGTATCGACAAACGGTTTTCACCATCGTGATCAGCGACTCAAAATCTATAAGAAATGATGGATCGCAAGATGTCGCGGATGATCTTTAATTTTGGCTCTCCCCAAAATCGCCGGTTCTGTTCACATATGAACCGTTGAATATCTTGGAAATCGAAATGTCTTCATAGAAGCTTGAAAATTTCCATATTTACTAACTCGAGGTCGAGGAATTCGGGAAAAATACTTAAAAAAATCCAGTATCGCGGAAAATTTAATTTTCCGTTATTCGTATGGCCTTTTTGGAGATTTTTTAAATTTTGGAAAAAAAGCAGCACGCGTTTCCTATCCACTTGTATTGTAGAGTTAATGCCATTGGGGAGTTGGTAGTCTACAGAGCTGTGACAATTAAACAAAAATGCTGAAATATTGTACTCCCCCATAGGTAATAGATTTATGAATAATTACAAAATATGTTTTATATTTCTTAATAATAATCCTAGAATGTTGCAATTTCTACGAAATACATACAGCTAAATGGCGAATATAATATACAGAGTGTTGTAGAGGATGTTCAGAGAGACAGCGAATAAAAACAAAAACTGTTTTCTCGACTTCTAGACCAGTCATATCCAACATTACAAATCGCTAAAATCGCAAACAAACGGCTAGTTCTGATTTTTTTTCGTATTTTGTTAGGATCACCACCAGTAGCGTATATCCAAGTGTGAAACTTCGAAAAACCTGTGATAACTTTGAAGTTTGCAGCACTCTAAATTCTAAACTTCTTTCTTTTTTGATATTCTTGATATAATAAGTTCTAAACTATGAGATAAAAAAAATTCATACGTTTTTCAAGTAGCCTAAAATTACTAAAATTTTAAACTAGAACCAGCTCTGCAGGTTCAATATTTACCGAGATACAGCTCCCAAAAAATTGACAATTTTTCCAAAAAAGTTAAATTTTAAGATTTTGTCAATTTTCGGAAATACTCATTTTACGAGTAAAATCATAGGAGCCAACACGTTTGTTGTGGTAGATGGAGATTACTTACTGCACAAGGTGATATTATGGCATCGTAACGACTCCGTTAGGGATATCATCGCAGGTCGTGGAGATTTGGGAGTTCCGCCAAGATTCGACTTGTTTCTCTAAGCCTTCACTGGGTGCAACAACACCTCTGCCATTTTCTGGCATGGGAAGAACACACTGTGGAGCGCAATTAAGAAAAATGTTGAATTCATCAGCACAGATTCAGTGTTCCTCCAACCTAATTCAGCCTACCAAGCCATTGCAGATGCCGGAGTGAAGTAGCTAGTAGCTCTGTAAGAATAGCTCAAGATTCTCAAGATACCCTCCACAGTCTGCGCTACAAAAATTTGTAAAAAAGAGCATTCTTTGTTAAGGTTATCCTCGCCCGTTTACTACCAACGGAATATGGTGCAACCTTTCACACTTACCGAACTTCACACCAAGATTAGAAGTGGTTTCGAGTGGAAAAAGATGCCACTCAATATGGATAGAAAAATACCGAACAGGGGCTCATTCCAACAATAATAATGAGCGAAGTGGCACCCCTTCCTCCCTTCTGAAATCATGCGGGTGCAAGAAAGGCTGTAACGGAGACGGCTATACCTCTGCGTTAAAAGCAGGACTCAAAATTTGCAGAGTGCCAATAATTCAAACCAAAAATAATGCCTTGTAAATTATGCTTAATAAATAATTACAATATTAATAGTTCAAATATAAATTTATATGGTTTTTCCTTTCAAACTACCCTCTTCAAACCATTTTGAGAACTAAATAGAGCGAATTTGCGAAAAATTCAGTTTTAACACCTTTTTAGATTTTTAAGACAAGTATGTGAGTAAACTTTATGGATTACAGACGTCGATTTTTGCTTAAATTGGAGCTAATTACATATTTGGTGCAACATATTTATCTATAGTTTCACCCGAAAAATTTTCTCCAATATCGGGGCAAAAAATTGACAAAATCTTTAAATTTCATTCTTCTGGAAAAAATTGTAAATTTTTTTTCAAAACCCCTACGAACGGTACGAATTTTAAACCAATGACATGTTCCAAAATATAACCCCAGGTGTTATATTTATTGATGAATACGGGCTTAAGAGAATAATGACGCAAGTGCAAAAAATGCAATTCCTCAGAGAAGACGATTGAAGTTTTTTTCCATCATTGGGCAACAGTAATTTTGCAAAGAAATGAAGAAAGCTGCATAATTTACAGAAATTTCTTCTAATTTTTTCCAACAATTTCGTCTTTGCACTAATGTGCGGTTCAAAACAAAACTGAAGGTACGTCGTCGTTCCTTCAAGAGAGAGTACTCTGGTTTGAAAATAGAACAATGACGCACCTTTCCTCCAGAACACCAGTACGTACTATGATTGTATCGTTGTACCATTGAAAACAATTTTTTTTTTTTAATTTTGCACTTGCGTCATTGTTCTTCTAGAGGTGCAAACGTGCATGCAGCGAAATAAAAGTTAGCAAATAGGTAATCTTTTTTGTATTATGCATCATATGTCTACTTTTCACGCTTGCAAATCGTCCAGTAATGCTCCCATAATTGATAACTTTTTAATAAAATACACCCTTGACCAACGTCACTGGCCTCGAGAGACGACATTTGATTACCAAATAAAGAGGTTCCTATAAAATTAAATTATTCTGATTCGTTAACGAGTTCCGGACATCCAAGCCTGCATCCCTGTTGTCCAGAGCTCTAGGGAATTTGCACAAATTGCTTAACATTTTGTCGTGATGCGCTGAGATGCAATAGTCTAGTTTGCCAAGCGAATCAGACGTTTTTTAAATTGCGAAGGAAACTACTAAACCCTTGCATCAAAGTGAATCTCATAGGGATACTATGCCACTATAAAAAATCTGTTTATACTTAGTGACGCCTTTTAAAAACAACGGGATTGGATGTAATACAGGATGTTAACTACCAACTAGTACAAAATAAAGGAGGTGATCCTACCACTTATTCTAAGAAAAAAATTCCTATTAACATGGGTCCGCAAACGCACCGTTTTCGAGATAATACTCCTGGTCAAAAGCTGTAGAAGCCACCGTTCTCGAGAAAAAAGGCATTTTATGATCAAAAAAGAGTTCAATACGAAAAAAAAAATTATTTTCAAAATTTTTCATACTGTGACATGACAGAAATTCAAATTTGCACCTATTTTTCTTGTGCTTGTAGCCAGATTGTTTTCAACTTCGTTTAGGTTAAATACATAATAAATAAAATAAATACATTTCTGTTTACGTTCATGTTGAATTTTGTACGTTTTTGATCATAAAATGCCTTTTTTCTCAAGAACGATGGCTTCTACAGCTTTTGACCAGGAGTACTTTTTTGTGTAAAAACATTGGCGCTTTGAAATTTACTCTCAAAATGACAATTTTTCCAGTGCAGTAAAAGTTAGGGGGGTGAAACCCTTACGCAACCCTAAAATCTCCACCACTGGCATATCTTAGAACATAGTTCTAACGGTTCTTGAGATATCGAAAAAAAGTAAGAGAAAACCATTTTTTTGAAGACCCTGTATCTCGAAAACGGTGCGTTTACGGACCCATGTTAATAGGAATTTTTTTCCTTCGAATAAGTCGTAGAATCACCTCCTTTATTTTATACTAGTTGGTAGTTAACACCCTGTATATCGTTTTCACCTGCTGCATAATACTTTATTATATTTTATACATATAATTTTATACAAATTATATAGCTAATTTTATAAGACCCATAATAGTGTTTTATACAAAACACTTCTTTGCAGAACGAATTAAAAAAATTTCGCATAGCATGTAAGGTGAAACTGTTAAACTGAAGAATTTAACGGTTATCTCATAGTATTCCTGATTTCAGATTTTTCTGATTTTTTTTAAATTCCTTCATGTTATGTTAAGTTGTTAATGTCTTTGTCCAGCAAGTTAAAAGAATATCTGATTCAAATTTGGGCCAAAATAATTAAATTTTTGTAGTTTCTAATCACAAAATTATATAGCCCTGAAGCAGAATTAAAATAAAACGTGAAGAGTGTAGAACTGAATCAGAACAAAACATAAAGAGTGTACTTTGATTGAACTGAGTGCTTTCCCAAATAATTCCTAATATCATTATAATTCAAATAAATGTAGATTGAAAGTATTCTCAACAATACCTAATTATCGCAAATACAAACAACCAAAACCGAATTCTGGTGGTTCTAAATAGGTACTGTGAAGATGGATTAATCCTATTTAAACCACGAAAACTACCTAATCTTGTCACAGTAATCAATCCTCCCTAAACTTCTCTCATCCAGGTGAACCCAAGCGATTATCTACGTAGGGTTTCGATGATATTTCCATACGTTTATCCGGGCACCAGGGCGGTTAAATGAATGAAAACTAACGGGCCCAGGCTAATAAAGATGAATTATCGTCCCGGTATCGAGGCGCTCCAGAGGTGGAACATTGAAACGCACTCAGCATCCGATCCATATACATGCGACTTTAATGATGGATGCTCTCTGCGCTCTGCAATTGATCCCGGGCTACGGCAGCCACTGTCGCTGCTGCCATAAGTGCATGCTAGTAACGTATTTGCGAGTAAGATCCGCCATAAAAAGGGAAACCTGTTAGCCTTTTTTCTAGTGTTTCTGTTAACCTGCATAATTTGATCATACACTATTAGATTATAATTTTTTTAGTAAAAGTATTGGGAAAACGAGAATCTCAATACTATAATATTATAGTTGGACGTATCTACTCCCCACCCCCTGCATAAGGGTGGGTGTGACTTTGACAAGTTAAATAGGAACCCCCATTTTTTATTACGGTATATGATTTAGCGTGGAGAAAAACAAACTTTTGTATAATTTTTTTTTCGCCCTCATCCCCTAAACATGGAAGACAAAAACGGCTTCCTCGAGATTTTGATTAATTTTTCATGACTCGACAATTGCTTGGAGGAAACATTGCAGGGGGCCGTAGTTGTTTGGTTTTAAGGAAGAGATCGTTTGCACACAAGACCCATCCCCCACTCCCACCCCCTGAAATTTTTTTTAAATAAACAAAAAGCCATATTTTTGTCTTCCATGTTTAGGGGATGAGGGCGAAATAAAAAAAAATCATACAAAAGTTTGTTTTTCTCCAAGCTGAATCATAACCCGCAATATAAAATGGGGGTTCCTATTTAAATGGTCAAAGTCACCCCCATCCCTATACAGGGGGTGGGGGTGGTTCTTTTTTGTGCAAACTATCTCTTCCTTAAAACCAAACAACTTCTGTCCCCTGCAAATTTTCTTTCAAGCAATTCTCGAGTCTTGAAAAATTAATCAAAGTCTCGAGGAAGCCGTTTTTGTCTTCTGTGTTTAGGGGGTTTGGGGGTTATTCTTGTGTGAAAACGATGTCCCCCTAAAAAAAAAAATTTGTCCAAAATTTTGTTCGGAGAATGTTGCCCCTCCCCACTAATTCCCAAAATACGAGTAGATTAAGATGGATCAAACAGGGGAAGGAGGATAACATGGTGGGAAAGTCATTCAGGTCTATCAGTCTAAAATCTTTCCTGCTAAAATTGCTAGAGAAAATAATGAACAGACACCTGATGGAAAACACACTGCGTGGGTTCCCGTTTATCGAGGGTCAACATGCTTACCGAAATCATAGCACATCAGATCAAAGAAAACAGCATTACACGCAGTGGTAAGGGAAATAAAAAAAAAGCGTTACACTTCGGGAACTGGGCTCTGGCTATCTTTTTTCGATGTTGACAGCAGCGTTAGTCAACTGGATTGCTTCAGCGATCAAATAGGTCGTCGAGGTGTTGTCAAGAGCCGGAGAAGTTCGTCTATCATCATGGTGAGTGACGGATACTCCCAAGGCAGCTGCCTCTCTCTTCATCCTTCATCTGTGATCTGTGGGGTTTGATCATGAACAACCATCAAGGTGAATGCGAGACAACGGCCTGTACGTATAGGCCTACGCTAATAAAAGGCTGGTATAGTAACCAGCCAGTTTCTAAACGTTGTCTGCGATCGTAAACAGTGTGCATGTAAAATCATTGAAGTATGGAATGAAGAGGACGGTAGGACCATTGATCCTGGAAAGACGGAAATGTTCTTCACATTTCACAAAAAATTGATTTTTATCTCTTTTTTTGAGCAGGATTTCAAAAATTTTTGAGCGGTGTTCAATAACAAACTGACCGAAATGCCGCAGATTGACAGAATAGTCAAAAAACTGTGGCATCCGTGCAGTTATGAGGGACAATAGGAAAGTCTGGGGACTGAAACCGGAAGTAATGCACTAGTTATACACGGCCATCATCAGACCGAGAATCAGTAATGGTTCAGTCCGCCAAAAATACAACAGTGAGAAATAGGTTGGACAAACTACAACGGCTTGCCAGTCTGTCAATAACCAGTACAATGAGAACCTGCCCATCGGCCGCCCTGAACGTAATTCTGACTGCTGCCGCTTCCCATTTGGATAAAAGGAAAGCGAGCATGCTGAGATATCCAGGGTCACTGAGATGGAGATTCCTATCTCAAACTTTAGGGTTGTCTCAGTCACAGGGCAAAATAGGAAAGATATGAAATATTCCTTTCTAATTCCTGAAATGGAACAGTGGGAAAAGGAAAAGGTAACCTTCGAACCAGGAGGACTAGTCTGCTTTACAGATGGCTCGCAGAATAATCTACGTGATCCTGCAGGAAGCCAGAATAGAAAAGGCAATAGAAGCCAAGGAATAGATAATTTATATTTGCCCCGGTAGTCAAGCTGACACAAAGGCGGTGGTTTCATACAGGATTAACTCCCCGCTGATTCAAGAATGTAGCGAGGTGCTGAACAGGATCACTCTGCGAAGGATAGGGAAAACTTCTGTGGACCAAAGTCTCTGCTTGGTCTGACCAAAGGATTTTCTAAAATCTGTCAGAAAGAGCATTTCATTAAAAAAAAAACATAATTTTGAAATATCACTCTCATATTATGAAACTTTTTTTAGTCCAAAATGATTTTATATTATTACCATTGTAACCCCCTTTATTTGAATTTGTAAAAAATATATTTTGAAAAAATGCATCATTTGACCCGCGTAGAGACCGACTCTACGCAGTTGCGACAACCTGTATTATGTAATATGAATTTACGTCCATAATATTCTTTTGTTATGACGTCTATTATTCGAAAATATTAGCGACGTCATATAGATTGCTATAATACTATCGAATTTTATATTCCAAAATTGTTATTACAAATAAACATTATTGCTATTATAAATATTTATAAGGTAATTAAATTAATCAAAGTAATAGATTCACCGATGTAATTCGATTGTCAGTACAAGCTTAACGACGTTACAATATGCCATCAATATAATATGTTTATAGAACTATCTAATATGACATAATACGTATGGGTTAACTGCAAATGCTGCACCAACTGCATAGGTAACTGAGTGTATTCGGAGGCCGCTGGGATTTGGATAATCTAGTTTTTAATTGGTCGCCGCATTGCGAATTCTCTACTGACTCTGTTCACCACAGCTATAAATTTATTTGCACTAACTTCCTATTGTCCTGTGAATGTATTGAATACATTTTGACCTTTGGATAAACCTAAAATAAACCTAGACCAATCGGCCCTGAAACTATAAATCTTTTAAGAAATAAAAATTTCATTAAAAAACCGATTCCCAATTAAATAAGACAGAAATTCAACAATTACTAAAAAGGTTCAAGAAAAATTATCAAAGATAAACCCAAATTTTGCCTTTTTTTCTTTACCATCAATCTATGGTGAATGGTGATATGGAAAAATTAAACTATCAATCGATGGTTTCATAAATTCATGCATGTGCCTACCTTTATAACTGTCAAAATATGTGAGCTGCAAACGAAAATGTGATGGATCACCTACTCGACTAAAATAGGGACATGTAAGCCGGTTTTCCCCATTTTGAGTCGTTTTCGTTGTTCACTGCCTTGAACTTTAAAAATTACGATTTTCACTTGCTTATTATAACTCCTAAACTTTCTCGATTTAAACTCCAACTTAAAAAAAATATATTTTTTTCTTCTCCGAAAAAAAATGCAATAAAGAGAATTCCATTTAAAAAAACATAACTTTGATATGCCACTGTCATATGGGACACTCGGTATAGTCCCAAATAACCTAAAGTTATGGCCATTGAGATCCTGTACCTACTTGAATTTGAATTTTTTTTCCATCGTTCGACCATAGAGACCGACCCGAATGAGCTGGGACATCCTGTAGAAGCAGCGGTTGTATTTATTTTGAGGTTGTTTTTCCTTTCAAATCAAGGAAACGAACATTAACCACCACAAGTTCTCCAGAACTATTTCAGTAAATGAAGAGGTGTGAGAAGTGATAGCTGAACTCTCATTCAACATTTACTACCCTATCTTAGGGTTAGTAGTTGAGTCTAATGACGCTAGCGCCTGAGCCTAATGATAATGAGAGGGGTGGATTTCGAATCGAGAACGGGGTTACAAGGTGACGAGGAGTAATTTTCGCTGAAAGTTGTATGAGACTGCAAGTTGTAGTTTCCTGAACATTTGCGGAGATTTTACGAATAAAAATTTTATGTCTGAAGCACACCCTCGTGTCCTAGATCCTGTGGAGTTCCAGAATAATGTACCTAACTTGAATAGAATAACGAATGTTTTCCATGAATAAATCACATGCCTACATTGGTAAATTGAAATTTATAAACAATTGAAAAATTCAAATGATTTTTCATTAGAAACTGTGAACTTGTATAAAATTTATACATATTTTATAGTATAATATACAGACTGTCCGTTTTTCGTGTGCCACTATGGGGATCTCGCTTATCTTAAGAGATACGAAGTTGGTTAAATTAGGGCAAAGAAGCATATTTTTGTGCTGATTGATAATCTGAAAAGAAATTTGAGCTGTCACTATTAGTTGTCAAAATATTTCAAAAAAACTGAAATTTTCAATTTTTGTTTTTATTTTTTTATTCAAAAACCAATCAAGCAAGCCATTTTTAACTGAAACATTGTTAAGACACTTTTCAACAAGGAACCCAAAAATAATTTTACAACAGCTCTAGCACTTGAGATAGAAGAAAATCGATGGTCAGCTTTGTTTTTTCTTATGGGCGCCATATTGGATTTTTCCATTTTTAGATTACGGTAATTTTTCTCTTTACAACGATGTATCACACATGTTATTTCACTATTGAATGTTTGGCGAAAATAAAATTTCTCATCTTGTGTGCAGAGTGCTTTGAAAAAATGTCAAGGGTCTTTTGTTTTCAACAAAACTTTGACAGTTTGTATCTTGTATTAGTGTTGTCGTTACGTTTATAACGCGAAAATGCCTTTTTCTAGTGAAGAACAAAGAGATATGCTACAAATTTATTACACTTCGCACCTAAATGCCTACATCACTGCAGAAACGTATTTGCACCGTTATCCAGAGCGGCAACAACCTTCTTTGAGATATTTTTCTCTGCTGCGCAGAAACTTGGGCCGATATGGTTCGTTTAAAAAACCTAGACGATATGGCTATAGGCCCAATGAACATCAGCAAGAAATTTTGCAAGCGGTAAGGATTTGTCATGATTTCGATATCAAAATGTTTATAATTAATTCTAAATTAGGTGCAAGGCAATCCATCTGTCTCTACAAGGGAAGTTGCAGCTCAGCTGGATTTACCATCGCATAAAACTGTTTGAAGAACGTTGAGAAAACAGAAATTTCGTCCTTGGAAAGTTCGTATTTCTCGTAATAAAATTTGTAGCATATTTCTTTGTTCTTCACTTGAAAAAGGCATTTGCGCGTTATAAACGTAGCGACAACACCAATACAAGATACAAACTGTCAAAGTTTTGTTGAAAACAAAAGACCCTTGACATTTTTTCAAAGCACTCCTGCACACAAGATGAGAAATTTTATTTTCGCCAAATATTCAATAATGAAATAACATGTGTGATACATCTTTGTAAAGAGAAAAATTACCGTAATCTAAAAATGGAAAAATCCAATATGGCGCCCATAAGAAAAAACAAAGCTGACCATCGATTTTCTTCTATCTCAAGTGCTAGAGCTATTGTAAAATTATTTTTGAGTTCCTTGTTGAAAAGTGTCTTAACAATGTTTCAGTTAAAAATGGCTTGTTTGATTGGTTTTTGAATAAAAAAATAAAAACAAAAATTGAAAATTTCAGTTTCTTTGAAATTTTTTGACAACTAATAGTGACAGCTCAAATTTCTTTTCAGATTATCAATCAGCACAGTATTATATATATAGCACAGTATCAATCAAAAATACGCTACTTTGCCCTAATTTAACCAACTTCGTATCTCTTAAGATAAGCGAGATCCCCATAGTGGCACGCGAAAAACGGACAGTCTGTATTTGAATATTCGTCCTTAATTCTAGGAAAATAACGTTTATTTTATAACTCGCATCAAAACATGGGTAATTTAAAGCGCATTCCAGAACAACACAGTGATGCTCATGTTTTTCCTTCATAACGAGAATAATAATTATACTCCGAATGTACAAAGCATATTATTGCTTTAAAATGAATTTTCACATTCACATTTAGAACTATATCACATTCTATACATTTAAAAAAAAATCCATTAAAAAAAAAACAACAAAAAAAAACCACTGAATAAATTCAAACACAGAGTCAAAAAAATCCTGCTTAAACATTGCTTTTACACAGTGGAAACATACTTAGATACTAAAATAGAGGAATAATAGTGAACAGCTAGCAATGCACTGAGGTGTGGGGTGACTGCTGTCCTCGATGTTGCGTTTATAAGGTTAAATTGATTACCAATTGAAAATGCATATTTTGACGGTGTGTTTGTTTTTTTCTTTTTGTTTTAGAACTTGTCGTTTCGTTAGTGCGAGATTGTTCGAATTCTCTCTGTAATATTTTATTATGTGTTTGAAGATTTAAATTTGTGTGATATTCTTCATATTATTTTCATATTATTCTGATGTTGTATGAAATTTAAATTTTTTCAAGTTGTCCTGCTTACGGACGATAAGGAATGATGATTGTGAGGAACATGATGTATATGTGTTAATGATCCATTCCTGTGATATATTTAAATCAGACTTGACTTGTCAAAAACACTAATATTGTGTACATTGACCAATAAAGATTATTATTATTATTTCTTCTGCATATATGTAGCATCTCGGGTCTCATCTCCCGGCGGCAAGCAACCATGTCGGGCTATCACCAAGACAAGGTCGCCATAGAAGTTCTACTACATGTGTTTAGTTTGTGTGTTGTGTCAATTCTGTTAAATGTGTCGGATGTTCATCTATTTGTATGTCTGCGTACAGAAATTTTCTAACGATGTGACATGTACTTATTATTGTGGCTTTCTGTAGTTCTATGTACGTATTTTTGTGCATTTTGAGTGTCTGTAAGCTTTTATGTAGTGCATATGGTACAACCCCTGTAGAGGACAAGACTATCGGTACGATGACTACCCTGTCCATCCTCCAGAGGCGCCGCACCTCCTGTGCTAGATCTATATCTATTATATATGTATTTTTGTTTTCTTTGTCTATTAATGTGATGTCTGGTCTGTTATGATGAATTGTTTTGTCTGTGATGATGGCTCTGTCATAGTATAATTTGTGAGTGCTATTTTCCAATACTGTTTGCGGGTTGTATTTGTAATATGGTGTATACATGTCGATGAGTTTGTACTGAGCTGCGAGTTTTTGATGTATAATGTTCGCCACCTGGTTGTGTCTATGTAGATAGTCGGTTTGTGTAAGTATTCTGCATCCAGCTGTAATGTGTTGTATTGTTTCCTGTGATAAATGACATTTTCTGCATGTATCGTCTGTGATTGTGGTGTCCTTGAGTATATGTTTTCTGTAGTTTTTAGTATTTATTGTTTGATCCTGTATAGCAATCATGAACCCTTCGGTCTCCCCAAAAAGGTTCCCACAACTAAGCCACTTGTTCGACGCCTGTTTGTCGACATGGTTCTGGCTCAGCTCATGGGGGTGTCTCCCATGGAGTTCCTTCTGGGTCCACGACTGCTGTTTTGTATTATTATCTGTTATGTGTAGCTCCAAGTTTTTGTTATGTAGGTTTAAAGGTGTGTTGTTTCTGTCTGCGATATTTACGGCTTTGTGTAGTTTGGACGTGGTTTGTTTTGCGTGAAAGAACTCTCGAAGATTATTTATCTGTTTGTGGTGCAGATTGGGTATGTCAATGAGGCCTCTTCCCCCCATCTCTCTAGGTAGAGTTAGCCTTTCTGTGGCTGATTTAGGATGATGTTGTTTGTGTCTTGTGAGTGTTGTTCGGGTTTTCCTCTGGAGGTCTTCTAAGTCTGTCTGTGTCCATTGTATGACTCCAAACGAGTATGTCAGTGTCGGTACAGCGTATGTGTTTATTGCTTTTATTGTGTTTTTGGCATTCAGTTTTGTTTTTAATATTTGGTTTAGTCTGTTTATGTATGTTTTTCTTAGTGTTTGTTTTATTTGTGTATGTTCTGTGAGCTTGGCCTGCTGGAAACCAAGATATTTATAGACCTCGCCCTCTTCCATGGATTCAATCTTGTCGCCATTTTCAAGAGCGAATTCACCTGCCACCAGGGTGAATTATTATTATTATTATTATTATTATTATTATTATTATTATTATTATTATACAGGGTGATCAGTAACTCGCGCACTCGGAGCAAGCTGCGGTATACTTCACTTTTTAAAAGTGGTAAATTTTCTTACTGCAGTGTTGTAAGTTTTTTTCTTCCAAAGATATGACAATTTTTGTAAAAATAAAAGTGGCATCACTGCACTGAACATGTGAATAAGTTCGGGTTAGATGGTATTGTTATTATTTTTATTTCCATGGCAACGAAAGTATTTGAATATTTTATATTCTAAGTTGCGTTTAGGCGGTTGCCAAACTTCAAATTTCGTTCAGTGTTAGGTATGCTATCCATTTTCAACATTCTCAGTTCCTCTGTAAAGAGGTTTCGTGGAAAAAAAAAATTGATGAATCATATGGTATCCGTTCCAGACATTACAGTAACCTGAATTTTTCATTAATTTTTATCATGGTTATTGAAAAATTACCGTTTAACTCGGATGAGGGAAACTCTGTAACTTGAAAACCAGCCGTTGGATTCAATTTTTTTTTCAGAATATCCTTAATTTTAATGGGCTCTATGCTCTATATCGCCCTGTATTCGGAGTGCGCGAGTTACTGATCACCCTGTAGATGTGATATAAATGAAGGTTGGCTCTTGAAATATTAACTATGTTGATCCAGGGTATCCAACTTTAAGAAAATATATCAGAACCAACTATAATTCTAAAACATCTGGAATGACGTAGGTATACTCTTTTATTTATTTATTTCTTTTTTCTAACCTAGTCCAATCACCCCGGATCAATTGCTGAGGAATGATTAGAAAATTGACTTGCAAGTTGAAAAGAAAAAAAAAACAGAATCCATGATGACGGCGGACGTGGCAATTTGCACAATGCGAAAATGCAGGGTTAAGGTCGTCATCGAAGACCCTTTTGAATCAGCAACAATAGAAAAAATGTATCTGAAATTTTTGGATCAACTTCTAAATGCACTGAACTATGCGATTAGTCAAATAATAGAACAATATTGTGGTCTTTTTTTCCAAAATATGGCTCAAGGGTAATCGTTTATGATAAACATGCTTTAGGTTCTTAAATCAACAATAATTTCACTGAAACAAATAATAGGCCCTCTACTGTATTTGTTATGTCTCATTTTTACGCTCAACGTAAAGGTAGGAGAGGCGATAATTATTATTGGAGGTCGGAGGTTTCGTGTCGTGGCAGGCGATGAAGTCTACCAGCGCCACCGTTAATCACCCTCGCTGGAGGTCGAAGTGGCCTGCAGAGTGCAGGTGCGTTTATCTTGCCTGGTCCTCTCTAGATAACCATTCGTCCTTGCTGACGGGTCCATCTATCCCTCTCAGAGGTCTCCCGCGCCGCGCGTCAGGACGACGTCGACCGACACGAAACGTGGTAATGAGATGAGATTGATAGCAAATCCATTAGATCAGTCACGGTAACAGTTACGAGGCGAGTAGTGGTCAAATCGAATGATGATAATAATTATTGGTGGGTTCTGGTCGAAATTTGCTTCGTTTTAAAGCGAGACTGCAGTTACCGGCATAGAAAGAAGCATTTGTTTTTTTTTTTATTATTAACACATTTCTTAAAATACCTATTACACCTACACTCATGTTTAAGAACAAGAAAAGTTATTAGGTTCTAGAGCTCATAGAAAAAATATTGATCTCATGCCTAAATCAGACAAAAATCCACTTTGTTCAAAATTCGAAGTGCTCATTTTATCTGAAGCCATTGGAGTATTTGAAAAACTCCGCTTCGGCTCAAAACAGTAATAATGGAAATTTTTAGTCTGGAAAGGGGACGACTGATTTTACGACTAAAAATACTTAGTAAATGGCTTCTCCCTTCCCCCTTGAAGTAGTAGAGGAGGGGAGATAATCTGAAAATTTAGTTAGGAAATCTTATTTTTTTTATTGCAGGTTTGGATTTGAGGACCAAAAATACGTTAGTTTTGTTTGTAAGTAATAATTTTTTTGATTCACGATTGATAGCGCTGTAATAATTGACGAAATTCATTTTTAATAGTTTTTAGATTAGTTTATTTACTGATATTAAGCGAAAAATGGTCCCAAAATAAAATTTCAAATTCACAACCCCATATTTTTCAAAATGGTCCCTGCTAAAAAATATTTGATAAGAGGAGTTTTAGATGTGAGGTCCCAACAGTACAAAAATCCAAAACACAAAGAAACTGTCAACTGCCGTGGGCATTCACGTTCCAGCGTTTATCAGATATCATGCTATAAAGTGATAGTAGGTAACGTATGTAGAGAACATCAGGAAAGACCCCGGTTATCTAACCGATTACCTAGCCGATAAAATGAGGAGCTGGAGGAGGAACTGAGCTGGTAAACCTTCCTTTGCCCGACAGTTTATAGTAACCAGCTTTAACTAAGTCAATAACTGGAGCTTTTCCGTCAGGATGGTAATACCCCCTCCACTAGCTATCTCTGTTGTAGCATCGGCCAGTCTCAACGGCGCTGTCTCTTATAGTCAAAATTATAAAGGATCATTAGGCTAACGGTCAGATTTATGTGCTCGTTTTTGAAGCTCATATCGAGGCCAAATGACTTTTATTAACATTTTTGTTATTACTTTCCTGTCAAGAATAGATAAATTTACACTCGATACCTTCTTCAGAAATGGCCACAGAAACCTGCCCGTTAACTTAATGAGCCTTTATAATACCCGCTGTTAGTCTATTGCTGACTCATTTGGGTCTGACGTAAGACGTAATGCGGAATACCAAATCCTTCGTAGCTTCGGTATACTCCGAAGCCTGTACTTATAGATTTCACATTCAAAAGCAACAAATTCATCCCGGTGTATATCAATAACCGACGGGTTACGCACGCTAACATAGCCTAATATCTTAATCACTCTTTCTTATCACTCTTATAACTTTCCTATCACTCTTATTCACTTTCGCGCTCAAGAGATCAGGAAAGGGCTGCATTCCTTCCTCACCTCAAGAACGTCACCGATCGAATCGGTAAACTCTTGCAGCACCACGGTGTCAAAACCGAATCTTTAAACCCACACAACAAGTACGCACGATTAGCGGAGGCTCAGCTAAAGACCCCATTGATTCACTTTCCTCTGCTGGAGTTTATAAAATACCGTGCTCTTATGGTGCCGTAAACATTGGAACTACCAACAAAAGACAGACACGTTGAGCTGTAGCGGAGCACGCCGTGATTCAGGATCACCATGCCGTATGTTTGAAGAAACCATAATCATGTCCCCTACTTCGCACCACTACACGCGTTTACATTGTGAATCAATTTAAATTTACAAATATCCAAATAATTTTTTTAAATAAAGGGACCTATGACATCATCGGAGAGACCGGCCGATGCTACAATTCGCTAGTGGAGGGGGTATGACGTCACCAGACCACAACCCTATATGTAGGAGCGCTCTTCCGGCCAGGCAGTCAGTTAACAGTGAACAAGAGGAGTAGAAGTATCGTTTGTGTGCACGTAACCACTGATGATGTTTACCACAGCTGTAGACTAAAAGTTCGGAACAAATCCCCGAACCACGGCAACAAAGTCAGCCATGAAAGCACACATCAAATTTATAGGATTCTAATAAGTTACAATAAGCTTAAAATATCTAATACCTAACATAAAATATAACTTACTTATAAACTTGATAGTAATATAAGTTACTAGATATTTATTCGTAACATTATTCACTATTTTATATCAACTTGAGAATGTTGCGAGTTACATGCAGAAAATTCTGTTGTAACTACAATATAGTTAAATCACATAAATGAAACTCTCTAAATGATAAAATCTCAATTAGCTAGTGACATTTAAAATTAATGGAATACTTTCCGTGAAAATTAATAAATTTTCGCAGGATAATCTAATATGCTTGAAGTTTCTACTCACGATACGGATATGATTAAAGGAAATACTCACTGCAGTTAGGTTTAATTTGGTGTCCTGAACCATTAATTATATTTTACACATGCAAACATTTAATTAATCAGTCCGCCTATTTTAAAAATAATAAATTAAGTAAGTAGTACAGGTATATTTACAAACTCTATGGTAGGCTAGAGACAGACAATATTTGTCAGGATTCATTAACGTGGTCAAAAATGCAGCTAGACCTAGAAGTAACTACCTCTCAAATTCATTCATCGCGTACTTATCACCCTGGAAAATTCCACTAAGAAATGAGTCTGGGATGAGGCCCCGAGTTCTAAAGTCTCCTACACATCAATTTCGCTTTATCCACTTCTTTCAATGCTTCACTTCCTTCTCATTGCCTTCCCATCGCTGGTAATCAGATTCCGGACACAGCGACAGGCCATCTGGAGATTTTCCCGTGTCCAGGCTATTGTAGTGGTGACGTTTCCCGGACATTAATTTCGCAATATCGTCTCCTTAACAATAAAATAACGCATACACGAACCGGTAACACGAACTTGTGTAGTCCAGACGCGTATCTGGACGAGAGCAGCACGTCTGGAACAGCTCGTTTAGTTTGAATTATATGCGTAATGTGATATACAAGGGTTATAACCATATCTTTATGACCACTCGCTTGGTTTTCGCTATACATACTCGTATGCGCAGCCGGCTATATATGTGTGTAAACCAGGAAAGAAGAAAGGAGGATGAGGAATGATAAGTGAGGGCTACTTTCCTAGAGGAGTTGCATCGCTGACGAGTTTTAAATTTTAGATTCTAGAGGTAGAGAGAAATGTTTACACATGCCGGTTTTCTTTAAAGTTTATCCTATTTCAGTACCTACTAGGTACTAACTGCGTATATCGATGATAATATTTCGTTCATATTAACCATGGTTTATGTGCATAAATGCTGTTAACATAGAGATCTTTCTTTTATTGTTATTCAAACTATAAAGCTAAAAATTTTGATTAGGTACTAGAAATACTAACTAATTTTTCCATTAAAGGAAATCGAACGATACCAAAAAAAGTTATGCTTATTTCATGTCAAAAAAATGTTAAAAAAGTTTTCGTTAAAAACCAACCAAATGATGCCTAAACACATCAACCAAAATAAATCATACCTCAAGCTTGGCCCATCTAGGAATTTTGGGGCTTTCTTATTAGGTGGGCTATAAAAACGATTGGGAAGACCAAAATGATCAAAATCTAGTATACAGAATCTGCCAACATTTTCGAAAAATCGACGTTATAGTTATACAAAGTGTAATGGGGCATATAGAAAGACATCTGAAAAGCACAGAAGATAAACGACCATTCATTACGAATAATTTGATGGTGTTTTGGTATTGAAATTAGTCGACTAACTATATGTATTTGTTGATCTTCACTGATATTATTTGTCACTCAATAATTCTACAGTTACTACCTTTTTTATAATGTGTATTGCACTGTTATCTGATTTTGCACTGTCTCATCAGAAGTAGAACAAAACTAAAACAACAGTGATGCTTCTGTTAGAATTTGATTAAGAAATGTTCAACTACTTGGCTAAAGCCAAGGCATGTTATTGGAATCACTTTAGATATTCAGAAGTTGAAGAAGGCGTAGAAACGAAGTCCTGGCTCCTCGTTCCATTAACCGTTTACGGTTTATACGTATATTAAATTGAGTTTGAAACTTTAGTAATGGTTAGCGATTTCGGGCTCTGCCTTCTCCAGTGGTGTTTTCAGGGTATTTCTCTTGGGTATTGAAGTCTATAATGCACCTGGTATAAACAGCAGAATAGTACCCGTACAATCATTGTTATTCTTACAAAGCTCTTGGCAAGTATCAACAAGATTGTCGTAAAATGTTAGGTGATACGTGGTGAAATCTACGATTTTATTATTTTTTAAAATTATATTTCAAAGCTTCTATTAATGAGAATGCGAATGTTACAAGCCGGACGAACAATTTAATTTATTTACTTAAGCAGAGGGCTATACTCAATATTAGTAATATCAATTATTATATTTTATATCAAAGATATTTTTGTTAGATTTGGGAAACACTCTCTATGCATCAAGAGATATTTTTAGTGGATACAATTTTCTGAATTTCTACCAGTGGCGTTGTGCAAGATTTTCACAAATTACTTTTAAAGAAAAAATAATAATGCTCCACTGCTTTGAAAAAATATATAATTATATTTTATTAATGATGCTTCAGTTTGTAACAAAAAATACCTATTTACTTTTTCATATTTTGAATGATTTCTCGGCAAAAAAACGAAGACTACTGTAACATTTCAACCCCCTGGCCTGATTATCCGCAAGAGAAATCATCTGTGATCGTCTAGAAAATGGTGGACCGTCAAGGTTGTGCCGCTGTTACTTAAAGTAACCCACATGTGGTTCTTTTATGAAGTATGCCAGAAGTAAATAAAAGTAAACGCAATGCATCTAAGGAGCCCTATTCCACTATTCGGTTTGCCCGGTCTTATTATTTGCAAAGATCAAAAATAAAGAGAGAAGAAAAGTGTTCGCTTTCATACATTTTTCAGACTTCTAAACACTTTTCCCCAACCTTCATTTTCCTCTCTCAATTGTTTAGTTAATTTGCGATTACCTATTTTTGGGTTTATTTAATAATGTATGTCTTTGACGATTTATTTATGCATATCCCCTTCGATTCTTTAAGATCATAAACTGTTTGATTTATGGCGGAACTATTGTCCTTTTCTTTCATTGTGATCAAGGGCAGTTTCGGCGGTCTGACCTAACACCTCGGGCGAGTCCTTTGACTCTTGGTTAAGTAGTTTGTTTCACTGGAGCAGTGTTGCCTTCTTATTCATTTTCTTTGATTCGAAAACAGCTCCCTTTAAATACATTAACCTAGTGTCTCCACTCATTGACAATATAAAGTACAGTGCTTATCATTAACTTAATTATATACGCTTAACCTAATTTCTACTTTGCTGGTTAGTATGTGAAACCTTTATTTTCGTTTTGCTAGAGGTCGGAAACCTCTCATCCAACTCAGTTAACGGTTTTGGTATGATGAAGCTTAGTATTTTTGTGGCAGATTTTGACCTTAGTCACTGCTCTTTTATTATTTTGACATTACCCTTAGGTAACGCAGGTTGTAGAATACCCTTAGGTATTTGTTGATTTGCCCTTAGACAAATTTAGTAATCACCCTTAGGTGAAACGATGAAGTAAGATGATGATTTGCCCTTAGGCAAATTTAGTAATCACCCTTAGGTGACACGACGAAGTTGCTTGTAAGCAGTTTGATGATTATCCTTAGGTAATGTGAAGAATGTATGTTTCGTTTTGTTTGGTTTTTTTTTATTTTGTTACCGCAACCATTTCTGAGTCCAATGAGGAGTCTCAACTAAACCTCGTGGGTGACGTCAGTTGGAGTTTCAAGCTCCTATCACTAACTTCGTTCTTAAAACACACTAACCTGCTGACACCACCACAGACCATATTACCTTCCCGGCTAATAGCCATTTTCCCCAGTGTTGGATAATTTAAGCATACTCGCGGTGGTAGGCATGTTTACGGGCACTAACTTAATCACCTCCAACAGAATGTCCCACCAGTCCTCCCGGTCTCATGCTACCCCTAACACCTAAGGTAACATAGATGGCACTGTCAGAGTCAATATGTCATCATAGAACGGAAACTATGACATCTACCCACAGCTACCTTTTCCCTAATGGAGACTAGATCAGTGTACCTAAACTTGGCTAGCTGTACCATTGACTGATGGACTAGAAAGCGCACAAAATTCCAGGACTTAACAAAACTACTTTCGGCACTTCTAATAAGCGCGAATGATGATGATCCTTTACGAGCTCGAGAAGTCATTTCAGGCGCCGATTACATGATTATTTGTAACAGCTGACAACGTGGATCTGTCCCAGATTACAAGAAGTACTCCAGTTTACTTTCCTTGAGAATCTTTTATAGGGGCGTACAGGGTGATTCATCATAATGTCGCCCCCCTTTAACTTTGTTATTTCATGTGTCTCAAAAAAATTAAAAGTAGGGTTATGTAGGTGCTAAAAAAGACTTTTTTATACGTATAACAAAAATTTGAAAATAGATCAGTATACAGGGAAAACCAAAATTTTTTTTTTTTTTTCAATGGAACACCCTATATATGAATTTATTTTTCGATTCCTCGTAAAATTCTAAGCATAATTTATATAACATACCGTATACCTAAATTCAATAGTTTCTGAAATATTCGCATTTGAAACTATTTAAAAAACCGTGTGTATAACTACCAAATTGAAAACCTCGATCATCTAAAAGATTTGATACGGATTAAAATTAATAATTTAAATGAAAATAACCCAGAATTCATAACAATTCATTGGAGAAAATGCGAACAACCCTTATAAACCCTTATAAAATGTGTTGAAAAAAATGGAGGCCCAGTAGAGCATTTTATTGTTAGATTTCTTGATTTGCAACAGGTGTTTTATAAAATATTTGATGATGTTTCAAATGCGAATATTTCAGAAGCCTTTGAATTTAGGTATACGGTATGTTATACAAGTTATGCTTAGAATTTTACGAGGAATCGAAAAATAAATTCATATATAGGGTGATCCATTGAAAAAAAAATTAAATTTTTGATTTTCCCTGTATACTGATCTACTTTCAAATTTTTGTTACACGTATAAAAAAGTCTTTTTTAGCACCTACATAACCCCACTTTTAATTTTTTTGGGACACATGAAATAACAAAGTTAAAGGGGGGCGACATTATAATGAATCACCCTGTACAAAAGAATACGACTACCGGATTCCACACCCTGACTATAATAAATTTACAATGGTATTGTTTGTTCAACATGGGTATAGTTTACAACGCGCTGGGCAAACAAAACAGGGCGAATAGGATCTTATCAAATGCAAATATAATTTACGTTTATTAATGAAGCACTTCCATTCTGTCTATTGTAGATTGAATTGTGAAATGGCAATACTTCGCAAATTATAGGACAGTTTGACATAAAGCATTATTTGGATTCAGCGACTGGGTTTAATATGTAATTATTTTATTGACCTACAATTTCGGCACCTAGATTGTGATCTGACAGGGACCTGATTCTTTTAACTAATTTGGTTTTTCTTACAGACGCGGAAATTGGCGCAGGGGACCCTATTTTTGCGTTACTGGCTAATTTGCTTTTGGAACGATTAAGCGGAAACTTCTTAGGATTTTTTAGAACTTTCAGAACTACCTTTCTTGTTAGAAATCCGGGAGGGTTTGTTGGAAGTAGTCTTTCATTTTACCTTAGGCATTTTTGTTATAAAATTGGAATTTGCCGTTGAAAATTCGGATTTCGGCAGAAAAATTTATTAGAAAATTATTTAGAAGGTCTCCCTTTTAATTGCTGAGTCTTTGATTTCTTATTGTATTTTATGGTAGGATGGTGTAGGAATGCATATTGTTTAACCGAGCCCCTCCAAACAACGTTGGATACCCTCTAGGCCAACAATACGAGAATTAAATATAAATAATTACTGGAATCATTCATATTTAAAATTAAATTAAGGTAAAATAACCGAGTCCCTCCAACCAAAGTTGGATACCCTCTAGGTTATTTTTAGGGAGATACGGAGTAGTTTTCTAAAGCTACCGAGCCCCTTCTAGAGACTAGAATACCCTCAAGATAGCTTTAGGGAAAAATAGGAATCGAGACAGAGCTCCTCAAAAATGAAGTTCCTCATGTGCTCGGTACGGGGTTCAGGATAAAAGTGGTTCAATTTACATGCCGCGGCGTATTTATATGATCGGCTCGTACAGGCGACCTTGAACAGCGCCAGACCGCTTTTTGACGGTCCAGATACGGGGTTCCGCTGCGTTTTACATATAAAAATACATTGAACTCTTCGTGGTCCAACCGTCAAAGCTGGTGTCGGTGCGTTGGAGCCGGACCCGCTTATCACGCTCTCCTAGCATGTATCCCTTTTGTTTCTGGTGCAAGTGCCGACCGTTGGCCGTTAACAATTAAACTCGTCTACGGGTTTCTGTCTAACTGCGTCTTACAATAACATCTGTTTCTCGAGCGATCTATGTCGTTTATAATTATTATGATTTTACCAATGCATTTCTTGATATGAAATTCCTTTACTTATTTTATTCAATAGGTCAAATTGATTGTCTTTTCTCACCTGATCTATAGACCCCCCTGTGGAATATTACACTACCCCCATACTTAGATAGTTCGACCCATCGTCCACCGAGAAAACCTATACAAAGATTAACGTTCTATTTTAGAACAGCTACAATTATTTATTTTTCTATAATAGTTGGCTCTTCATTTGATTTTGAGAAATTTAAATTTACCGCTCTCGTTCTACATCTTATCGTTAATATTTTCTAAATTGATGTCGTTCTCCGGGACCGAAGCAAAATGGTTGGTATCGGTAAGCGGAATGTTATCTCGTCCGACGTCGGCACCGTTGAATACTACGAACGAGCCTGCCGGTCGACTTCTTGGTTTCCCTCAATTTTGTTTCTTTTTCAATTCTTTCAATTTATGCGGTTTGACCGGTAAGTTTTGCTATTGGTGGTAGGTGCGGACCACATATAAAGGTGGTTATGGGTAAACGTGCTAAATTAACAGTTGAATTTGTCGCTGTCTATATGAGGAGCTGGAACCTCTGCTCGTGCAGTCTCTAAGTGCCTCCGTAAAGAGTCACCAGACTTTTTTGTCAGCTTCCGCAATATTTTCATGCGTTGCATATGCTATGAAAAAGATTTCAACCAGGTCTACTATACCGGGTGTCCCAGACTTAATTGACCAGGCCATATCTCATATACAGGTTGAGATAATCGAGCCGAATAAAAGGCATATTATTATAATTTTTCAAGCTGTATAACATGACAGCATGAAAACAACCCCCACTCCAACATCCCCTAAGTTGCAGCCCCCACCCTTCAAAAAATGAATAGCATCCTGTATATATTTTTGTATATTCAAAACCAGTAATCGATTGTCTATTCAGATGATTTTTCAGATTCAAAATTGGTTAAGAAATAACCAAGAAAAAGTTCATCAAGGTGGTCATGACTTTTTATCTTAACTTTCTCTGGATGACTTTTGCTGTCAAAATTTATCAATATTTAGTCATAGTTTTTAACAGGCAGGTGATAGTTATTATTATAATTAAAGTCCAAACAATTTATTTGATAATTCTGATTTGTTGGGAAATTTTAAAAAATAAAACAAGAGACTAAGCACACTATAATGAATCTTAATGATGACTGTGACCTGCTAATTAAAAACTATGACCAAAATATTGATAAATTTTGACAGCCAAAGTCATTCAGATAAAGTTAAGATAAAAAGTCATGACCACCTTGATGAACTTTTTCTTGGTTATTTCTGAACCAATTTTGAATCTGAAAAATCATCTCAATAGAGAATCGAATACTGGTTTTGAATATACAAAAATATATACAGGGTGCTATTCATTTTTTTAGGGGTGGTGGCTGCAACTTAGGGGATGTTGGAGTGGGGGTTGTTTTCATGCTGTCATGTTATACAGCTTGAAAAATTATAATAATATGCCTTTTATTCGGCTCGATTATCTCAACCTGTATATTAGATATGGCCTGGTCAATTAAGTCTGGGACACCCGGTATATGTGCTTCCGCTTCTGAAATTGACCCCACAATTTCTTTTTCCCTTCCTAAAAAGGATGGAGGTGGTGTCAAATCTTTTAAAAGCGTGATGAAGCAATTCAAACCCACTGAGCACTTCAACTTCCCCTCGGTTGAAATCACTGGTGGTACACCTTAATGCATCCTGCCACATTTCTGCACGTCCATGTTTCTGAAAGTACAATCGCTAGGACGATATCGCGGTCTGTCTTCCAATGCTATCTTCGTTAGAGACTCTTCGAGAGAGAATGCAGTTATGTTGAATGAGGCTTTCTTTATTTCGCTCATTAACGACATCTTCTCCTGGAGTAGTGTAATAAACATAGAGGAGGCGAAAGCAACTTCTCCGATATAAGCAGTATATCGTTTCAACCGCTCTGCAGATTTTGATTGAATCAGATCGACACCCTCCTGTGGCTATCCGTACAATACCACGTTCTTACAAAAGTGGCTAAAACATATATAAATTTATGCTTTTGGCTCATTTCTTCGAAAATCCATTTTTATCTTATTTTTATTTTTTCGAGATTGTGAGTGAACTATTAGTCACACAGACTTCGTTTTATGCTCTAATGAAAAAAAAATTGAATTTATAAGATTTTATTTATGACGACTTTTTTCATAGGGCTTTTTTTCATAGAAGTTGGTTTGTCAAAAAACGCATAATTTATGCCTTTTACTAGTATTAGAGCAATAGGTGAAAAAGTCCAAAAATTCCGCTGTTTTTGGCGTTTCACTGTTATTCGAGTGGTGCGCATCGAGCACAAGTTTTTCGTATTTGCAAATTTGGATAATGCTATAACTATCCCATATAGTATATAGCATACTAAAAAACAGAGCTACATCAAGTTTTGCGATTTTAATGTTAATTTCTACTGGGGTAGGTATTAAAGAGCAATCAAAAATCATAATTATTGTCGCAAGTATTGTTCTAGACGTTATTAATTAAATAAATAAGCTCAAGAGTTGGAATTCATTCTGTTTTTCTTTTAAAAGTATCATAATTTCTCGATCATAAACGTGCTGATAAGACTAACGTTTCAGATTAAAGGTTGTTGTTAAACTGGAATATGGTGTCGTAAATATCGACATCTAAATCTTCCTCTGACTCTGGAGCGCATCTCGAAAAGCTCAACTGTTGTTCCTAAAAAATATGTGGAGGAAGCATCTGAAGCTAAAATCCAGATTGTAAGAGTGGATGGAACCGTCTGTACTCTGCCTTTTCATTATTATTGTAGATTACTGATGAATAAAAGCAATATTACTTTTATATGACACAAGAGGGTGTAAGTTTTGTGCAAAATCGAAGTAGTTGTAAGTCTTTCAAAACAGTATATCATTTTATGAGAGAATCAGAAATTTGAAAACAAGAATGTGTGACGTAATAGCTACTCCCTATATATGAGCTCAAATTAATAACGTAAAAGAGCTTTTACGGGACAGTATGAAATAAAGTAATTATTGATCACTTATAAAGAGATTATTTTTCTGATAAGCAGCACAAACCTTCCGGTTATTTATCAAAATATTTTGGTCTCTTTATTTCGCAAGCTTTGACAAATAACGTCCACTGAATCCGGGCCGACATGTCAGCCATGTATGCCAATATAATTGACGACAAACGGTAAAGATCAATCCTCAATATCGTACAAATGTTTGATGGCAGCAATCACAAAGCAAAACGAATAAAGGAAACCGAATGTCAGATCGTATTTTATCTGACTGGAAAACTGCCTCCGATGCAATAAACCTGCATGGTGGATGAATATTTCGGACATAAATTCAGTTCGTTATAGGCAGGTATATTGAGTTAATGCAACAAATAGTTGCGTTTATGAATTCATTAATCTGATGGCGACTACTGTAAATCATTTTTGATTGAAATTGTCGACTATAAAATGATTTTGAGATTTGTATTCTGTCGATTGCTAATACCTACACGTAAATTACCCTAGTGGGTAGGATTTTGTTACTTTCAACAAACATTTATAACATTCGTAACTAATAACACGACTTGGCAATTATTTACACCTCGCAAAAATGCGTGGTCATGCAGCCATGAAAAAACAGCTGATATCGTTGATATCGTAAATTTAAGAATTATAATTATTCGGTTTTGGAGAAATTAACATTCATGTCAGTTTTCGGTTAAATTAGAACATGAAGATGTCAGATTAAGCAAATTTGATTTTTTTCTCTTTTTATAATATTTAAAAAATTACTCACCTACATGTGTTGATTCACAGTCGATGGTGCCTTACACTTTTATGGATAAAGAGACTAACTACCACCACTTACACTCCAATCTGTTTTCTACTTCCTAATAACTGACTTCTCTATGACTTCCTTACTCTGTGATACTTCAGCTCTCATTTACATTCAAGAAACGACTTACTTCACTAGAGTGCTGACAGCTCTTCTTATACTCGTTGGCCGTAGTGTCTACAAATGTCAGATAGTCCACGCCATCTCGAACTTTCTGGTATTTAGTAGAACTGACACACTGGCCGGCAATGTTTCATTCCTGTCATGTAACGGGAATTTTCGCGAAAGTGACAATTCTATGAATGGCTGAGTCATCATTGAGAATGTAAACAAACAAGATATATGAAACTAGAATTGTCTCGTTATAAACAGTGACTTAATGATTAAATAGCATTTAGGTAAACAGCTACAACTAGAAAACAGCTAAAAATATATAAATTTTACTTTGAGATTAAAAACTCTTGAGTAAAACTTTCATTGCTCGCCGGGAAGTAAAACTCACTCTCTTTGAAACGGCAAAATTCTCATAATATGAGAAGGTGATTTGAAAGAGGGCGAGACATGTGTGCCTCATATCTTATGAAAGGGATTCGCGAGTCTGTTCCTGGCTTGAATAAGTAGAAGCGATATAGGGTTGTTATTTTCTCGCCCTATCACTGAGATATTGCCTTTTGTAGCTGTCATATTGGTTTTATCTAATCTAAAATCAAAATTTTCGTTTTCAAATTATACAAATAAAAATAGGTTATATTGTTTGTTTCATTTTATTATAAAAATCAAGTGGCAAATATATCAAAAGAATATCAACAGTGTCATAAGAAGGAGCCCATATGAAATTAGATTATCGTCGATTATATTAGAAGTCTACCACAAACCTATACTAGCCCGATGCCCCGACCAGCATGCACGTCGATTTTAATGTTTAAAATTATTTTGTATGTGTAGTGTTTACAAAAAGTTGCTTTGTAGTAATAATTACAAAATTATGATCACTTGACGTTTATTACACGTTTCACTTTAGATTAATATTAATAGTACAGTCTTTCTCTTTTGGTTTTAGTCTTTTGAAGTTGTGTTTCCACATTTATCAAATTATTTTCCCATTAATCGAATGTCAATGTGATTTGTCAATTTAAATTCCTCTTTTTGTTAAATTAAATTCATTGAACGTAAGTAGGAAAATCAATAATTATTATTGATATGGTGGTGGTGGTGGTGGTGATATGACCTCAGGGTTAATGAAACCCCATTAGTCACAGACTTTTGTATTTGGATGTAACAATGTCACAGAGGTTGCAGTTAAAAGAATCATTCATTACGAAGTACAAAGTATACAAAGAGATTACATCCCTATCCTAAATTGAACAATTCCACTTTCCTTTTCTTACATTTTTTAGATTACTTACTATTTTTTTTTTTATTTTTTTTTTATATACACATATTATATTCTATTTTTTATAATTTTTTTTTTTTTAATATTTATATATAGTAGGATTAACTTTAAAAAGTCAGATGTGACGTCTTACTAACCGTCCGAATTAATATTTTTAATTTCACCAGAAAATGTGAAACAGTTAATTGTCAAGTTGTGAACGAGCGTAATTATTGAAGGAATCATTCGAAAAATGAATTGAACCGCTTACGTCAGTTTGAGAGCCACTGACAACTACATAAAATTTATTCACGTAATGACATTCTATCCTCTGTGTTGTGCATTTAATTCTCATTCAAAACCAATGTTGACGTATACTTATTTATGTGGGATGGAGTGTTTAGACAAACTGGACGGCTACTATAAAAACACGTACATGAAACAAAATAAATCGAACTATCAAAAGGATGTGTATTCTTAATCGATACGTATGACTTTTTAGACTTTATTGGACTATAGGTATTCTATTTTTTTAATTTTTTTTTTTTTTTTTTTTTTTTTTTTTTTTTTTTTGTTTCATTTACAATACATATCCATACCTGTACGCATAAGACATAAGTATTCGCTTTAACATTATAAATTTAAGTTTATTTCCCTGCAGAAGTTATATAAGGCTGCCAGTATGCATCGTTTCTTCGTCAAGAATAAGTTCACCAAGGTGAGTGGCATCTGTCTTGAAATCTCTTTGCTGATACTGTTTATTAGCTTTTCTCGTGCTTGGTCGTTATTTGGACATGTGAAAATGATGTGGTCTAGGTCTGCCCTCACCCCCTGGTTACATCCGCAATTAGGGTCCGGGACCACCCCTATTTTAAAGAGATGACCTGGGAAACGGCCGTGGTTTGTCCTCATTCTTAGCATAGTAGTACTGAAATCTCTACTGTGATGTTGGTATATTCGTAGATCTTCGTTGGTTGGAAGGTTTGGGTGAATAAACTGTATACGGGTTGTTAGTATTAGCGCAGTATAAGCGCCATTCCAATCTCCAAGCGTCTTGACTTTTACACTTAATGTCTGCGAATAGGTCACTATATTCAAGTTTGCGAGATATTTCATCTGGATTTTCGATACTTTCCTTGAGCAATCTATCGACGATTTCATTACCGTGAATACCCGAGTGCCCTTTCACCCATACAAAGACTACTCTACGGTTTTCAGGTAGTTTTGATAGAATTCTGTATACAGTTTTATTTTTGCCCCTTCCTTTGTATGCTGATTGAATACTGTATAACGCTGCCAATGAGTCTAACAAAATAAGTGCTCCATGATTATCGCTGTTGACAAACCATTCTAAGGCCATTTCTATTGTTGTTAGTTCTGCAGTATATATGGAGGATTCTCTGGGTAGCTTTATCTTCTTCGAGGTTTGAGTGTCTGGAATGAAGTAGGCACAACCTGTTCCTGCGTCGTTTTTTGAGCCGTCAGTATATATTTGTATCAGTCCGTCGTATTTATGAAGAATTTCTTTGTAGGTGTTAATCACGACCATTTGATGCATATTCTGTTCTATTGGTGGTCTTATGCACTTGATCGTGCAGTATAGTTTTTCGTAAGGGATGTCATAATACGGCATTTTATCTGATTTGTCTATGCGATCTGCGAATGGCATTATGTCTTCATACGCTTCTGTTAATGGGGGGTTTACCTTGCAGTTCCAATATTTGTTGTCCAGGGTTTCCGTAAATACATATTGAACTTTTTTCATTAGTTCCGGAAATGTTGCGTTGACTTTTAAAATGTATTTGCCTGCCAGATATCTTGCTCTTATTTTCAGTGGTGGTTCCTTCGACTCTGCGTAAACGATTTCATTGGGGGTAGACTTCATAGCTCCGATACAGGTCTTCAGCGCTTTGTTTTGAACGGTTTGGAGCTTTCTCATGTTAGTTTTTGAGGAGCTAAGGTAGAATATTATACCGTAGTCTATTATTGCTCGAATGTATGCCCTATAAAACATGAGCGCCGTGTCTCTGTCTGCACCCCATTTCGCATGGACGCTTAATTTCAGGATATTTAGTCCTCTCTCGCACCTACTTATAACATCCTCTATTTGCTTTGTCCAAAGCAGCTTCGAATCCAAGAATATTCCAAGGTACTTATATCCTGGGGCTGTCCTGATATTGTAACTTCTGCTTATCATTAATTCTGGGGGTCTGATTCTGTGCCTGGTGAAAAACACCACTCTCGATTTTTCTTCATTAAGGTCGAATTCCCGTTCCTCAATCCACATCTTAAGGATAAATGTTGCTCGTTTATACATTTTGAGGCACTTCTCAAAACTATCTTGGGTCGTATAAATACAGATGTCGTCTGCATATTGGATACAACTCAGCTGCTTGTCTAACATATCATGTAAGTTTCTGGTGTAAATGTTGAAGAGCAAGGGACTCAAAATTGAACCCTGGGGTAGTCCTTTGGATGTGAACCTGGGGCCGTGGAGCCTATTGAGATTGTCTTTTATATAGATGGCTCGGTTAACATACAAACTCGCCAGATTGACAGAGTGTGTACTGCTCAATCCCACCGTTTGTAGGTCTTTCATCAATGTTGCAAGATTTACTGAATCATAGGCCCCCTTTAAGTCTATAAACAGGCACATGATATACTTATTTTGGGTTAGCCCACATTGTAAATCAGTAACCAAGTGTGCCACTGCATCAGTAGTGCCCCTATTATTGATATACCTAAAGTGAAACAAATTTGACATTAAGGTGAATTGATTGATCAATGAATATAATAGTTAAGCAAATAGTGACAAAAATGCCTTGTATCTCCCAAATGGAAGAAAAGCGGGTTTTTATATAGTTCGAACCCCCTTCTGAAAATTCGTCAAGAAAGGGTTTATAGAGTGTTGCGGTGAGCGGCTGTTGGCTTTTGCCCAGATTTGTTGAGAAATTTGAAAAACTTTCTACCATTAAGATGAAAATTACTAGAGGGCATCTAGGCAATCCCCTTAATTTATTGAAAAATATTTTCTTCAAATTTTCTCCTTGCAAAGATCTCTTCGGGGAGCTCCAAAAAAAACTTTCCTCAATAATTTTCGAATCTAATCACACGCGTTTTCATCAGACTATGATTGATCTCTACGTATACAAGGTGTTGAATTCTTTTTTAAGTGTTATTTATTATCTACTAAATGTGTTATTACTTTTTTTTTTAATTTTAGGATGTGTTAATATGATGTAGAACCACATATTTTGGTTAGAATAGATTTTTATTGCTTTAACATGTCCTCTGACATATTTAACAAAAAAACAAATGGTACGGCACAGACATATACAGAGTGTCTGGATATTATGAGCAAAAAATTAAGGGGGTAATTCTTCTTGATGAAATATTGCCAAAAGTTAGAAAAAAAGTTATAAAAAAATATTGATTTAAAAAAATCAACTTTGGAGGCTTATAACTTTCTGCTTTTTGAGTTTTAGAAAAAAAATTATAGATACTTTTGGCAATATTTCATCAAGAAGAATCACCCCCTTAATTTTTTGCTCATAATTTCCGGACACCCTGCATAGACATGCCGATATTTTCTATGATTAGTCTGATCCAGTCTACATGAAAACGATCTCCTGCGTTTTGGTCGTCGGACGCCCGTTCTCGATTAAAACAATAAAACAACTAGATTAAAATTATATTGATTTAATAGTATTATTATTAGAAAATAATATTTGTAAGCAAAGAATATCAGAGGAGGAGCAATAAAATAACTTTTCTAATTAAAATATGGGGATTTATGTCCCATACTAAAATTGAAAAATATCTAAACTATTTACTTTCGGAGGTAAAAAAAAATATCCCTTAAAAAACAAATTTCAACACCCTGTATCAAAAAATTTAAGCCATTGCTGATATATTCTGTTTACATTACCTTTTCTTCATAAAATGACCTGAGGAATCACATACTGAGTACTAGAATGTTATTCAGAAACACCCTTAATTTTCATCCGGATTTAATCAGAAAGTGAATTGACACATAATTTCGAAATTAAGAATAAGATAATTTTTTATTGTATCATTTAAAATTCAATAATGTTAAAACGTCCTAATTATGCTATGTAAAATCACATGGCTAAGAGCACCATTTGCGTAGGTACTGCATGCATAATGTACCTACCTATAAAACTAATTGTGTTATTCTCGATGGACATTTAAAGTTGTGTCCTTTAATTAAATAGGGCCTAGTACAGTGGATCCGCTCGCTTATTTACAAACTACCACTAAAATATCCGAATGTGATAAACTTACTCCCAGAACTTCAGTTGTTACCCTGGTGGAATGAGTGCAGTCGTCACTCGAAATGCAATTTATTTTAGAATTTCCAGACAAAGCTCATTCAGCAACGCGATTCTGTAAATTCCTATTCCAGGGTCATGGAATTCAAAATAACTTATAAGCATAAGATATTTTGTTTCATATTGCACAGGATGTTTCCTAATTGGAGTGAACCGCAAATATTTGGAATTTTTGACAAAATATGAGACCTTCATATGAAATAGAATTTCACAAATATTTAACTCAAAAATGAAATCATAATTGATTCCGGACTGTTTTTCCGTGGTTTCCACTCCTCATGTTCACTGATAACTGATATCTTAGTTTTAGTTAATATTTTAGTCGCCTGCCGTTTTTAATCCTACCAAAAGACGCCAACAGCTTTGTTATTTTTAATTGGATATAAGTGCTATGAATGTTATTGCATTTTTCGGTTCTGCTTCACAAACTTGACTTAATTTAACCATAGTGAATAAAAAAAACCAAGGTGTTAAGACAAGTATTCAACTGGTTTTCATTATAATAACACATTATTTCTGCCATGTTAAAATTACTAAGCAGACGTTTCGCGAATATATCGTCCCTCTAGGCAATCTGTAACTGTCACACGAATCTGTAACTAGTTCCACATCATAATTCAGTTACAACCAATCAAACCTGCAAACAACAAAAGTCAAATAGCCACGAATAATAGACTTTTGTACATAGAATTTCTGTGTTGAACATTCCCTAATACTCTCTGGTTCAATCGAATCAAAGACACCCATTGACAGGAGACCGCACGGGCTGGCCAATTTGCAACTTGGCTTTTCCGTGAATTATGCATGAATATTATAGCTTCAATAGCATCGTCAGTATCAACTTTGCATATATGATCCTGACATATTGACTCAAATGAGTGGTGTACATGGAATAATAACAGGTGCTCTCTAGAGGTAGCAGGTATTTGATCAAATTACCGTTTACTCTGCAAAAGCGTTTCTTCTAATACCTAATTCATATTGTCATAGCATGTAGACACTGTACATTACTCATTATTTAGAGCTAATTTCATGACATCGGGAAATAGTTCGTATTTGCTTAACAGGATAATTGGTACTTGGTATCCAATAGAACTTTCCGTTAATTGTGAATGTTTTCCATTGTGTCTGATATAATGACTTCGAACAGCGTTATATTTAAGCATGTTCAAACTTTGTCAGATGATTGATTCCATATTGGTCCTAAACATATTTTCTGAAATGAGGAACATACTCCGATTCGTTTTGTTCAGAAGTTATTATCATTAAAATATAATTGTATTCACAAAGCGTTTCTGTCCTGTAATATCTCTAAAATAATTAAATGAATGGGATGGAGATATACAGTTTTTATGCGTTAGAGTGAGATGGGTATAATTGATTACGTAATTTTTTAGGAAATTATCGTTTGTGAATACGGGCATTAGTTTCATATTTTATTGAAAAGTAGGCTAATGATTGAAAATACAAAGAAAAATCATTTTTAGTAAGTTTCAATATTCATTTGTTACTCAGTGAGAAATTTTGAAAAAAATTGCAATATTCACAACTGATGAATATGCAGAGAATATTATAATGTTTCTATATAGATATTTCAATAAATACCGAGGCAGGTATCCAAATAGACATCAATCTGGACACGCACTGTGCATGTAGTGAATAATTTCGTAGACTTCAAGAATGAAAACAACATACAGTGTGACCCATTTGTTCTTGAAACACCCTGTAGAATCTTAATTTATGGTGCGATTTTAAAGAAATTTCTTTTAAACCATAGAGCTTGATAAACTATATTTTGGGAGCAAAAAGCGTCTCATTCCTACAAAATCCAGGGCCTATACTAGATCAGTGTTTACTTGTAAAATCTCAAAAATTCATATTAGCGATTTTTTTAGAAAAAAACTGGACACGCCACGGCATTCACCAGCCCTCAAAACGGTACTGTACTAAATTTTATTGAAAATGTCAGAGTAAAAATGATCTTGTAGTTATTTTAGAAATTCATAATAATACTCCGAATTTGCATAAATTACTTTGAAAGAGGTCAAAAGCTATCATAAGTAAAAATTAAAATTAAAAAAAAGTAAAAAAAAATAAAAAAAAATAATAAAAAAAATAAATAAATAAAAAATTATAATTAAAAAATTAAAGTACCTACATTATCACCAACTGGACGTACAATTTCTACTTTGTCTCTCTTGACCTTTTCGAATAAATTAATGAAAATTCGGAGTTCTATTATGAATTTCTAAAATAACTGCAAGATCCTTATTACTCTGACATTTCCAATAAAATTTAGTACAGTACCGTTTTGAGGGCTGGTGAATCCCGTGGCGTGCCCAGTTAAAAAAAAAAATCGCTAATATGAATTTTTGATGAGATTTTACTAAGTAAACACTGATCTAGTAGGCCTTGGATTTTGTAGGAATGAGACGCTTTTTGCTCCTAAAATATAGTTTATCAAGCTCTATGATTTAAAAGAAATTTCTTTAAATTCGCACCATAAATTAAGATTCGAGAGGGTGTTTCAAGAACAAATGGGTCACACTGTATAACGTCATCAATTAGATGTGCGATGCCATTGTATCTGTGGCGAAGCAATGAAACTTGTTTATGATATCGCTGTAACATCGCAGCGATATGAACAAGTATCGTGTTTGAACAACAGCTTCAAGATAAAAGAGTGGGTATGTGAACAATATGATTTCAGCACGATGAAGTTACCGCCCACACTACTAGAGAGTATGGTAATTTTGCCATGGATATTATTGGGAAAGAACTGAAAGCCTTAATAGATCTAAATACTGGGCACTACAGACCGAACCATTATCTACACAGGACGTGTTTAGCGATCAGTGCTGAATGCCGAAGTAGTGCCGAATGACCATATCACTTTCCCTCCATATAAAATATTACACTAGATATTGCTCGATCACAATACTTAACTTCAATGCTGCGTACTAATTTATATTTATATTATTATTTCTTCCTTATAATATTACAAGAATGTTCGAAGCACTTGGAGGCATTTGATGAAATACACTACTTACATAATAACTCGCAAAAGTTTTCATTTATGCATACGATGTGCGATTGAAATGTGCAAAAGGGATCCTTTATGCCCCCATCTCTTGCGTATTAAATAGGGGGTGTTTTATAACCGACGGGCCTGTCTGTCTTCCTTACTTTTGTATGCAATTATCACACTTGTAACACACGTCACTCAGATGTCAAAAGTTTAGTGTCTAATTAAAAAATCCAATAGGAGGGTGAATCTTGCATTTGCGTATTTCTTACTTGGTTGACTGTGAGGGTTACTCGTTTGCTGTGAAATATTTATCATTCAAATAAGCAAATTATAAAAAGAACATGCGAGGGGAACACAAGTGAAATTGTATGCAAAAACATAAATCTTAAATTGGTACAGAGATGTGATTTCTAAATATATGTATGTAAACCGTTTTCCACTATCTTGAGCGGTTTTCAATGTTGGCTGCTTGAAAATGTAAAATGGCGATTTTCATTTGTTTGTAACTCATATACCTAGCCAACTTAATTAAAACTACAACTGTAGCAATCATTCGTACTGGATTTTCTCAGACAATCTGAAAATGTAATAA
Source organism: Malachius bipustulatus (assembly GCA_910589415.1). NCBI lineage: Eukaryota > Metazoa > Arthropoda > Insecta > Coleoptera > Melyridae > Malachius > Malachius bipustulatus. The sequence goes on from OU342636.1 coordinate 44,124,450, forward strand.
TATAGATGGTGTCGCATTTAAAATAAAAAAAGGTGATGGCTACTTCCGGTAAAACCGGAACTGGTATGAGGTTGCAAATATTTTAATTCAATTCATTGAAATTGCGAACAGAAATGACAAAATTTTCAGTTTTCTATTTCAATCATTTTTTTATTTTCGGATGGAAAAACAACCAATAATAACATATGAGATGTTTCTACCAATCTTTTGAAATCCCAAACAAATTAAGGTCCATACCAAGTTATCACCTATTGCTTTACTTTCCCTGGCTTGCCATTTATTTTGCCAAATTTAACTGGTCTATTATAGATTATTTCCATTGTAGAGAAAATTATTTTTTTATTTTTTAAACTTAATTTAAACTTACGATTTTCGAGCCTTTGACTGGATAAGTTTTATTAACGAATTCCATATCCTTTCCAAATTTTAAAACACAATAAAAATCCATCACAAGAATATTCTTGTTTCTGGATTGGACATATGTCCAATCTCAATTAACTTGACTATTGTTTTACGAACTACATATCCATCCAAACATATGAAAGCTGCAGGCTGAAGCTAGATTAAAACTTGGCTGACTGGATACCAGTGATACCACTCAAGGCAAGGTTGACACTAGTCGGCAATTCACAGAACGAATTTATTAACGATTCTATCTATTAGTTTTAATTTTAGTTTGATTTTTTTCCATTAAAAAAAAATAAGAATAAATGGATCGTGAAACAGATTGTTCACAATACCGATAGGTGTTATGAAACATCGATGAACATCTAAAATTGTTATTTTTAAAATTTATATAAACAAGTAAGGAAAAAAATTCCATGAATTGAAAAACTCACCAACAGTGCATATTGCTTCTCTCAACAGAAGAGTGCTGACTTGATTGTAAAACCTCTCACAGTCCAGTGAATTGATGTAGAATAGACGCTTGTGGTACAATATTTCCAATCAGGTGTGATTTTAACCTTCCTGTGCTTTTTCAATTTTCACAAAAGACTGGAGAAATTATATCTTGATCTGATTTCGTAACGATGAAACTGAGAGCTCGTATCAAACCTGTTATTATTCTGATGCAAAGATTTAAGATATGCTAGGTAAGATAAGATATGCTTTGAAAAACTGACGGAATTGTGAGAATTTTTATTTTATTTTACTCAATATCACTGCAACATTTTGTCTCCCAATTCTCCCATTCATATCGCGAATATCTACTGTTCTGTCTGAAGGCTCTATTTTGCTTCAGTATTACTCTGTCAGCATCAGCTAACTGTCCCCAGAGAACATTTCCGTAGGATACAAGGCCGTTATAATCATGTACGACAAATCGTGTCGCTTTGATTGTTAAACGCCTCATATCTATAATTTTGATAACTTATTTGACTTTTTTTTTTCATTTCTATTAGCTTGAAAAATTCAATCGTATAACAACACAAACTACTCTAGAATAAATTGGATTAGATTTATCGTGAGTGGGCCATTGTGACATCTCCACTGCGACCGAAGGTCTATTGTGGCTCACATCTAGTCCTGCTACAATAACCCCTCCAGGCTTTTTTTTCCAGTGCTGGAGGACTTCCCTCTCAACCCAGTTCTGAGACTCAAACTATTCTAGTAACGAAATGAAATTTCACTTGAAGTATTTTTTTTCAATAATAATATTACCTAATTGTATAAATATTTACTTATAATAAGTTTTTGGCAACTAAGTTCAGGAAACAATAGAACAATTAAGTAATTATTTTTATATTATAGGAAGTAACATATTATTGGGTACGACTACTTTTACCATCTATTATACTTTTTCAGTATTTAAATGCATAAAATAGCGTGGTATTAAAGGAATAATAGACGTCCAAAGCCTAAAGTTAAATCTGTGTTTGGTTTAAACCTAAAGTGGCTTAAAATCATGACTGCTTTCTCGCCGGCAGTTGTTTGTTATTCATGCGTTATGATTGGATAGCTAGCGTTAGCAGCCCCATCAAAAATCAGCCAGCGCATATGACTTTTCACACGTAGGGAAATTCTCTGCAATACCCTATTCTGTAGCACCCTGGTCTATGTGCAAAGATTCCAATTCTAATTTAGCTCCATTATTATGCGTTCTTGACAATGAATTGGGCAACTCTTGGAAAAGAGACGTATAATATTATTAACTGTAAACATGACATGCCAATTCTCTTTTTCATTTTTCGTGATCTGAGCATGTAAATTTTCTAATGACGCGCCAATTTTTGATAATTTTGCACCATCATCTTTTCTGCTAGGTACCTACACACCCTAAAACCTAATACAAGAAGCTAATCAAGCCTAAAACAAAAATTACTTCTAATAATTATTATTAATATAACGAAGCAAAATAATTACGAATTCGCGAAAGCTGTTCCTCACCGAGTCGACCATATTGATCAAAAGAAATTTTGAAAAAATCCATCGTTTGACCTACAGAGATCACTTCGAATGTGCTGGGACAGCCTTTATATTGGAAACAAAATTCTTCGTTTACGGTTTAAACTCGCTTAAAATTTGTCCTGAACATTTTTATATTACCCAACAACGAATGTGAATTAGTAGCTAAATTAGGTAAGCCGCGTCACATGAATAATGTATGCCTCAAGCTGCGGCGAGGCGAACTGCCCCCGATCAGTGTTCGTGATTAATAATTACATTATTAGTGATCTCTCTTACACTGGGGGTAGGTAAATGTGTTATAACAGTATCGAGCGCTTCACACTTCGATCAGCAGTTTCAATTTGTTTAGGAATTGTCAGCTTTGTTCCTCGCTTACGGAGACACGTGACATGATCATCAATAGGTAAAATGCAATCAGCTACTATTTTAGGGCACTGGACGTAGAGAATTTTGCAAATTACCCAATACAAACTAATAGATTTTACTTTGGGTTCTTGATAAATATTGTTATGATTTATTCATTTATTTTTTTACTTCGATTTAATAATAATAATACGCTAAAACAATACCGCTGTTTAATTTCTGACACTAGGAGGGCCTATTATCAGTCTGAAATAATTCATTCGGACCACCAAAACAAAACTGCGTGGAACCTCATTTCCAGGCTGACTGGCACAATTGGTGGGAGTTAGTTAGCGTGGATGTGCTGCGTTGATGTGGTGGTGTGAGTGTTCGTGATCCTGAGATAGTGGCTGAGCTACTTATCCTTAGTTACTTAATGACATCAGGGTGACCGAAATGGGGGGATGGGATGATTTTGACGTTTAGTATATTTCTGGAACCATTTACTGAGAATGAGCTATATGATCTACTATCACGTAAGCTGAAAAACTCAAAATTGGGGATCGAATGGCGTTCCTTTGTTTCTCTTACGAAGGGTTATTCACTCTACTATCATCCTTCCTCTGAGTTCTCTGGTCAATTTATCATTTTCTACATTTCCGGAAACACTTAAAACTATTAAGATTGTGCCGCTCTGTAAGAAAAAGGGAGGTACATGTTCATTGGAGGATTACACACCAATTACTGTTTCTTTTTCCTTCAGTAGAGTTTTGAGTATCCCATCATGGATCGCCTTCTTGGGTTTCTTACTAAACATTGTATACTTATGAACCAGCAGCGCGGTTCTCGTACTGGCTATTCAACATCTACTACTGCTCTGAGCGAGCTTTGCAGGGAGACGGTGAGGTTGATTGGGGAAGGTGAGTGTCCTGTTGGGATTTTCTGTGATCTCAGCAGAGCATTCGACTGTGTATGTCATTATAGAGGTTGTCGTCTATTTTGTATGATTGTGTTGTTAGATGTGTTGCCTTGGATTGGGTTTCATCATATCGTTTATCTAGAAAATTACACTAATATTATGTAAAATTAAAAATCTATCAACAAAATTACGTAGTATTTCATTTTCTACCATTATTATTATTATTAATTACCATAAGTAAGTTAATTGTTTTACATAAAATGATATCCTCAGGTATCATCCATCTGAATATTGTATGTCTTGCTGTGGCAATATTAATGAAAACAGTCTTTTTAATCGCTGAGATTAAATATATCATATTTTCTCTTTGACAGTCTACACCGTAAAATTCTATGGGATACTATCTGAGGGGCTTCGCTTGGTTGGATAGTTAGTCATTGATTCTCTAACCGCAAAACCTGGAAGTTTGCAGAAAAGTTACGGCCACTTCTGCTAGAATAAAGCTGCAGCCGTGCACTTAATTATTACTCTCATGCAATTCGGTATTAAAAGTCGTACCGCATCGTTGCCAACTTTTGAATTATACCTACAAACAACTTAACCGGTTGATAAACCTCTCTTCTATTGTAATCAACTGACTAATTACCAATTAGCAGACTGAAGTTAGGAATAATTAATCTTTGAAATATACCTAGTTGGTGAATAATTGTCTTATTATGTGTGTTAAAGGAAACTTAAGTGAGTTCTCTTGCTTAGTTATGTGAGTTTTACTTGAGTTTAAAACCTACCGAGTTGGGAAAAGTTACTGTAGCCATCATTGTAAGAAATTAACATGATATGTATCACGATTTCTCAACTTCATACATTAATAATAATGTTGGATAGTTTAAATGGGCTATACTCACTAAAGCTTCAGTTTTTCAGGTCGGTATAATTGGTACTTTATTACAGTCATTGCTAAAGTACCTACTCTAATTTTATGAACTTTGTTTATTGCAGTTTTCTTTAAAATTCTAGAACAACTTCTTATAAATCTACTGTTTCGTCTGAGCGAGACGCTTTGCGAGTTAAATCTCTTTGGTGTTCTTGTTTTTCTGTCTGGTAAATAAATTTAATAAAATTATTAAAGGTGCTGTGCATATTTTTTTACTATATAAACTTTTGCGTCTGCATAATTATTATTCTTTTTATCAGCAAATGATAGAGTAATAATTTTTGACAACTTGAAGATTCCCCTTGTTTTGCATACCCTACTATAAATACTTCTTGATTCTACAGAGCGCTGTTTAATTTTTCTTCTTATTGGGATTCCGAGAACTAGCAAAAATAAAGCTCCTCCGATCTTCTGTCTTCGTCACGGCGATACCATATGTTTTTGTTTCCATCGTGTTGACTGTTGTTTTTTTTCTCTTTTCACTGATTTACCTTTATCACTCTTTCTTCCTTTAGCTTATGTTTCATTATCTCTCCCATGTAGTAAGACACCAGGTCTCAGTTCTTTCTGTTTGCCAATATGAACGTGACGATGTTCTTCTTATCTCACATCCTATCGCCGTTCTGCCTTGCCTGTTGTTCGGCCAATTTCTGACATTCAGTTATTGTGTGCTCTGGGGGGTCCTTTTTAGACAGAGAATACACTTGTTCGTATCGGCTCTATCAATATCTTCAGGTAGATTTCGAAGCACTCTTAAAAGCACAAATAAAAGGTAAAAAAGTATTTTTACCTTTTATTATCCCAACAATATAATTGATATCATAGAGAGCTAATAAAATAAATACTAGAACTAGAGGTTGAGGAGGCAGGAAAATAGTCAGTACTCCTAGAGAATACAGCCTCTAAACAGAGTCAGTGAGATCAACAAAAATTCATTACTCAAGTCCAAGAATCTTCGCTATATCGTCATACCTCTGGTCAAGAAATGAGATTATGCGTTTTTTGAGGATGTTTCTTGACTTGGTTTCTTTAATTTCCTTTGGTAGGCAATTATAAAGTTTTGGTGCATGGAAAAACAGACTTCTTTTCGATTTCGATCTCTTAAACAACGGGATTGATAATAATTCGTCATATTATTTTATTGTTGCTGCATTCTATCCATTGCTTCTTTCCTAATTAACACGACTCTTATTGACAGCTGTGAGTTTCTCTGAGCTTACATCTCAACTTTTCTTCTGTTATCAGGAATATCCCAGCGTCACCTGCACACAGGTGCTGATTAAAACAACGTCGACTTCACCGCGTTTGCTATGAGCTTTCGCTTATCAGATTTAATTCTTTCCCTCCTCGGCATTACCGTGTTTAAGGCCAACCATGTCCTCCTAGTTTTGCTTATGACCATCCTTATATGAGCTCCGAATATCAGATTCTGGTCGAGAATAACTCTTAAGTATCTTATGGTCCTCCCTGCCTTTATTTCTGTTCTGTCAATTCAAAAGTTGACTCTTTTCTTTTTCAGAAATTGTCGGTTTCCTCTTGGGGAAGCTGCAGCTTATTATCACCAACCAACTTGGATACCCTTTCAAGCGCGTCATTTTCTGACAGTTCACAATGTCACAGGGGTAATAATTATTGTTGATACATAATAATAATAATAATAATAATAATAAAAAATCTCTTTATTGTACCATTAAATTCAACAATCATTGATTAGTACAATAGCGTTGTAAGCGATGATAATAATTCACAAACAAAGAACAAACCGCAGTAGTACACATAAATTCGCCTGCGTAATCAAAAGGTCATACGCAAGCGATTGGCATTATAACACATTGATCACAATCACAAATGCATCAGAGAAAATTGAGAAGAACAAATAAAGGAAAATTTCCAGAATCTAATGCTAGTCATTGTATACACTACATTGTCGTTTACAATAATTATACATATCCTAGTGACAAGGTGCTAGGTTAATGAATCAATAAGGGTGTGGAGGGGGGGAGGAGGAAGACAGAATATCCAAGGTAGAATAGGGTTCCAGGTCTGTGAGATAACTTCGGAGATGTGCCTTGAACTGAGAGAATCCAAAGGTTGCGGGGTCTATCCTGAAGTGATTAAGGAATTTTATGGCCGTGTACGTGAATGTCCTTTCGGTGGAAGTGAGATGGTGAGTTGGTAGTTTGAAAAGATTAAGCCTGGTCTGATAATGGTGTGTGAATCGGAAACGATCAAGTTTGGCTTGATGTTTGTAAATCAGTTTGAGAAGACAGAAGACATAAACAGCAGGCAACGTGAGGAGACCGAGACGCCTGAAGTGACCCCTACAGGACTGATCTATGGACAAGCCTGCCAGTATCCTGATAGCTCTCTTCTGCAGAAGAAAAACTCTGCGTAAAGAACTCTGTGATCCGCCCCATACGGCCAGGCCATAGGAGATGTGACTGTAAAAATGTCCGTAGTATGCGGAGAGAAGAACGTCATGAGACACAGTGTGTTGGAGTTGTTTCAGAAGGAAGCAGGAGCTAGCAAGGCGTCGGCACAAGTGGTCAGTGTAACGATACCAATATCGTTAGGTCGTCTGCATACGCTATAATTTTGACTCCGGGAGGCTTTTGGATTCTAAGAACCCCATCATACATGATATTCCATCGTGGGTTCCAAGGTCGATCCCTCTAGAACACCAGCGCATATATCATCTTTTACCCTGCTTCCCGGATTATTTAGGTAGCTTTTCAGTACTTTCCTTGAATAAAGCGATAGCAGTATTTTTGTCATCGCCATTTCTATAAAAGACCATGAAGGGCTGTTTATAGAAAACCTTTCTATCTATTCTCGTCTATAGAAAACCAACATATACGAATATGACAATACCATTCGATTCAAATCAGACCTGTTGCGATACCAATGTCAGTCAACAACTTTAACAGAGACATTTCTTCTATTATTAAATAAATTGCAATAGGGAATGGTTATCGAAAAACATTAATAGACAACTTATTACACAAAAAAACATAACAAATTAGCCATTAACCCGATCTATCCTCAACAAAACAATGAAATCAGAAAATATTCATCACTATTTGGAAACATTTGAACTCAAATATCAAAAAAAAAGTTCTAACACCACTACATTTAATATTCCATTCAAATCTTTTATGAGCAATAGTTCTATATTGCTGAATGCAAAGGAAAAGTTATCTAAATTACAGAAACCTGAAATTTATCGATTAAACTACTTTCATTGTAATTCAGTTTATATAGGACAAGCTGGTAGAAGCCTAGAAACTAGATACAACGAAAACCTAAACTCTTATTACAGACTCAAACATCAAAAAAGTTCAAATTTAGCAAAAAACTTAATAGAAAACAATCAAACTCTAACAGCAAACAACAAAATTGAATTATTTCATCATTGTGATCATTATTTCAAATTAAATTTTCTGAACCTCTAGAGATCCACAGACATTTACATAATCAACAATACACAGTAATAAATGAACAGCTAGACACGTATCGTTCTCCACTACTTGATTTTATTCTTGATATCAAGAACTAAGAAGATTCTGAAGAAATTACATTAGTTATTTAGAAATTACACTAGCTAGTTCATTTAAATCTAGCTACCTGTTTTATGATCACTTCTTAGGTTAGCATACTGTTGCTATGTGACTATATCAATATTTTTTTTCATTTAGAAGATGCTACTTTAAAAGTAGCGAAACACATGTAACGTTTATAATATCAATCAGTGTATAATAGAATTTTTAAAGCATAAGTGTCATCCACCGGTATTAATGGGAATATTATGAGAACAAGTTTTGGAATAGATGACAACATTTGCAATTGGATATCACTTGTAATACCTATCTTGAGAAGATAAAATATTTACAAGCAAAATAGATCGTCCAATGTAAAACAATATTAGATAACGTCTGGAAAGACAATACCGCCTGTGTAGGATAAATGAATTAGACGTCTCTATTATAGTAGAGCTAATACTTAGAGGGTCATAAACGTAATGTACCTTCATAGTATGTTGTCGGGAACAAGAAATCGACTATATAGCAATGGAAGCTATCAAGCAAAATAAATGAGTACAACGAGAACAATAGCATGTCTAGAAACCGCTAATGAAACGACCCTTTTCTTATAGTATAGAAAGCTTGCTGGATAGATGTTTTAAAACTATTTTTACTTCACATCAATAGAGTCGAGCTTAATCTATTATACCTACTAATAAAGTTTTTCAATAACTTCTACGTTGAAGTTAGAGAACAATTTAGACATTTTTATAGAAAATTTTTAAGCTACTTGGGATTTGGTAGGTACTTACACAACCTCAAAAGGTCGGTGAGACAGACATCAAAGTTTCACTGAATATTTTCAGCTTATTATCACCAAGTACACCACGAGATGAGTTCGTCGAACAAGTAGTAAAGCCAGCGGCCTATATAATACTCGTAGATTATGGTGGCATCGGAAATATCGTGACTTATACCAAGTCACATAGTGCCAAAGCGACTGCATATGCTATAAAAATTTTTTACTCGGAATCTTTGTCCTGATCAAAAATGTAGGTATGTGTAGTTCCACTAGGTAAACTTCCAAGAGAAACTTTTGATCGAAGGTTTATCCCATATAAATCCCGTTTTCTGCGGACGACCTCTCTTACTTGTCTGTCTTCTAAACGGGTTCCCATCCTAAGCAGTTACGGCGTCTATGTGCCTCTCCTTCAAATCTTTCTGAACTATCGTCAGCCAGGTAGCGGGAGGTCTTCCGCGGCGTCCCGTCTTCTTTATATTAAGGTCTACTACTCGTACTTGTGGACATCCGAGAGACGTGGCACATGTTCATAGGTATCATCAATGGCGTCGCTCTTTGACCTGCTCACAATTGACGGCAACTTTATAAACTTTGTCGAATGTGGACGTTGCGTAATTAATCTATCAGTGTAATGTCCTGTGATCAAAACGTATCTTGGGTATTTCTGTTATGCGCAGTTTTGACAGGTCAGGTCAGGTCAGCGAAATTATGCAAAACAGCGTTTATTTCATATTTTCACGAATATATTCGCTCTTGTTTCTTATTGCACATTAGCAAATGACAGATCATTCTCTTCGTTATGGAATTACCTACATTTTTATACTTTATACAAAAAAAAAAGATATTCAAATTTGTAACGAGCGATTTATTTGTTATAAACGAAAATGAAAATCGCAATGTTCCATTTTCAAAACAGCTTACATTTAAAACGGGCCAAGATATCGGAGAACGGTTTACATAATATCCTTAGCTTAATTGTCGATTTTCATCACTTTGCATATAAATTTCATCCACACAATAGGATACTAGGTGAAAAGTTGGGACATGTAAACCGTTTCCCAATATTTTGACCCCTTTTCAATTTAAAAAGCGGTTTTGTAAATGGAAAATTGCTATTTTCATTTGTTTAAAACTCATAAATCACTCGCTACAAATTTGAACTGTAAAAATCATTTTTATTACATTTTTTCAGGCAATCTGAAAGTGTGATAATATACACGATGTCTTATTCAAAATAAGAAAGTCGACGGAAAGTGGAAACTTCCGGTATAACCGGAAATGGTGTGGGGTTGTAAGTGCTTTAGCTCAGCTCATCATGACTGAAATCATACATGTACAGATTTTTAGAATTCTACTCCCAACACTTCTCCATATACAAATGCCCTAAAGTTCTTCTCGCCCCTCACTCTCACTCTCGCCATAATCGTGAATGTAATAAGTACTGTTTTTTCTACTCTTAAAAAAAAAACAAATAATGTAAAAACAAATATTAATTTTTTTGTTATAGTTTTTTACTACTGAGGACAAGTGTTAGTACCGACTGCGGATGCGTGGATTCTGGGTCCAGAGTGGCGATTGATACTTTGCTATTCACAGCTTTGCTCTGCTTATCAAATTTACGGCTTTTGATTAGTTCACGAGCTGGTATTATGAATTATTGCTAGTAGCTATGATTGGGCAAGCGCCGGGTATTAGGAACTATAATTCAATAACTACGAACAACCTTCATAATTCATCCAAAAATCTCTAACGATTTGGATATTATTCAATAAAATAAGATTTTTTTTTAATTTTAAAAAGTACAACCGGTTATTTTAATAAGCAAATTTTTAGATTAGAAACAGAGTTTTTACGCAGGTACATAAAACAAAATTAATAATGCATGTATAAATATAATTAGTTATTTGTGTGCCTGCGTGCACGTCGACGGCTCGCTAATTATTATTTATTTTGAGTGATATGTGATGGGAAAATGAGAAGAGAAATAAAGAGAGAACCAAGGGCTTTTTATCATTCAGTCATTTCATACACACGAAAAAGTTCATTCCGGTGAACAATGGAATCAAGGGAAAAATATACCACATTAGACCTACTGGCTCTAAAATATCGAGCCAATTTTGGCCGCGATTGGGAACGGACGTTTTAAATTAGAACACATCAACCACGAGCTAGGGAATATTTATTGAATTTTTTACAAGCCTATATATTCTTTCTGGGGGAAATTCTCTTCTTTGCAAAATATGCTTTTGATGTAAGACAAAATGTTAACATAAATCACCTCTTGCGTTGGAATGTGATGGAGTTTTTTTGTGCATTGCAAGGAAATATAGGTTCTCGAGTCAGAATAAATCACGTGAGTAATAGATATTTTATTGCGTGCAGATTTTTTAGCAAGGTGAAAAATAGACGACATCAGGAGTAAATTTCATTTTTACGTGTCGAGTCGTCTTTATGGATTGCGGTATTATATTATTCACACACTGCATGATCTGCCAAAGTTGAAAAAAAAGATATGATTGTTATCGTAAAAGTACTAAGGAATACTATTTAACTTTTGAAAAAGAAAACGTAAATAAATAATTAAAATTGTACAGGGTGTACCTATCTAAAATGAACCGAGAAAATTCAGGGGGTGATTGACGAGATCATTTTAGGAAAAAAAGTAAGTATAAACGCGAATATAAACGTATGTCCTAAGAGGCTTAACTAGTTAACACTAACTTTTTAACTATACAGGGTGTTGAAGTTTCAAGAATAAAATCGATTTTTAATAATAACTTTGATAAGAATCATATATATTTTCGTGAAAATTTGTGTACACTTTCCATGCATCAAGAGGCATTTCCCAACGTATAACTTTTAGTTATTGTAGCAGTGGCGTTCGTGCAAGTCGCGTTACACTTAATATTTTTGAAAAAAAAAATAGTACGCCACTGCTTTTTTATGAACATAAAATTATTTTTCAAATCCTCTTTCATTTCTTAGTGAATATGATCTTTTGACTTTTTTTCAACCGATGCAAGGTTTTCTGATAATTCTGATAAAAGGTCGACCACTTTTATAGTCCCCCACAATTTTTAAATTCTAAACCACTAAGTAGAAAATTTAAGGGCCGGTTGTTCAAACGTCAATTAAAAATTTTGAGATAATTACTGATTTTAAATTGCAAATTTTGAAAATACGGCGAATATAATTAATGATCTTGTATTTTTAATCAATAATTACCTCTTCTTAAAGGGAGCAGAATCCATTTTCAGCAATATCAGACCAATGGTTCGATAATACAGGGCATTTTAAAATCAGTAATTATAGTCCAATAAAGTCTAAAAAGTCATGCGTATCGATTAAGAATACACATCCTTTTGATAGTTCGATTTATTTTGTTTCATATACGTGGTTTTTATAGTAACCGTCCAGTTTGTCTAAACACTCCATCCCGCATAAATAAGTATACGTCAACATTGGTTTTGAAGGAGAATTAAATGCACAACACAGAGGATAGAATGTCATTACGTGAATAAATTTTATGTAGTTGTCAGTGGCTCTCAAACTGACGTAAGCGCTTCAATTCATTGTTTGAATGATTCCTTCAATAATTTACGCTCGTTCACAACTTGACAATTAACTGTTTGACATTTTCTGGTGAAATTAAAAATATTAATTCGGACGGTTAGTGTGACGTCACATCTGACTTTTTAAAGTTAATCCTACTATATCTGAAAATTTTTAATTAACGTTTGAACAACCGGCCCTAAAACTAATATAATTTTTGTGTATTAGTGTATTGAACTCCCTAGGACGTGGTCTTGTGTGGTTAAATTGTTAGGATATTTTACTGCAGAAAAAGAAAATGGAGGTGTTATGCTTTCTTTTAAACGCCAACCAGCAGGTAGGTGACATGCTATTTCTAATCATAATTATAACAATTTATTATTATCATGCTTATTTACTTGCATTATATATTATATTTGTTATCAAAAAGCTGCAAGGCTCTACTTCGTCAATAACTTGTCGAAATAATATATTTGTAGGATATTCATTATTCCTCATAACACGGCACTGACACGAACTGCGATACCACATCTGATTCGACTTAGAAATAAGCGTACGATTCAAATCGAATTAAATGAAATTGTTTAGTCAGAATCAGTGTGGCATGACAACGGACAAATGATGATTAGGATACGGGCGGGGCGAGTGTCTAATAAATCATTAAATGAGTGAATTAATAACCATTATTTGCAAGTTGGATATAGTATGATTTTCCTATAAAAACCTTAATTTCAATCAAAAACCCTTTCCATATTCTAGAATGCACATTCTGAACGCACAGAAAATTACGCGTCGTCTGCTAAATTTTCAATAATATTGCCAAAAAATTTATCAATTTTACTTCCTATAAAATACTATACTATTTTATTATTGGTAAACATTATTTATTTACTGCCTCAACAAACTGTATGTACTATAAAGTAAAAGCGATATTTTGATGATTATAGTAACTGTCAGAAAAGTCAGTTTTGCTCTTGTTATTTTTGGAAAATATTTTTGGATTAATTGCTTCACTTTACAGCAAAATATTAATAAAATTATTTTAATGTGGAACGAAGACCAGATATTAATGTCATTAATGTCATAATGCAAGGCAATATCGCCCGTTGTCATTATATCTATGTAATCACTTTTTGTCGGTACTATGCTCATGACGATAGCAACTCCGGAGAATTCATCACCCCAAATAGTCGCATAGCGTAATCGAGTAATTAATAGGGATTATAAATCAGAGCTTATTGCTCAATCGAACATATAAAGCATAAATTAGTTCAATATATGGGGATACAGCATTTGTAGCTACCTGCCGTGACTGTATCTTTATTAAGGTTTGATCACATTTTAATGTTACATATTAGGAAAATAGAAAATATCACGAGGCAGCTTTCTGATTATGTTTTACATTCTGATTATGTTTTACAAACGATAAACAAAGCGCTGAAGCGACAGTAAAAATTTTGTATGCAATGCGTGTAAAAAAATATTAAACTTGGAAAAAAGTCCGCAGGACGAGTTGTATTACCACTTATTGTATTATCCCTGGAAGTAAAAGGACTATACTCTTTTGCAAGAGTGTTTCTTTCCAAGGTTAATGTTTTTTGACATAAATATTTTAGGTCTTTGGCCGGTCTACTGTTTATGAAGAATAATTTTTCTCCTAAGATGAATAATAAAATGTTTTCCATGTGGTTTCAAATTACGCAGACATCCTGTGTATTATCTACTTTCATTGATATACGGTGTTTGTTAAACATACGACAAAAATTGAAGGGGTTATTCTGTTAACTACTAATCTAAGAATATTTTGGTCCTTTGATGATTTTTACAAGCCGCTTTATTTCGAAGATACAGGGTAAGAAATTTTTCGACAACTCCAACATGTTATACCAAAAACTACATGTAAAGTTTCTTTAAATCGACAAGAACTGTTAGGAAATGACACCTCCAGCTAGACTGTAAGCATATTATTCTCGTCATTGAATACCGGACTCTTTCAAAAATACCAGGGTCGATTCTTAATGAGTTCACTCAGCAATTATCCGATTTCTTAAATCTTCCACATTTTTCGCTGAATAAGGTAGTATACACTGATGGCCTTAGATTGCCCCACAGAAAATATTCCAGTGGGTTAAGTCTGGTGGTCGCCGAGCAATATGTGAGGTCCACCTCGACTGATTCCGCGATCTCCTTTACTGTTGAGAACGCACGAGCAACCACTATAAAATGAGCTCCATAAACCACATTGCTTTTCTTGTTGCCAATGGTATAATACATCCCCTTAAACTGAGGTATCGATTGTTTCCAAAAATTGCGATAAACCCCGCCAGCAAGTCTTCTTGGTAGACATACCGGTCCAATTATTTATTCACCCCCAATTCGAACATAAACGTTAAGTGAGAATTACTTACGTTGAAAGCAATCTTAATGATCATTTTCGTGTGGATTTCATCCTCATGTGGATTTCCTTCAGCCCATACATGGTTATGGTGAAAATTTCTTAAAAATAAGCGTCAATAGTTAAAGGATTTGAGCCATTGTGTGGCAAAATGCAATTCGTGGAGGGAAACCAGAAGGAAAAAGTTCCTGCATGTGGTCTGGATCTAAGAATATGGAACTCACAGGAAGCAGCATTTGCGTGATTCTGGTGGATTGGAATGGTGTAAGCAAATGGCGGATGCTGCTTCCGACTGCAATGATCATTGACAGTGCACAGTGAAAACTGACATTAGTAAAGTATTAAGGTCGTTTTTTACTGATGCAGCGTGTTTAACCAGCTGCGTTCTGATTTCAAACGTTGCATTTTTGTGATAAAACAATGACGTCACGAACTAAAACGCTTAAAGCAGTTTGATTATGGTTTGAACCAATCTTTGAGACCGGTTAGTAGCGTTTTGAGACGTTTTGAAGGGTTTGACAGCTCAGCATGGAGAGCTAACCCAAATATATTAAAGTTACTTTTGTTTACGAATTACCTATACGATGTACATTCATTCCGTAGGCGACATAAAAATGATAAGTCTCGTCAAGATCCTTATCTAAGGTAGGCTTTTTAATAACTGTTATGTATTAATAGTAATTATTATAGCTCAAATATTATTCTGCGGGATGGCGGTATAATATCCCCTTATTTTAAATATTTTAAGAAAAATGCAGATGAAGACTTCCAACAACAACAAAATCATGCCAATGAAAATGTTTCTATGAAACAAATTGAATAATAATAAATTACTATATCAATTACAGCAATCCGATTGTTGAAAAACAATAATGCTTTCTGAACGACACACTTACTCTAACGGTATGGTGAAGACAGAGACATCGATGTTTCAATGGTTATTTCCATCTCATCAGTCTATCATATCACCACCACTAGAGAAGTGTACCGATCAGAAAGAAAATCAAAAGCTTTAAGCAAAATGATTTGTCGGAAACATAGTGACTTGCACGGCAAATGCCATCTGATGACTGAAAAGTACAACTTTCAATGTGTCAATCAGAGAATCTCTGATAGGCTGATAGGCTAGGTAGGCTTTTTAATAACTGTTATGTATTAATAGTAATTATTATAGCTCAAATATTATTCTGCGGGATGGCGGTATAATATCCCCTTATTTTAAATATTTTAAGAAAAATGCAGATGAAGACTTCCAACAACAACAAAATCATGCCAATGAAAATGTTTCTATGAAACAAATTGAATAATAATAAATTACTATATCAATTACAGCAATCCGATTGTTGAAAAACAATAATGCTTTCTGAACGACACACTTACTCTAACGGTATGGTGAAGACAGATACATCGATGTTTCAATGGTTATTTCCATCTCATCAGTCTATCATATCACCACCACTAGAGAAGTGTACCGATCAGAAAGAAAATCAAAAGCTTTAAGCAAAATGATTTGTCGGAAACATAGTGACTTGCACGGCAAATGCCATCTGATGACTGATGTCAATCAGAGATTCTCTGATTGACACATTGAAAGTTGTACTTTTCAGTCATCAGATGGCATTTGCCGTGCAAGTCACTATGTTTCCGACAAATCATTTTGCTTAAAGCTTTTGATTTTCTTTCTGATCGGTACACTTCTCTAGTGGTGGTGATATGATAGACTGATGAGATGGAAATAACCATTGAAACATCGATGTCTCTGTCTTCACCATACCGTTAGAGTAAGTGTGTCGTTCAGAAAGCATTATTGTTTTTTAATGAAAATGTTCTATAATATGAATGCGGAATGCTGTGTAAACGAACTAATCAACGGTGTTATACTTAAGTGTGGCTTTGAATCTAGAACATTGCAGAATGTCCAGCGAGTACGCCAACCAAAGAAGCAATATCAGAATATTTCTTAAATTGAAATTGAAAAGGGGCATGTGGCATATCTCAACCTCCTGAGTCTTTGACATTTAATTTTATTGTTAGATTTAGAACTTGGTTGGGTTCAGAATCTTTGAATTTGGAAACTTATAGATATGACATGACTGATGACAGCGGTTTGAAAATATTTATTTTCCTGAATATCAAACTAGTGACGTCATCCTTTAATACGCTTCAAATAAGTGGTTAAACTCGCTGCATCAGTAAAAAACGACCTATTAAAATTTATTAAAAATCTTTAGAAATGCACCAATATCAATGTGACTTTCATAATTTTATTTTTTGGTCTGAGAACAACCATGCACAAGCAGTACAACCATATCGGCATAACTACAACCATAACAGCTTTTTTTTGTCTTTATGTGTGAACGGCAAAATTACACACATCGCTCACAATATTTACGATCAGAAGTAAGTAAATATATATAATATTTATTTATTTAGGTGTCTCAACATCAAGGTCATTGACACCGGAACATATAAGTAATTAACAATATTATATATTTTTACAGAAGAAAATAGATCTCTATTTTCTTGAGGAATTCTATTAGGCTGTACACTTTTGTATCTTTCAGCTGGAGTATTTCGGTCAGTGTACCATCTAGCTTGAAGTGGTTTCTATGGATGTTGTACTTAGGGCATTGTAGTAGGATGTGCTTCACAGTGAGTTGGGTATTGCATGTTTGGCATACTGGGGGATTCTCGCCAGCCATAAGATATTTGTGAGTTAGTAGTGAATGCCCTAGTCTCTTCTGTGTAACTGAGGTAATCTGGTATACTTTGCTGTGGATTCTACTTCGTGAGTTTTGATGTTGCGATTCTCCCAGTGTCGTTGCCATTCTTCATGTACCTTATTTTTGAAGTACGAAGTTAAGTCGTAATGAAGTTGGACTGTGGTTTCTTCTGGTAAGTATGCTGCATCTTTAGCCTCTTTGTCTGCTCTCTCATTTCCCGTGATACCTATATGAGATGGTATCCAGAGTATGGATATTGTTTTAAGGTGCATCTAGTGGAATCGGGTGCTTATATCCTGGATTTTGTTGACTAGTGGGTTGTTGCTGTATAACGCTTCTATTGCATTTATGGCGACTCCCTAGTCGGAGCAAATGACGGTATTATTGAGATTGTTGTCTGTAGTATATTGGCAGTCCTGGAGGATTGCATACATTTCTGCTGTGAAGACGGAACTTTTGTTTGAAAGTCGGAATTTTTTAATATGATCGTTGTGCACTATAGCGCAGCCTGCACCATTCATATTTTTTGATGCGTCCGTGAATCTTATATTGTCATGTGGATGTCCGTGAGTGTTTGGTTATATTTGGATCTTATGAATTCTTTCGGGTATGCTTCTTTATTGTAGATTTTGAGTGAGGTATCAAGCAGCGGTATATTTTTGGTCCAAGGAGGTAGTGGGCAGGCTGATGTTCTAGAGATATATGAGAGTGCCTGTGCTTTTCTTCTTAATCGTAGTGGTGGTTCACCAGCTTCTCTATTCATGCATTCAACTGGGCTTGATCTAAAGGCTCCAAGGGCTATTCTTATTGCTGTATTTTGAATTTGAATCACATTAAGTGATCTGAGGGTGCGTGTACTTGCTGATGAATATACTACACATCCGTAGTCTAATTTGGACCTTATAAGGGCTCGATATACCTTAAACAAGACGGTTTCTTGTGCACCCCATTGTTGACTGGAGAGTAATTTCAATAGATTTATTTTTTCGATGCACTCTGTCTTCAGTTTTTCAATATGTGGGCCCCATGTTAGTACCATAACCGAAGCACCCAGTGGCGTGGAATCCTGTGTCAAATGATACCTTTTGCCTAGTAAAACAATTATGAATTGTTTTTTTTTTCAATTTTTTTATTTTTATTATTTATTATTCATCGTCTGTTTATTATCTTATATTATTTAATTTTATTTAACTGACTCTGCATCTCTTACCGTTTCCGATATTCCTGTGAGCAACTATAAATAGTTATAATAACTCGATATAAAGATTTCACATACCTATACCTACCTACCTATTTTTATTTTTGAAATACTCCTGAATTCATTTGTTAACCTTGATTCCTTAAAAGTTACTTATCTTCAAATTTCGGGATAAATCAGTTCTAATTTTACTAATTAGCTTTAAAATTTTACTTTCAATCCCTCGATAAATTGAGAACTTGCTGATAAAAGTCAACATAGCCTTTAAATTCAAAGATTTAAGTTAAAAAGCTTACTTGAATAAGCCTCCAGAGAATAAGAGAAATGATTCCGTGTTTCCGGGATCTTACCCGGGATTAAACATTCCAAATTCATCCCTGTGAGAGCTGATATAGTGTTTACATCAGCCATTGGAGATGATACCCAGGGAAAGACTTTTTATTTACCGATTACTTGGCAGCATTATCGCAAATAAAGCTTGCTCTGGCTCTTCGTTTCATTCGATGTTTCGTTTCAGTCGGACGGAAACAGTTTCTAGTGCATCAAGATTCGTTTGTGAGAATCTCATTTTCGGTCTTGTTAGCAAATTAGGTAGAAACAAATGTCGGAACTCGTCCACGAAACCGAATGAAAAATTAGGCCCTGAGAGATTACTTGGAAACGAGAAATCCACTAAAGGATTCGTATAATCCTCTCCGAGATCTACCGACTGATCCTTGAACCATAATTAGGGAAAATTTTCTCTTGATTAGAGCTGTTTTTCGTAGTTGGCTAAGAATCTCTATCTAGCTTTATTTTTACGCTGTTATACTGAACTTTAAAGTGTATAAATGCATTCAATCGTTGTAAATTACCAAGCATGTTCTTTTAACCATGTCTAATTTCAACGAAAGCATTGCATGATTCTGACTGTTTGGGTACTTCACAAAAAAGCTTTTCGAGCCTCAATAAGAGTTAACATAGCTACCTAAGTAGTTTCTGAGATGAAATAGTGAATATCTCTCAATCTTTGTATATCATTTTTGCTTTGCAGCATTATTAGTGATTTATAAGTTATACGTTTTTGTGTCCCAGAATAAAGGGGACCAATTTCTAAGGTAGAATATCTACTTGATTTTAAGACAAAAGGTTCTAATAAACCTACCCTCTAAGTTTAGTAATAACGAAGTTACAGGATGTTCAATGTTAAAAAAAAATATTTTTGTATAACTTCGAAACGGCTTATTAGTGTTTTTTTTTATAAGATTTTTTGTGTTATTTTTCTATTAATCAGTCTAATATACCACCGATACTTACGTGTGTGTAATTTGAACTAGGTACCTACGGTAGATAGGGATCAAACTTTTTTACCCACAAATTTTTACGCCACTGGATAAATTTTGGTTTTTACATATTTTTCCAAAAGCTAGACATATTCGGCACAAAAAAAGCATGTTCGGTAGGTAAATTCTCAACAGTTTTTGAGATAATCACAATTCAATAGGTGAAATTTCAGTAATATTTACAAACAAAAAAAATCAAACAAAAAAAAAGTTGAGCTCATAGCGCTATGGCAGTTTGCATGAAGAAGGTCCTCGACAATGTGCCATGTCATTCTCGAATGAAGGAGGCTGTAGCTGGATCAGGCGCAACAATTTCAGAGACCACCATTCCCCAATGCTCAATCTCGTCGAACATATTTGATCCAAAATAAAATTGTGTTTAAAATAAATAATAAATAAATCGTAAATTAATTTACGAGTAGACATTATACAAGATACCTGTGACCGTTCCTGAAATATCTTGTAAAAAATTAAAAACTATTTTTTTTAATAGGTCTTTTATTATTTGAAACTTCAATTTGACAGTTAGTATATTGACACTGTTTGACATTCTACATTTTTTAGAAAATAAAATAATTTTTCGAATTTATCGAACAGTTTGGAAAGTAGGTAAGTCTTCAGTAATGAAACGTCAATCTTTAAACGCTGAAAAATAGGTAAACATTTCACGCAAACGTATGGGGGAGGCTAGAATAGCAGATGGGAGGAATATATACAGGGTGTAGTATTCATAGTATTTTAGAATCAAGTCACATTTTTAAATGCCTTTATATTTCGAAAAATAGAGTTAATCGGATGCGTAACGTCATGGCTGGCATCAAGGAACACCAGCCTTAATTTGATTATCGAATCCAAGAGTGAAATTCTTATAACAATATGTTATGGAAATCGTGTCGAGCCGCAGTACAAAAGGCAAATAATTCTCCATTATACTCTCCCTACTCACTAAATGTTGGTACTTGTTGTCTTACCGTGAGGGTCTCTTATCCCTTCTGTTGGTATAATAGCTTCTAATTCCCTAAATAATGTATAGATTATTTGCGATCGATGTGGAATAAGATCTAATCAGCTTCAGCTAATATTTGCTGCAACATAACGTCAACATAAGCGTATATTTGCCTTTAAGTTCCAGGTCAATACAATGAACTTATGAAATAATAAGAACATTTTGTAAGATAAAATATTATGAATCACGTTCACTAGATATTTTGTTACTGCGTGCATGTCACCTACTTAGTTAAAAAAAAAAGCATTAGTCCGGTAAATTATAAGTATCTTTTTTTACAATTTGTAAAATAAATGTAATCTGTTGATTTTTGGGAACAACTAGCACAGAAAGATATTGATATTATAATTATTTTTGATTCACGAAATTTGTAATCAGCGTAATGAAGACGTGATAAAGTTCTTAAAAATATACAACATGTTCGAGACTCATTTTATTATTATTTTTTAGCTTATTATTAGGGAAATTGGTTGAGTCGGATTATATTTAGTTTTACTTTATTCACGCTGCTATGTTGTTTGAGTATATTTTTGTTTATTTTATTATTGTTAGTGTCTCTAATTATTTCTCTTGTAAACGAAATCATCTTTTTGGCAAATCTTTTCGCTTCTAGGCATAGGTACTTGAGAAAATAAATTTATGAAAAAGGACAGGCTGTAAATTGAAATATATTCTTGAAGAGAGTATACACCATATCGCGAGACTGACAAGAAAATGATATATGTAAAGTGTAAGAAAATTTAACTATACAAGCACGCGAACAGCCTCAAGACATGTACGAACAAGTAACCCGCAGAGTATTGTTTCCAGCATCTGAAACGTATTCTCTGGACTCAATTTCTCACGACCATCATCTTGGGGTATACAATTTGGCAATGTGCTTCAGCAGTAAATCGAAACTACTGAAAATTGGAGAGACCACATTATTAATAATTCGAATAAATTCTAGGAGATTTCTAGGAGGCACACATAACTGTCTATTTAAAGTAACGAAGTTCTTAAAGTCAACAATGTATAGTAGGGACATGATTCCTACCCTGTCTATCTTTGAACTTTGAACCCTGTAAAAAATTCAATCAAGGAATTTACCATTAACACATGCCGCCTCTTCCCCTTGTCTACCCCCAGCATCTGTCCCGATGGCCAGGTTGCCGTTCACATGACGCCCGGCGCCGGATTGCAGCGGATTTGGATTAGAGCCCCTCTGAGATCTCCCCGATCGATCCCTCCTGCAGGAATGAGGATAGATGACTGTTTCCTCTCTGGCTGGCTGCTTAATTTCCTGGTTATTTCATTACCCCGTGCCCTCGAAGGGAGGACAGTAAAGTGAGGTAGGGTGCATGCAGTTAAAGTCGGCGGTATAGGTTAGTGTACTCCTATATTGCAAGAATTGCCCTTCCATTGCAGTCAGAGTGCGTTGTTGTAGTGGATAGATGTGATTTTTTTCTCAACACCCACTCCCAGTTCGTTCCATTAAACTTAATATCCGTAAATTTATTTAACTCATATCAGAGTTTAAAACACCACTCATATCGAACGGTGAAATAAATTTAGAAAACATGCGCGTGTTTTAGCATTTTATTATTATTATTGGTGTTAAAAATTATTACTCAAATGTCAATATACAGAGTGAGCCTCTTCTGTCGAATTTCCTCTTGGTACATTGCAGTGGGCAATGCGGGCAGCGCATTAGTAAAAAAATATTTCTTGTAAATAGAACGAGATATGAAGAGGTCAAGTTGAAAACTCAACTTCTTTAATATTGGCAGTTTTAAAGAATTTGTTTGCCTTAAATAGAGAAGCCTCTTTCACATAATAATTTCAAAAGCACGGTTTAGATTTATATGAAATAAAATCAACTGCAGTTTTTTTGGTATTCCACCAATAAGACAAAATCAAAGTTAATTTCATTCATTTAAATCTAAACCGTGCTTTAAAAAAAACTTTCTATGATATTTGAAGAAGATGCCGTAGTCTATTTTGAAAGCAAACAAATTCCCTAAAACTGTCAATATTAAAGAAGTTGAGTTCTCAACCATTATGACTCTGAATTTTGTCTCACCATTTATGGTCACTTCATAAATTTGCATTAGTTTGTTAACCCTATGAATTGTAACCCTAAGATTTAAACATGATCTTATGAGTAATCAAATTTCAAGTAATATAATGCAAATAAAACAATAAGGATTTTCGTTAAAAACAGGTACTTAGCAACTTAAAGCTTTGAAATCAAACAAATAAATCATTAATAACTCTGATAGTAGGTTAAATACAAAATCTGTGACGAAACGAAATACTGTTCTCAATAAATGTGATTATTTTGGAAACACAAAAAAGGAAATCAACTTTTCCGCTGAAAAGTGATGTGTCCATGTCGAAATAAACTTTACTAGGCCATGATCCCGCATGTCAAAATCCAATTAAGACATCTTTCTCAAATTGACCCTATACGATTACCTACTCCTTGATTTCCCTCAGCTTTCCTGTCACATCAATCACATCATTACAGTCTGCAAAGTGTGACGTTATACCATATAAAATTAAGAATAAATTCTTTTAACTTCCAGAACTCTGAAGTTAGATGAAATAGGAGAAGAAAAATTTGATAGCTCTCCCCCTTGAACGTATCTCTCTTCGCCTAAATCAAGTCACTTATCCGAAGTCGGTAATAATTTTATACCGAAACAAAACCTTTTTAACAAATAAGTTCAGTGGCCCGTTGCATAAAAATTATATACTGTGACATAATTTTGGACAAATCTCAAAAATATTGTCCAGAGGGGAATACACGAGACTCGTAAAATACGGGTAGATTTACGAAATCTTAATTTCGTACTTCAGCAGGAAACCAATCAGAATGTACCTAAGAGCCTCTGAAAATATTGAAAATATTGTCAAATAAGCCGATGTAATAAGGGACCTGTTTTTTTTGTTTTTTATAAAATTGGCACTTCTTCGCGAAACGTGGCAAGACTGTTTTGTGATTGAAAATCTTTAATTTTAAGTATCTATCAAATATTACAGAGTAATAATTTGAAAATCTTTAGGTATAAAATGCGTTAAAATATTCATTGATGCTTCCAAGTTGAGCTATTTTTCGCTGAAGAGCACAAATACATTCGAAACATGAGATCGGACACCTAAAATACAACATACACTCATGTATTTTTGTCTTTCTCGGTAGCTTTATAAAACTCAAAAATGTTTTGAGTTTTGTATTTGGGAAAAAGCAGTGGTTGGTCTTGAAAACAATATATAAAAAAGATCTCATCATGCGAAACAATATTACACACTTGAATTACATACACTTAAATCAATCGCTTTTAGAGGGTGTTTTTAAATAATTGCCCTCTATGTCACTTAAAGCCCTCTTTGCATTACCGCTATATCCCCTCGCTCGCAAATATGTGCTCAACATAAAACGAATTCCTTTTTCTCTTCGTAACGCAGTACGCTACTTGGGTTTGATCCATAACTTATCGTCCACAGACGATGTCGTTAATTCTAAGGATCCAGCAATAAGAAGACTTTGTTCATACCAGCTACGACTTAGTGTAACGACTGCCTATAATGGTTCTAAATCCAAATAAAAGCATTTGTGCAATATTAAGTATAACCAAACTTACTTACAGAAACTCCCAGCTGAATTTACACCCTATGCATTTAATTTTAGCACACAGAAAAGATTCAGTAATTATCCATTTTCACTTTAGGGTATTATAAGTAGGTTTCACTTACTGAATATTATACCTTACCTACTTTTTGTCTAAACATTTTACTGAAAAGTATTATGCATTCCTCCAGCTTCAATACACTTCTGCTCCTATTTGTACAGGATGACTTCTTAGTTCATCGCAAGCATTCCTTATTATTTGAAGCAATACCTCGCGGGTATCTACTGGAGTGTCGTACATGCACCATTGCTTTTAGGTGACCCCAAGCAAAATAATCCAAAGGATTGAGATCTGGCGAACAAGGTGGCCACGCCACTGGACCTTCACCAGGAATTGTCTCATTTAGGTAGTAGTTGGGTATATAAGCGTCCAATCCATCGGTGGTGATAATTTTCATCCAACCACTACCGTACTTGAGTTCCATAATGAGGAGGTGCACCATCCAACTATATCCAGCTATCTCTTTGTAGATTTAATGAAAAACCTTCAGGAACATGGTGGAGCGAATTTTCCAGAAAATCATAAAATAAGTTTCCATTTAAACGAGAAGGTCCCAGTCACGCATTTACACTAACACTGAATTCTTGTTGAAACGGAAATAGATCGCCTGATGCACCGAGAATTAGCTGTACTCCAAACATGAAGATTATGATAATTTACAACGGCCCCGTCTTGTAAAATTGGATTCATCTGTCCTTAATATTTTTTGCAAAAATTGTGAATCTATTTCCACCGAACCCAAAACCCAATTACAAAAGTTGAGACGGTTTTCAGCATCTCCTGGCAGCAAACCTTGAACAGCTTGGAAATGAAAAGCTCTTCGATGATGTCACCTGAGTGCTCTTAGTACAGCAGTCGACTGAGAGGAATTGATTTGCTGGACTGCTCGAAGTGTACTTATAGTTGAGTTGTCATCAAAAAGCGGAAGAATACGAACGTCATTTCTTGTTTGTGCTTTACGATTTTTTTCATTGTTCATGTTGTTCATGTCGTGATAGACCAGTGCTGACGCCTTTAAAAAAGGCAAAAAGTGAAAAAAAAATTACAGTAGAATGAATATCCCATTGAAAAAGGAAGAGAATATAACAAAAATTAAAGGAAAAATTAATTACGAGCGATTTTAGGTCGGAAAGTGGGAGGGGTGAGCTTTTAAGTGTAAAAGTCGGTTAATCTCGATTTAAGGCCAAACTACAAAAGTCTATGGAAAAAAGTTGAAAAGCAAAATTGTAGGTAATGAAAAGATCTACAATTTTCGTATTTACACTTTTTTCACATAACCTCAAAATCTATGTGCAAAATTCAAATAACTAAGTTTTTGGTTTTTTATTTTTATCTTTTACAAAAAAAAATTTCGCGAAATTGGGTGAAAACTTACCTTTTTATGTTAAAAACACACTGCAATTTTTTGGATTTGAAATATTCATTTTTTCGCCTAATTTTGATTTAATATCGAAAATTTTTAATAATATGAATATGAAAATACCCCTAATTTTCAATCGAAAAAATTCTTGTGTCAAAATATCTCCTTTTTTAGAAAAGTCGGTGGGCTTTTTGTTCGTTGAAATCTCTACTTTCTGATAGTGTAAAACAATATAAGTACTGTTATGGTATTACTTTCCCCCCTTATCTTATTTATTATTATGAATTCTATTTAAAAAAAAAATTAATACCATAAACAACAAAATTTTTAATAAAGTTATTATATGAGGGCACTCTCTTTCCCAGGTGGGTTCAGATAAATTTTTCAATATATTTTCTAAGTTTGAATCAAAATAAAATATAAAAAATTAATTTGAAATTATTATTTTTATTATTATTATTTATAACTTGTAACTTACAAAATTTTAAATAAAGGAAAATCTAACCTACCTCGAGCTCTCTGAATTTGAAAATTTCTTATACTCTAAAAATTTTAATTAAATACAATTCCAAATCTTACAATTTCCTTTTTCTTTATAAACCTTTCTCTAGTCCTCTGCTTCCTGCTTCTCTTCTTTTTTAACTCTTTCTCTTACCACACTTTTCAAAAATTCTCAAACTGCTTCTCCTGACCTTCTAATTCTCTCTCTTTTCGTCTCTCGTTGCTTCTCTCCTCTTTTACAAACAATTATCTAACTGTCTTAAACGTTTCTCTCACAGCTTCTCCAAAATTATTATCCTGGTCCTCCGACACTGTCTCTAGTTGCTCCTCTTCACCTTTACGAACAATTATTTATTTTTATAATCTTTTCCAAATCTCTATATTATTCTCTCATTCTCCGGCTCTTCTCAGAAACAGATTTCTCTTTCCCCTTACAAATAATTATTCCACTCTTTTACCTTTGTTTCTGATAGATCTTTTCCTCAAATTTTTGTCTAATAATTTTTCGTTCTCATTGCTGCTATATTTTTCTTGTACTTCTCTTTAGTTCTTCCAAATAAATATTTGTTACATTTTTTAATTTTCTTTCTCACTGACGCTCTTCCAATTTTTTTTTTATTCTTATTCCTCCTGGTTGCTATCAACATTCTCTTCCTTCACTTTTTTCTTTTTTTCACTTTTGATTTTTTTAAAACCATCCAAAAATTTATTTTTGACATTTTGCATAATTTTTATCTATTACAAGTCATAAATTTCATTGTCACAATAATAAATCTAATTTAAACTCGAAATCTCTACCTTCCTACACCTGAATCCAATTTTCTATAACCGTACATTACTAGGGTAAATGTAAAAAAAAAATAAACGAAAAAAACTGGAATCCAATTTTTTTTTAATCATTTCCTATGTAGAATTTTGATTTATTTATTAAAATTAACAATGTAATCATTACTCCTCGCCTTACTCAAGATTACAAGATTCCATCCTAAATTGATAAACAAAAAAATTGTAAATCGAAATTATACTACTATAATTAACAACCAGATAAGTTATTAAAGTTAATATTTGATAATACATTTACAATATTTTGAGAAAGTTGTAAAATTTTCTTTAAATTAAATGTTAATTAAATTAAAAAATTAAATTTATTTTTTCAAGCCAGGTTCTGGAAGTGTGAAAGATCAATTTTTCACGTCTAAGAGTGATATATCCTTCTCTATATCTCCTAACGCTAACAGATACAGGGTCGTTTAAACAAGTCCAAAGGAGCGCAATTTTGTGGCCATCTCGATTCCGTCGAGACATACAAGATATCTGTGACCGTTCCTGAAATATCCTGAAAAAACTTAAAATCGAGATTTCTTATTTTTTCCATATCTCTTTTATTATTGGAGAATAATGAATAATTTTTTTGTGGGCTTACATAAGTCGGCAAGAGCTACCCATCTGACATTTCAGAAATTTTCAAAGTCGACTAGATCCCAGAATTTTCATAGTTAACTTTCGTTTTTCTTATGGCCACCATATTGTTTTTTTATGTTGTTCGGTATAAAAAAAATCATAAAACCAAAAAAATGTTAAACTTCTAAAATAATTTAAAAAAATTTTATTCTTCTTTTTTCTTTAGAAAAAAGACACATTTTTAGACCGAATTTCATAGATAAATTAAAAAACCATAAGGCAAGCACTATTTCGGCGTATTTTTACAAATGTTGACGTTTTTCGACGATTTTTTTTAGGTTTTTCTTTGAATAAAGAAGAATAAATTTTTTTTTTTTTGAAGTTTATTAATTTTTGGTTTCCATTATTTTTTTTGAAAGCGAACGATATAAAAAAATAATCTGGCGGCCATAAGAAAAACGAAAGTTGACTGAAAACTCTTGGATCGAGTAGGCATTGAAAATTTTTGAAATGTCAGTGGATAGCTCTTAACGGCTTATGTAAGCCCACAAAAAATTATTTATTGATTTCCAATAATAAAAAAGATATGACGAAAATAAGAAATCTCGATTTTTCAGTTTTTTCAGGATATTTCAGGAACGATCACAGACTTCTTGCATGTTTTGACGAATTCGAGATGGCCACAAAACTGCGCATCTTTTCTCTAATCTAACCGACTCTGTATCTCTTAGCGTTCAGGAGATAGCAATATAGAGAAGGATACATGGTCCTTAAACTCACTATCTTTTTCTACTCATGAATAACTGCAT
This sequence comes from Malachius bipustulatus, assembly GCA_910589415.1. NCBI lineage: Eukaryota > Metazoa > Arthropoda > Insecta > Coleoptera > Melyridae > Malachius > Malachius bipustulatus. The sequence goes on from OU342636.1 coordinate 44,153,318, forward strand.
TTCGGGAACATATTATAAGGTCTGCTTTTTGTTCTTGGTAGGGAAATTTTTATTATCAGGAAATATATACGTTAAGCACCTGGCGCCCTCTTCTGACATTTCAACACATTGCGGAGTATTGATTCATTCGAAAGAGGGTTGCTCGTCTACGATGAACACACCGCCAACAGGAAGCGCTGTTTTCAAGCAGTGCGCTAGTTCAATTTGTTTGTGGTTGCAGTGAAGTTCCGGTATTCAAAAATAGGTGTCGCCACAAGAAACAATCTTGATATTACACATAGCCAGCGCTGCCGTTTTACAATAATAATTATTATTATTGTACTAAATCTAAAAAATATATACGAAAATATGCCATTTAGTATTTGCATAAAATCTAGTACAATTATTGAAAGTTGAATCAGTGCAATAATAGTATTATAATAATAGGTATCATGGTTACGTACTAAATTTACTTAAAAAAACCTTCCACTTAAATCACTCTCATAATCATAATACCTAATAAAAATTTGGTAGTAAAAAAGAGTTATAAAAAGCCTAGATAAAAAAAAATTTCGCCTGGGGCGAAAAATCAAACAAATATTTCATTAGGTACTAATATGTACTTACCTACTTGTTTTAGTACAGTTTAAGTCTCTTGGCACGGAAGCGCTGACATAGCTTCTGCTTTTCTGTTATCAGGTAGATGGGTAGATGGGAAGATGGTAACAAAGTATGGTAATAAACAGGGAACTGATCAATTCGTGGTAAATAGTTTTTTTTATGTAATACAGTTATGTAAAGATAAGTTTTATTTCATAAGTAAAAAAAATAAATTGTGAAAGTAATATACAGGGTGGGATAACTTAAAACGTCAGGACTTTACCAAACGATAGATAACGTTAAAATAATGCCATTTTCTCTAATACACTTATAGCCGGGAAAGCTTCCTTTTCAAGATACAGGACGTTGAAGTGTTTGGAAAAAAATAATGTTTTCTGAATCTAATATCAAAACGACTGCTTTAAAAAAATTGAAATTTGGCACGCAGCAAGTATCTTTCATGATTTACGGCTAAAAAAATAGCGTGTATTCTTGACCGGACCGAAGCCCATTTCAGCTGTATATGAAATCAGCCGATAACTATACATACTCGCTGAAATGGGCTTCGTTCCACCCTTGATATACATCAATCTACCTAATAATTATTTTTTTAAATGTAACTCATTTGAACTGAAGGATATATTTATGTGTACAATAATTTTATAACTTGTCTAGCGTACTACTTACTTGCTCAAGTGATAAATAATAACTAAGTATATAGAAACTTATTTTACTTTTTAGTATGTATACTAGTCTAACTAACCGCTCTTGTAAGGGTCTATCCTCTATGGTAATTGTCTCTTTGTCACATACAGGATTATGAAGAATTTCCCCTGTAAAAATTAACATCCACACAGAAATAACCCGGTCCTAATAGAATTAAGCATGTCTCGTAGTTCTACAAACACACTGATGTCCATGGGGAGTCCCAATTATTGTTATTGCATTACGTCGCGGCGTCCATTTGCGGATTTCTTCGACCATGCTCACCCTATTGCATGAATCATCATCGTGGTGGATAAAGTTGCAATTATGAAGGATTTGTTATGCAAACATGAAAGTTGAAGATGTAAACTACGGGGTACAGTCCAAGTGCTACCTCAGTCTATGATGAGATTTCACATGCTTTGGAGATTTTATTTACAAATTTATCAGTAAACATAAAATATACTCAACGCTTCAAAGTCTTCGTGAAACTTTACTTTGACACTGATTTATAATTGCCATGAAACTTTGTACAAATTATCATTAAATTTCGAAATTCCTCAAAAACTCAATCAAAATCTGAATTAGTCAATTGAAAACGTATGAAAAATTTGATTCAGTTCACTATTTATAGGTATTATAGTGGAATTTCAATAGGAATTATATATTGCGAATCTTTAGTGTCCCCTAGCCCCCTCTCTCAATATTTTTGTACCACTCAAGAAAAATAATTGAAACTCGGGATACATTTTTTGAAAATAATAAAATCAAGCTGGAGGCGGGGAGCTTTAATAACTTGAACTTGTTTATTGGAAGATGTATTGGTCTTGCGATCTATCATTTATCCCGAAATATTATCCCAAAATTTAAAATCTGAATTGGGTGTGAGTTATCACTTATCAGTTATCACCGATCTATGTACCTTATAGAGTGAACCCTTTTGCAGCTCACACGCGCTCAGAACGGAAGAGTTTTAGACTGGAAGCCATCTCGCAAACTTAATAATTGTCGTCTGCTTTGCAGATACGTGTAACCGTTAACGAAGAGCTTTTTATTCATCCTTTTGAGAAGTTAACATTTACCTTTTCGCGCTATTATTCTGCTAATCGGACTTTTATTAGGAGTCAATGGTGAGAGGTGATTCTGAAAGTATAGGATTCTAAAAGGATTCTAAAATTACATCCTTTCAACTACACAAAATATAATTTAGGAATGCCTGCAACTAATACCTTAGATGTTTTCGCCTAGTTAATAAGTAGTAGATTTGTGTTAAAATATTTGTTCTTCTGGTAATAATTATTATAAGTTCAAAGTTCTTGAACAAAGTGTCCACTAATATTGTCCCTGATATACACTGTGGAAAAAAAGTCTGGAAACGCTGAATTTTTCTGTCAAACTGATGGTTAGAAAAACACAAAACTTGGAATCAGCCATTTTAGGGTATTAATAATCCAGGTTTCATATGTAAGTACAATGTTTCCAGATTTACCGTTTTTCTTAAAGTCACTAGTGCTTTACATGTTTTTTAAAGGTTTTTTAAATGTAACACCCTGTACATTTGGTTAATTACATTTGTTATGGTTAAACTTGTATTGAATCGTAGATTCCAATAGGAATTTTATTGAAAAAATCCATAGGGTGCTACATTTAAGAAATCACAGTGACTAATAATAATAAAAAAGGTAAATCTGGCAACATCGCACATACCAAACCTGAAATCATCATAATACAAAAACAGCTGATTCCAAGTTTTATAGATTTCTGACCACCGGTTTGACAGAAAATTTAATGTCAGAAAAAAACATGGTGTTTCCACTAAAAGCCTGGGCCCATCCTAGGTCCTCTCTTCTTTATCACTAAGTTTGTTAGCGGAACTGGGGCGAAGATAATATTAAAATTTCGTGGTTAATCTAGAGCGACTTGCATCCCTATCGATCAAACGGCATGTTTGAATTCCCAGTAGATGTGGATTATGACGCCCGTGACTGCGCACCGGTCATAAAAATCGTGACAGTCCCAAACGTAGAATTGACGGTGAGGACTCCTACTACGTAGGCGATGTATGCGAAGTTTACAATAGCCGCAGACTTAACATCTTTTGGTCAGAGGCACTCACCGAGGAAGAAATGGAACTCCTCTCATGGAAAGAAATTCTGGCCTACCTATATAAAAAAAATAGGGGAGGAGGAGGTTTGCTTAGGAGCTCCACCATCGTATACGTTGATTGCGCCTAGTCACTAGAGGTGCTTAACATCTACCTACCATAAGTATAACATCATACCCCGTAACATTGTCTACGCACACGACTTTCATCGGAAGGTACAACACGTCTTTCTAACGTCTCGAGTATCACATTTCTGCTAGTCATCGAGTCAATATTGTACGCATCCAATTGTAGTGTTTTTACGGGAGACGCTTAAGAATTGTCAACCCAGAGGAGCTCCTCACAGATAGATTTGTCACATCCAAATGTGTGAAAGAACCGGTAGATGTAAGTTTTTATTCAGCCTCTAGAATAGTCTTCTAGATTTACTTTATTTTCCTCCTGGCTAGTTCGAGTAGTAAGCTTCTGATCACTCAGTGGGTTTCTATCAAACATCACCTACGCGTCTTGATGCATTTTTTTTTTCATAAAGGGTTTTAATAACTATATAACTTAAAAATCTTGTTCTTTAGTTGAAGTTTGTTTACGAGGCCGTATTATGAAGCTTATAAAAAGCACTTGTCTAATACCAATATATTTCCCTCTGGAAGTATCTATTTTATGATATTTTAAAATGCTAATTTGAGATATAAAATGGTTTTATGGTTGAGTTAAAAAATAACTTACAGTGAGTCATAAATACTTAGGAAGAACATAAATTAGTTGCTGTAACGATTTTGTTAAGTTATCTGTTCCCTACAGTACGGTGCAATATTTAGTGGTCATTTTTCACGGCAAAATTTATGTTCATATGTATAGTCCTCTGAAATGTGTCATTAACTTACTAACAGTGTTCATTCGTACTATGTAGAATGAGTTATAGGACGAATCTGGAGTCTGGAGCAGACGACCCGTGCAGTCTCGGTGTAATATTAATGACGAATGCGATGCAAATGAGGCTCTCTGGTGCCGACACGGCGCTATAAAAACCCGGCGTCGTGGTCCCCCTTTGAGCTACTGCAGCAGGAGGAGTCGGACAAACCTAATGAGCGACACCACATTGTCGTTTAAAACAATGCAACCCCATCCCACTTATAATGTTGAAAGTGGTAAGAGATAAGTGAATACCTATGTGTTCCACTAATAATCCTACGGGTAGTATTATTGTTTGGGTGACGTTTAAAGTTGCGTTTTTTTCTTTGAAGATAGAATTTATAATCTCTAAATTAGTCGCGGATATCATGTATCCGCATAAAATACGTAGATAGCTAGTAATTTGAGGGAACATGTTTAACCTCGCAATGAGGTCAGCTGAGGCCTTTGAATTATAATATACTTATGTTAACTTTGTACAGCACCTAAGCTGTACAAACTGTAAAACAAGAAAAGTAATAACTTAAAAGTTTCTTTTGCTTATTGAAGAAAAATTTACTTCTCTCAAAATTATTGTCATGCACAAAAATGAAGGACGCCATCGTCGAGTGCCATGCTCTTCGATGAGCTACTAAATTAATCAAAACTAGCGGGCGGAATGCATTCAGGTCATTATTTGACCATTTATGTTGATCAAGCTTTCTTTGTTTTCTATTTTTTTAATCCCACACTGTCTAAATTCGATACAAGACTAATAAACTTTTATTAAACATAGAAAAAACGACAATAAGCTCTGAACAGAACAACAATGATTGAGAAAACCAATTCATTGTGAGGTAGTGGAATATCCTGATTGCGTGTAAAGACTGAAGTGTCACTCATATGAACAAAACCGTGTACCTATACAGACTCGTAGACCGACGTAGACAAAGCGCTACGCACAGCACTTTTGAGGCTGTGGAACATGAACATGGGAGATTCTGTCACTTGGTCACGTGTAAAGGGTGAATGAGTATCAAAGGAACGGCGAGATAAGTGGAAAATAAAATAAGAATCACTGTGAAACAAGCTGAAGCGGGATTGATTTGATTTGTTTTTACACCATGAGTTTATTAGAGATATCCTTGACAATTTTTTCAATTTTTTTTTTCATTTTTTCACAATTTTTTTTTCAAATTTTTTCACAAAGTGTGAGTTTTAAAACATACGTCACTTATTACTGGTAGTTGGCCCTGTTAGAGTGACATAAATCCCTCCATAGAAATTCTGTTTTGCATTTACAGAAATTTGGCTAGGTCAATTTTTCGCAAAGTTCTCGTAGAATGTCTACATATAAGCAGATAAGCAGAAAGCAGATATTTCAATATAAATATCGGTCATTATTTACATCTGATCTGCGTGTCCTACAGTTTCACTATGGCACTTATATAGGGGTGGAGGACGTACCTATAGGAACACCATCAGGAAGGTATTCATTTGCTTTGCAAAAACATGGTTAGCAAAAAAAAAGCCACTAAAAATCGGACTTGGAAATCCGATCCTGGTTACTACCGCACATATTCTACACAAACATACAAGGTCAGCCCGTTTCATCGTCGAGCGGGTGGATTCTCAACACTCGCGCTACAGAACCGGCATACCTAAGTCCCCAAGCGCTTTCAAACATATCCGGACCATAATAGCGATCGATGTCACGGTTTTTGGAATGCAAATGCAAAATAAACGCAAATATCAAAATAACAATCGTGCTACTGTTAATTTCGCCGATATTCCTTGCCCTGAAAGAGAAGAAAAAAATAGAAATTGAAAGAGGCCTTAGTTGTGACCTTAATATTAGTTTTCAATGGCTGTTTTAGCTTCTTACCCACCCAGCACCCCTTTGGCTCCTCGGTCCCGAAAAAATTGATGGAACTTAGGACACGTAAATGTAAATATTTACCAAAATTAGTCCCCCTCGACCCTTCTTGTAAGCGGGAAAGGGGGTAAATTTTAAATCTTCAATAGGAACTCATATTTTTTTATTGTAGGATTTACCGGCTGAAAATTCATATGCAATTTGAATACTATCCTCCCTTCTTGTAGGCTGGGCTCAACATTTCACGTGGTATCCTATTGTGCGACACATCAACATAATTTTTAATGATTATTATACATATTTACCTTATTCTGGTAACATTCTACTACTAAACTCTTAAAAATTTGATTATGTATTATCAAAAAATTATCTAAAAATATAAAAGTGAACTAAATCAACTGTTTTATCACAAAAATTCTCATTTCTGTATTTTCTGTTTGCAAATGAGGCTGGGAGAACATTTAGAGAAACCAGTAATTAAATACATTGCTACTGTAAATTAATCGGCGCGGAGCATACTATGTCATTGATGCTTCCTAAAATCCCTAGAGAACAAATAAAAGGTAGAGAGCAAATCAGTCTGCATGATAAACAATTCAAAGCAAAAAGCTTTTTAATATAATTTTAAAATAATAATATTGTTGTTCTGCTCGAAAAATAATACAAATATAGTTGCTAAAACCGAATGCTTCCTTTTTTGTGAACCAAAAGATTCCACACTATACTTGATAATGTTCGCTTCTTTACAAGCTCCTATTATACACTGTAGATAATATGATCCACGTCTATCGAAAGATGAACTATTTTGTTATGAAGTTCCGTTTTTATTTTACAATTATTATTTACTAGTGCCAATGTATCTTTAAATAATTTTTCTTTGAAAATCTTCTCTAGTTCGCAGAATAATTTTGTATTTATGTTGCATTCTACTTTCTTCCCACCTCTTTGAACATCAACATGTGTGAATGGTTTCTCCTAGCAGCCGTGAAGGTGTGGACGGTGGAGCAAATCCTTGGGGAACACAACGCTTCCGCCAGACGAGCAGACCGGCTCATTAGGAGAGAAAACACATTATTATATGGCCCGTCCCAAACTACACAGGCCAGAGAGGCTTTGACGAGATCTGACGCCGTTGTTTTATTCAGTTGACTCAGCTGTCACGATAAATCCGCTTTTCTTTATAAGGATGCTCCCTTTTCCAGCGACAGAAAATATTCTTCAATTTGTGCTTGAGTTTCAAGGGGAAACACTACCAGTATTTCTAGTCGGATTATTCAAAAACAAACGACGCGCTTCTGTTTTATGAATATTCAAAAACTTTTATTATTTATTTATACAGTTTTGTCACATTTCAACGTTGAAATGCTATTTTCTTCTAAACCATAATATAAGAGTACCTAATTTATCTTTAGTGATTATGGTATTTATGGAGTTATTTAAAATACTGCAAGAAAAAAAAAATCGAGTTTATTCAAGCATTACACCCACGACATACCCTAATTTTGAAAAATATTGAAAAAATTACGACTTTTTATTCGATCATCGTTGTTACGCCCCCTAGCGGCCATTTTAAAACCTAAAACGTATTTTCCAACGATTTTTTATGAAGGCAATTTTCCTTGAAAAAAAATGGGCCTGAGGCTGTTTGACGCTTAGTTCCTGAGATATTCCCGGCAACTATATTGCTAATGACTCACCCGGTGAAATTGAAACGAAATGTTTCGTTTTAAACTTTTTTAAATCGGTCACGCTTAGGCTACATAGACCGAGGTGTTCGTCGAGCCCCACCCTTTATAGGTATTAGTTTCATTATCCTGTTTCATTAAAAATCTCGCTTTTCACGAAGTCCATAGGCATATAATTTTGTAGTCGTAAATGCCGTAAATGTCGCAAAAGTCAGTAGGTACTAAATATCAGTAGGTACTTTAGGTATTACCTTAGCATTTCTTGAAACCTGCCTAATGATTTTAACGTTTCGAATGTTTCCCAATTACTTATAAGCTTTTTATCTGTTAAACAACTTGTCTTGCAGTGTAAAAGAAGTTTGTATAGGTAGTAACAGATTCCCAATGCATGAATCATTATAAATTAAAACTTCGGGTGACAAAACTTTAATATATTAGGACCAAAAAAATATATGTCGCAATCCGATGATTTTGATTTATTGAGATCATTTCCTTGAGAAACTTTTCAATAAAAACGCAACCATCAATTATTCAGTAGGCGACGTCTCTGTCAGGATCATAAATGACTTATCCAGGAAAAGAATGTACAAGAGTCTCTAGGAAACGAAGGTAGATAAAAGAGGCCGATCCTAGAAACCACAGAACAACTCATTCTTCTCGACGAAATTAAGACAGCTCCCGCCAACAAGAAAGCAACTTCGCCGACAAAAAAAAACGAATTATCTCGCAATCTTTGAATTCCCGCAGAGAAAAAGAATGCCAGTCACTCGTTCTACACATCAAAAGCAGGAGCTCTAGTTTACGAGCAATTCTGAAATTTCCACTCACTTTGTAAAGTAGCCGGTTAGTAAACACGTGAAGACTATTAATTTTTAACGAGTTCATTCATTATAAGTTTACCAGGTTTTAAAACATCCTCTGGTTTATTGAAAACTTGAATAGGATAGTTGAAAATCCACTTCCTATATTTACGTTTTGTCATTTTGCTACTGAAAGGTTTCATTCAGATTTGAGCGCCGAGTTTAAGGTCATGTCATGTTGTTGGTTTAGCACCAAGTTTTACTCCCGGTAATTGGATGTGGAAATTTCTGAGGGTATTGAAGGTAGGAAAACAGTTAAGACTGTGATGAGACTTCCGTATAGAATTTCTAGGTGAGTTTGCATCAAGTTTCAGAGATTATCGCTCTTTGCAAATCCTTTACAAGTTTTAATGAGAGTTTTTAGGTGTTCTTCGTATCAGATATTCTCAATTACTGCATTAATAAATAATAATTCATAGCTTATTTCAAAAGCTGATTCGAAGCTGAATTTCTCGATGAATTTTCTGAAAAAGATTTGCCGCTTCGAAATATGAGTGTCAACTTTGAAATGTTGCCATAGAGAATTAACGTCGTAAAAGGAGTTTTGTAGAATCTCCATTTCAACATAAATGCGAATAGAGCTTATTATTACGTTAGAGTATCTAAGATACAAGATACAATCTATCTATCGACAATCTTGTATCTTAGATACTTTAACGTATCTTTTTTTGATGATACTCCCATTTCTGCTCGCAACCAAAATAATAACCCTAACGTTGCCAAATGCAATTCCCCCAAGGATTCAGTTAGCTTTTTAGGTCGCAATATTTCTGAAAACGGCTTTAAGCCGGTTGAAAACAAACTCAAAACTGTTGATAGTTTCCCCAGATCAACAATTGTGTCACAACTCCAACGATGTTTGGGCATGGTGCAGCGTGCCTTGCACGCTACGTTTTCTTTTTCAAAATTTTGATTCTCGATTTAGAATATTTTTATAAAGTTCAGAAGAGTTATGTTTGACTGTACATTTTTGCTGGTGTAAGAGACTGTATTAGGCAAAGATCACGAACGAACATCTGGCGGCTATTAAGAAATTCTTGCTTTTGTTATTTAAGTAAGACGTAGAAAACATGTCTGGTCGATTTTCTGTCCCGGTTCTAGGTTTTCAGAGTTTGAAAAGCATATCATCTTATGCGAATTAATTTTCCGCGTCTAATGAGACCACTCTCATCTTGCTGCTCTAAATTTCCGATTAGTTATCCAGATAAAACCTAAAATATTATTTCTTTGGGTGAGGGTTAAAAGAAAAGAAGAGGTTGTTGAGAGAACCCATAAAGAATCATATAAAAAACTCGCATTTCGTTCCAAGACACGCCAGGCCTCGCGTATATGCGGATTCACGATTGTGACATTAAGGTTTGGATAGAGGGAGAACTGGAGAGATTGGTTGTGCTGGCGAGAGTGTGCCGACGTATATGGTGAACGATCTGACTTCGTCGCGTGCGAGATTTAAGTGTTGCATACCATCAATGATGAGATTTGGATTTAAAATAGGTCAACAGTTTCGGTTGGACAGTGGTTAGTGCGCTTGAGTAGCGTCATTCCAGGAAATTATAAATGGAGGTAAAGGACGTTTCAGGTTCATTTTTCGGTCTAAATTCGGCAGTTCAGGTAACTTGTATACAATTCGCAAATTAATATTAGTCCCTTGTGTAAGCACACATAGATATGGTGAAGTTATTTCTGTGAAAGATGCAGTCTTACGTAAGTAATCTTCTGAATTTAATTTTGGTCATTATAACTAATATTCGCTTTCTTGTCTTTACAGACAAGGGACTTACTTACTACTAGACTTAATTTTGGGCTTCTTATTTCTGACTGACTAATTACTTTTGAACTTTAGTTTTGACTTACTTTTGAGCTTCAAGTTCTAGAGTGTTAGGTCCCGACTTCCAGTTTTAATTTTTAACTACGAATTTTCGATTTCCAGTTTTTGATTTCGAACTTTGAATTTCTAAGTTTTAACTTTTGATTCCTGAATTTTGATTTCGAACTTCTATTTTCTGAGTTTTGAGTTCCAACTTTCAAACTTCTGATTTACATGAAAGTTTACATAAAGATTCGATCATGTGGAGGCTTATGTAGGTACCTACTTAGGTAGGTATACTAACCTGTGTGAAGGGTTATATTTGAAGAAGCTTGGAGAAATAAAGAAGAGTGGTGGAGTTTAGTTTGGAGGCATGGGAGGTTTCATCAGGCAGAGGTCCTAGCACTTTGATATTTGGTCGTCACAAGGTTGAAGGGGGAGCAGTCCAGCTCATCCGGCACCTGGAGCACCAACCAAGGGGTGCTAACACCAGTACAAAGGCAGTTCCAGTAACCATGCCAGCCTATTCTTTGATCATCGCGCTTAGGTTAGAGGAATCTTAGTTCGTCAATTTTGGGATGGAGTTTTGAATAATAAGGTATGTCTTTATGAGTGAATAAACTTTTGCTATTTTCCAACAACCAAGAAAATTAAATAAATTCAAGTACAGTGTTTAATTGATTTCATCACCTATGACTTTCTAAGTGAATCTGATTTTTGATAATATGTTATGAACTTTTATTGTGGTCAATAAGTGACTAATGTAATGGTTATGTGTAAAAATAATTTATTAAATTTATCGTGTGTGTTTAGGATTTCGAGTTAGAGATGATCATTTTGTAAATTAAATTTTGAATTTCAGATTTTTGTAGGTAGATACCGGTTTTTATATTGAAACTTTTATTTAAGATAAAGATAAATTTAAATTTTTGATAGATAACTTCTGATCTAACTCCGAGTTCTATTCAGAATAATACCTATGTGTTAGTTTAGAAATTGATTAATAGAATATGAGCTTTAGAAATTTTATCTGAACTATTGAAATGATATAGGTACCTATCTTGAATTTTAGTCATGTAAGTTTGATATCATTGGTAATAAGGTAATATTTATGTTTGAATGTTTGAATCAGGATTACTGATTTTGATTATTAAATTTATTGTTTATGTGTAAGATCTATTGGTGATTACCAGTCTATTGTACTGATGAAATTGATTTTAATAAATCTTTGTATTAAAATTCAACAATTTTAGAGTATTGAGAATCAACCCTCCTCATGTTCTTTTAAATCATTTATTCAATAAGTAGAGTAACATCAAGAATAAGGTGATACATTCTGGTATATTTTGGTGATGTTTATCATTTTTTTTTTTTTATATTGTTTTTAAAAATTGTTAGGAGTTACTACGGGTCCAGTCTGGTTCGGTGAATGCTGGATTTTCCAGAGGAAGGCCACATTTATCTGTCCTGGACTGGATAAACACAACGTACCTTTTGTTTAAGTTTGGTTTAGTTTGACACTTTGGAAATTTAGACGATCACTTTTCAAAATTTAAAATTTATTTTCGTTTTGATATTTAGAATATTTGGGTGGGGCATTCGAAATTTGATATGTCCTACTCGACAGGCCAATGTGGCTAATGTTACAAATTTGCCTAGACACATTGAGATCTGTCAATAGCCACCTCTTTCTTTTCCGGGTTAAGGTAAGTGAATAATTTTTTATTATTCAATTTTTTGAGTGGGAGTAAGTGAGGGAGAGGAAGGCTCCAATGGTCAATTTTTACAGACGTTTTATACCACATGCTGCACACGTTCAAGATCTTTTACATACCGTTTATGGTTCTAAAAACTCAAAATTATAATGGGCCCCCACGCTGAATATCGCATTTCTTCTCAACACAAAGCTGACCCTCACCAAAGTAAGCACACTCAGTTTCCCGCATTTTGGCCTGGTATTACATCAGGACAACTTCGACCCTTAAGTTTTTCTCCAGGAAGCTCATCAACAGAAGCAAATTGATCATACTCTACCTATGATCGAGAGGTAGAGTGATATATGATACCTAATTATCATATATTCTGCATCAACCATTTCCGTTACGCTCTAGAAAGACACAATATTACCTGTTTCACGGATCATTAACTTCTTACTTATGCTTTTCCTCAGCGCTCAGATAAAACTAGCCCCCGGAAAAATATACCTAAAACTTTCATTTATTCTGAGTTTAACTCTGATATAAGACATATTTCTGGTCAAGATGAGGCGCAGTAGAGGACACTCTGTTTCGAATTGACGCCGCTACTACTATTCCTATCTACAATCAACTCGCAACGGCACAAACTAACGATTGCGAGCTAAAACATCTCCTAAACAGTAAGATACAACCAAATTTGAGAAATATTGAACTAAAAAACAACCTTCACCTCTACTGCATCCCTTTCAAGTGTGTCAATCGCCCATACATCCCTGAAACACTGCACCATATCATGAACATTTTTTAGCACACTCTGGCAGAGCTGCGACTACAAAATTCATCCATAAACATTATTTATGGTCTCACGTGTCCAAAGGCATAAGTCAAGCATTGCATCTCGTGCCCACGCACAAAAATCCTCAAACACGAACGCACACCGCTAACACGTTTTCAAGCACCAGATTGATCTAATTGATATAATATTGATATAATAGTCGTGCCTCTGGCAGCTTCCGACGGAAACAGATTTTCACTTACTTATGTGGATCGTTTCACCCATTGGTCAGAGGCTAGATCAATCCCTGACCAGACAGCCGACATCGTAGCCCAAGCGTTTGGGCAGCATTGGAAGTGCCGTTTCTGTGCCCCAGGCCTCATTGTTACAGATCAAGGCTTGAATTTTGAAGCAAACCTTTTTTACACCCTCAAACAGCTTATGGGAGCCAAGGTCAATCACACTATCGCTTACCACCCATAAGCAAATGGTCTAGTCGAAAGATGGCATCGCACTCTCAAAGGTTCACTCACCTGCCGCCTACTAGAAAGAGTAGTTCTACTAGATCTACTAGATCTTTGCGTTAAAGGAGATCTACAAGCTAGTCCTGCACAACTAGTTTACGACTGTATACTACGACTCCCCGGTGAAAACTACAAACTGTACTAGTTTGTCTATACTACATCACTGGATGAGTGTCATATTCTTCCGGATCACTCTTGTCTCACACTCATATTTCGTTTTCAAGTTATCTGCACTGACACCAGCGTACAAGCCTCCTTCACCAGCCAGGTACACCACAAAAAAAGATACTCGCACATCCTCATCTCAACACGCACCAGTATGTTTTCCTTAGAGATGATACTGCCTCCCATCACGTATTCCAGCATACCAAAATCAGCCGCAACACCAAAACATTCACTATCCTGTCTCACGGCAAATGGCAAATGTCATGTCATCCCCAGAGATCAACTCAAACCAGGTTACGTTCAAGCACCACTGTCAGAAGAAAACAACCGTAACATACCTGACTGGAACGAGAAACTCGCATCTTTATCGTTTTCCCCCAGGAGAAGATTTAGGTATCATTCGAACAATGAATTGAATGCGTTTAAGTCAGTTTGAGAGCCACTGACAACTACATAAAATTTGTTCGCGTACCTAATGACATTTTATTTCTTGTGCTGTACATTTAATTCTCATTCAAAACCAATGTTGATGACGTATACTTATTTACACGGGATGGAGTGTTTAGACAAATTGGAGGGTTTCTATGAGAACCACGTATTTGAAACAAACAAAAAATCGAACTATCAGAAGGATGTGTATTCTTAATCGATACATAGGGCTCTTTAAACTTAATTGTATCTACTATAGGTACATATAGTGTTAAGTTTCAGTGTAAATAAATAAACTACTTTGAATGTGTGTATAAATACAATAAACATCTCGCATTTATAAAAGTGTTTCTTTCGACTTTTTACCCATACAGAGTTTCTAAGACTGTAAAGCAAGTTTGTAATTTGCTGAGCTCACAGCTTAGAAAGTTAGCAATTTCGAAAAGAGTTAACTACTTTTCAACTTGGTATTCTTCGAAGTAACGTGTGAAAAAATAAAATACCAGGATTCAGTTATGTAAGACACTACATAGAAGTGATACATTGATACTCTCTTGTAGTTGACCATAGCAATACGTTAGTGTCAGTCATATCTAGCATAAACTAATAGTTAAATCCATAACTTAATTTGAGCAGTTCGAGTAAAGTACCAATTTATAAGCCCATTTGAATCTCGAGCAGCAACCAGCCTTGTAGTTATTCATCTTCACTTTGCCCATACAATGTTTGCTGCGGTTGTTCCCGGGCCGTCCTCCCTGTCCGAGTCCTAATCAAAGGCGTTGGCCGAACATCCAATTAGCGCCCTTGACAAAGGCCTGTCAGATCTCCGGTAATCAGAGAGCAAGACGCAGGTGGCCGGCGGCTAATTGCTGCAGGAGACGGCCCGGTCAGGACACGACGCCGACACCTTCCGACGCGTCCCCTTATCTCGTTGGCTCATAAAACACATGGGAAACGTAGTAGGTACTATATAAGGACATGTTGCACATATTATTAGGAGGAATTCGTGCAATATATAAATAATATTTGAATTGAATCAAATAATTGAAGATATAATTTTTCAAAATAAATGAAATTGGAACTGAAATTAAATTATTGTGTCAGCTGAATTTTATTACTGTTCAGATAATATTAAAAACTAAGCAGCTTATTGGGCGACGTTCCATTGACTAGGCCCCTCAAATAGCTGAGTGTGCCTTGTCGCGTTCTAGAACGTGAAATAGACATCTCAACTAGTCATGGCACGTTGCAGTCTCAGCAAGATGCCGCATCGAACTCTCATTATTTTTGACAACCTTAATTGATTTATGGTCTAAATGGCAAAAAAGCGAATACTCGTGCGACAAAATTAGAAAGGGTGGAAATTAATATATATTCAAGGTAATTAAAGTTAATGAGGAAGGTAACACCTCGCTCTCCTTTTAGGAGACGATGGTTTTAATTTATGGCTTTAGGTCATCAGGATGATACCGCCAACTTTCCAACATTAAATTTAAAAGTTTTTAAGGAAGGAAAATATTTTTAAATATTATATTTTAAAATTATTTATATCAGGACACAGTTTTTTTCGACACAAATTTTCGCAGACAGCATGCAAGAACTTCTGCTGCTACAGAAAAAATATTTTCTCTACGATTGTTCTAGAATAGTCACATTCTGGTACAATTTTTTAGTTTGGAATGTCATTATTTTAAACTGGATCAGCATTTACTTTACCTCCCGCATATAGGAATGTAAACTGAGAGAATGAGAAGAAAGGATTTGATTGGCTACCAACTAGAAACTACCAACTAAACTACTAGAAACTACCATAATTAAATAAAAACTGCTAAAAGTAACATATTTTTTTCTACTATCACTATATTATGAAGTACTACTTGGCGCATCATTATTTGTACGCAAACTAAATTAAAAGATTTCTCACGTATATAAAAGTGTGCGAGAAAGTGACATGAGGCATACGCAAAGTTCATTAATCATAACCTACCGTACAGTTTTGCAGTTATGACTGAGAAGTTGACGTATAAAAAGTAGCGATCAATAGTCCAAATCACTGACTAAGCACTGTGCAATATTTATAAAATAGACAACATTCGATGACAACAATAGTGATGCGGGTATAAAACAGTCGCTCTTGAAACAGTATCTATTTAATTTTACTATGAAATCATTTATTTATAATAAGTATAGTTTATAAAACTCAAAACACTTGGCTTAACCGAATTGGGAGAGCAGGTATTATAAACTTCTAAAATCAGTTTAATCATGGAAATGGGTAGGTACCGCGCAACTCTATTAAATTATATAAGGTAAACATACCTATATCTGTCAATTTTCAAAACGAAATACACCTGTCCTATACATGACCATAGGTATAGTCATAAATTGCTATTCATGAATTTAGGTAGTTTTCGCGTTTATAAAAGTAATCCCAAACAATGTACTACTAAAAAATCATTTATTTTGCTGTGAATCCGAAAGAAAACTTCCTATTTTTTAATTCAGAACGCTCTTTTTTAACATAAGTCTGTTGATAAAATTATGCATAAAAGGTCGTAATTAGTTTTTTGCATGTCAACATCCTTTTTGATGTTCTATTTGATGAAGCTATTTAACGAGATTTTATGATGTTGAATAGGTACCTAAATGCATGCATCACAATTCGTAATTTATTACAAAGAAGGAAAAAAAAGCGAAAAGCTTAATCGATGGGATAAAGAGTATAAATATTATGGAAATTGATTGTCATATTTTAGAATACGTAGGTACTGATTTCTGAATGGACCACAGAAGAAGTTTACCGGCAAGTTTATAGGTAGGGTATACATAAACAGTTTTGTAAGTTCTTCAAATCTCGTCACTTGCTTCCGTGCATGACGTGGCAGCTTTGCCTCAATTACGGTTGATTGATGATAAATTCATGAAACTACTTAATAATTAAAAAAAAAAAAACGTATATTCTCTGTGACCTAGCAAACCAATATGCTCGACAAAGCGCGCATAATAAATACATCCATAATGAATATGTAAATAATTGAAAAGAACCGACAGGCAGTGAATTGAACATTTTCGTTTTTCGTTACAATTTTGAATAACAGGTTTCCTGAAAGTCATAATATTGATAATAATATTTCTGAGTTTACAATGTTTAGCAAAAGTGTATAATTATAACCTCAATTGATAAATGAGCGTATTTTTCAAGTCAGGCAATTATAAATATTTCCACCATTTTAAAAATGTGTCACCTGAAATTAATTGTTCAAAGCCATAGTTTATTAAGTTAGTACTATACAAGGTGGGGACTTTAACTGGAACTATTTCTCTAGAAAATGAGGGGAAAGTATTTGAAAAAAAAATACAAAAACACGTCAATTCAGATTTTTTGTTCTTGTTTTAATCTTTCAGAATAAATTCTTGGTACAAAAATCACGAAAAATCTCATTTGCCGTGTTTTTGCATTTTTTTTCTTATACTTTTCCCTGAGAAATAGTTCCACTTAGAATTCCCACCCTGTATAGTTATCTACTATGAAAATTGGAGTTCAATTCATTTGAAAACATAATAATGGGTACATAACTTTAGCTTGTGTTACCCCTTTTTACAGGGATATATTTAAATAACCCACCTTGTAGCCTACATCATGTAATATGACATAATTCTACACTAAGGGTTCATTTATCTCTCGAATTTACATTTTTATAAAACTGAATACGATTACTCAAACTTTGCTCAATAACAAGATATGAATATAATTTTTTGCTCCAGAATGTACTAAGTTCTCGTCGTCGGTGGAAAGTGATTTTTTGCCAGTTTCGCGAGTTTCCTTGTCCGCAGCGGGATTTTTAATTAGTCGGTGAAGTTAATTTCCGGAGATGGCGAGTGTCAGTTACTCGACTTCCGGCGATGGTGGGAAGTTTAATCGTCCTCCAAACGTATTAGCTGGTAATCTTTGGATACATCTGAGGCGAGCTGGATCCGGGTCTCAGGGGAGTTGTCATGCTGGTTTCTCTGACTTTAAACAACCTTCGAGTCAGGTTAAGCAGCAATCCTGTACCAAACCCAGATGGATTTGGTGATAATTATTGGTAACGTTTTGGTTTGGCTAATTAGGCTGTAAGATCGATAATTATTATTCTTGATCAGATTGCAGGAAGAATTTATCAGAAACTCTTTGCATATTCTATAACGATTTGGCAGAACTACGACAAAGAATTGAGGAGAAGTTCATCGAGATAAACAATACACCTGAACTGTTACGGAGTGCCGTTAGTTGAGTGAAGCAGAACTCTGTATTAAAATGTGTCCAGGAGGGTGGAGAGCATTTCATTCACCACAGAAATTAATTAATTTTATTGATTCTATTTATCTATTTTATAAAAATGTCGATAAAGTGAGAACCTATTTTATTAACATTCTTGAATATTTTGACAACTCTAATTAGTTGCTAGTAGTCAACTGTAAAAACAAAAAGTGGCGTAAGTTAAGAGAAAACCTCTTTGTGTCAGGGCCTATTCCAAACGGTTTCCATTTCGAACACCCTTTACTGATCTAAGAATAGATAATTAATAATTAAAAAATGTTTAGTTGTGTATTTGGTGGCCCATTTATCTAAAAAGACAACGAGTTATTTTGTAAAAAAAATTGAACAATGATAAAAGTCTAAACCGGTAGCAGGCATAAGTTAAAATAATCTTTTGGTATAACACTTAGGTACAACTCAGAATAAAGTTCGAACCAAGCGATGCTGATCAAAATGAGTTTATCTTTTCACAAGAAACATTTCTTGTGCTGTGAATAATCTGATCGGGACAGGTGAGGAATTTTATATTCATACAGGGTGTCCTAGCTCATTCAAAGCGGTCTCTGTGAACCAAACGATGGATTTTTTCAAAAAAAAATTTGCATATTAAAGTACAGGATCAAAATGACCATTATTTAAAATTATTTTGGACTATGCAGAGTGTCCCATATGACAGTGGCATATCAAAGTTATGTTTTTTTAAATGGAATGCTCCTATGTTATTGCATTTTTAGATTGTCTGAGAAGAGGATATAAGATTGGCTTTTACAGTTGGTGTTTTAATTGAGAAGTTTGTGAGTTATAAACAAGTGAAAATCGCCGTTTCTGAAGTTTAAAGTCCTGTACAACAGAAATGGCTCAAGATTGAGAAAAATGGCTTACATGTCCCTATTTTAACTTTCTATGTAGGTACTATTCTATGGTAACGAAACATTTTTGTACTTTCTTTGTTTTTTTTTATTTCGCGACGCGTGGAGAAATCTCAGAATTTTTCAAGTTTTTTATCACCCTGTATACCTAAACATTTCATCTACATCATAAACTGTTACGTATGAAAAGTTAAAATCGGGACATGTAAGTGATATGCCACTGTCATATGGAGCACTCTGTATACTCCAAAATAATTTTAAATTATGGCCAATGTGATCCTGTAGGTACTTAAATCTTGAAAAAAAAAATGTCCGGCTCGAATCAGCTGGAACACTCTGTATAGAAAAAAAAACTTATCCAAATATCCTCTAAAGATATTATCGGTTGAAATAAAAACAATGTAGATGTAAATTAATATAGAAATTATAATAGTGGCTAATAACACTCCAGTTCTAATTATTCAAGAACAGCGGCACAACTTTGATTCATTCCAGTTGTCGCTTTAATCTTGTTTTAGGTAATTGCAGTTAGTCTCCCACTTAAGCACAGAACTAATATGCTCTAACATGCTACTTAACAGACTACTAACACATTGTAAATGCACTTGTGTAATGCAACCGTTGTAGGACCAATCACGACAGAACGTACGTAACATACACACAACTCTGGTAGGTACACCCAAGTCAGAGGCTTTCGTCCTGTTTTAGGTTTAGGTAATTTCTCTAATAACTAAGGTAAGTCTTCTAAGTGAGCGTCGGAGAATCATACAGACCTATAATAGTGCAATTATTCAAAATAAACATACAATCGTGTCACTATTCCGTAAATGGATATACAAAATAATAAAGGCTCACGAAATAATAAAATAAGTAAGGTATGTTAATTATTGAAGTCACACCAGAGAATAATCGAGATAAAAGTGCGCAGTAAATTTTATGATCCAAGCAAGCACGCCTTGTGCTTAGCGTCTTATACCTTCTTATTGAGTACCTGGTTCATAAAATATACAATACAATTTACAATTTTCAATTAACAAATAGAAAATTTACAATATGATTTAGAATACAATTTAGTAACTTTTTTCAGTAACTTGTTTCGATATCTCTAACGCGAAGCAAAATATCGATAATCCGATCTTTTTGCGAAGACGCAGTATAGGCAGGGCTTAGAGATCAAATTTCAGTTAGATAAAAAAAAGGGACCAGATAAAAAAAATTATTGAATTGATTATTTCATCCACTTTGAAATTAACTAATTATTATTATTAAACAAAAAATACATAATAGTGTGACGAAGGAACACTGGCGAAATAATCTAGATTCGTGTTTGTTTTTATGGACCTTCTCTACAATTATGATGAGTCAGCTAAATCGAAACATTTCCAGCACCATTCTTCTAAATGCCAGAATTGTTCTGCGCATGTTCAAAATCGCTTGGCTGTGCCTAGAGCTAGACGACTTCGATGGCACGTCTGGGATGATATAAAAACGGCGGCGTAGCAGTGCACTCACAAAAACAAAACACACAGAAATCCCCCCCCCATCACACACAAAAACAAAACCGCACACACACTCGCAGAGAAAGTGGAACTCTTCGCAGACTCCCTCCAAGAGCAGTTCGAAATCAACCAATTCCCAAACAGCGAAACACAAGACACAGCCACAAAAGCCTCAGTCCACACCCACACAAAACCACATGACTCTCACCGACGTCGACGAAGTCAAAAACATCATCACACACCTCAAAAACAAAAAAGCCCCGGGAAAAGACGAAATTGGCAATATCCTTTTGAAACTACTCCCGGACTCATACACCCAACACATCACACAAATCTTCAACGCCTGCCTCACACAAAACTTTTTTCCACAACAATGGGAAAACGCCACAATCATACTCATACACAAGGCAGGGAAACCAAAAAAACACGCAGACAGTTACAGACCGATCAGCCTCCTCTCCTGCCTCGGCAAAACACTCGAAACAATCATCCTCACACGATTCAAAGAAACACTCGACGAGAAAAACACACTCCCCCCGGAACAATTCGGTTTTAGGGAGGGTTACTCCACCACACACCAAGCCGAAAGGCTCACATCACAAATCACCACGGGTCTCAAGCCTCAAAAACCACACTACACGGGCGCCGTCATGCTAGACATTTCGAAGGCATTCGACAAGGTCTGGCACGACGGGCTGTTGTTCAAAATGAGATAACTCGGCCTGCCCACACACATCATCAAACTCACACACTCCTTCTTAAACAACAGATCCTTCCAAATCCGAATCAAAAACCAACACTCAACCCAAAGAACCGCGAAAGCGGGAGTCCCTCAAGGTTCCCCACTATCCCCACACCTCTTCAACATCTACACAGCCGACATACCAAAACACCCAAACACACAACTCTACATGTACGCCGATGACACAGCCATCGCGTGCACACGACAAAAAACAGAACATATCGCAAAACACATCACAAAACACCTCGAATACATTTCCGACTGGGCGACCAGATGGAAAATCAAAGTCAACCCCGACAAAACACAAGCCATCCTCTTCGGAGCAACAAAACACAAACATTTCCAACACAGAGTGGAGTTCGAGCACAAGATGCTCCCGTGGGCCCCAACGGTTAAATACCTCGGGCTCACATACGACAAACAACTGGTCTGGAAAGACCACATACAACACAAAATCAGACAAGCCAGAGCCGCCCTCGGGCGCCTCTACCCACTCCTCAACAAACACAGCACACTAAACACAAAAAACAAACTCCTCATCTATACACAGGTAATCAGACCCGCCATCACATACGCCGCCCCCGCTTGGCACACATTCCCCAACCACACACTACACAAACTCCAAGTCATCCAAAACAAAACACTCAGAAGCATCATACAAACGCCCCGTTCACAATGAGCAACGAGCAACTCCACACAGAACTCAACATACCCACACTCAAAACATACATGGAAAACATCACCAACACATTCAAACAAAACACACCGCTCCACGATAGCGAACACATACAAAACATAGTCATTGACTAACACACCACTCAAAAACCACACCCCACATACATACAGCAAACACAAAAAACCCACCTCAAGAAAGACACACATTCCACACAACAGGAGTAACAGTAAATTTACTAACTCAATTTTCATTTATGTTCACAGTAGTGAGTTTAGTTTAGATCGAAGCGTCAAAGAGTAAAGAAGAATGAAGCTATTAGTTGTGTTAAAGAAGCAACAATAATTTGGAAGACTTTAAATTTGTGAATTAATAAAAAGTAAGAACATAACAATATTATGTGCCATACATGTCGACAATAACAGATTTCGGAACTTTATGCACTTTACTTGATGAGATTTCAATTTTGAATTATTTGACATATCGAGTGTAAGACTTGTTCTACCATAACGCTGCTAAATTTCGTCTTTACTCGGTGGCTCAGAAAATCGTGATGTAATAAAAAAAAATTACAAGAGGGTTTTGAATCTCATTACACAATAATAGTCTTAAGCAAGGCTCGTCGGAAGTCGTTTTGTTATTGACAACTTCCATATCTATATGCCGTTCACTTATTATAAAAGAATTGGGTTATGGTGTAGGGTGATAGAAATCACTGGGTATAACCGCTGTCAATCACTTGCTGGAGTTGGGTTATGTCTCTTTTTTATGAGGTTGAAGTTTTATGACAACGAACAGGGACATAGTTGCAAAATGGATTCTTGATATTTTTGCTATTCTTCTTATTATCTTTACGTCTTTATGGACTTTTTATTTTGGAACCTTTAGTCACGTTATTTTATGATATTGCAATCTTTATCTAGAAAGCAAACTCGTCAAGTCTAATAAGCTTGCCATAAATTATAACATGAGAAAAAAGTTTTATTGTATTTTGATATCTTAAAGGAACTAATTGTAGCGTTGGCCGGAGTAACGTTGTAACTTACATAATTTTTTGGAGTAATTTTTTCGATTCAGCACGTTTAAATGGGCAGAATGCTTCCACAAAGCTTTAATTGTTGCCTAATTTACCTTAAATAATATTTAAACAATATTTCAAGAATCGCTAAATGAAAAAAACATTCCATTTAATAATGTTGCAAGGTACATTTTTTGAGTCTCATGTAAAAATGTAAGTTACAACGTTACTCCGACCAATGCTCCAATTAAAGGAACTCTTAATTATAAAATAGATCAAAAATTAGTAATTACTTATTTATTATTAAAAAATAGAACTTTAGGTAGGTACTGAATCGGCCAATCGACTACGGTCATGGTGATTGCCGATCTTATTATTGGTGATGGCTGTTTGGATCCATTCTGGTAGATCCATGTTTCGTCCAGGTACACGAACGTTACATTTTCACTCGAATTTTGATATTGTAAGTATTTTCTTAGAAAGGTAATTTTGGATGCAACGACATGCTTTTGTTCACAAAGAATTTTGCGTCCGTTCACATATTCATATTTATAGCTGAGATATTTAAGAATTTTAAATAAACTAGTTCTCCCCTTTTCAAAATCCAAATGTTTACGTTCGTCTTCCAAAAGTTTTCCTACAGTAAAATGTTCGTTTTTCAAGTTATATTGCCAAATCAGTCGTTGCGAATCTTTCCGAAACGTCAAATTTTCATGATTATTGTCTGGTTTAGGTCGTCTGCCCAAAGGCTTAACTTCAAATTTATCATCCTGTTTAATTATTGTTTCAATCGCACTTACTGAATAGGTACTATAAAAGAGGAAAATTACGTAACATCATTTTATTAGGTGTACACTTAATAATACTTACACCCCAAATGTGTTTTACTTTCAATATGACTTGTCGTTCACTTAGGTTGTCATTTTCAGATTTAAATAACTTGAATGCCTTTTTTATACGAATTTTTTCTTCAATCGATATTAATTTCGGCATTATGAAATTTATAATGTCAAAAAATTAATATTTTTCTACTCCCAACTTTTAATATGCATATTAAATATGAATCACCAGTGCTTTAATGGGTCTCATTAAGATACAAATTTTCATTAAAGCACTGGTCAAGCTATCCAATGGCAGAGGAGCATTTGCAATCGAATCGGTTCCTTTTCGCTCACGATCGGGTCGGCAAGCCAACCGAAGTCACAGAGTTGTCATACTCACGACAAAAATTGCCTTGTGATATAAGTTCTGCATTTCTGAAAAAAAAATTCTGAACGTTTATTTAATTTAGAACATAAGTAACATTCAAAGAAAATTTATCAAGATTTTATGTTACCTTAATTAATTTGATAAGTAGGTATATGGTGTAAAAGATGGGAAGATAAAGGGCCGGTTGTTCAAACGTAAATTAAAAATTTTCAGATAATTACTGATTTTAAATTGCAGATTTTGAGAATACGGCGAACATACTTAATGATCTTTCATTTTTAATCATTAATTAACTCTTCTTAAAGGAAGCAGAATTTATTTTCAGCAATATCAGACCAATAGTTTGATAATACAGGGCATTTTAAAATCAGTAATTATCTGAAAATTTTTAATTAACGTTTGAACAACCGGGCAAAAGTATTATATCATTCGTAGCGCTCCGTGATATAGTATTCAAAGCGGCAACGCTGCGACCCGCGTTGCGCAGTCATACAATATCGTAATTAATGGCTGTCAGTTATTAAAATTATTAATTAATCTCAAAATCGAAGCGTAAAATTCGGAATTCGAACTTCGCATAATAAAAATTACGCAGTAGTGAGTAGTGCCCTTTAAACTTGATACTAAAACATGTCTCAGCAGAATAATCTTAGCAACGAAGAGAGAATTTGGTACCTAATATGCGTAAGCAAATAGCAACCTATCTTAAACTCAATGATCCGCAATTGTATATGGGTCATTGTTAAAATATATAATTTTTTTATCTTTTCTATGAAATAAAAAAGGGTCGTAGAAAAAATAGTGTATGGAACTCGCAGATAATGGCTATTAATACGCTCTTATGATGGTTAAGACACTCGCCTACGGCTCGTATCTTAACCATCATACTCGCGTATTAATAGCCTTCATTATAAGCTCGTTGCATAATATACTATTATTTGACAGTTAGATAAAAATTTGTCCGAATAAAAATTATCCTAGATAATCTACTAAAACTTCAATTAGACAACAAGGCTGTTAATCAGCTGAGGCAATTTGAGCGATTTGACAAGTGTCGGTGTTTACTTAACCTACAACACCTTGATCAGCTGATATTGTCAATCAAGATCTAGGGAGTTTTCATTTTTGTAAACCTAAAAACAAAAGTTCATGGCCTACCAATGCTTTTTTAATATGTGAACGGCATATATAATTAAGCAAGTAGATAAAAATAGTTTGGCTCCTGATTTTATGCTACATTATATTCTACTAAATATCTTATTGACGCAATAGTAATTACAATCGATTGAATAATAAATTGTCGAAATAATTCACCTCCAGAATTTAGAAAGGTGATTAATCGTGTATTCACACAAGACGCGGCAAGGACTCAGTTTGAACTGGCGCGGTTTCGAAGCGGAAACAACTTAAATTGGTATAATTTCAACGATTAATTAGAAAAGTTTACAAAGTAATCAGTCACCTTTTGTTTGCAGGGAGATAAGAATGCGACTCCACCTGATCTTGAAATTCGTTCACCATGTAACAGAACAGATAAATGTATAAAAATGTAAATAAATGTGAATTTAATTATTCTCTAAATCTTGGGAGACTAAACTTTTTCAAAATGCATCTTTCATTTTTGAAGTAAATTAGCTTGGCAATTTTTACAGCCCAGAGGAAAATAAAAAGCTTGTCAGTCGATATCACTGAGGTGGACAGATTGCAGCATTAATAGTAGGTACCTATACTTGAATAAAGTAAAATAAATAAAGAACGATATATTTCTTAATTTTCTAAAATTACTGAAAAATACAAATACATGTACAAATACAAATCATGTTTCGAATTTTTTGATCCTCTTTAGCAAAAAATAGCTCAACTTTGAAGCACTACGTATAGATGGCTGTTTTATGTTTTTCATCATAAAAAGCTGTTTTTCTCGAAAACAGTTCACATTAGATTGATCAAAAGCACCTTTTTATGTAGAAAACATTGACAGTTTAAAACGTGCTTTCACAATGCCAATTTTCCCAGTGTCGTAGAAATTAGGGGCAAAAATTTTAAAAAATTTTCATGTAACACTAAAATCTACGCCACTGCCATATGAAGAGAAATTTAAATAGCTCTTAAAAAGTAAATAATATTAGTGATAGGATGTGTACAAAAATTCAGTTTTATATCTCAAACGATTCTTGAGATATCGTCAAAAAAACGAAAAAAAAATTTTTGACACCCCCTATCTCGAAAACGGTGGGTTTGCCGTTAATAGGAACTTTTTTCTGAGAAAGTTTCATTTTTTACCATTTTCTTTTTTTGAGGTGATAGAGAATCGTAAAATAAGTGGACTTTCGTCACAAAATATTTTTCAGAAAGACGGAAGACGGAGATAATAACGGAGATAGAAGTGTTCAAAGTTAAAATATCAAAAACAGAATTCTGGGAATAACTTTAGGGTAGCTTGAGCGATATCGTTTCAATGTGTACACATAGTCCTGAGACCTGCGATCATTTTTAGAAAATAACTTTTTCCAAAACTGTCCAGCGGCATAGATGGGTGGTTGCCCCCATTTCCCCGCCCCAACTTCCATGCCTCTGGATACTTTGCACACATGATCATATTTATAAAAAATACGTTCTAAGTTGAAAAGAAAAATCTCTAGTTTTAGGGTAGATGTAACACGTGACACTAAAAACATGAATAGTATGCCAGTGTTCATAAAACTGTGTGAGTTTATTGAGTGTTTTCTTAACAATAGTAGAAGCGGTAAAATTTTTAAGTGTCTCTTTTAATCTATTTTTGGCTTATTTTGAAAAATGAGTACATATTTTGTTTGTCCCCTTTTTAAGAGTTGTATCTTGAAAAGGTTTTGCCATTATAGTGTGATTCTTTTTTACCAGAAATATTCCAATATCTGGAAAAGTAAACACTGTTAGAAAAATGTTTTTACCAAAAGTGGTTTTGTTCGGTGAGGGACATCGTTTGAACACAAAAACTGCCCTGCCCTCTCACCCCTTGCGAGGGAGTAAGGGTAGTCTTAAAATTTTGAATAACAACCCTTATTTTTTCGTGCGAATTTGTATTCAGCGACAAAAAATGCGCAAGATTTATGTGAAACATTTTTGCGATTAATCATAGATGGCATTGTAATCGACAAAAATTGATTGTTGTTAATTTCTCAAAATATCTCGAAAAGTAAGCACTCTGCAGAAAAATGTTTTTTTTTTTACAAAAGTGGCTTTGATCGTTGGGGGACAATCGTTCGAACACAAAAACCACTTATACACTTATGCACTTATACACCCCTTCCGAAGGACTTTGAAATTTTAAATAACAACCCCTATCTTTTCTTGCGACTGAAACATTTTTTCGCAATTTTTTTCGGTGAATACGAGTTCGCAATAAAAAATAGAGGTTAATATTCAATATTTCAAATTAACCCCCACTACCTCGTAAGGGGATACGATTTTAAAGAAAAAAGAGCTGCTGTAAGAAATAATAGTTACGGTTTAATTAACAGAAAAAATATTTCCGTTTTTATGGGAAAACATAGCATTTGCGGAAATAATCGTTGGTCAAAATGTTGTTTATTGAATGTTACTAAAAATTAATTACCTGAAACCCGTTTTTCCACCAAATTGACTGTCTCGGGGACTATTTACCAAAATTCCTGACATGATATTTAAAATTTTACTACTGGCTTTTCTGTAATCTTATGGAAAACTAAAGATTTCATGGCAAATGCATATTTTCCACGCTTGGTAAATTTCTCAAACTGAATAAGTCTCCAAAATTTGGTAAGGAAGCGTAGATACATTTTAGTTCGGCCACATAATACTCGTATGTATACTTACTAAATTAGCAACCTGTATTTAGAGTTATTAACACCACAGAATAATAATTTATGATGGGCTCATTTCGACTTTTCTGGCCAGATAGACTATGCTAACTTTTTTCGACAGTCTCTGCGTTCGGAATATTTAACTCGACTTTTACAAAATAAGCGTACAGAAAAAAATACACGCTTTTTTACATTTTGTAGGCAACACCTCTATAGGTACATATAAAGAGAAATACCTGTAGGTATAAGTAAACCTTTGGTTTTGTACATATAAATTTGCTCGATTCGGAATTGTGGTTTGAAACAAATAACCTTTTAGAAATTCGAGTTCCGTTCCAATGAATGTTTGCTTTGTGAGTATTAGTTTCCATTAAATTTCCGGACCTGGAAGCATTTCTCTGCAAAGATAACCGATGTGCAATCGAAAAAAGCGATGGGAAAACCGATGTTGGGGCAGAGAAAAATTACTAAACAGAGATGGCCTGCGAAGCTAAGAGACCTTTATCGTTCAAAGGAAAGGAAAATAAATAAATATATCGTATTGGATTTCAAATTCCCCGATAAAAAATGCATTACCCAGACATACGGCTGGAAAAGCAAAGTTTCACATTGGCATCGCATGATGAACGATCTACCGGTATATTATTCATATATTGTATTATAATCTGTTTACGTTTTGACTGTACACTATAATGAAATCGGAAAATAAAACTGATTTATGGACGCTGAAATACGTTTTTCCATTATTGTGGATCCAATTAATGAATCGGCCTAGTCGAATCCTTTAAAACCGATCAATAAATAATGCTTGACCGAGCAAGAAATAGTTCCCGCAGGAAAAGCAATAAAAACCCTCACATAATACAGAAATCATGTTGAACGCGAAAAACGAAAACGCTCATCACGTTTTTGTTTACCTTTAACAAGTTCACGATCGTTTAAATATTTACATTTGTGTAACGTTTTGTTAGTTTGTGTGTTCATAAAATCACAGAATTGCAAAATAAGTAATTATTAATAATCTCTGGGTTAAAATATATTGATTAACAAATTATTCCCTGAACCCCTAGATTCTTGCACCAAAAAATATTATGGGCATGAAAAACAGAGAGGACGAATTAACAGAGAAACGTGATCCGTTCTACCAAGGAGGAACGGTATGACAAGTCACCAATCAAGTTAGCAACATTTTCGTCATAATAAGAAAACCTGACCTCAAGGAACAGCGTCTTGTTGTAAAATTAGCTGTTAAACTTGGAAATATAGTCACTGAAACATTTACTATGCTCAACATGGTTTACGAATTACGGTGATGCTGCTACTACGCGTACGGCTTCTGTCAAGTGACATCGTCACAACGTTTTAAGGGTGATCGACAGTGGATTGAAGACGGTGAGCGTCCTGGACGTCCTTACACTTCAACTGATAAGCCCCACGTCGATAGTTCAGCACCTTATTGCGGGAAATTCGAATATAACCATCAGGGAGCTTGTTGGTCATCAGTTGGTCTTGTTTTAGATCAGTAAGTAAGTGGGATATCACTTGGATCTTGTCACGAGATTTTGACCGAAAAAAAGATACACCGCGATGCTGCGAAATAAAGTCGATCGCATGAAGGTTTGTCAGGAACTTCTTGATCGTTCAGAAGTTGATGAAACCTTCTTGGCAATGATCATAACAGGTTAAGAATCATGGATTTACTGACAGTCCAATCGTACCAGTGGGTGGATGAAAAATCCCCCAGACCCAAAAATCTCGCCAAGTACAATGCGGCACCAGTACCTCCCCAGGGAGGTTCACAATGAACCAAACTCACTACACTGAAGTTCTAGAACGTCTGAAGGACGCTATTCATCGCAAAAAATTAGAAATGTGGAGGAGCGGAGACTGGTTTTTCCATCACGACAACGCTACAGCCCATTCAGCCCTCCAAACTCGTGAGTTTTTGGCCAAACACTCGATCACTGTTGGTTCCAATACAACCCTACTCACCTGACCTTTTTTCTCTACACGAGGGCCGTCTGATCCAGAATCGCCGAAAGCACCTCAGCCTTGTGGGCTTATTGTGCTTACACCCTTTGTTTCATGTCACCCGTATAATCAAATTGGACGCGGGAAAGTATCTGCAACGTGAAAAGAGACGTCCCAGGAAATTGACAATAACCTACCATACTCTTATATGATAACAAAATTTTCTTCAAACATTCTACACAAACCGACTGTATAGGGTGGACAAATTTGAATGTCTTAATAAGCAGTCTCCATAACATAAGAGGTACACAAAAATGAACTGCGCATCCTCGATCACTTTTCTTGAAAATACGTAAGGTGTAAGCTAACATATCTATAGTCCTTTATTTTCATTTTTCGTCTTTCCATTCTCTCTCATTTAATAGTAGAATCAGAAGGAAATAAGTTAGATACACATTCTTCAGCCACTTTTTAAAAGGCTGTAACAGTTTTTTCAAAAAATTGTAAATCCAAAAATAAATGGAAATACCTACTAAAATAGTAAAAATGCCAAAAATGGCGAAAATAAAAACGAAAAACTGAGTTTTCGCAAATAACTCGAAAACAGATGATGACAGTCATGCCATTTCAATTTTCCCTATTGACATTAAAAAAAAAAAACGCGGATACGATGATCATTTTGCTGTCTTATATTTATGCAGATTCCTTTTCGAAAACTTAAAAATTTGCCATTCTATATGTATGTAAATACACTCATTTGCTTCATGATGTTATACCTATAAGTCGGCAGAAATGCAGAGCAACGTTTCAATAATCGACCCGCATAATCAACCACACAAACTACTGGTCACATTACCATATAATCCTTCGCTATTAATATTGCAGCCGCTATCGCTGCGTTATCTGTGGCCGTGTCCCATCAACTACCCCTATCCGTTATCGAGGGGATGACTGCATGTTTTATCAGTATAGAAACATTTAATCCTCACCGCCGTCTGTATTAATTTCGGAAGCCACGCGGAAGACATTAATAATTTTTTGGGCCATGTAAAATTAATGTGGTTTTGATGTTTGATAAGATCGATAAGGTCTTATGAGGTCGCTTGTTGGTGATAAGGTCAAGTGAGCAGGCATAAGACATATTTATTATTATTGTTAAGATTTTCATAGTATGTTGTCATAATATTGCTCATAACATTCCTTCAGCTGGACTTTTTTCTATATATTTATGCTAGAGTACTTTGATATAAAGTTATGATAAAGGGTACGGAAGCTAATCTTCTCTCTCTGTCCGATTGCTAACAATCTGAGAGAGAATAGGATATCTCTCTTCAATATAGTGACTTTTAAGTTACTTCTCATGGTTGTTTTCTGTGGTGAAGATAACATCAAACTCAGAAGTCAGAACAATATAGCATTTAATGAAATGCGCAACACTGTCCCACATTGTATCCATTCGGAGTGATATATGAACGATAGTATAATACTCAGACAACAAATCTTAACATATTTAAAATATAAAAAGAAACCCATACCGCATCCACGGCACTGAATAGCTGTAGCAACACTGTAAACTCGATTTATCTGAGATTTGGCCGTATCGCCGTTGTATCGTTGATGATGACATAATGCCTGTGTACAAAGCAGTACCTATAACGCTCTGCAAATGGAATTATAGTTTCGGGAAACTCTCCCTGTAACCTGCGATAGACCTTTTGGAACTAAACAGAACCAGACTTCGAGTTATTAATTGCAATTCGTCAAATACCTTAACCTTAAACTATAATGAGAGAAACTTTGGTCAAAAAGCGGCGACCAAATTAAGACCTAGCGTTTCGAGGTGTTTCGAACAACTTTGCAAACAATGACTTCTGTTTACTTCACTCCGAATAACAAAATGAAATTACTGTAATTACTTCACCGAGCTCGTGTAGATTTATATTGAAAAAATCGACCCAATTCATGTTTCATAACACTAATTTGGTGCTAGGTCCGTTCCAAGAAAATAGATGTCGCTTTAGCTGCTGTGGCTGTGTCGCCGAATACATGTATTTATGTATTTCAGTATTTCAGAGTTACCCATATTGTCGTTTGAGGTGTTTAATTCGCCTCAGTCTTCATACATATTGTTACGTATTTTCCTAATACACTGTCTTTACACTAAAATCGCCTCCTTACATCGCGCACTGTCTGCTATCCCTAATCTGGAAAGCCTTTTGAGTATTGAGTGTTAACTAACTCCCGAATTTTTTCGGAGTTCGGAATGTTCTATTTCTGGAACATTCTAGATGAGAGTAGCTTATCTAAACATCCTGACAGACTTTTCCTGAAATTTAATTCCCGAACTTTCTCTTTTATGGCCGAGAATCTTCTCATAGATGCCACCGCTGATATCAGAGAAGCAGGGGTAACAGAATGTATACAGAACTCGTGCAGCGCGAGGTCCTATGACTAGGCCTGCGATTTTTTTCGATATATCGAAGTACGTATCGATATATCGATATATCGAGTACCGATATGAAGAGTTGCAGATATTAAATATCGATATATCGATATTTACCGATGTATCGATGAACATCGACATTTTCTGATATATCGATATTTTCTGATATATCGATATTTTTCGATATATCGATAAATATCGATATTTTTCGATATATCAATATAAAGATAAATTCGATATTTATCGATACATCGGTAAATATCGATATTTGATACCTGCAACTCTTCAAATATGTCTCTATATAGCGATACTGGTTTCGATTATCGATATATCGATAAATATCGATATTTGATATCTCTGCCACCCGACATATTGATACGTACTTACTCGGATATACTATTATGATAAGTAGTATACAGGCTATAGGTTATGTAGACCTGCGATTATTTTCGATGTATCAGAGTCATGTGCATATCGATATATTGATATATTATCGATATATCGATATATTATCGATGTTTTGATATATCGATATTTATCGAAATGCGATATATCGATTTATATCGATGTAGTTTGGATATCGATAATCGATATCAAATTTTCAATATCGCGCAGGCCTACCTATGACCCACTTATAAGCTTACAGTATAATATACACTGAAATTTGGTCATTTAAAAAAACAAAGGTGGCCATTCTTTTCGCCATTTTTAAATGTGCCGCCATCTTGGTAATATTTCATTTTGACTCGTATAATAGATATCATACCTTGAATTTTGGTTAAAAATTTATTGGGACTCTCAGGTATGAACCCAAACAAAATGTCTGTTTGGAGTACACTTGCGCACAATAAATCGATCCCTAGAAATATAATGAGAAAATAAAAATTTAGTACTTGGACGAGACCAGATGAGATCATACGAGAGGAGACGATTTGTTGGAAATTAATTGAGAATTTTGTCTGGAACACATTTTTCTAACATTATGTACAGTTAATCGGAACTTTGAGTAGTTCTCTCTTGTAATTCTTGTAAAAGTTCGCATCTTCATCTCTGCTTAAAGACAAGAAATACTTGACGAAAAGTTGCAGCGAAATATTTTCACTGGCTATAACTGAAAGTAATAAATTTTCTAAGTGCTTAAATTGAAGAGTGTTGTTCCTAATTTTCCCAACGAGTCCGTTTAGTAACTTTTAATTAAGTGGTAATGAAAAAACTTCGGGATCTACAATGTGGTTACTTCGCTGCTATTCGAGTTAATTAATATTCTCATATACATCAGCAGCAGAGAAGGGTTATAATTTACAGTTTGTTGCGTCTCGATTTAAAAAGGAAAAAAGCAGCAAGTACCTACCAATACCATCAAGGAAACTTATTTAATTAGTTTTTCATTTACAGAGATTTTCTGTGATGTCCTCACACTTTCATCTTTAATTACAACAAGCATCTGAGATATAATTTAATAATTTTCTGTATTTTCAGGCAGGCTGTTTTAATTTTTTGTACTTGTAGGTTGTAATCAAGTAGTTTGTACACCAAATTTATTAGAATCAATTGATTCAATTTTTTACTAAATTTGTATGTATATCGTTAAACAGAGTATACTCTCCGATCAAAAACACAAGGAGAAGTTCATCTGAACACTGACCTAGGGCTCTTTAAAACTGGCGCTCAGCATAATATATGATTTATCTACGACTGATTCATAAAAAGCACTTTTTTCACGTTTCTTGGTTAATAAAATGAGTGATTATCATTAAGTAAAATCGAGTGAAATAAAGTTTCGTAGCGGGTCATTATTATAACGTTTGCCACAACTGACACGTTACTGCAAGCCGCCCAACGAAGTACAGTACAAGTTCTTGTGAGCGCCACGATCGCAAGTGTGCTGAGTTCTCCATGAGACGCTGAACTCCATAGCTCAACACCGACCGCTCCCTAAGGCTTGTTGATACCATGTTGCTACTAGAGAAGCACGTCATAGGTTATTCGCAGAACGGCAGATCTATGTACAATTATTATTATTTTGTATTTAATGTCGTTTAGTTACCTAAAATGGATACCGTTGTAG
Organism: Malachius bipustulatus; assembly: GCA_910589415.1. Classification (NCBI taxonomy): domain Eukaryota; kingdom Metazoa; phylum Arthropoda; class Insecta; order Coleoptera; family Melyridae; genus Malachius; species Malachius bipustulatus. The sequence continues at coordinate 44,188,028 of OU342636.1, forward strand.
ATGATTCAATGAATGAAATATCTTCTACCCTAGAAGAAATTATTTTTCAATCAAATGTGGCTGCACAAATCTGTTACCTCAAAAATCTAAAGAATTGCACATTAAGCAACATGTCATCTTTTTGAACTGACGGGATTTTTTTTCAATAATAACTTTTCGATCTAATCTAAATCATTGGTAGATAAAATTTTGTATGCAACTTAGTGCATAAATTGCCTTTTTGTGACTTCTAGGATTGACCTACTCGCCTGCGGCTCGTGCGGCCAATTTTTCTTGTCGTGAAAAAAAGTACCACTTATGAACTTGTTGCATAAATACTCGTAACCTGTTATAATATTGAATAAAAGCTCACCATGTAATGGTAATGTAATGTAAAACAGTACCTACTGTTTAATTATACTTTTATTTTATTTTATACCTGCCGAACCTTTATTAGACTACAGCAATTATTAAACTTCGTGTGCCAAACATCTCTATCAAGAGTGATCCTCAGCTCAGAACAGACTCAATGTTAACCAGGGACGTCGCAGCTGGAGGGAGAGTGAGCTGACGGTGTATAACTAGTCCTCTCAAGCTCAAGAAGCATTTTTACGCCAATGTTCATATGTATGAACTTTTGCTTTTTTTCTGAACGATGAATGCATCCTAGGAATTGGATGTTGGAGTACCAAACCATCAAGGGTACAACGATTTATTTCAAATTGCTGACAATTTCTAATAAAATTATATTTTTTTATTTTTTATTTGTTATACAAGGTGATCCATTTTAGTATTTTGTTTTTTTGGAATCATTGGGAAGGGGAATAATTTCGGAAAAAAAAATTTGAGACACAAGTTTTCCATTTTGCAGAAAGCCATCATTTGAAGCCACCCCCACTCTTCACCTCGCTGCCTTTGACTTCTTAAATAGGAACCACCGTTTTTTCATTAAAAAAAAAATAAACTTTGCTCTGAAGCATTTTTTCATGCTGTGCAACCCTCATCTTCCAAAATGCAATCCAAAAACCGATTTTTCGATATCCATTCACGTTTTTGTGACTAAACAACGGCCTCCAGGGGAAAATTGCAAGAGGCAAAAGTTTCTGGTTTAGAGAGGGCCATCGGGTGGACATAAAAACTACCCCCCGTCCCTAATTCATCCCCACTCCCAATCTATTTCTTTTCGACGAACTAGAAATTATTATTTCACTAATCAGATTTAATAATAGTTTTAATACGATTTGTCATTAACCACTTCAATCCCGTACATGCAGAAGAGGAGGCACTGAATATCCTGAGGATGGCCATGAAAAAAATATAGTAAAAACTCTAGTTAAAAACTTGCCGGTAATGACTGAACTCTCGAAAACAACCCTCTAAATGAAATAGTTTTTGTTCGTTTGCTAGCGAGTCGAACACACTCGTCTGAAAAAGGATTTTCCTCGACCCTTATTTGAGATATACCATCGTCGTTACAAGGATACTCTCTATTGACGTAGCTGCAGTATCTCTAATTATTGCTTTATCTTCATCACAACTCTCACACTTAAAAAATCTCTCTTTACAGATAAAACTTTACCCTCTTGTATTAATTAACTGGGATTTCCTCCATGTTCCGTAATCTGATTTGTTTGCTTTGATTATCTAAGAGACAGACATCGTGCTTAATGAATTTCTGCTGCAAATTTTTCTAAAAGGCTTGTTTTTTACATTTGGTAAATGATAATAATAATAATAATAATATTTTTTCATGATGAAAAATATATTATGAAACAATTTATTTATTTATTTATTTCACAATACAGTCTAGAATCGAGGGACCAGTTACAGAATGGATATAAAGAGATTTTCAATGTGAAACTTCAAGTTATCATCTTACAAACATACAAAAATCCATCTAAGAGGATCTGGTATCTGAAAAACAGCATTTACTCTTCGGTCGTTGCAGAAAAAATCAGTTAGCCGAAACTTATAGAACAGTGGGTCCTTTTTGTTCCTTCGAAGATCAGGATCGTCTGATTCAAGATCGCCGTATGCACCCACCACACTCATCACTGGATTAGTGTCATATTCTTCCGGACTAATTTTTGGTAGTCCGTATTTTTCCTGTCTTCTGCGATCCAGAGATCCGCATTCGCACAGAACATGTTTACGAGTAGCTGTCTCTTTGTCCTTGCTACATTCTATGAGCTTTAGGTCTTCATTGTACAGTTCTATTTTGTTTAGGTGTTCTTTTAGGGCAATTCGTCCCTTCAGTAATCCAACTGTGATACGCAACTGATTCCGGGCTGTACTTTTTGGTATCCCACGACTGATTTTCGCCTAATATATCCAGCCGAGGATACACTTATTTACAACTCGTCGGCGTTTTCATTGCCCGTGATTCCGCTATGTCCAGACACCCAACTCAAGGTTACTTTGTTGCGTCCTGCCAGGCTTTATCGTCCTGGACGTTATAGTCTTAGGCGTGCCATTCTTTCTTCTTTCGTTATAATTAAATGAAGTGGATAGAGGTCTAGAAGGGTGTCCGTTGCTGCAGTTGGAGTTGTTTTCATTGCCCCCGTTATTTCAAGGCTTCCAAGTCTTTGCACCTTGCTAAGCTTGTTTATGGCGGTGATTTGTTTCATCTTTGTCCAGGATACTAAATATGCATATATCAACATTGTCTTAATCACTCTGGTGTACGTCCAGTGCACCATATGTGGGGGGCGGTTTCTCCACAGATTATTTCTCTGGGTTTCCTCTTATTTTAAAATTTTTTATCTGAAAACATTTTTCACAGGTCCACAAAAAGGTTCTGGCCTCATACAAGCGGCGTTGTTGCTCCTCGCTTTACTATAGATTATCAGCTTCCTCGCTATCTTTCGCCCATCTATGCTCTTTGCGAGCCTTTTCAACCTTTCCGAGGCTACTTACATTATAAAAATAATTTTTTTCAGATGGTTTAGGGTCACCAAAATGGAGTAGTATTCAAAAAATCCCAAACTTCCGGCAGCAACAGTTTCAAAAATGTGAGTGTACAAAGATCAAGATCTCGGACACTCGTTGAACGATGATAAATCTCAAGATTTCAGTCCAGTCAAAATAGGCAATGAATAATTATTGTAACTTTGGAGAAATTCACACTGAGCTGAATATTGAAAAGGTCTTTTAAATACCTACACTAGGTATATCCCTCATCTGCAAAACATTTTATTCTTGGACAAAGTTAAAAAATCAGCTTTTCGCATATTTCTCTTAAACGGTAAGTGTTATCGTAAAATTAGGCGGTAAAAGATGTAGATCATACAATAATTCTTATTATTCACAAAAATTGTTCGAATACTTGTTTTCTACTCATGCCCATTCTTGAGATATCGATTCAAAAGTTGTAAAAGTCATATTTTGCATAATTTGCATAATATGCACTTTCCACACCACCTATGACGTATTTCAGTTTTATTAAGCTTGCACAAGGGCAGACTGGCAGCATACCTATTAATTTCGTTTAAGATCGGTGCTAACTATTGTAATGATGTAAAGAATAGTGAAGAGGACTAAAAGTAAGAAATATTGATTGGGAACGAACCAGACGTGGCACCTGTTGGGATGAATCCAAACTAAGGGGTTGGTAGTGTTGGTGTTAAATGGTGGGGTGTTTGAAGAAAGAGCATCGAAACACCGGCTTGAAGCCGCAGAGCAGATTGGCGAGAACCGTGAGGGGTTTCGCAAGGTGGTTCACGTCAGAGCACCAAGACGGGTGTGACGGTGTTACCAGCGTATGAGTGAATTGAATCAACAGTGTTGAACTTAATTTAACCACTTGTGGTGATTAGCAGAGTGATTATCCGCAGTTTGTCAGTGACCAGTTACAAGAGCAGCCTAGTGAGTGCTTGGGAACCATCTACAAAAATCCATAAGGTTGTACCTACCTATATTAAATTAATTAAATTATCCTCTGATTAATATAAATATAATCTAATAATAATAAACACCTTTTTAATAAATTAATACTTAATCTATAATCAATAAACCATAAATAATAAAATTCCATCAACCGAATACTTCATTCTAACATAAATTAATAAACCAACCCACAGCAACTTATATTACGTAATAGGTATTCTTACTTATAATAAGGCGCCAGAAGAAAGAAGACTTTAGTCAGGGTTTTGGATGCATGTTGATTTTTCTATTAATTAATTTAAGCATAAATACCATTTTTGAATTGTTTGTTTGTTGAGTCAATTAACCAACAACTGTAATTTATATATGTGAGTGAACTTCATTAAATTTGATTTGCTTAAAGGGATCGTTTTCTTTTTGGGAAGTATCCAGTCTATAACCCATTAGCTTGAGTTTTATTATTAAATAAAAAATAAGAGTCATCATCTCTAGCAAGCCGAGGCTATAAATAAAGTAAGTATCTTTAACAAAATTGCACGGGCACATAATTTTTGGCGCCCAACGTGGGGCACGATTTAAAAAAAAAAAAAAATTTAAAAAAAAAAGGAGTATTAAATGAACTGGTCCAGAAAGAAAACGAGCTCTCATGATAATTAGATATTTTGTAATATCGATCTTAAACGAAACTCAAAATGCGTACCAGATCAAAAAGTAAACCAGGTGAATCGAGTAAATCGAAAGGGGTAAATGATATTTCTGAGATGTCTAAATCAAAAAGTTTGACAGATGAGCTCTCAATGACAAGGTTTGAGAGAAACGATAAGGATAATTGTCAGGGTGTTAATCAGGGAGCGATTGTAAGTGAAATTAAATCAAGTAATGAGCAGTTAATGAACCAATTGTGTCAAAATATGACGAGGTTTGAACAAACGTTACAAAAATCAAATGAAAACATTTTGATGTCAGTCACCGATAGGTTAGTAAGCAAGTTGCATGAGAATAGGGAGGAAGATGAAAAAAGTAGAAAATTGTTGGTTAAAAAACTAGATGAGGGAAATAGATTAATGATTGACTGCGTAAATAAGGTAAACCAAGAGCAGAGGAGTGTCGTTGAGGAAATAACAGAAAAAATTGGAAAAGTTGTGGAAAAAAATACCACTGAAGTAGTTAGTAAAGTCCTTCGGGGAGTAATCGATTTTAAAGGCGTACACCAGGGTAAGAATGAAAATCAGTATAATAAAAGCGATGCGAATTTAAATAATGAGGGGGGTGCGAGTAATTTTAATAATTCAGGGAGTGTCCCTTCTACGAGTAATGTAAATCCAGTAAATCCACAAGTACATTTGTCCCTATTTAGAGAGTTAGGAGGTTTTAACTTGAGATTTGATCCGAATTCGACAATTAATCCTGTACAATTTTTGCGAAATTTTCAAAGTATTGCAGATGAGGCTATGGTTCCGTCGGATAAACGGTTGAGTTTGATTCCAAGATTACTCGTGAATTGTGCAAAAAGTTGGTTCGAATGGAGAGAGTTAGATATTGTTAATTATAAACAATTTGAGGATGAGTTTTTGGAGCGTTATTGGCCGGTAACTAAAGAGAGGGAGCTCCTACGGAAAATCCATTACGGAGAATATAGTGGAAACGTGTCGAAATCCGAATACTTTTTGAAATTAATGAAGGAAGCGTCTTATCTTAGACATCCTTTGAGGAATGCAGAATTAATCCCGCTAATAATTGACCATTTTCCGCCTCATGTCAGATGTAATCTGCCGATTAATAGCTTAGATGACCCTTGTTTGGTTGAAAATTTTTTGAGACAATTAGATGAAGTCGAAACTGGGTCACGAAGACGTCAAAACTATTATGATCAGAGTCGCAATCGTGAAATATATAATCCAAACCGAAGTGACGGAAATGAATCTCGTAATTATAGGAGTAATAATTATGAAAGAAATGAAAATAATACTACTTATCGACGCACAGAACTCAATAGAAATAATAACAGCTCGCAGTATTGTAATAATCCGGTGAACAATCGATATAATAATAATTCGTCCTGGAGAAATCCCAACGAGAGAAGAGAAGTCAACGTAAATTCGAATAATTCCATGAGAAATAATAATGGTTCACGTAGGGAAATAAACGCAGTAGGATGTATAGGGAATAGGACTACCCAAGTCGAGGTGTTCGAGGTCAATCAGGATCAGGAAGCAAATATTATTTCAAATACGGACGCTGTAGGTTTGAACAATAATACCACACAGGTGCAGCAACGGCAGCAGGACGATGAAGCAATTATGAACAATAAGAGTAGGCCTTGCAGTAGGGAAAATATCGATTCTATCCAAATTTGTACAACGTTCAACCAAATTGAAGACGAAATTCTAGAGGAAAGTTATGAGACGTTGCCAGTTGTACCAAAATGTCCAACCATTGAGGTAAAAGTTGAAGGATTATTAATTCCCGCATTAATTGATACTGGCGCTCAAGTTAGTTGCGTTTCCAGAAATTTAATTGAAAAAATGAAAAAATTAAACAATACCATGTTGTTTTTACCAGCGTCAGGAGTTACTCTTATGGGCGCAGTTAAAAGTAAAAGTCAGAAGGTAAATCAGCAGGTACAGCTTCGTATGGAATTGAATGATCAGGTGGTATTAGTGTCTTGCTTAGTAGTACCTAATTTAATTAAAGATATTATTCTCGGTTACGATTTTATTGTGGAACATGAAATTGAAATAAAATCCAGAACAGGTATGTTAAAAGGTAATTTTAATAATCAGGTATGCGAGTTTAAATACAACGACTGTGTTGTTAGGGAGGACAGCGTTAAAATAAATTACGTAGAATTTAAAGACGGGATGAAACAGAAAATTCAGGAGTATACAACTGATCAAAGACAAGAAATCGTGGAAAATACCGACATGTTGAATCGAGACGAAAAAAATAAATTACTTCGGGTGTTAGATAAGCATGATAAAATATTTTCTGAACAACCTGGTTGTATGAAGAACTACGAGCATAAAATAATTATGAAAGATGAAACTCCGTTTTGTTATAAGTCTTATCCTGTTCCACACGCTTATAAAAAGATAATACACCAGCAAATTCAAGAAATGATAGAGTGGGGGGTAATTGAGAAAGCCCAAACTGAATACATAAATCCTCTTGTTGTGGTTCGTAAAAAAGACAACACCCCTCGTGTATGTCTTGACGCAAGGCAATTAAATCGGAATATGGAAGCAGATCATGTCATACCTCCAAATCCGAACGAGCTCATGTATTTATTTAAACCAGGTCAAAAATTGAGTGTCCTGGATTTGACAAGCAGTTATTGGCAAATCTTGATTCGGCCAAGTGATAGAAAGTTTACGGGGTTTTTATATGAAAATGAAACCTATGTTTTTCGCAGGTTGCCATTTGGTCTGATGACGTCAGTAGCAAGTTTTATACGGGGATTAAATAAAGCGTTAGGAGAAGATGTCCAATCTTTTGTTATCCCATACGTCGATGATTTGTTAATTTTTTCGGGTAGTTTTGATGAACACCTTGACCACTTAGATACAATTTTTTCGAAATTTGGTGAAGCCGGAATAACGTTGAAATTAAAAAAATGTAAATTTTTCAAAAAGGAAGTTGCGTTTATAGGGCATATTTTGTCACCGGAAGGTATATGTGTATCCCCAGAACGTGTTAGGGTGATTCAGAATTTTCCTCAGCCGAAAAATGTACGTCAGCTTAAGGGTTTTTTAGGACTAATCAGTTATGAACGGAGATACCTCGATCATTTGTCCGAGCATACGGTTGTCTTGCAAAAATTGTTGAAGAAAGGTGTAAAGTGGCACTGGAAAGCAGAAAAACGTAAGAGACGCCATCAACCACAACGGGTAATTAAGTTTAAGGTGGGAGATAAGGTTCTGGTCAGAACACATCCACAATCGGATGCTGCAACGAACAAAATAAAAAAGCTGTTTTTAATTTATTCAGGACCGTACGAGGTGCGTTCAATTGCAGGCGCTAATTCATACGAACTCATGGGCGTAGATGACGGCAGGTCAATAGGTATCCGAAACGTCCGCGATTTGAAATTGTGGAATCCGGAAATTAAGGAACTTTAAGAAAAAGAAAATATAAACAATGAGTTCACTCAGAAGGAAAGATAATATTGATTTTCATTATTTACTGTGGTTTACCATTTATAATTATCCAATAAATAATCATACACGTTTTTGTTTTTTATGACTCCTGTGTTTGTTGTTTTGCTAGTTTTAATTGAGGACAATGTACAAGTCTTACCAACTGCGTTTTTTAAGGACTTGAACATTGTGGGGGGTAATGCACAAGGGCAGACTGGCAGCATACCTATTAATTTCGTTTAAGATCGGTGCTAACTATTGTAATGATGTAAAGAATAGTGAAGAGGACTAAAAGTAAGAAATATTGATTGGGAACGAACCAGACGTGGCACCTGTTGGGATGAATCCAAACTAAGGGGTTGGTAGTGTTGGTGTTAAATGGTGGGGTGTTTGAAGAAAGAGCATCGAAACACCGGCTTGAAGCCGCAGAGCAGATTGGCGAGAACCGTGAGGGGTTTCGCAAGGTGGTTCACGTCAGAGCACCAAGACGGGTGTGACGGTGTTACCAGCGTATGAGTGAATTGAATCAACAGTGTTGAACTTAATTTAACCACTTGTGGTGATTAGCAGAGTGATTATCCGCAGTTTGTCAGTGACCAGTTACAAGAGCAGCCTAGTGAGTGCTTGGGAACCATCTACAAAAATCCATAAGGTTGTACCTACCTATATTAAATTAATTAAATTATCCTCTGATTAATATAAATATAATCTAATAATAATAAACACCTTTTTAATAAATTAATACTTAATCTATAATCAATAAACCATAAATAATAAAATTCCATCAACCGAATACTTCATTCTAACATAAATTAATAAACCAACCCACAGCAACTTATATTACGTAATAGGTATTCTTACTTATAATAAGGCGCCAGAAGAAAGAAGACTTTAGTCAGGGTTTTGGATGCATGTTGATTTTTCTATTAATTAATTTAAGCATAAATACCATTTTTGAATTGTTTGTTTGTTGAGTCAATTAACCAACAACTGTAATTTATATATGTGAGTGAACTTCATTAAATTTGATTTGCTTAAAGGGATCGTTTTCTTTTTGGGAAGTATCCAGTCTATAACCCATTAGCTTGAGTTTTATTATTAAATAAAAAATAAGAGTCATCATCTCTAGCAAGCCGAGGCTATAAATAAAGTAAGTATCTTTAACAAAATTGCACGGGCACAAGCTGGTTCCCCAGTAGGCATGGACCAAGTCCATGATCTATCATGATGAATGAAGTTTTATTCGACAGCATCCTATTGATTAATAAAAAAATTGCTATTGACTAATTGCATGACTAAAGTGTAACTGATTTGTAAAATTTTATAATGATTGATAATCTTCCAAATCTACTTCAACAGTCATGTCTTCATCTTTGCTTTTTGAATTTCGGAAAAATCAGGATTCTAAGGAAAAATATGCACCAGTTGGCTCCATCTGGGAAACAAAAACCCCTGTTTTTTTACAGGTAGGTACAATTTTTGTTGAAACTCTTCTTGCAATAAAATCATCAGATTGGTCCTGCTTCTTACAATTTAAAGCTGTTTCGTTTTCAATATTTTCATAAAATATAATGAGTCACTTTAAAATTTGAAGGCTAATTTCACTTAGCTACTATTGTTTTTAATAATTAAAGTGACTTCAACATAAAATCATGAAACCCGGTCTAACTGACTTTTCCTTGTTTTATTTCTCTATGGTTGTCTTAGTTTCGAATAATCCCCAATATGCGTTAATAAGAAGGTAAAGTAAACTTTTATCCCATATGGAAGGGAAATAACTGGCTGCTACTATCATAGCTGATATTATGTTTACCTACGTTGAATAACCTACAAAATTTATGACGTTTTATTCACACTTAAAATTATTGTCGGCTTTGAGTACTTTAAATTAGAGCGACTGTTTTTGAACGATGGTGCTTCGACCGAATACATTCATAAGCAGAGATAGACATTTTATCATCCTTTTTTCGGCAATGGCCGCATGATTTATCTCAACGACTGCGCCATTAGCGAATATCCAAAAGTTAGCCCGTTAAATATTTCTGCCTTGCTAACTCTGAATTTCGCATCCGTTATACTCCCTCAGTGTTTTCAGTGTTTCGTGCATGTGAGGTCCAGACTGGATGCGGCGCTTCCGTCTTTCCTCTCTTCCTCTCTCTCCTCTTGTCTATCTCTGTTCAGCGTCGTTCTGGAACGGACCTCCAGTTTCCGGTACTTTTCAGAAGCCTTTTTTTCTCTTCTAGCAATTCCGATTGTGTGGGCAAAAACGGGTGATTAGATTATATATTGTTTTATCAATAATTATAACAGATAGTAGCACTGCTATCATTGCTTTAAAACATATGATACATTTTCACACTTTTTTAAGCTTTACCTAGGCAATAAAAACTAGGCGAATTGTTCCAAGGAATACATCATATTAATGTTTCCTTGATCCTTTAGTATTCAAACTGACCTGTCTAATAATAAATACTTGCTAATGCACGTTCTGAATACTATAATATAACATATATTATTAATTAACACCAATTATTGTTATGTGCAAGTATGCATTATCTACCTACGTCCTATTATATTCACCTCCAGGCCACTCTTTGACGGGTCGGTACAGCATTGAATCGGTAACGGTATAACATCTGCATTTTTCTTTGTTGTTTAAAAATTTCTGTAAAGAATTTTATGTACAGTTTAGTGATGAAACGTGTACACGTGTAAACGTGTACACGTAATGACCATACTAAACGTTTAAAAAAATTACACGCCCGTGTATCTATTAATAGGAAAAAATCAATTTCGTTTGCCTGAAACGGCTAAAATAAATCCAATATGAAAGAAATCGAATTACCTATAAGACTTTAGTAAATTAGTGAGGGAGGTATTTATTTAAACTTTCGGGTTTCATCATAAAAAACCGGTTTTCATCTGAGAGTTCCTTGTAATTAGTTGCACCTGCAAATCCTGCAATGTTGTTGCTTTGTGTCCCTACTGGGCAGAGGGTAGTTAAATGATGTGAAATGAAATGATGCTTTTTATGATTGTCTGGAACTGGAAGGAGTGTTATTTTATTTTGCTGGTACTAGTGTTGGGATTGGTGGGGATTACCAACAACTGATTTCAATAAAAAATAATTAAAAATTTCAATTCCTGTATTGTCATTTTATTCATTTGTTCCCCAAAGTCTTAAAACCGCTTACTGTTATTATTGTTTGTCTACAATATGCTTTTAATGAAAATTTAAAAACTCCATCACAACTCCCTGTGATAATGAAAGGCAATAAATTGGTGAAGGTCAAGTCACATTAGGGCTAGCAGGAAGGAGGAAGGACGGATAACTACTGCTATGCAGTGCCATGGGTGGTCCACAAGGAGCGCACCTACTTGAATTATTTTATGAACATTAATTCCAAATTGATACTTTCAACAAGTTTTTCTATCTAATCATCGTCCTTTCTTTATATTTCGTCCGCATATTAGGACAATCTGTATCTGAAGTTCACATTCCTATTTACTGTTTACAACTGGTTAACCTATTAACCATCATTTCCCTATCTAAGAATACTGAATGGTTATTTTCATGCAACTATTAAAGAAACGTGTACACGTTTATAAACGTTTAGTGTTGACGGTTACACGTTTAATTTATTACACGCTTTTTTTCATCACTAGTACAGTTCAGTTCAAATTAATCTGCGAGAATTTTAATTTTCTAGTGCAAATGTGGCTTATAAATTGTCCAATGTTGCCATAATTTCCATGCCGTCAGCAAAAATGACGAAGTTCAAAAAAATATTGAATTTCTCATTTTCAAGTTGAGTCTTTATGGATAATAATTAATAAGGTACCTACCTCTTTTTACTGCAATAAATTTAAGTATATGTATTTTTGTTACTAGTTTTCTGAAAGCCAAATTCATAAAATAACAAAAAGTTATGTTGTACTGTTGTAAAAGTTATGTTGTAAAAAGTCCCAGATTTGTTCGAACAGAACTGTAACGCTGTAAGATATCACATTAAACGTCAAGATAGGGGCATGTAAACCATTTTCCTATATTTGGAGTCATTTTCGATGTAGGTATACTATTTTAAAAATGAAAAATTGCGATTTTCATTCGTTTATAACTCATAATAGTCTAGGTACTAAAATTAAACTACAACTGTAAAAAACATTCTTACTGGATTTTTTCAGACAACCTGAAAGTGTAATAGTATACAGGGTGTCCTATTTAAAAGGAAAATAGACAATGTCGTCATTACTGAGCCTAGGAAGACTCTGGATAAAAAATGTTACGTCAATAGAGAATTGATTAAATAAAAATTCACTTGGCTTTACATTTTTTTTCAAAATCCAAAGCTTTGAGAATATTGGACCTTTGCCGGACGTTTTCTCCACCCTGTAAATATACACAAAAATTATACGTTCGTTTTCACATTTCACAATCTCTGTGTCAGTGAGGACGTTTATAGTCCTCCATGCAAAATTGAATGCAAAAATTTTCAAGGTGATAATATTTTGTGAGTCACAAATTTTCTCACTTTTTTTACCAACCTAAAATTAAATCAATAAATTTACATCTTATCTATCTCCCTACTTGGCGAAATTCGGAGGTAACATTCCTAAGTTTATCTCCCAAGATTAAATTCTGTAATAGAAATATTTATTTTAGTGCCTTTTATTTTGAAGAAGTAACATTACCTACTCTCTGAAAACTTCTAATTATTTTCCTTCATTTTTCGTTCGTCACGAATCTTTTTTACTTGAAGGATATGTATAAGTTCCATCGAAATCTCTTTCACCGGTTAGCACGCAACCGGTGATGGAGCGTGCTTCTCCCTTATTTGTAAAGTGAGTTCCTTTCTGCAATTTGTTTCTGTTGCCAGAAGCGCTTTTAGTTCAGCACTGTGCTACGGAATTTACTATCTAGAATTAAAGGCGATAATTACAAACAATTACAGTGCAAGAAGTCAAAGTTGTCGACTCATTATCTTCCATTTGCATAGACGCTGAGTTCTGTACATGTTTGTAATTACGAGGAGACTACGATAACGAAAGACACTTCTTGATGCAGTGAGAAAGCAAAGCAAAACATGGTTAAAAATGGAGTCTTGCTAGTAAAATCTTGGTTGAACCATTAGAAGCGTCGTCGTATTGAAATAATTTGAATCGTAGCGCTGGATTTTACGTACATAACATGCTAATTGGATAATTTTTGCTCGTTTTTTAAGCATTGTCAACAGAAACTTCGTCAGATCCCGTTTCACCAACAGCACAAAATTATCCTTAAACATTAACTGCGCCAGGAATCTGTACCATTAATTATTACATATTATGTTCAAATAACAATTATTGTTATCCCTGTTATCCCTGTTTTATGTTTAAATGAATTAATTGAAATTTGAACCTATTGTACTTACTTACTTCCCGGTCAGGTCAGATGTAGTTAGGTCAGAAATAAAAATTATGTATACGGGGTAATTTGTTGGAAATTAGGCAGGTTCTTCAAATTAAAATAAAGCATTCGCCCCTCTCCCGTTGAGGTGTTTTTAAGGGGTGTTTCTCCCCTTAAAGGGGTCAAATAGTATTTTTTAAGTTTCTTTCCTACAGCCGTACCGGCATTCTAAAATGTGGAATTTTTTTACAAGACGTTATTTATTTATTCATTTTATCTTTATTTATACATCATAAATCCAACTGCCAAATACTGCCAAGTAGGTACATGGAACATATTCTGCTGTTTCTTCATCCTCTAAGCACAGGTGACATTCTGCGTTATCAGCTAGTCTAGTCCAATCCCATGTAAGTGATGGTTCATTTTACAGTGTCCTCTGTACAGGTCTATCAGGGTCCTATGGTCTATCCTGTTGAGCTCCAGTAGTTTCTCAGTTCTGGTCTTCGATGGTCCCCTTCAATGAGGGACTTGAAATGAGTCAATCCTGATAGACTTTTCCAGTAGGTACTGAAGTACTTTATTCTCTGTTCAGGTATTTTTTGTTATTTTGGCAGTTTTTGGAGATATACCGACAATCGGTTCTGGTGCTGTAAATTTGGATTCAGTTCCCCTTCTGGACAGAGTCGACGATTTCGTGTTCTCTCCAAAGTGGGAGTGACCTAGAATCCAAACCAGAGACAAGTTATTGTTTTTAGCTACTGCATTGAGTGCTGTTTGACAGTTTCATGCCAATTTCTAGTTGCAATGGATGTAGCAAAGAACTTTGAGAGGCGCTTGGTTGTCTGAGGCCAGGCTCGAGAAGTATTTCCTTTTCGACCCGGCGTCATATGCTCCGGATCTAGTTCCCGTTGGAGTTTTGGAGCTGTCGGTGTCCATCTGTTTATGCTTGGAAAGAGGACTTTGTAAGCAGTATAGTAGTTATTTGTGTATGGAATCATGTCTGAGAGCATACTCAGAAGGTCGTACAGTAGTCTGGTCCGCTGCATGACACAAGTCATTGGTGTGTCATACCACCTGTAACAGGCTGCACGTTGTTCGTCTGGCCTCTCTTTTTAAGTATATGTGGAGAGGAGATACGTCCAGAAGGAATTTCATAGCTAGGCGACGTGGTGCTCATTGCTCCACTAATCGCTAATCGCTAGGCGTGCTTGGCTTGGTAAACTTGTAAGCTTCATTTTGGTCAAAGCTTATGCGACCATTGTGTATTTTCTTGGGACCATGCCCCAAATTCTTCAGCAGATCTAATTGCAACTCCATATTTTTGGAGAGCTTTGTTCTTTGTATGATTTTTTCCAGATGAGAGTTCCACAGTAGCCTTCTATCAAAGGTAACACCCAGCTTCCTTCGCCAATGGTGTAATTTTTCCTAGAAGAGTGGGTGGTGATAGATCTTCCAACCTTCTTCTTCTGGTAAACGGTACTATAACAGTTTTTCGAGAATTATCAGACATCTAATAATTGGACCTTTGATAGATGTTTGTAAACCATCTTGAAGGATATTAGATATAGTCGCTTCAGGTTTCCTTTAATCAGAATCACAGAGTAATCCGCATATGCTTGAACATCAACTCTCCATAATGAGGGAATTTCCAGCAAGTCGTCTACAAGGAGGGTTCATAAGAAGCGGGAGGGTACTCTTCACCCCCTCGCTGGCCTGAAGTTTACTTCCGCTTCCCTCATCATATTACGGTTCCAGCTATTCATGACCGCATCTATTCCTTTCGGAACTGCTGCTTCGTACAATAAATCTGATAATTCATTGTTAAATGTTCCTTCTACGTCGAGAAAGACTCCTATCATGATCCTTTTGTCGTCAAGAGATTTGGCGATCTTCCCCACGCTGACATTAAAATCTAAATCAGTTAATTTGTCAGCATGTTGGTGCATACTCAGTGAGTTTTATTCGAAAGTACTCTTCCTACACATCCAACAGCCTCGCTAGACTTTTCAGTACGACAGTATGAGTGATAAGGCTAATAGGTCTGAGCGACTTGAGAGCGTATATAGCTCAGTTATGACCCGCTTTGGGTATATACACCACCCTGGTTGCTGCCCAGCTATATGGGATAAAGTTCCATGCCAGTTTGCTCTAAATCATTTTATTAGGGAGGACGTTAGTATTTTTATGCCCCTTTCCAACAGGGAGGAAAGATGCCGTCCTCTCCAGGCTTCTTGAATGGCTAAAAAATTTTCACAATGTCGGCAATTATTGTCCTGTGTAATGATCGAGAGGCAGATCTTCCAATCCTATTTTGTAGGTCGTTTAAATCGTCTTCCGAAATGGGGGTGCCCCTGATTATGCAGGAGCGAGCTACCTGGAAAGTGAGTTTCCTTTACGAGTTCTAAAGTTTTCTTTGCTGAGTCCGGGAATGAACCGTCTGGTCATTTTATCGGACCAAAGGGTTACGTCAAAACAAAAAAAAAAATCTTCTGGTTGAGTGAATGCATCAGTAAATGTTGTGAAGCGTCTTTAGACCTTTGGCTATTAAGTTAAAACTGTGTCACTGGAAATTTCATAAAATGAATGAGTTATAGTGGGGGTGGTTTACAAACAAAAACAATCAGCTGGCTCTGATAGTTATAGGCTGGACCTGTCTGATCGCTGCAGATGGAAATCGCGTTGTCTAAGTTATCGGCGAAAAATAACTGTTAAAATATATTTAAGACTTATTGGGATATTTCAGGATTTAGGCTTAACCTTGACAGAAACATTTTCAATTTTTGTCTAGCAGACTTTTTAATAATAACAAAGACTTCCCATTATCTAAAAAAAAAACGACCATTGGCTTATTGATGTTTCTGTAAAAGTGTATTTTTACATTGTCGAAATTATCTTTAAATCTTGAGTTTTTTTTTCTCATTATTGCAGAATTGTTTTCGTATACACACATAATACATGTTTATCGAAGCACAAAACGTCGACATCATTCAAAGCTGCCTTTTCTTTACTGATTAATTAATCTTCTTAAGGGCTGCTTGATGCCTGCTTTCGTTTAACAAGTCAACTAAACGTTGACCTAAAATACTTCCTGAAGAAGCGCCATTAAAGCTGTTATTAGAGAGCTATAAAAATGATGTTGTTGTAACTTGTAACCAAAGGTAGCCTGTCTGGAGTATGTGCGAATTGAATGACCAAGGGAGTACCTATATATATAAATTTCCCAAGACCTGTTTCTGTATTTCTTTATTGACTGAAGTTTTGATTCCAATCAAAACGTTAAACGATTCCCAACATCTAAAGGACTCGAAAATTGTGGTACAATTTTAAAGGGAAGTAGACAAGTACCGAAGAATAAGTGAAAAATCTCGTAAGTAGGCAATGACACCATAATTATTTAAGCGACATATAGTGGAAAAGGCCACTGGAAGGTCCTTTAATAAAAAAAAATGATTCAATGTTTAATGTTTAATTATGTACAAATAGCCCTTACTAATTTACAGCAAATGCTTTTATTATTTTTTTGTAAACATATTGAAAACTAGCAACAAAACCGTAACTAGAAACCGTGTCAAAAATGTGTTAACACTTGGAAAAAGTCTTAAAAAAAGGGAAGTGATAACGCTTAAAAGAAATGCACATGATTCATATTAAAGTGTAATAATTGAAGGATGTGTTAGAGTTGTAGAAGAAGTGATCATTGTTCAATAGTTTAAAATAAAAAATAATAAAAGGTCTTTCAAGTTTATTGAAAAGACTTCTTGAGTTCTAGGAATCTCTTGTCCCTATGTGGGGAAAATCTGGATCAAAATGTTTCCCCTACAACTTCTGCAGAATATTCCTAGAGCGTAGTTATTTCAGGGAAAATGCAGAATAATGATTATGCTTCCCACAACAAATCAATTGATGAGCTTTTTACAAAGCATTCCATTTGGAAACGACCAGTAATTTCATGACATTTCAGTCTGTGTACCCTCTCGAAAGAACAGCATTACTTATTATTCTGATTTCGAGACGTGTTTAGACTATTTATTCTTTAATGCAAACTTAAATGCACATAATATGTCTTTCTCCAGCTCACATTATTTATTGTCATGCATAGCTTCAAGGAGGTGCTATTATATTGGCCCCTATAAAATTACCTAGTTTAAAATTATTTAAAGAAGGTTTATAATGTCAAAATTCTGAAAAAAAAATCTAAAACGAATAAAAATTAATATGAACTTCCACCCTCTGCTGCTCAAAGTTTTGGGAAGCTTCTCTCAATAATATTTACCTATCTAATCTCATCATTGAATTATCAAATTTCTTTCCTCTAATAAGCTACTATTATTATGGGAACTACTAGAGTAGAGGGGCTATTCTGGAATAGGTCGAATATTGTGGATCATAATTTTAAAGTAATAATAATTATTGTACATAAAAAGTACGCTAATAGTGCCATCTACTTTAAATCAGAGTAAATACATTGAGTACAGCATCAAAGTGACCGTTTGCTGAGTATAAATCTTCTACCAATGAATAATTATTGTCCTTAATTTTTGGTTGATATCTCGCATGAATAGCACCTACGCAAAACTTTTTGGCTTGTGGTAATAATTTTTATTTGCTCTTTCAGAAGGAACCATGAATTACAGCAAGTAGCAACATGCTTAATGTCATTTTTGTGCGACTATAAATTTTCTTTTATTGTTTATCTCAATGCATTATCTAAAAAAATTCGTGATGAGCAATATGAAATTATTCTATGCCACATTTAACCCTTTATCTTGAAATGGCATTGTTTATTACATTTTTAGAATTCTATAAGACCAATTCCGACAAGCTCGGGTTTTTTTACGTTATTCAGAGGAGCTTTCAGCGTTTCAAAAGATGCATTTAAGTTTTACCGTTGAACTGATACCCTGACGACCGAAAGGGCGAAATTCGGATACAGTCTTGTTTTACATGTACCCTTCGGGTCTCTAAGCTGTGTGCTAGTACAGGAAAAGACACTACTTGTGAATTGAACTTGTGCCGTTATTGGGTGTTGTGTAACCCATACTGCAAGCCCACACTGGTCCATATTACGCAACCTTCCTTTATTTTTGAATTTTGTTTACAGTTGAAAAAAATAATATTACTCATTATTTATTTGGTGTGACCCGGAGATTCGAGGTATTTTCGAATATACGAATATACGATACACTAACGAAGATTTTCGGCAGTTTTCCTTCGTGACTTCAGATAAATAATCGACATAGTTCCCAATAAAAGATGCCTGCACACGCATTACCTTTCCACGATATCCCTCCCGTCCCAGTACCTACGCACAGTTCTCCGGCAACTCTGTGGGAGTGGGGAAACCCACTTGCAACGTACTTGCATACAGTCAAAGAAGAAAAAAAAATTAAATGTAATATATTTAAATGTGTTTTTTTTTCCAAAATTTGTATGTTCCAAAAACATTTAAAAACCAAAATGGTATTCCATAATACCGTCGTAGCTCTACTAATTGTACAATTGAATTGTCGCGATAAGTCTGTCGATTTATTTTGTTGCAATCACAACGCTGATCGACCAATCAGAATTGAAAGACAGCTCTGCTTATCCCGATAACCAGAGGTGTCTTTAGTTTATGATTGTTCAGATTGAAATAAGAGTTAAATAGTCGTGAAATGGTATCTTATTAGACTATTTTACAAACAAAGTGAACCGAATCGACTAATTTTAACGTCTGCAGCTAACAATTAATTTTTGTCAAACTTTTGCTTTGTATTTTTTGCGACTATTTCACTCATCTTATGATTTTCTCACCAGAATTCAAAGAGAGCTTTGTTCTGACAGCAAAGACAGTCTTTCATTCATTACTGCCAACTAACCAATTTCTCGAGTGCAAGAAAACCAACCTGTGAGGTTCGCAAGTTTCAAACGACAATCTTCAACGTCAGTGTTTTTTTTTTTTTTAAATGACCACATGCAACACGACGCTACTAATTCTTCCTAGAGACAACTTCGCCCGACATGAAGCCTCCTTCATGAAACAATTTGACGTCGCTTAAAATAATATAATATATTATCTTAAGTTTAAATAGATAGCTGCGGCAGATGGGGTTCCCCTTCCTCCTTCCATCAAAGTACTTAAGACGCTCAAGCTCAACGTTACTTAGCTTCGGTGATCTGATGCCTGGTGTGTCCAACGTAGCTTTGCTACACGGTTCGTTTCAGAAAATGTAGACGCATCCTCACTCAGATTAATGAAGAAATCGTGCGCACAATTTACATCGGGGGTGCATTAACTGAACAATGTATTATGAAAACGATAGGAAGACAAAGGCCTCGACTTCGACAGGCCCAGTGCCGGCGACAATGGTCGAGCGTTTCACGGCCTGCTGGATTGCATTGTGTGAGATTATAAATGAAAATCTCAAACAAATGACTGCTGATCGACTACCGTCGCTTGCTGGGTGACGTCATTCGCGCAGTGCTAATAAGCGATATGGTGTAAGGGGAGATCCGGATTTGAACTAAATCCCCATTCCATAAATTTAATTTAGGACTGATATCTGTTAACACTGCCTACTACGAGAAGGGTTGATACGAAATCCCCAGACCCAGAAGTGATGAAGCTGTACTATTTGGGTTCGAGTGAAACTGCTTGAACGTATAAGCAAGTTGAATGAAAAGGAAAGAGGGAATCGATCCTTAATGAGTTAACCTCATCTGACTGGTTATCCGTGTTGTAATTTATCACCTTTAATTCCGATCAATCAAGTCTCTGTCATGAGAAAATGGGATGCCGACAAACGAGCCAAATGAAAGTCAATTGTTGTTGAAACGGAAGGATTGACAATCATAGTGGCCCTTCAGAGATTAATTTTGAAAACAGATACCGATTGTTTCATTTCCGGTACGTACCTACTCGTACTTACCATTTTATGTGAATAATTGGGCTTTGTATTTTATGTGATTGCCTATCCATGTTTTCTCTCTCAATTTCTCTTCAAATTTTTAACACATTAATTTGAACACTGTTTTCCCTCTAAATGAAATGTAGCAATTATAATTTCATCAGAACCTCAATTTATCGATTTTATTGCGATAGCTTGTTGAGTTAAGATGAAGGGAGTGAAAAGGAAATAATTGTTGATAAATTAGACAGTGGATAACGGTGAAAGCATTTTATGTCAAACCGTCAAAAAACGGACAAATTATTAGTGGAAAGAAGAAGTCAAGGAGAATGAACTAATACATGTATATACAGGGTGTATATATTTTAAAGATCTTTCTTAGGAAGTGTTTACACCTAGATATAAATTACACACCTGTATATAAAGTACACACCTGAATATAATTTTTTTTTCATTTATTTAGTCTATGGAATCAGCCTGTGAAGTTTGGCCAACCTTACAGTAAGCACCCTGTATATGATAGAAAATCTCGAAATTTGAAAAACGCGATTTTCACTTGCCTATAACTCATAAACCATTAAAGTTAAACTATAACTGTAAAGCCAGTCTTTTCTCTTCTCAGGGAATCTAAAAATGCAATAACAGAAGAGTATTCCATTTATTAACATAATTTTGATATGACACTCTCGTATGGGACATTCGGAATAGTCCAAAATTGTTTTAAATTATGGGTATTGTGACTATGTAGGTTTCCGTTTTAAAGAAAAATTTATTGGGTACGGTTTATTAGGTTACAAAGACCGAAGCGTCCATGGCGCCTCACCCTGTAGACAACAAGCAATACCCTTTCTCTATCTATCTATCTATAAGTTAGTAAAATTGCTTGAACTTGCATGGGTTGTTCTTTAGTTTAAAGCTAAATAAGTTGCTAAACACACTACACGCTTTGAAAAACCTAATCAAAACTAACCTAATCTAAATGAATTTTCTTTCCAGGTAAGGAATGCTATAATTTTCGAGACCAGCAGTACAATAGGGGTAAGCCAATTCATTATTTCTAACGATAAAGTACACTTGCTATAGGAAGATGTACTGTACTTTCTAGTACTAGTACTACGCAATGATTTACTCTCAAAAACTCATTTATTCTATTTAAATAGTTAGTCACGCTTTTTTAGGTTAATTAATTAAGAAGATTCGAAGGACCAGGGGAACTAATTTGGGGAAAAATTAAGGGATATAACATATAGGATAAGAATAATGCACCTACCTTAAAACACATCCCATGTAGACAGCTTAGAGCTTTATTGAACGACAAGGGCAATACGGTCGCGTTGCAGGGTGCGAAGAGGATTCGCTCGGTTCTCGTACAGGTGCACACCGGACCGTGGTTTAACTTGAATTCTTCGTAGATTAGCTACTCTACTGCAGTGCCTTTGACCTGGGCGCACACACTGTTGTCCATTTCCCCTCCCGTAGTGCATAATTCAAAAACGGAGGGGAAATTATGGGCAAAGGATTCACAGGAACGGAACACCTAGTTTAACTGTGCTAAACACCTAAGTATAAAGTGCCTACCTACCTACCTATATCTACCGTTAGATTATTTTACAGAGTGCCCCAAAATAGAGGGAACAAACTTCCACGATAGAATTTTTATTTAATTTTATTCTTAATGAACTCATTGTCTAAAATGGATACCGCTTAGCGAAATGGGTTCATATTCTTTCAGGAAATTTTTTGTGCCGTTTTTCTATTAATTAGTCTAATATCACAGCATGTTGTTGTGTACATTTGAACCAGTGATTATACATACCCCTAAATTTTTACGCCACTGGATAAATTTTGTTTTTTTGATATAATATTTTCCAGAAGCTACACTTTTCTGGTAAGTACAAAAAGTGCATAATTTTGATATGTAAATTCTCAATAGTTTTTGTAAAATTATGTACAATAATTGAAAAGATCAAAATTCCTGAAAAATCACAACATTTTTCAAAAAGTTGGAAAAATATAAGAAAGACGCCTATAACTTTCTACCACTCTCGAATATCTTAATTTTCAACGTCTCAAAAACTATAGAGAATTAACATAATATACCTTGTGCGCTTTTTGTACCAGACATGTCTAGCTTTTGGAAAAATATGTCAAAATCAAAATTTATGCAGTGGCGTACAAATTGGGGGATACGCATATTGGATTCCTATCTACCGTACGCCCCTAGCTCAAGGTAAACACACAGGTAATTATTGCAGTAATACTAGACCAATTAATATAAATATGGCACAAAAAAATCCATTAAAAAACATTTACCCGTTTTGGAATTCGGTATACAATTTTTTTTTTTTACATTGAACACTCTGTAACTTTAATAATACTTATTTTAGAGAATGGATTCATTAAGACTTTTTGGTCCTAAAATTAAGTAAATAGTCTACCATCGAAGTGAGTCCCCTTTATGTACATCCCCCCCTCTCCCTTTATGTACACAAATATTGAAAATGCTAGTTACGCCACTCTGTGCAGAGATGGAAAGTATTTCCAAACAATTATTTAATGAAGCTTACCACAAATATCTTTTACAGCTGTGAATTTTATGTTAGGTGTAATTTAAGTTACTTATCTCCATATTTTTGGCATTGAGTAATTATAATTTAAGTGAAAAATAGACAACTTCCCCAGATCAAATTTGTCAAAAGGAAATAAAAGGGATATCTCAGCTGACATCCACTGTCAAAATTCATTTTCATTGGCTTATCGACTAAAACTTCAAGATTATAACAGGAGAAGTCAGGGGACTTTTCATGGCCAACCGCGATCCGAACAGAGTTGTAACAGGCTAACTCTTCCTCGTCGTAATCATTATTCCAACAATTTAACATTGACTTAATGGTTGCATGTTACTCATTCTAAAAAGCCATAGTTTACTACAATAGGTCAATTACTTTAAATAAAACCCTCGTTTCTATTCCGTTAGTGTAGGAAATTATCAATTCAAATCGAGGAAGACCGCTTTTTAAATTACCAAAACAATGCCATCGGGCCCTGAAGGGAGCCAGGGACAGTGCGTTCCGCAATTGAAACATCAAAGCTATCAGTAATGATAATTCAATCTAATGATAACTGTAGCTCTAGGATGACTAGCTATATGTGTAGATGGAGACGGGCTTCGAGGGGGTGTAGTGATACTAGTTAGTAATTCCCCAGCCACGAGTTCATCCACTGGGAGCGGGTAGGGTACGCCATTCCTAACCCACCCTCTCTAAGGCTAAAACACTGCGTGGTTGCCACAAGAGAGCATCTATCCAAAAAAAAATCAATAAAACGTACAATTTATATCTGCTATCTTCTATTTTATAAAAATAGAGATAATTGACAGTATTTGTATATTGTCAAAAACTCTCAGTTTTCAATAGTCTAATTTTTTGTACATTTTTAATTGACCAAATGCATCTTAAATGCGATCAATTATTTCATGTCAGCAAATGCAAAACGTTTTTTTATGATGTAAAACGGATGATTCGAAAACAAATGCTAAAAGTTTTTCCTCTAGTTTAGATATTGGTGTGCTATTCAATCTTGGTGTGCTATATGAAACTGGTGCGCTGTAAATTTGTGCATTTCGATGCAGCATGTTGGTTGCAGCATCAAAATGCATATGCTTTTCTGTATTCACACCATGCATCTCATAGGAAAAAGCAGCATTCGCATGGATATGCGAAGAATTAGATCGTGTTCCATTTTCATTCCTGATTAAGATGCATTCGTAGTGAAAACGAAGGGATATTTGTGTAGTTTCACTCAACAGTTTTCAAAAACATGTTGTGCCATAAGTATGTGATGTCTGAAAAATGTCAGTTCAACAAATGACGTTGGAAAATAGCAGTGAATATGAATTTCGCAGTTTTATCATGCAGTAGTAAACTGCATTATTGTAAACATGTGTGCAATTTTTTATATCGTTTTATTTTAATTATACTATTATTACTATGATTATTATTATTATCAGTATTATTGTATTAAATATAAGTAATATTGTTTTAAATTTTTAGAAAAAAATTTCAAAACCAATCATTTGTCAGAAATTTGAAAATATAACTCCAGTCATATATTTTGAACTTTGATGAATATGGACATAAATGTATATTCATTAATCTCAAGTTGCTGGCTAGGTATGTTCAAATGTCATAGCTAATCAAAAAAGACAACTTAATTTCAGACAATTCAGGCCCAGTTATTGAACATTACTTGTGTCTGGAATTATTATACCAATAACAAAGATTTGAGATGAATTAATTGACTTTTATCATTTTAGTGTAACAGAAAAGAGCAGTTAATAGGACAGTTAAAATGATAAAATAATTTTATGCCTGTGACAGATTTATTAAATTAAAAGTTTATGCTTTGATTAGAATGGACGCGCGTTATCATGAAAATCACCCTCATATGCCATGTGATTCAATTTGATAAATTAATGACAGGAATTTGTTTATTACAGCGAATCCTATTCTGAATATGAGGGAATAATCCCTTCAGAAAATATTTTACCACCAAAAAAATTACGTACCTACTTAACTGATGAAACTTTTCAAGAATCTCGTGTTAATTTCTGATTTACCTACTACATAACTTACAGATTTAATATAATAATAAGGTTCTTGAAAATTTCTAAATAACTCATCGAAAACCAAACTTTGCTATTTCAAATCATCTTGCTCCAGTTCCAGTACCTACAACATTTTGATTTTATGGTGGTAGAGGCAATTTCTGAGATAAACAAATCCTTCAGGTACAAGATCATTGAAAAATTAAACTAAGTTAAACTGCAAAAAGTAAAACTATAATGGTCAAAAAATTTACATATTTTTTGTCCTTTACACCAGGATGTCCAACGTAAGCTCCCTCTTGTTGATGTAAGATTACTAAATTCTTGCATTTATCACGTAATTGAAAAATTGTTACTTACATCAGAAATGTAACATTTCTGATAATATTTTACTAGTATCCCATTTTTTTTAACAATCCACTGTCGGTGATTCATGCTAGATAGAATTACAAAGATTTTCTCAAAACTGGTTATTGAATTGTTGAGGGGAAAATGAGTTTATGAGGTAGGTGCTTTAGGATTAGACCGGCTCTTAGGTCGCATCCAGGGGCTTTGCAGATATTAACATTTTTCTCATTTTTGCTCTAATTTGTGCTGGTTTAAAAGGTGGAGGGAGATCTTTGACACGAAGCGTAAACCAATTCCTGGATATCGTTGTCTCTAACCTGTAGTAGTGTTGATCAGCTATGTTTCTTGATCTTTGCCATCTTCTCCGGACTCGACTTTTTTTGGCAATTTCGGAACGAATGTCAGATGGTTTGCTAATTTTACCACTTATTTGACAAGGATTTTGAGGTTTTTCTTGATCTATATCGGTGTGGCATCTGATTCGTAGACTGATATCGTATTTTCAAAAATATAAGATCGAAATGTGTTCAAATCAGTGGTTTTTGATGTTGAGCTTTGGTGGAAGTAGTTTACTTATAACGGTCGTGCTTATACTAATGATAACCACATTTTCGGAAGAGAGACCAAAGCAATTTTCGATTTGAGAGTTCCTGCAAGGAATCCGCTGGCGAGTATATGGGTTTTCTGTTAGTGAAGAAGTTTAGGTTGATGTCGGACATGGCACGAAGGAGGTACCTACATTTTGTGTTCATGAGCCCTCTAAACCACACTGGGTATGTTTGACATTCCAGTTTCCACCACTAACGCATTTGCCATTATTGCTAGTTTGGCAGAAGTACTTGTATTCCTTAGATGGTATACCTACTGGGCCATGGTACTGGGTATATGGCGGAAAGCTTTGAATTTACATAGTGATATCTACTTCAGTAGTTGTATTTTGTTTGTCCTAAAGTTGGATGTTCGTTATGGGATATGGCTGAGCGAGTGATTACGAGTATTGCTGAAACCCAGCGAGAGATGTGATCTGGACGGGATACAGATTCACTGGTGTGGTATTAAGAATACTGTTTCATTAGTGAAGTGTGTTTCGTATAACTTATGAGGATGATATCCATTTTTTATGTTTTCAACCCTTACTAAGAACACATGTATCTGAATTCGTTTATAAATTCTCTTGGTTATTCTCCAATATTTGTAGGGTGGATATTTTGGTTTCGTGGTGGTGCTGATACGTCTGCATAATGAGGTTATCGAGTCGTTGCATATGCTAGGTTTTTCAAGCAGGTGCTCGATGTATCTGGTGTGGGTTTGTGAATATTATAGTTCAGATTGTTAAAATTTAAATCATACATGCACAAATTTTTATACTTCTACTCCCAACACTTCTCCATATAAAAATACCCTAACCTTCTCGCGCCTCACCCTGTATAGCCAGTGTATTTGCTTGGGACCAATGCTCCAAGTTCTTCCACAGATTTTTTGCAACTCAATAAGGAGAGCTTTGCTCTGTGGATGATGTTTTCCAGATAGGCGTTCCACAGTATTAAGAGTAACATCCATATATTTAGCTTCTTCCACAAGTTGTGTATATAATTTCTACTAGAAGAGTGGGTGAATCTTCTTCTTCTGGTAAAAGGTACTGTAACAGTTTCACGAGGATTGGACATCTTTTCAATCTTTCACCATCGATATGTAATTTGTAAAACCGCTTGAAGGATACTAGATGTATAGTCGCTTTAAAGTTTTATTTGATAAGAATGACAAGGCCATCAGCATATTGCTTGGACATAAACTCTTCATAAAGACAGAATCGATAGCAGGTCTTCTACAAGGAGGGCACCCCTTCGTCGGCCCGAAACTGACTTCAATTCCTCCCATCGAAGTTCTTATCGTCCCGTTCTCTGGTATATTCCGGATTCGGCCTTTTATGATCGGATATATTCCTCTCGAAGCTGCTGCTTCATAAAGTGAGTCTAGTAATGCATTGTTGAATTCTCCTTCTATGTCGAGAAAGACTCCCACCGTGATCTCTTTGTCATCAATGGATTTGGCGATTTCCCCAGATTCCCCACAGATTTTTATGTGGCAAATCAGCTGATGAAAATACAGCAGCCTCTCTTTTGCAACCTAGACTTTTCATTATGAATAACGTAAGACTATGGGATCCGAGCAGCTTAGGATATGGTTTTTATGTACTTGCTATGTACTTGCACGATCTAGGTTAATAGGTTCATAAAAAGACATTTGAACCTTTGG
This sequence comes from Malachius bipustulatus, assembly GCA_910589415.1. Classification (NCBI taxonomy): domain Eukaryota; kingdom Metazoa; phylum Arthropoda; class Insecta; order Coleoptera; family Melyridae; genus Malachius; species Malachius bipustulatus. Next base: position 44,215,511 of record OU342636.1, read on the forward strand.
TTTATTTAGTTTTTGAATTGGAAGGACTTTTTCTCCAAACTACTAGAAATAGTTTTTTTGCCCATTAAAACTGGATATTTCCAGGTGTGTCTGCAGATAAATTGGTGGTAGATTCTTAAGAAAAATATTAGGTATCTCGTCAGGGCTCGTCACATGCAGCACTTTAACTATGTTTTAAATTAATTTTCAGAAGTGTATTTTATTTCTACTAATGTTGAGTTAAATAAAATAACATTTACGCTGTTTGAGTGTTCCCAAACTCTAAGTTTTACTTGGCACCTGACTCCGGAAAGTTATACAAAATCACATTATAACATCGTTGGTTGCGGTCTTCAATTTCAGAAATCAACTTATTAACGTTAAGTCCAAGGTGGTTCCTGAATCCTGATGACGGAGTGATCTGCTTCTTATCAGTCGACGTATAGTCGTCTCTATTTCGCTTGAATAAGTTCTCATAACACTAATCTCCATGCCAATTTCCAAGGCGTCCAATCTAATATTAATTTTAGAAAATTCCGGAGAGATTACGTACATAATGGTGGATTTAAATGTCTTAATAAACTGGAGTGTGCCTTGCAGTGTAGTGTGTTTGAAAGATCGGAAGTTTAAACTGGCTTTCACTTACCCTCAGAGTGGTAGTTCATTATTATACCGGTCGGAAATTAGTCCTATTTAAATACGTCGAATTTAATAATAATCATTTTTTTTTAGCTGCTTCCAGAAGTTATTGTTTCGTCATAACATAAAAACGAAATTTACCTGAAGTTAAGAAACTAAAGTTCGCATAGGGTATATCAATGCTATACTTATCATTTGTACGAATAGGTTGAATACCTACCAAGTTTCTAAATTTTTCAAAATGCAATTAAATTAATTAAATCTTGCCCATCAGTCCCTTTCACGGCGAAACCGATGGTTCCCTGGATGGTCGTATATGAGAACCGACAATGGCTAGAAAGGTCATTTATCCTTTTACTTGAATAATATTGTTACCTACACGTTTCCCTTGCAGATGCAGATAGTAAATCAAGTGTCTCCTGCAAAATTCGTTACAGGCCGTATTAGTTCGCAGCAGTGGCAACTCCCCATACAAATGGATTCGTCATGATGTGTGCAAGACATTATTTACTCCTAGCACACTAAGGTTGCTGATTCATCATCGTTACATCGTTTCTCTCATTGTATGCTCCACTCGCAAAGCGTCAGGTAATGTTCCTCCAGGAACGCGCCATTATCCTTGCATATTGCCTGCCATAAATCCTCATGTTTTGAATTTGTTCAACTGCTAAATTCATATAGCAACGTCGTCTGATGGTGGAATTCGCCAAAGTGGTGCAATGTGTCTAATGCGACGTGGCATGTAGTAGAAAATTGGACATTTTATATGAGAACGCATTTTGTTGATTAGATATTAGGTATCGTGTAGGTATAAAAAAAACAAGTCGAGAAGAATTGTTATACACCAGGACGCACCAGGGTGACTTCAAAGTAACTTAGTAGTGTCATATTTACCGGTTAAGATGAAAAATGAAGAACGGTTGCACTGGAGCTCTCGAGTGTGAATTATCGAGTTCAAGTTACGGTTTTTTGTTTTTCCAAGATTCTTACTAAAAGGGGATAACTTATTTGTTTTTCTGTCTATTAGACTATTCGGAATAACACGTGCTATAGGCTGAAAACAATAGGTACTATCTCTCCACTGATAGTTTTCCGTTGTCAGGCCACACTGATTCTGACTAAACAATTTCATTTAATTCGATTTCATTCGTACATTTATTTCTAAGTCGAACCAGATGTGGTATCGCAGTTCGTGTCAGTGCCGTGTTATGAGGAATAATGAATATCCTACAAATATATTATTTCGACAAGTTATTGACGAAGTAGAGCCTTGCAACTTTTTGATAACAAATATTATATAATGCAAGTAAATAAGAATGATAATAATTATTGTTATCATCATGATAGAAATATCATGTCACCTACCTGCTGGTTGCCATTTAAAAGAAAGAATAACACCTCCATTTTCTTATTTGCAAGTAAAATATTCCAGCAATTTAACCACAAGACCACGTACTAGGGAGTTCAATCGTTTCCCAGGCAAAACAAGGAAATAGATTTTTAAGCATTCGCGCAATTAACAAGTTACTCACAGTTTATCACACCGTACAATAACACAGGTAATTCTGCTAATTTCGTATTAAAAACGTTTCAAATCACAACACAAACCTTATTAGTATATTATTTAGCGCTGACACTGACACTACTGACAGTAGCGACGACAATCTTATCGTAATATCGTATCAATCTAAGCGTATCAAGACGCGAGAGTCGATACTTCCGTCTCACTCTCGCTCATCTTTTTAGAATTGCTGACGATTCAAACGTATTTCTGACAATACGTCCCATTTTAACTCGATTGACTATGCAATGCAATAGAAGGAGTAAGAAACATAACGAGATGATGTATCCTTAGTTATCACAACAGACAACTCTCAGTGTACAGACTTTACCTACTTTAATGAAAAAGTGATAGATTTGAATGATGGTAAACGTACATTTCAAAAGTACGAGGACAGCCAAGGTAAAATGTTTAATTTTATGTGACCGTCTACTAGACAGAAGCAATAAATTGATAGAACCGCGTAAATCTTTCAATTTAGAGGATCTCATACCGTCTTTCGTTGCCGTTCATATTCAGTATAACTGCTGAGGGTGTAGGTTTATTTGGAAACATCCCCGAACACATGATACAGTATTGATATGGGGTTGTCCTCGATGCATATAATTTTATTAGGCTGAAAGGTTATGGAACCCTAACGATAAATCTTTGCCAGTATCAATTTCGCTTTAAATTTATATGTGACGACACACGGTATAGACGATATATTTTAGGGTGAAGTAATTTTGCTTTTAGTCAACCCTAAAAACACATTTTAGAGGCTCTGATCGCGGAGAAATTGAGAGGAAATAAGCATTCGGTGCTTAATAACGTTTCTTGGAAATATATTTCTTATAAACATCAGAAAAGGATTATATCTCTTTTGTTATGTTTGCTGATACTTTTTTCGTTAAAGCTACGAAAGCAAAATGTTCATTTTTTAAAGTCAGAGTTTCCATCAAAATAACTTTGTTTTTTATTTTTTCTTTTGTATTTTTCGCCGAATTCTACCTTCATATCCTCGTATCTTCAATGGTTTATGATATGCCTGTAATTTCATTAATAGACTTAACCCTATAAAGTAAAAAAATAAACAATGTAGTGGGGAATAAACTGCACTTGATGTTATTACAGTTTTCAATAGGTCGCTTTTTAAAGAACTGAGACTGAAGTCTTTCTACATACATACAGAGATGGAAGTATGTTATTGAAAACGTTATAAACCTAATAAACCAAGGATGGCACTTGCCAATACAAGTCGATTTGATCATCTATTAGATGAAGGGTTTAAAAATAACACTGAATTGATTCCAGGTATATATTTTAAGTATGCATTCAATGCAACGCAATTAAGCCAGGAATCTTTCGCAAACATTGTAGGATTGCAGGAAGTAATGAGAATTGCAATTTAATTGTTAATCATAAAAGTGTACCTATTCGTTATCACGTAGTAATCTAGCTTTATGATTTGTTTAGAATAAGGTAGACTTTGCAACCAGTCTTAATAACGGAAGCTCTTTGCATCCGCTGGCTAATTTCCTCTCTAGAAAACAAATCACAAAAGCTGGACGCTCGGAAGCAAACTAACTTAATCTAAAAAGGACGCCCGTAATAATTACACCGGACCTTGCTGTCAGAAGGACCTGAATGCAAACATCTAGACCACTAATTTTATAAAACATAATAGACCTTGAGAGCAAACTGAGTAGAATAGCTATAGCAGCGATTCCTCCTGTAATATATACATGCATTGCAATGAGTTGTTGTTTGAAACTTATAAATATTTTACGTTATCAGTAAATTAGCCATTTAACTTCCCAATAAGAAATATATGTATTAGGTTAGGTAGTCATCAAGATATTTTTTCCATGTGCAAAAACTAAATCAAATGTCATTAATTTTACTGCTTTTTGACGTAAGATTGATTTGTCAAGTGTCAAAGATGACGTTTCAGTCGTCTGCTAACTTGAAGGAAATATGATTTGAGCGACTATATTTATAGTCCCTCCACCTTCTTTAAATTGTAAGCCGACTAGTCAAAATGTAAAACAAACTCAATTTTTGTATAATAGATAATTTAAATACCTCTAAAACTAGGTCTCACACGACCCTCCATGCCCCTTAAAATTTTGAAGTTGATAGCGATTGAAACGTGATCTTTGACATTTGACAGATCAGTCTTATGTCAAGAGGTAGTAAAATCTATGACATTAGATTTTAGTTTTTTTTAACTTAAGTTCTCATTTGGATGGGTAGGGTTTAAAACGTTCTCACTGACACAAAGACTGTCAAAACTGACAACGAACATAATTTTTTCCTTGTAAATCTGCAACTATTTTAAAGCAAACGCTACTTTTCCCTTTGCGTTATCCCGATGACATAAGTTTCTTAACAACAATGGAGTATAGTGTAACAGCGGCTTTCCAACGCGCAAGACTTGGCAAGTATGGCTTGTGGGTCGTCAAGTCATAATCGGAATGGAAGCTGAGCTCATGGCTCGGTATTCCCGTCAGTTGGGATTTAGGAGCAACTTTAACGTGTACAGCCATTCCCACTGAAAGTACGAACTTGTAGCTTTACTTGGAGTTCCCTTGCAAATCCAATGGCTTGCCAAACCCCACGCCGTGGCTATCCTCAAAAATGACACGACTGACATATGAGTATGATGTGTCTGCAGATGCTTACACAACGTGAACGTACTCGTATGTTTACTGAGGCACAGACATCCGATGATCCGATGATGATAGTATAGTGAGTAAAACGAAGACAGAACATGTAAACGTCAGCGTAGCTTGCTACCAAGGAACGATTTCACGCGACCAACAATACACAAACAATTTTGCTACCCCTTTTCTATCGTACATCTATAAATACAACATCGAAACGCCACTGTCTTAAGACACTGGCGCTCATTGCGAGACTCATTGCGCGGCACTTGGCAAGTGGCGAGTATTACGACGCGGGGTGCAACTCGGCACAGCTCGGCTTTACTTGCCACACCACTTCGTCTACTTCCCATTCGTTGTCGTCATTTTCAAAGTGTTTTCAAGACCACACAATAACAATATTGAATCCTCTTTTACGAGGAAGTAGTGTGTACGGTTTCACTTTTACTTGCTCAAGTACTTACTCACGCATATTCGTCAAAAATTTTCCAAATAACCAATTTCCCAAGTAACTCGTTATGAGTAGCCATCAGCTTTATCAAAGCGAAACTATGAGTTGGTTTTGTTCATGCATGGGTCAGTTATGACGGCACGCAAAGATCTATCCAACAATGTGTAGTGTTATTCAAAATTAGTTAAAGCACCCTCATGCGCTCTTATTTTATTGTTAATAAACACATTGCTAACGTTGTTATTTCTACGTGTAATAAACTTTTGGTTTGCCATTTCGGTGGTTTGTTATGTGATATACTTGTAAGCTGGTTTTTGTCATTAGGTCTAGATCGCCTTATTAGGGTTGAAGCTTGAGTAGGAATGTGCTATTCAAACATGATTTGCTTTAACTTGCTTTTATTAACACTTTATTTTGTTAATAAAATTTGTTATTAACAACAATAACAATTACATACTACTTGAGAAAAACGTATTGAAAAATGATCGAAGGAATCATTATAATAGTAGCGACTAATTAATCTTGTAAACTAATCTGCCATCGACACACAGACTCGTAGGGATCAAGAAGTTGTCATACTTAATAGTGACCTACAAAACGATCTAGCTTGGGGCGATAGAAACCAAGTCCAATTTAATGCTGGAAAACCCCAAGGAGTCATCTTCTCCAGAAAGGCCAACGTTTTGGAGCCAGATATGGTGATGGCGGGACACTCTCTTACCCCAGCGTCATCTCTTCGTTTACTTGGAGTGAGCCTCGGAGCGAACATGTCTTGGCATGATCATGTTGCAGGTCTGGCGAAGAGTGCTTCTCAAAAACTTGGAACACTCTTCCGCACGAAGAAATTTTTTACACCACAACAGCTTCTCCTCATCTACAAGGCTCAAATCCGACCATCCTTGGAGTACTGTTCACATGTTTGGGGCTCAGCTCCTAAACATACGCTCAGACTACTCGACTCTATCCAGAAAAGAGCCATCCACTTGATTGGGGACCCAGATTGGACAAAAAATTTAGACACTATCGAATATCGAAGAAGAGTAGCTGACCTGCGTCTGTTTTACAGATATTTTCATGGAAAGTGTTCAAAAGACGTGGCCCGCTTGATCCCACCAAGAACAAGACCGGGTAGAAATACACGTCGAGCCGCAGACGCTCATCCGTATCAGGTTCAGCTCATTACACCTCGTACCACCCCATTTCAGACTTCTTATTTTCCATTTCAATGCAACAACGTTTGACATAATAGCCGGAAGAATAATCCAGGTCCGGACGGACAAAAAATTAATGAATGTTTGTGTTCGTAAAACAACACAACTTGAATAGAATAGACAGCAATAATAGACAGTTAAACTCGAGGTTTGTTTATTGACGGGATAATTATTTTATGTTAGGGAAAGTTATGGCGTTGTGGCACAAAATCCAATGGTAGATAACTACAGCCTGAGAAAGGGGACCTTCTACAGATGAACGTGGAAAGGACAAGTAGTAGAAATAAATCATAAACACTAAATAAAAAAACATAAAAAATAAAATATTTTATTATGATTCCCCAGTTTGTTGAGGCTTTGACATCACGATCGCATTAAATTAAATATTAAATTTTAAAAACTGTCAGGTAAGCTCATGATAGGTAATGCGCCGGCACTCCAGTTAAAAACTACAATAAAATAGTGCTGAGGAAGTAACTGCAACATCTTAAGGAACCAATCGATTTACTGTAAGATCTTAAATAAATAAGGTCAAATTTATTAATGAATTACTTAATTAATTAATTCTCTTTGGTAATTATCTCTCTAATGACATTAAAAATGAAATGAGGTGGAGAACGAACATTATGTGATAAATAGATCAATCTTCAAAAATAAGCAGGTTGTGACAATGTAGTCGTTCCTAAGCAGATCGGGAAATCCGCTTAGGAACGATCCATCAAAAAAAAAAACAATCCATTGTGATCCTGAATCATAGGAAATAATCGTTTGAAACTCAACGGATCACTGAAATGTAGATACGTTTTCACATTTTTTTCTTCACTTTATTGCGAGTTCTCTCCAGCCTTACAAGAAATGTTGAAATCGAATGAAAATATTTTCGGTCTTCAACTCATCAATACTTTTTACGTTTAATACAAAAAGGAAAATTATTGCTTTTAAGAATTAGTTTATTTTTAAATCATTACACAAGATACATTTGTCATTCTTCTGGACCCAGTAGCTGTAAAGTACAAAAGCAAAGACTAGTGACATCAACATACAAATCATTAATAAAATTTTTGTGCGACTTGGTATTCTAAAAATTCCATTATGTATTTGGATGAAATATATTTAATTGATGTATAGCTACTACTCACATCTCCCAACATAGCATTTTAACATGATCTTCGGCCAATATATTATTGATTTATACTCAAAACTTAGTGATTATTCCATAAAACGTTTTATATAAAATATGAAAAGATGACATTTCTGTCAACGTGTAGACATAAAAATAGATTTCAAAATCGAATGGCGTCGAATCTGTGTAATATAACAGAATGTTCTCTTCACTAAAAGGAGTGAAAGGGTGCTTGAATATAAGAACAAATGTACAATGATATTGAAGATAATAAGAATGAACCGATGTGCTGCTTATGTGAATTGTAAGTACCTAAAAGCCTCTAAAATCAAGGAACACGACATTATAAAAATGATTCGTTTTTTAGATGTTCATCCTTAGATAAGCTTTTGATTTTCCTGATTGTGGCCTTGTTTATTGGAATAATTTTTTTGGTAATACTGATGGTTAAAAGCACTTGACTGCGTATAGATATGCTACACTGCCTATAAACCGTCCTAGGTATACATGGAAGTTGTAAAAATTATTGTTTTGTAAATATTCATTTTGTAAATTATAATAAATTAGTAATTACACAGTGTCATAAAATGAAAGATTCTGTTGTATTTCCTTTAAGGAGAGAATATCGGTTTTAACTATTGTACAGATAAGACAAAGTCGCTGCACACCAGCAGATACACCAGTAGATTTTGGCCTTCGAGAACTAGCTCATTCTACCCAGACACAAGTTTATTATGTACATGTAGTTGAGTAGACAAACACAAAGACAACCATGACGATCTGAGATTCGAACCCAGATGATGGCAGCCATTAAAGATTGGTAGTCTGCACTCTAATCCGTCGAGCTACCGCTAACTTTACTAAATCCCTCATTTGTATTCCTTCGGGGATGTTAACTGGGCTAAATACGGTCTAACGTACTGATTTAATATAGAAGTAGTTAAAATAAATAATTAATAAGCTCGAATCTAGCTAGGAATATAAAAATGATATATGAGTTAGATTTATAACTACCTCTCCGGGGAGAGTGTGTTTTTCCTAGAATGTGTGTTTGAATCGTGTAAGAATGATAATCTCCAGTACCCCTATCTTGCCGATTCTGGAGGATCTTTTTTTGATTTGTTTAACTTATGAATCCGAGAGGAGTTTCAAGAGGCCTTTAGCAATTTCGACTTTTCTCGGAGCTTTTTTGCTTTTGAGGTGTGTGATGATGTTTTTGAGTTCATCGAAGTCGGTGAGTGTCATGTGTTTCGCAGTTTGGATGTGGTTAATCTTGAACTGCTTCCTGGAGGGAGTCAGCTAAGAACTTTGTCTTCGAGGGTGTTTGCGCGCGGATTTATTTCAGTTACAATCTACAGGGTAGACGTTTAAACAGTCACTTCCCTTTTCTCCTTATTGAGTTTATCTCCTGAACGAGATAAACTATTGTATAAAAAACTAAATAAACACAAATCACATAAATTTCACTACTTCTTGATTTGAAATTAATGTGTCAAATGTCAAAGATGACATTGCAATCCTGAGAATTTAAAATTATTGATCGATAAGAGGGAACATTTGAGACCTCGTTTTGAGGGTATTTTAACTATTTGCACAAAAATTAAGTCATAAATTTCAATTTTCACAGTTAGTGTCTCAGTGAGGACTTTTATGGTATTGTAGTAATATCTGAAATGTCATTTTTGACTTTTAACTAATCAGTTTTATGTCAAAAAACAGTAAATGCATAATTATATTGGATCTAGTTTTTGCACCAAAGTTCTCCGGCTCAGATTTTGAAGGGGAGGGGGACTATAAACGTCATTTCCGATAATCAGAGATCATCAAAATTGAAAATAATCATAATTTTTTGTGTAGATAATTCATTATGCCATTCAATTATATAACATTTAAAATTTTGATGTTGACCTAAAACGTCATTTTTTGACTTTTCACACATCAATTTTACGTCAAAAAGTAATAAAATTATTGTTGTAAATTTCATTTTTTATACCACAGTTCTATTTCATTTGACTTAGAATCTAAAGAAATGGGGCGAGAAATAAACACCCTCATTAGATGTATTTCACATTTAATAAAAAATTGTCTTTACTTAAGTAGGCGTGTGATAAAATATAACGCAAGATCAAGATAAATGAAAATATCAAGAAATTATCACAAACGGTGGGTTTGAGTACCTACATTCCTAGTATAACATGGTAATTTTAAAAATCTAAATAAAGCAGACTGGACCATGGTGAGCTACTAAAAAAAAAGAAAACAACTAAAATGTTCAAACTTGAAACTAGTGGAGTACGTCGCTGATGTAGTGGACACTCCTACCCATGACAAGGCGGTGTATGTTAACCCTGATATATAATATGCAAATAAAGGGCCTTGACATCCAATCGCTGGCGGGTTCGAGGGTTAATTCCGGGTCGTAGACTGCGGGCAGGTGCAGGCTATGACGGTCAATTAAATCAAGCATCGCCTATGTAAACCTGAAACAAACTATTATCCCGGCAAAGGATCGTTATCCTCCCAAAGGAGAGTTGGCTAATCGACTATCGGCCTCGCGTTTCGGTCTCTTTCCACCGCGGTTAATTTCCGCATGTATATTATGGGTATAGGTACATAATGCCAAAGTTTTTCTAAAAGAGATGGATAACCGGTCCTGGTTTGTGTTGATTGGAAATTCGCTTCAAAAATTGAAGAATGAGTGCTGAAAAGAAATATTGTTACAAAATAGGGTCTACTAGCCAAACATAGGTATATTAATAATAATAATAAAACATTTTTATATAATTTTTTTTAAGTACTTAAATATTACATACTTTAGGCTTGATTCCCATCGTTGTTATGAGATCACAAATCAGCTTCCATAGCTTCCTTCTGTGAAAGTTAATTTCGAAAATAATCGATTAAGCTATTTAATTCAAAGTTCTTTTAAATCCTTGCCATTTGAAATATCACTTTGACTTGTAAGGTCGTTAAAACTAAGCGTCAAATTAAAGCAAACAAAAATTCGTTAACATGGAAGAAAGGCAATTGGAATTGCGTCGATTGGTCAGACAACAAAAAGCTAAATAGATAATTGCTGTTAGTTTTATTATTTTGTTATTATTGCGAATTAGTCAAAAAATTCAAACTGTTATTGGTTTGGGTAGAAATCAAGCAGAAAGACAACCACAGAGTTTTCAATGCCAATTAGTTCATAACTTTGTGTAGGTACTTACTTCATTTTATCCAAAATCGAATTGTTATGATATGTGATAACTCAAAATATGTTAAAAATATAAACATTCTTATAAACATTCAGACATTAAGCATTGACATTTTTGGAAAATTTTTGCAGTAGTCAATTTCCCAACCCTCCTGTAACAAAATTCTACGTCACTGCTCTAATATAATTATTTTTGTAAAATAAAATTTTTATATTCACATCAAGCTCTCTGTGCATGGAAAGAGCTTCTGACCCCTACCAATATGTGGTTACGCCCCTGTCTGGCGATCACTTCTCTCAAGTTATTATTTACGGCACGGAACATCAATAATAATTTATGAAACAAGTGCATAAAGTGGTACTTTTTTCACATCTAGGTGTGACGCACTCGCCTGAGGCTCGTGCGATCAATTTTTCCAGTCGTGAAAAAAAGTACCACTTTACGCACTTGTTGCATAAATTATTATTGATGTGCCGTGCCGTAAATCATAACTTGAGAGAACTGATGGGTAGGGGTCAGAAGCTCCTTCCATGCAAAGGGAGCTTGATGTGAAGATAAAAATGTTATTTTACAAAAATAACAAGATTTTCCTTACGAAAATCGCAGCGATTTCGTAAGGAAAATCTTGGCCTGCCGGCGGCGTCGGGCCTTCGGCCCTCCATGGCGGGCCTTCGGCCCGTAGTGTCAGTAGATCCCAGTCAAAGTTGAAATTTGTCATCAGTTGTTATTTTTTAATTGCAGTTTTTTTATATCAGTACGGCCCTGGAAGCAATAGATTCCCCGTCAAAGTAAACGCCTGTCACCTCCTTTTTTTTACTATTTTTTCTATATTGCTCCTGAAGGACCAATATGTGAACTTACGAAAATTCGCGTGGAAGTTAGATACACGTAAAAGTTACTTTCGTGTTAGTTTGAGTGGAGGGTGATCGGAGAGACCCTTATTTGAACCCACGACATTTGAACTCTTACCGGAAAGTCAATTTCTGCGAACTTAAACTTTGAAATTTCATCAAAAAACTCGGCCATTTTCGATCCGTTGTAGCGTCGCCATTTTTGAAACTTCAGCGAAAAAAATGAAAATTGTGTCAAAAGAATTCTTCGACTACCAAGCGCAAGTCATCCTCGAGTCTCTCTGTACCCGGAAATTGCGAAGAAAAAAGTTTCCCAATTTTTGCTAATTTTCTCGTATTTTGCATGAAAATAGGCGAAGTTTTCAAAGAGAAAATGTGCATTTCTGATATTTTTTATTGTAACTTCGGCCTCGATTATCGTAAGAAGATCGCAAAGGTAACGTCGTGTGGGCGAAAAGTGGTGCTGGGCGACTGCAAAATATCGTCGTAATTGATCCAATAGTTGGTTATTTATAAGCTGTAAAGTTGATTTTGAAAAAACAAATTGGCCAATTTTCAAAAGCGCCTGTAGCTGCCATTTTGAAAGATTTCGTGATCGCATTTTAACTTTTCGTTGCAGAGGAGATAACCTATCGACGAAAAACAATCGTCGATTCGACGCACCCACCGTTCCGGAGAAAATGGCCGAGCAATTTTTTTTCTGAAAATGAAGAAGGGGGACCCCTTCTTCCAAAATAAAAAAAAATCAAAACGGTTAAAAATTTCAGAACGGTACGTTTGAATCGTAAAGAGTCTCGAACCGAAGACCGTTTCTCGCTTAGTCTCTTAATTTCGGAGAAAATGGCGTTCGAATATCTAATTATGCAGAAAAAACGTAAACGCGACCTAGGGATATAATATTTAATGATTCGAAAAATCAAGATGGCTGTTTTTATTTTGACGTGACGAAGAGACTCTAAGCTACAACACTGACAGCTGTCAAATATCAAATCTGACCGGCATTTATTCAAATTATGAGTTCAGCACATGCGGAATGTTCGGCTATTATACGCGGAGCGGAAAATTTTGACAGCTGTCAAATGTCAAATCTGACAGCTGTCAAATATGTCGGTGATAAAATATATCAAATCTTAAGTTAATGTCATGCGGAAAGTTCGGCTATACGGAGCGCGAAGCGCGAAAATTTTTGACAGCTGTCAAATGTCAAATCTGACAGCTGTCAAACACGTCAGTTGTCAAATATGTAAAATCCTAAGTTCAGGCTATGCGAACAGTTCGGCTATTCGGATGAGCGCGAAGCGCGAAAAATTTTGACAGCTGTCAAATGTCAAATCTGACAGCTGTCAAACACGTCAATTGTCAAATATGTCAAATCTTAAGTTCAGGTTATGCGAACAGTTCGGCTATACGGTTGAGCGCGAAGCGCGAGAAATTTTGACAGCTGTCAAATGTCAAATCTGACAGCTGTCAAATTTCAAATGTGACAGCTGTCAAACATGTCGAATTTCAAGTTGAAGTCACGCTGAAAGTTCGCCTACTTGCGGCGTGAAGCGTGAATTTTTTTTTGACAGCTCTCAAAATGGACGGCGCATTTTCTTTTTATTAAATAAAAAACAAACAAAAAATTATCTACATATCTGTAAAAAAAAAAATTAAAAAAAAATAAAAATTAAAAAAAAAAGTGAAAAGAGGTTTTGCTGGGATTCGATTGCGAAATCTGAGCTGAAACTGATGATAAAACTGTGCGGGTACGCGTGCACCAACTTGAAAATGCTTAAAAATTGTCGAAAACAACCTCTCATAAAAAATATCAGATCTCCGTTAAAATTGAATTTCCGAATTAAATTTTGGTAGAAACGTGATCTATAAGCATAGACAATCCTAAAATATCCACTACATAACCCGACAATGACCGGATAAGTATGGTATGAAGAGAATAAAAACACCAATTTTTAACCAAATCTGACATCTGAAATAAATTAATTTACCTGTGACGTCACAACTAGGAAAATTATTTTTAAATCAGAGATAGAACCTTGACTTCAATATGAAAGTTGTAACTGAAGCTAAGGAGTTTCCAAAACTAGTTTCAGTTTGGGCGAGAGCCTAAAAATGCCGAAACTGGAGCCAAAAAACTAAAAACCGGAAGTCGGCCATATTTCCGCAACGAAGGTCCAAATCTAAAAACTTCAAATAAAAAAACGTTTTGTCTTGACGAGACTTACACGGCCCTTACCGTTGTCTAAATCGAGCTGGTACCCTGTATAAACAAAAATTGATTATCGTACTTTCTTAAACGTAAAAACAATCAAGTGATACCAATAAATGCAGAATGTCGAACAATGTCAATGCACCAACTTTCAAATTGTAAATCCGCGAATAATAAAGCAGTTATTGAGGTTATAAAAAAATGAGTTTTTCAGTTCACCGATATCTTGTGACGATTCTTGTGACAAGATTTAATTTAATTTAATTTAATTTAAGAAATTTATTCAACTCTGTATCTCTTATAGCGTTTACGAGAAACCCATATTGAGCTATGAAATAAGGGAGAATCTGTATAGGTATTATATTTATTATAAATAGGTATTATAGTTATAGTTATTTTTCCGCCTATGGACGGAAAAGTCATACTCCGACGTTGTGTATATTTCAATAAGTAATGGTTAAGCGACTCAAAATTGTTAATTTTGGCATAACATAAACGTGTTCACATGATAGCAACTGTCATAGTCATATGCTGTTACTAATAGTAGCTAAGCAATCATTGAATTAAAGCATCCCTATTGCATAAAAATGTCACCCAATCACAAAATGGGTTACCTATATACGTATTTAATAAAAAATCCAGGTTACTAAATAGTTAATTATTTCTCATGCTTATTAACAGTTCTGATTTTTAAACGTAGTTAGGTTTATATTTTCTAAGTAGTTTATTACTATGGCTAGATTTTCTGCCATTTTCATGAAACTGCTACTAATATACCACCTATTCAATAATGAAGAGCAATATCCTAGTCCCTCTTTTCTGTAAACACAATCTATACGTGGGGAAGCGTGTATTATATTTCAATCTTCTGTGTCGAATAGAAGTCTCCAATGGTATCAATAAAGTGTACAATGGTTTGTCGTCTATTCTTGTGGAGAAATCTGTTAAGATTTGTAAGTTACACATGTTTCGCTGCTCTCAGGAGGGAGTGTTCACTTCCCTATAGAAGGATATTTAGTGCTTTACTGGTTTACTTCATTCTTCTCGAGGAGCTCATACCTAATCCACGGAGAGTTTTATTAAATTCATAGTGTCAAGAAGGGAGTTCTTAGGGATTACTTCACCCGCAATTGGTGTGCGTTATAAAGCGAGGAGTTTTATTGATTGAATCGATACTACGTCAGGGTATAGATGTCTCATAAAAATACGTGAAATGCTTTCGAAGTGAGTCTCCTTTTATTGAGAGGTTCAATCAATTACGCATTTTCTATCAACTAATAGAACTATCTGTTTGAGCTAAGTATATTTTATTTAGGTACAGTTGTGTTCAAGTAAATCTGGGACAGTTCCAATTTTCTAGTGCGAATGTGGCTTATAAATTGAACAATGTTTCCATGATTTCCATAACCGAATTAACATTCAGTTATGTTGATTTGACATATGCTCAGGTGAAATGAGTCAAATGCATTTGAATGAAATGCATACCTACTATCAATCAGCAATTTCTTATAAAGACTATAACTAAAGAATATGCCTGAAGAATATCCGCTAAGACGCCATCTAGATGGAAGGATAATTATTATTCAAACGATTGCATAGCGTCGTTGAGAAAGAGGACAATTATTTATTCCTGCTCGCGAAAACAGTGGATTAGGTACCTAAAAGTCTGTTTTGACGTCGGAACTCCGAGAACAAGTAAATGTATATGATCTTGCCAGGAAATTTAACATATTACCTTGTTCTTAAAATTATTATTCATGACCCTTGGAAAGATGTTCGATATAAATTGCAACTATAATATAAATATAAAGAATATAAAATATAAAAAAAAATTGCAATATCTTGAAAACAAATTTAAGACAGACTTATTGTTTGGATTTTTAAAATCTCACAACACCATATCCAGGGATGGGCGTTTACGTGTAAAGAAATATTCTGTATACTTTTCATGTAAAGAATATGTAAATAATGTAAAGAATACGTAAACAATGTAAATAATTTAAACAATGGTGTCAGCTATCGCAGTCACTGCTGTCAATGACGTCATTGCTGTGAAAAGTTTCACATGTCAAATGTACCTACACAAGTTAGGTTTATTGAGATTTGAGCACGAAGATCGAGAAGATAGTATAATTTAGTTTTATTATTATAGGTATCAGATACTTACTACAGCTTCACGTCTCTGGTACCTACGCATAGGCAAAACAGAAGGAGAGCAGAAGTTTTATTGTTTAATTTATGAATTACTTTATCTAAAAAATGAGTGGACGTGCTCAATCAGTAAGTAGGTGATGATACATTTTTAAATCTAAAATTTCATAACTTCATTTTCATTTCATGATAAAATTAATTGTTTACACTGTTTACATTCTTTACGTTCATTGCATAAAAATGGACTGTGTAAAGATTGAATTGCTTAGAATTAATTGTTTACACGCCCATCCCTGACCGTATCATAGCGTGTTGTTAGTTTTCCCTCGAGTTCCCTAAAAATAAGAAAATTCGCACCTATCAACAACTTTTCTTAACTGCAGCTGTTAAGTTGTACAATTTATTATTCTTCCCTGTAGTGAGTTATGAATAATATATTATGGTCTTTACGATCATATTGAATTGACATATTGCACTCCCTATACTTCTGTGTGCTTTGTGATAACAAATGCGTTCTAACAAAGCCCCAGCGGGGGGATAAGATATATCATCCCAAACGTAATGTCGATTAACAGATGTTGATTTTGGCTCATTATTTTTAATGGAATTCCTCCCTTGGTGCTTATTTAGTTCATATTAAATGATCGTATATGTTCGCTGATAATTTTTTGTTCGATGTAAATTGAAATTTATGTGAAAACTCACTTAGGTATAGGGTATTAAAAGATAATATCGATTACTGAAAAGAGTCCTATGTTACAATACCTATGTATAATATGACCCCCTTTTTGTCATGTTTATCAATTGTATGGCTGATTTGAATATAATTCTTCTTAAATTGTAGAATTTAAATTTCAAAAATTTGTAGATTATACAATTTGATGGTTAATAAAGGAGGCAGTGACGGTGATTTTAATGTTGTTTGAAATCGTTTTGCCTCTAATTTCTACGATTCTATCTTACGATTTCGTTTTTATTTTTTTTCTGAAGTTATTCGGAAAGATATAAAAGCACAAAAGATAATTGATACTTTTTAGCTCTACAACATGGTGTTTATGAAGTTTCAGTCCAACGTCTAGTTTCGAAGAAATCACCAACAACTTTATTTTTTTATATGATCCTTAAAAAAAGTACATCTTGTATTAGATAAAATTTTCAATTAGGCATTCAACAATATACAGGGCGATTCTTTTATCGCGCCCATTAGAAAAAGTTCGACTTCTAGTTGATTTAGGAATCTGAAATTTGCAATTTAGGCAACATACTAAATAACGAGTCAAAATGAAATACTGTGAAATCATCTTGCACCAAATATTGAAAAATTAATTTTAAAATTTCTTTTCTTCTTAACTACCATTTGTTCCTTTGTTTAGTATTTTACATTACAATCTGACAATTTATGAAATTTTAATTTTTTCAAAATTTAAGTCCAAATTTTTAGTCCTGCATTAGTTCCTGCTATTTTTAAAATTTCTTGCTGACTCTTATTAAATTAGAGCGCCAAGACCTTGTTTAATATTTTTTAGCTAAAATTATAAAACTTTTTATAAAAAACATTACAGACTCTGAAGAAGGATAAAAACAATTTCCGAAATATAAGTACATAAGTACAAAAAGATCAAACTGTTTTAAAATAATTGCCCACTTTGAAGTGACCGATTACCCCCTTAATTCTTTTCAATCGCATATTTTATATAATTTATTTCCAATGAACTAATTTACCATACCATAAACCTTATACCGTTTAAAGAAATACGTTGGATTGCTTAATATTATAAACACTTTATAACGCTTCAAATTTTTTTTTGCTAAATCCCAGTTTTATTTAATGTCTGACTCACCGTGAATTCTTGCATAACAATCATGATGCATGATAGTCTTTACTGTATTCGGAAATTGAAAATGGGGCCATTCGTTACAAGAGGGTGAACCTTTGTCGAACTTGGCGTGACCGAATCACATATAGATGCACCCCAATCAAGGTTTCTTCAAAATATCAACTGTAATGGTGTTGTTTAGTGATGAAAAAAAGCGTGTAATAAATTAAACGTGTAACCGTCAACACTAAACGTTTATAAACGTGTACACCTTTCTTTAATAGTTGCATGAAAATAACCATTCAGTATTCTTAGATAGGGAAATGATGGTTAATAGGTTAACCAGTTGTAAACAGTTAATAGGAATGTGAACTTGAGATACAGATTGTCATAATATACGGACGAAATATAAAGAAAGGACGATGATTAGATAGAAAAACTTGTTGAAAGTATCAATTTCGAATTAATGTTCATAAAATAATTCAAGTAGGTGCGCTCCTTGTGGACCACCCATGGCGCTGCATAGCAGTAGTTATCCGTCCTTCCTCCTTCCTGCTAACCCTAATGTGACTTGACCTTCACTAATTTATTGCCTTTCATTATCACAGGGAGTTGTGATGGAGTTTTTAAATTTTCATTAAAAGCATATTGTAGACAAACAATAATAACAGTAAGCGGTTTTAAGACTTTGGGTAACAAATGAATAAAAGAACAAAATACAGGAATTGAAATTTTTAATTATTTTTTATTGAAATCAGTTGTTGGTAATCCCCAACAATCCCAACACTAGTACCAGCAAAATAAAAGAACACTCCTTCCAGTTCCAGACAATCATAAAAAGCATCATTTCACATCATTTAACTACCCTCTGCCCAGTAGGGGACACAAAGCAACAGCATTGCACTCATTGCAGGATTTGCAGGTGCAACTATTACAAGGAACTCTCAGATGAAAACCGGTTTTTTATGATGAAACCCGAAAGTTTAAATAAATACCTCCCTCACTAATTTACTAAAGTCTTATAGGTAATTCGATTTCTTTCATTTTGGATTTATTTTAGAGGTTTCAGGCAAACGAAATTGATTTTTTCCTATTAATAGATACACGGGCGTGTAATTTTTTTAAACGTTTAGTATGGTCATTACGTGTACACGTTTACACGTGTACACGTTTCATCACTAGTGTTGTTACTCATAAATTCAACAGGCAAATGGTATTTTGGATGAAGTCCCTCAATATACTTTGTTTTATGTGCTATTGTAACATCCACGATGATTTATACACATCAGCAGCTCTTAAAAGCGAGTTTTTTCAATTTTCATTCGAATATATTTCACGGACATGATTAAATGAGCTTTTATGGATGCAGCTTTACAGATTATACATACAGAGTGGAAAATAACGCAATATTATTTCAACGATTCCATTGATATGAATTTTTTGGAAAAAATATCGAACGGGTTTTGACTGTAGCAAATTTTCGGATTACCTTCAGCTCCTTATATCATTTGCTTTTCATGTTATGACGTCATGTATTTTTTTTAATGACAACCAATATTTTTCATTATTTAGTTTTGTAGCAGGTACCTACTCTCTAAACATCTAAACTAAAGTCAATCAGGCACATTTTTATTAAAAATGATATGCTTAAGATTAATAAGTGACCTATCATCTGTCAAAGTTTGTCACAGAGCTTATAGAACACCCTGTATAAGCCTTTTGTAATAAATTGGAAGTGTGTATCTATATTAAATTTGAAACCATTATCGATTATCAAGCCCAAGTTTCTGGAAGAAGTATTATAGGTAGGTACAGGCATTCAAAGCAGTAGAACCAACCCTAAGACGAAGATTATCCACTATAGTTTGATAACTAGAGCTCGGATTATATGCAAAATGCATATTTTTGCATATTTTGCATTTTTTATGCATTTTTCACACGACATGCATTTTTTTTAGAAAACTTGCATATTTCTGCATATTTTGTTATTTTTGCCACATAAAATACCTATTTTGACAATTATTATTGGCGAATATGCTAGAAAAAAAAATGCTTAAATTTGGTATCCTATCATGTAGCTAAAATTTTTATACCGGGTGATGAAAATAATCAAATTTTTTACCACTCTGTATAAAAATTTCATCCATCCAATAGGATACCGCTTGAAAAGTTAAGATAGGAACATGTAAACCGTTTTTCCATATCTCGAGCCGTTTTCAATATAAGCTGCTTTGAAAATGGAAAATCGCGATTTTCATTTGTTTATAACTCATAAATCGCTCATTACAAACTTCAACTTTACAAACCATTCTTTTTGACTTTTCTCAAATAATCTGAAGATGTAATAATATAGAGGGTGTCCTATTATTTAAAATAACAAAGTTGTATGGCGTACAGCGATATTGGGCCATCCTGTGTATCTGAAAATAATTTTACAAACTGCACTTTACCCGCCCATTAACAGCACTTTTTGGTTCATTTCGATATCTTTAATGGTATAGGTGCAAACGAGCTTTCCCATATCAATGACTTACCCTGTATACAAGAAAATATAAAATTATTTTTGTAGGTTCTAGTTTTGAATGTGATTTATTTCATTCCAATAATAACAACAATTATTATTACTAAATCCAACACTCCCTATTAAAAAAAAAAACTAAAAAAAAAAAAAAAATTGTAGATATAGGTACCAGTGTTAGTTTGTTGGCCTTGCCCATTGATTTGAATTTTTATGGTAATGAAAGGATTTTAGGTGGAATGGATTCTGCACCTGTCATTATATGTACCTACTTACGAAGGGCTATTTTTATTACCTCAGTATAATATATTACGTTACTTGGCGAGGTCATGAAATTGGAGTCAATGGCACTTTTACAAATAAAGGTGTTATGCTTCTTGGAATTTGCAGCCCGCTGGCTAAGCGTAGAAGTTCAGCAGTAGGTCCTACCTATTCAATAACAATAATATGATTCATCAGGTCAATTTTTTATGATATTATGTAGGTAGGTATATTATATTACTATTACATTGTAAAGTATTTAGTATTTCCCTCAAACTCCAATAATCACCCTGGAGTCTGGATTGACTTGTGGGATGCACAATGCATTTCGCCTAAACTGCGCTTAGTGCGCTTGATCGGGATTCTATTCGGACTCCTTTGGCCAACCGAGAGCGAGAGCAGAGAGCAGCGAATCAGTCGCGCGACAGCTCTTTGTGAGTGTGGGCACGCCGCGCTGGGCTTTCAAATATTACGCGCGTTAAATTCAAATCTATAAAATACATAATATTTTAGTGTAAAAATGTAATAATCTTAATGCACAGTTACAAGTTAGTTTTTAGTCGTTAGTTTCTTAATGAAGTGTGTTTCTTCAAGTAGTGTACTCTAGAAGTTAATCAAAGTATAGTTTAGTTAATACCTAGATGTGAATGCAAATTTTTTAAAGTCTACAAGTTTCGGAAATGTGTTGTGTGTGTACATAGGAAATAAATAAAAGTGATGTAGTGTGTGTGTGTTTTTTTTTGAGGAAATATATTCATTGGGAAAATATCAGCCATCAAATTAGAAAATGGCTGATACCAGTTGTGTTATCGAAGGAACTGTCAAATTCAGGGATGGCAAAAAGGTAAGTAATAAGCAGTTTGTTCAACTTAATCACTGGCCTATTTAAGTGATCAATAAGTAAATTCAGTGAATAAGTAAATACATTCAAAGCGATTGAGCAAAAATGTTTTGCTATTTTTTATGTAAGTATAATAATCATGAAGCTAACTTGTTAGAAATTTAATTAAGTACTACAATTATAAAAATTATACTCTTCAAGTATGTAGAAACAACATTATTAAAAAATATAATTATAATATCAGTTGTTGAGCGAAGCCTTGGGTAAAGTCCAAGTGTTAAAAAGGTCATTTCACGATAATTTTCCTTCCCTGTTATTTTAATAGATAGAGAAGCAGGTTTTTTATTAAAAAAATAAATCTAAGTTTATAATTTGCTTATACAGGATGTTTAACAACTTGACTACAAGGGCCATAAAGGACTTAGGGCCCTATAAAATGGACTTCATGCGCCTAAAAGTAAATAAATAAAAAAATACATGACGTCCTAAAATTTCTCTGTAGAGCGCTCTATCGATGGTGGGTAAATTTCAAATATACCCTCGAAGGCTTTGTTGACTTTGATCCGAATACAATGACATGCGGTTTTTTAAAATCTAAGCATAGGTACTTAGTTTATTACCAAAAACAATAACTATCTTAAAAAACCAGCGTTAATTGCCAAAGAGTAAAGAATAACACACCTTGAGGTCTTTTCAAAATGAAATTATGCTATCGCCACACTTTCATTTCCATGGTTATACTAGACGATAATAAAGCGTAACTATGGTAACGAATAATAACAATACCCAAGTCGAAATGCAACGTTTCGGGTTGAAAAAAATAATCGATGTACCTATAGGTAATTTCGGAGGGTAATTTAATTACAAACAAGTAGGGGATTTGGTTACTTGGTAAATATAATACTCTCGATAATTCCTACTATTATATAGGTATTATTAGATACTTTCATTAAGTACAATATTAATAGGTATAGTATATACCTACCTCGGTATATACTTTTTATGTCACGTTAGAAGATTTAAGTAGATATTACATATTATTACAGTTTAAAACACGAACAACTTTAAAGTAGGTAGGTACCTTAAAAAAAAAGTATTTTTTGCGGATGAATGTCGATTGATTGAAAACTTCTGTTTTGGCTAAATAATAATTATAGATGGCTTTAGAAAACAATTTCATGTCTGAATCTGAGAAACTTTAATCTGTAACACCGAGTGTAAAACTGTACCTAAAATTAACGATTCCTATTATTGTTTGCAGTTTTACACATTCAATCTCAGACATTACGTTTATTACCAAAGCCTGCCTAATAAAACTCTTTTCGTTTGCTCACACGTTATTATAATTATATTGAATATGGAAATACATCAATTATTTTCATTGCACAATAGCTATTATTATTATAGCGTCATAAACAGACATGCAAGGTGTATCTATAACACCGAAAAAAATTAGGGGCTGATTCTTTCTTAAGAAATAAACAAAAAATTCCTATTAACGTGTGTCTGGAAATGCACCGTTATTGAAAAACAGGGTGTCAAAAAAAATTATTTTTCCAGTTTTTTGAAGATATCTCGGGAACCGTATAAGATACAGAATTCAGCTTTTGTACAGATCTTATCATTGATATTAGCAACTATTTTAATGCTAACTATCCTTTTTTAAATATGCCAGTGGCGGAGATTTTTAGGGTTGGTTGGGGGGATTTTTTTGCCCCTAATATCTACGACACTGGGTCAATTGATACTTTAAAAGTGCACATTTAACCGCCCAGTAGAAAAGCTACACAAAAGAGGCACCTACTCTTGGTCATAACTACTGTTAACGTGAGCCGTTTTCGAGAAAAACAGTAATTTGCGATGAACAACTCGCTATGGATGTTTCAAGAAATTGGTCGGAAAATAAAGGACAAAAATTCTCTCAATCCAAATGGCACATGAAAAAAACTGAAATCATATTAAAAATGATAACGAATATCTAATCAATTAAAAAACATGTACAAAAGCTGAGTTCCCTCGTGAGTTCCTATCTTATACGGTTCCCGAGATATCTTCAAAAAACTGGAAAAATATTCTTTTTTAACACCCTGTATCTTAAAAAAC
This sequence comes from Malachius bipustulatus, assembly GCA_910589415.1. Lineage (NCBI taxonomy): Eukaryota > Metazoa > Arthropoda > Insecta > Coleoptera > Melyridae > Malachius > Malachius bipustulatus. Next base: position 44,239,074 of record OU342636.1, read on the forward strand.
GGTGCATTTCCGGACATGTTAATATAGAAATTTTTTGTTTATTTTTGACCGAAGAATCAGCCCTTACATTTTTTTTTTTGTGTTATTTATTACGGTCATTATTTACATCCGCGGCTCCTACAGTTTCACTATGGAACTTATATAGGGGTGGAGAACATACCTATAGCAACACCAGGAAGGTATTCATTTGCTGGGCAAATGAAAGGGAAAGCCACAAAACGGTGTAAAAAAATGGTTTTGAGAGTGCGGAGGGAGTGCGGTCCTGACAAGAGGCACCGATTAGATGCCGCGATCCCGGATAAAACCACTTCACCATAACTGCCAAGTATTCTATTCTGTGTTAGAGGCTCACAGAGCCGGACTGAGCGATATATCCGCTTTCATTACGTGTTCAGTCCGCACAGGGATTGATGCAACGATTTTCGGATTATAAATTCAAAATAAATGCAAAATTCAAAATAAAAATCGTGGTACTGTTATTTTCGAAGATTTTCCTTGCCCTGAAAGTGAAAAAAAAAAATAGAAATTCGACCGTAGTGCCAAAGAGGCCTTAGTTGTGACCTTAATATTAGTTTGCCATGGCTGTTTTTACTTTCTTACCCACCCAGCACCCCTATTTCGCTCCTCGGTCCCGAAAAAATTGATGAAACTTAGGAGCCGCGGATGTAAACAATTACCTTTATTACTTACATATGTACACCCTGTAACCCTGTATAACAACAGCAGATAGCAATGCGGATACCGATGTTCTCGGAAAAGTTTATAGGTATAAGCGAATAAACTGGTTAAGTGGTTTTCTTAGGATTATGAATAAGTAGTTTTAGGAAAATTAAATTTTGAAAACATATACCTAATAAGCAATTTTTGGGAAAAGATAATGACAGAACTTTGTGTCATATGGGCTGTCACAGGCTGTCATTTAAAGTCATCAGACATTTTTGGGAGAAAATGCTAAGTTGAAGTCGTCTAATATTGATACAATTTTTCCAAGATACACGTTCTTTTTTTTCAGACCGTAATTTTACTCATATCCTTTTTTTTTAAGTTAAGGGACCAGAAAACTGATTTTTACACGATCGCGACAATAATAGCCGAGGTAGCCATTTATCTCGCCCTATATTACTAATTTTGTGATCTAAGTAACTAAATTTTGTCAACATCATAATTGAAATTATGAAATCAGTAATCGAGCTAGCAATATACCTACTCGTATCTTGTAGTGTCGTAATCTAATTAAGTACCTTTAAAAACGAAATAAAACATTGCAATAGAGCGATTATAATACGAATTCCTACACAATTATTAGATAAATAATCTCTCCTATTGACAAACAATTAATTAATTATTAGAATTTACTTATTGATCACCGAATTATTATTAACCTCTAGTCTCTAGTATATAAACAAAACATTGCTGATATTAATGATATCCTAGGTAGATATAGATAAGACATTGAGTAATGTCTATAAAATTGTCTGTACATGTTACCATATTAATGATCTTTTTTAAAGTTAGTAGTGATATTAAAGGTAAAAAGTATTCTGCATTGTACCTACCTATCTATATTTTGTTACATTTGTGCGCTCACTTATCAAACTAAAAATCAAAATGCAAATACACCTGTATTGTATAAGAGGTGGCTATGATTTGAATAATTGGGCGATATCTTGATCTTGGATTATTATATTGGCTGTTATTGCAATAGGTGTTACAAGCTTAATGAGCATGTATATAGAAAATACAAAAATAGGCGATAAATTTCCTGTAGACATGGGTCGTTAGAGCTTTAGTTTTCGAGATAGAGGGTGTTCTCTAAAAATTTAATATTTTTTGAATATCTACAAACTGGCTGATCAGAATAACTCGAATTTTTTGACAGCTATTGCACTAATTGAAGTACTGATTTGAATACTCCAATTGAAGAATTATTCAATCCAGTGGCACAGATCTGGGTGTGTTGTTACTTTTTTATTAAACAATTTCTGCGCCACTGACTTTTAAGCAAATTTGTTATTTTTGGTACCTTGTTTTATTTAGAGGAGAAAAGTTATTCCATGTTTTTGTTGTAGCACGCACTGTTTTCAAGATACTTCGCAATGTAGGAACCCGTACGAGGTAAAATATCCTAAAATCAATGCTATTGAGTTTTCCCATAAATTTGTCATTTTTGTGATCGTTACTGAAGCGTGTTACCTCGCGTGTTACATTACAAAAAGCTTGCATGGGTTCCTACATTGTGAAATATTTTGGAAACAGTGCATCCTACAACAAAAACATAAAATGTCTTTTCTCCTCTAAATAAAACAAGGTACCAAAAATAACAAATTTGCATAAAAGTCCGTGGCGTAGCAATTGTTTAATAAAAAAGGTAACAACACACACCCTCTGCCACTGGATTGAATCATTTTTCAATGGGTGTATCAAATCATGTACTTCAATTAGTGCAATAGCTGTCAAAAAATTCGAGTTATTCTGATCAGCCAGTTTGTAGATACTTATTCAAAAAATATTAAATTTTTCGAAGAACTTTAACTCGAAAAGTAAAGCTCCAACGACCCATGTCTACAGGAAATTTATTGCCTATTTGTGCATTTCCTATATGCGCTTTAAGTTTGTAACACCTATTCCGAGACCTATTCATTAACACTCTGTATATGATGACCTAATGATCTAATTACGAGTACGGAACGACCGTTTTTCGACAACTTTTGGTCGTATAGATCCTCAACAATTAAAATTGTTAGCAGGGGATACTCATGGAAATACATTTTTTTTATCTCTCACCATTGGGATCTTGAGAAGTATGATTTATGAAAAATTTTATAAAAATTCTCGTAAAAATTTTACCTAAAAAAGAATATTTGATAAAAATCTGGATAAAAATACAGATGTAATAATAATAAACTGAATAATCATTAGAAATTTATAATTTAATTTTTCTCTTCGGTTTCGTAATTCATTGTAAGCTTTGTTTTACCCTGGTAGGTATAATAAAATAAAATTTATAATTTTGATTTAATACCGAGTTTAATACTTTGTAGGTCTGCAAATTTTTGACATTCCGAATATTTCTCTGCCTTAGTAGAGTCTTAATTTTTCTGAATGAATTTTTGTGCAAGTAGGTATAGGTACTTGAAGATTTTTTTGCAAAGATAATAATATAATAAAAACTAAATAAAGAAATAATTAGCAGATGGCTCTAACCGCAAGAGAAGCCATCAGGATTAGAAAAATAAACAAATTATGATGTCTCGGAATTTTTATGTTGGGCCGGCATTTGAAAAAACCTGTTTACATCTGCCAAAAAATTACTCTGTAATAATACCCATTTATGGATGGATACCTATTTATTAAAAAAATTTACATTTTATGGTGAAATTTGCATTTTGTTCAAAGATGACACTTTTTGTAATATACCGGGTGTCCCATTAGTGCGGGATTCTTCTCTGGCAGCTTCACTTTTGAAGCTATAAAAAAAGATAAGGGAGAAAAATTGTATGGTTTGAAGAGACTAGTGATGAAAAAAAGCGTGTAATAAATTAAACGTGTAACCGTCAACACTAAACGTTTATAAACGTGTACACCTTTCTTTAATAGTTGCATGAAAATAACCATTCAGTATTCTTAGATAGGGAAATGATGGTTAATAGGTTAACCAGTTGTAAACAGTTAATAGGAATGTGAACTTGAGATACAGATTGTCATAATATACGGACGAAATATAAAGAAAGGACGATGATTAGATAGAAAAACTTGTTGAAAGTATCAATTTCGAATTAATGTTCATAAAATAATTCAAGTAGGTGCGCTCCTTGTGGACCACCCATGGCGCTGCATAGCAGTAGTTATCCGTCCTTCCTCCTTCCTGCTAACCCTAATGTGACTTGACCTTCACTAATTTATTGCCTTTCATTATCACAGGGAGTTGTGATGGAGTTTTTAAATTTTCATTAAAAGCATATTGTAGACAAACAATAATAACAGTAAGCGGTTTTAAGACTTTGGGTAACAAATGAATAAAAGAACAAAATACAGGAATTGAAATTTTTAATTATTTTTTATTGAAATCAGTTGTTGGTAATCCCCAACAATCCCAACACTAGTACCAGCAAAATAAAAGAACACTCCTTCCAGTTCCAGACAATCATAAAAAGCATCATTTCACATCATTTAACTACCCTCTGCCCAGTAGGGGACACAAAGCAACAGCATTGCACTCATTGCAGGATTTGCAGGTGCAACTATTACAAGGAACTCTCAGATGAAAACCGGTTTTTTATGATGAAACCCGAAAGTTTAAATAAATACCTCCCTCACTAATTTACTAAAGTCTTATAGGTAATTCGATTTCTTTCATTTTGGATTTATTTTAGAGGTTTCAGGCAAACGAAATTGATTTTTTCCTATTAATAGATACACGGGCGTGTAATTTTTTTAAACGTTTAGTATGGTCATTACGTGTACACGTTTACACGTGTACACGTTTCATCACTAGAAGAGACCTTCAACCTAAAATAATTTTCAGCTACACAGGATGGCCCAATATCGCTGTACGCCTTACAACTTTGTTATTTTAAATAGGACACCCTATATATTATTACATTTTCAGATTATCTGAAAAAAATCAGTAAGAATGGTTTTCACAGTTTCAGTATAATGTGAGAAATCTGAAAATTTTCATGTGAAAATGAATGTGAAAATGAAAATTTTCAGATTTTTCATCACCCTGTATAACAATTTCATCCACATCATAGGATACATTGTAAAAAGTTAAGATAAAGACATGTAAACCTTTTTCTGCTGTCTTGAGCCGTTTTCATTGTAAGCTGCTTTGAAAATGTAAAATGGCAATTTTCACTTGTTTATAACTCAAAAACTATTCACATTATACTGAAACTGTGAAAACCATTCTTACTGATTTTTTTCAGATAATCTGAAAATGTAATAATATATAGGGTGTCATATTTAAAATAACAAAGTTGTAAGGCGTACAGCGATATTGGGCCATCCTGTGTAGCTGAAAATTATTTTAGGTTGAAGGTCTCTTCAAACCATACAATTTTTCTCCCTCGTCTTTTTTTTATAGCTTCAAAAGTGAAGCTGGGACACCCGGTATATAATGCTTCTCTAACCGAGCATTTAACAATATTTCTGCATCATTAGATGGTTTATCATCAGTGTTTGTTTCATTTACCCCAAGGTCTTCATAGTAATCTGTTATATAAAAATAAGTATATGTCTTCTTAGAAAAAACTATAAACTTAAAACCGAGATTAGAACTTATAGTGGAGCGGAAAGAGGCTGAAAATATGCACAAAAATTTTTTCAGAGTAGAAAGATATGGGACCGGTACCATCATGTTAAGGGATCTTTGGGGCACTAGAATCTCGTTTTACGACAAGCTCCCTTGGTGCTGACAAAAGTTACAGCCCTTTGAATCTCAGATTTGTGATTTTTTTTTTCACGAGTAAAAGCTTCGCAAAGTATTTTTTTTCTCCGTCACCGGTTGACATAGGGGACTCTAGTTTTGTTTTTCCTTTATAGTTATGATTAGTGAACGAAATGACGTATTTGAAATGCAAGAAGTTTGTTCAATTTTCAAAATATTCAGTGTTTTTTACCGATTAAACACACAATTTCTGCAAAGTTCCGACTTTGAACACCTTTAAATTTTTTTTTCACGATATCGATTTCAGTTTTTTTGTTACCATCTGATAAAATGAAGCTTTGTGAACATTTTATTTCGTATAACATGTAGTCGCGTTTCAAAAATAAACTTTCTAGAGCCCTTTATATGAAACCCTGAAGTTGAACAGATATGTTTAGCATAGAACGGACGGAGTGCGAGTTATAGCGCGGCGACGGCTGTTGAACAAGGAACGGCTGAGGATAAGATTGTTACTGCGAGTGTTACTGTTATGTACCTATTCAATAATAATTTAGGGACGTTTAGTTATTGTAATATTATTTAAATAAGGCTTTGTTATTTATTAAATATTTTAACACGCTTGAAATTCATTGAAAATATTCATATTTTCAATTGGTTAATATACCTAAAAGGCAATAGAAAGCTATAGAAAGGTATGGTCTAAGCAAGGTACCTATAATATAGGTATACCTATCTACGACATGCGGTTACAACTTACTATTACACCTTAGAGCGGCTGGTCGTCATAATTATTATGCGAAGTATGTTCCTGTTTATCTCTCCGATATGAATAAATTAAAAACCAAAAATTCGAAAATGTATGATTTCTTAAATGAGGGTAATTTCGTAGTCAAAAAGACTGCAGAAAAGAGATTCAATTGTGTAGCTTTCGACATGGCATTAGAGCAAAGCATTAATAGAAACTGCAAAAGCTATGGGGGGAGGGGGTAGTGGGCGCTTCACTAAAAAACAATAAACCTTATTGAGATGGTTAGTAACAAGATATTCACTTGGTAAAAATACTAAAAAAATACTTTGCGAAGCTTTTACTCGTGAAAAAAAAATCACAAATCTGAGATTCAAAGGGCTGTAACTTTTGTCAGCACCAAGGGAGCTTGTCGTAAAACGAGATTCTAGTGCCCCAAAGATCTCTTAATATGATGGTACCGGTCCCATATCTTTCTACTCCGAAAAATTTTTCTACCTTAAATAAGCGAGATAGCGGGCTCTTTCCGCTCCACTATTAAAAACGAAAACTTTAGGGAATAAAATCATTAATTAAACAGTATTAATTTTAATAGCATAATGCATTATACTGTTCGATTAATTCACGAATGATTGTTGTATAGTGTCGAGAAGTGGTCAATTTAGCAAGCATTGAAAACCCGTCCGAGAACCCGTCATCCTACATTTCGGAGCTGTGCCGGAATTAATGGATTGTAATTTAGAGCACGAATGGCATTTGATTGGAGTTTAATTAAAAAAAAAAATATTTGTGAAGTCTATTTTGATTTGACATTTATATTTTTAATGACTTATTTTGATATACTCAAGTCTTTTTTTTTTATTTAAATTTTTCAAAAGTGTTTGTTTAAAAAAAAAGGTCATACAATTTTGCAAACCATTGAATAGAAAAAGAAAATACATTTAAACAACGAATAAGGAAATTGATTTGTACCTACTTACTTCAGAAGCCTTATACCTTTAAATCAACAGATATGATCTAGGTAGTAGGTATGTAGAAGTTCAAATCATACCTAAGTGTTTTATTTATGATGAATAATAAAATAAATAATAAAATATGATGAAAATATTGACGAGGCGGCTATTAGCAGAGCGCACGCCTCCTTTTTCGCAATTTCGATGGGCAGCATGATCCTGCTCCATAATCCTTGATAGCCCGTTTTGATAAAATAACACAATTTTGAAACTAGTATGGCAATTTTTTATAGAGTTTCTTGAATTCATTATTACTAAAATTATTAAAAGTAATTTCCATCGACTACTTTCGTTCTAAGCTCGGTTCTAAGTATAAGAGATTCATCGTGAGTGGGCCATTGTGACACCTCCCCTACGACCGAAGGTCTATTGTGGCTTTGTTCTAAGTATATAAAATGGCTAAATCTCATGAGCGATGTTAGAGAAGAAATACGTTTTGGTGGCACTTTTCTTCAAGGATCCCTTCTTAGAGAGAATCTTGGTGCACCATTTCTCCAGTATAAATGAAAATACCTATTTTTCTATTGTTCAGGTGATAGGTATGATTTTTCCATTAAAAATATCCTTATCAAGATAATAAGTTCACATTTCTTGGCGTTTTTTCCTATGATTTAAGCATGTTTTCGTTTTTTTTTTATTCAGGTTGATGGAAGAGTTTTGGAAACGTTTTTTTTTTTTAGTGTAATTAAACATTCTGCTGCTCTTTGCATTTTTATGTCAATGAAGAAAATACCCGCTCAAAAACTGATTCACTTATGATTAAAGACCGTCCTCCTGAATTACAGCTCGACGAATATAGCAAAATTATCATAATATTACCTACCATTTAATCTTATACTTTTTAATTTATATTGCAATCTAAAGAAATATTCAGGAGTTTTAAAGGGTTTAAGGATTCGACGTAGGTACTGCAACAATCCACTTTTTTCATGGACCTGTTTCCCAGGATTTAGACCCAAGGGATAAAAACTTAACTCGGAATTTCGTGACGCGCGACGTGCATCCCACCATACATCAAAACACCCAGATTTTTTCATCGCTTTACAATGAGAAATTTTACATTGCAATGAGCTTCTGTGCATGGCATTTACCCATTTGTTATTGTCAAGTTTGCCCACGTGGTGGCGCCACTATAATTACTTATTTAGCATAGGTATATTAAGAGGTTCTTTAAAAGGTAGGGAAACATAATTATTAATAATGTCATTTTTATAAGAATCCCTGGTGTCCTCGTTGATGTCACCTCGATGACAGATCAGTTTTTAGAGGTAGAAAGTATTCCAATCTTGTTTTTTTCGCAAAATAAATAGAATTCTGCGAAATGTAAATACGGTAGGTATATCCAGTTGCCATTAGGACACCCGATTGAAACCCCATTCTATAGCTGCAAGGGCGGGTTAATGATTTTAAATAATGAAAATTCCCATGACTAATTATTATTTGCGGAAATGGAAAGTTAAAAATAATATTTTTGTTATTTCAAATTTTACCTACTCTTAATTTTTTATTTTAAATGTTATTTTAAATGTAAGAGTTTGTAACGCTCCTTTTAACACTCTCGGGGGCAATTTCACGCCCTTGTGTAAATACCAATTTCACCGCGCAAAAATTGAAATACAATAAGGCAGTTTGTTGCTTGCCGAATGCGACCTTCTGTTGTTGGAAGCAGTAAATAGGATTAAAACAGAAAGGAGCACAACACATCGCGCAAATTAACCGTAGGTATGTATATGCAAATAAATTGTGGCTTTTTAAATAATGGAAAGACCGTTAAATTTACGTCGCATAGGAGACAAAACCTCGGACAAAACCATCAAATATCTTTTCCGAGATCTTTTCATAACTTTTTATTCGTCTTTACGTATCTGTTCAATAAAATAACTTGGTACTTCAATGTTTCATGAGCGAGTATTCAAACTTTACTCTTTTGATTCAAGGTGTTTTCTTTGAATTTTTCCATTTTCAAATTTTATGATATCAGTGATTTTTCACATGAAAGTGGTCCTGGATTGTTGAATGATGCTGAAACTTGACTATGGTTGATTTGATGAGACGTTACGATCTTCGTGAAGGGCTAAATGGCAAAAAAAGATATGAAATAGCTTCCTTCAGGAGTCTCAACGCAAACAAAAATATCATTATAATAATCCGCAACCAAGAGAAATACCACCGCTCTATGCTCCATTTTGAATACAATACCAGATATTACGAGGGAAAAATCAAAAACATATTAACCTCTAAAACTTTTAATAAACTCCCTATAGAGGTGCTACGAATCGCATCCTCCGAAAGACCGACCAACTTGTCAAAAATTCCACCCTCCCATATCAAGGCAAACTGCAGAATGAAAACTGGAGCAAAAGCACCTAAACTTTATGGACTTCCATAGATACACAAACCTATGGAAACACAGAATCCCACATAAGAGACTCGGGTCGCTTCATAGAAAATTTCGAATCCTTAACCCTTCATTCCAGGCATACCGAGAGGCATACCTATCATCAGTTTTGATGTCGTTTCCGTTTTCACTCTCGACGAGACCCTTGAGCGCATCTTTCCTAGTGACATCACCTCTCCTTAAACCACGCCATATGCTATCAAAAGACCATCAGTTTACATCGTGAAGCAATTGCAATTTATAAACATCCAAATATTTTCAACAGACAGGAGGAAGGAATTGAGCTGCGGAGGATTTGGTATCCGGAGTTGCGTCAGACTCGAATGAGTCATCATCTGACTCGGCAATTTATAACAGCATCGGAGAGACTGGCCGTTGTTATGGTGGGGATAGCTAGTGGAGGCGGTATGAGGTCACCGGACCATCAACCTATAAATAAAACTGTTTTTCCAGCCATCCAGTCAGTTATAGATGAAACGTCCTGAGCAAAATTCCATGGACCACGGCAAAACAGCCTGTTTTGCCGTGTTGTTTGTCATACTGCTTTGTTTTAATTTGCACGCATATAGGTCTTAGATATGCGTTAGAATCTGCGCCCGAGTTAAGTGATTAAAATTTTTTCCTTTATCTCTTAAAATTCAAAAAATCATCATAATTCTCAGTATATAAACTTGGCAATCAATACCACTCACCCTCGAAGTCTAATGAAATTTCTAAAATTATTTAAAACATAGGTAAGTATATTACCTTCTATTTAGTTTATTATAGAATATACCTAAGTACGTGGTGTTTTTTGTTACCTGCTGCCGACTCTGAACACTAAATTCCTCTAAAATTTTCAATCCCTTTTGCTGATCAATTTAGAAATTTAAGGCTCCCCAAGGCCCGGATATATGAGTATTGATAGTCTTTCCTTTAGAAAGCCGGCTAGTAACGGCGCCTTATTCAATAAACATGGAACAAACCAGCCAGAGTTTAACCAGAAGGTGTAGGTATCTTATTAAAAAAATATGTGATTTGGGTTAAAACTGGTGACTGAATTTTTTACCCTTAACTCCTTTCAGACAACAATAATACGGAGTTTTTATGAGCATGAAGCAATGGTAAGATAAGTTTAGGAGGTATAGAAAACTAAAATTTTACGAGGTGGAGATCAGTCGATCTGATTTTCTTATTTAGAATGTTCGCTAAAAATGCAATTGATTTTAAATTCTATACCATTATTTGTGGTAGTTAGACTATGTTTGTGACGCGATCGACCGGGTAAAATTCTGCTTTACAACCCCAATTCGAAAGCAAGCTCAGATCCTCGCTCAGATCTGAATAGTTATTTCACCTTTATAAAATATTGCTGTTGCTTTTCTGGTTCTTATTTTATGCAAGCATTCGTCGTTGTTGATAATGAGTGCTCCTAGGTGGTTGTACTTAGAGTCCCTACTTTACAGTGTAAGATTCCGACCTAGACCGACCTTCCCTCATCCACTTTTCCTAATTAATTGCATATTTTATTTATTCTATATTTATGTAGTATATTGTTTTCCCATTTAAATTTTTGTGAGCTCAGTTCGACCATTTAGATCAAACGTTATAATTTTCTCGAAAACTGCTCAACAGAATTAAAATGTAGCTATAACAAATTATTCAACTGACATTTCTCTCAAAAACATAATAGGGAAGGCAATAATTCAATTCGAAGTTTTACCATTTAAAATCCTTATGGTACGTCGGCCAATAATACACCCTGTACATCCCCTTCTTGCACAAGCCAATAATGGCAGGGATATAAGTGAATCTCTTGTATATCGCGGTCGGCATTACATCAACCATTCTTGCACCGCAGATGAAAAAAGCATTTATTATAAAAAAAAAACTACCAATTTATTTTCAAATATCTACAGTGTGACCCATTTGTTCTTGAATCACCCTGTAGAATCTTAATTTATGGTGCAATTTTAAAATTATTTCTTTTAAGTCATAGAGCTTGCATAGACTGTATTTTGGGAGCAAAAAGCGTCTCATTCCTACAAAATCCAAGGCTCACTAGAAATTTAATTTTTAATTTTTTTGTTTTAATTTTTTAATTTTTTAAATTTTTTTTACTTGTTTTTTTATTATTTTTTTATTTTTATTTTTTGTTAGATAGCTTTTGGCATTTTCGAATTAATTTATGAAAATTCGGAGTGTTATTATGAATTTCTAAAATAACTGCAAGATCCTTATTACTCTGACATTTCCAATAAAATTTAGTACAGTACCGTTTTGAGGGCTGGTGAATCCAGTGGCATGCCCAGTTTTTTTCTAAAAAAATCGCCAATATGAATTTTTGAGATTTAGCAAGTAAACACTGATCTAGTAGGCCTTGGATTTTGTAGGAATGGAGACGCTTTTTGCTCCCAAAATACAGTTTATCAAGCTCTATGACTTAAAAGAAATACTTTTAAAATCGCACCATAAATTAAGATTCTACAGGGTGTTTAAAGAACAAATCGGTCACACCGAGTCACCCCGTATATTATTATCAAGTTATTGTCAAATTTTTCCCAACGTTATAAAGAAAAGTACATATTAGGTAGGTATTATAAAATCCTGACTGCATGAGCTTTTACCAATAATCACAACGAGTAGGTATCTTACTTTGGATGAGAATAAAATCTTACCTCTTGATAGTCCTGAATAAATAAACTGGTCAGAGAGGAAGTGAAGCATTCCATGTGTATTCATTCTTTGGGCAAATCTTGCGGTTGAGGACTGCTAAACACGACATATGAACACGTGTAATACGATATTTATCACAGACACATACACCTAGTGTTATTGTAGCTGTGACACAGGGTAATTTATTAAGGGGATAAAAGACGGCAAGAAAAGCGTTGCGCAGCTGACTTGGGATAATTGCAGATCCCTCAGCTGCAGGCCCTCGATCTTGGTCACTTCTGCATTGACGTAATAATAAACTGTGAAATGACGAAACGAAACTAAACTATATGTATAGTTTATACGAGATACTCCGGCTTAGGATATCTGTATGTGTATATCCAGCGTGTTTCAGAGATTTAGGGCCAAATTTAAATAAAAATAATTTAAAAAATTAATTTCAAATTTTAAATAAATGACGCTTCGTTTAAAAGATACTTGTCAAAGCTTAAAAAAATATAACAGTTTTTGGTTATAACTTGTGTAAATTTCGAAGTAAATTTAAACTAATTTTGTAAAAAAAACTAAGTAAAAGAAACTTAGAGACAAAAAAGTTGTATTACCTATTAGTTGCTTAATCTGAAAAAAAATCAAAATTAAAAAAAAGTCAGTGGCGTATGTTTTTCTTTGCAACAGTATTGATGTCCCCCTGGACATCACCGGACTTTATAATTTTAATCTACTTGGGGTTGAATTACCCCCTTCCACCTTAATAATTGCCAAGTATTTTCATTTTATTTTCGCTATTTCCACCTTATTTTCATTATTTTCAGTTGTTTTCCGTTATCTCCAGTTGGGTATATTCACACCAGTTGGGTATATCACACAACTTCTACCACAGTTTACAATCAATCATTTCTACGAGTGAACACCCCACCCCCGACGAGTGATAATGTTTTTGTACTCTTTGCTATGCCTACCTAGTACCTAGTATGTGATTTATTTTTAATCTTGCAAAGGAAAGTTCAAGAACTTTTCGTTATGTATTGTAATTCTATAAAAAAATGTATCGTATGGTTTGTCCAGTGAGTGTTGTCCGGTGAGATGCCACACTGATCCTGACTATAAACGATTTGATTTTATGAGATTTAATTCGTGAAATTACTGTTTGTTCGCAATGAACATATAATGAGAAAAACTGTAATACTAGAGTTCGAAGGACCATAAGAGAAAGTATTGTGAAGTACTTACCAATCTGTGGTAATGTTGTAGCGCACTCCCGCTCTCCGCGTTACCGTCCTTGCAGGCCTGCCGGTGTCGGACCACGAGTTACGTAATGCACTAATTCGTACTGTAGGGAGTCTAGGTTTGGTGATTTTAGAGCGCGAATAAACTAGTAATAATATGGGAAACAATGGAGTAAAACTATATGAAAAACAGAGAGAAGAAGAGCCGTTCGTCCCGTCAACCGACGCGCTTATTGAGAGAGTTCAATCTTATCTCTGGTACAAAAAAAAACTTAAAAAAAGATAACTTTCCACTCGGGATGGGATACTTATTGTCGAGATGGAAAACATAAAATAAAATTAAGGAACTGAGTACGTAACATCACCGCCCACCCAAATTTAATTAATTTGATGCCCAAATATATACAAATATGTATTGAGAAGAGAGAGAAAAAAAGAGAAAGGAAAAAAAAGAGAAAAAAAAGAGCACTTAAACATGGAAAATATTTACAGTAAGAATTTAGAGTGAAGAAAAAAATCTAAGTCTGATCGAGAGGTAGCTGGACAAGTTTATTAACGGGTCTGGTGAATGTTCCTGCGGAAGTTTGAACGCGAGCTACCCTCACGACTCCATCTGGACCGGGAAAAACTTCTATTATACGCCCAATTGGCCAAGAAAGAGGAGTGGTACCTATCCCATATAGATATGCGACATCCCCACATTTCAGATTTGGACTCCCTCTTGTCCATTTGTTGCGCTGTATCTGAGTGTGCAGATATTCAAGGGACCAACGTCGCCAAAATGATTGAGCGAGTTGACGAATACGCTGCCATCGGCATCGTAGAGAAATGGTCTCATCTATAATGGTTTCGGGGGAGCTGAGCAGAGGGGAGCCAATCAGAAAATGGCCGGGGCTGAGATAGTCGCTGTTATCATTTGGATCTGAGGTAATACCACAGAGGGGGCGACTGTTTAGTACAGCTTCAATTCGGGAGAACAGAGTAGCGTATTCTTCAAAGGTATGAGGAGTGTCTCCAATAAGACGAACTAAATGAGACTTCGCGGATTTAACTCCTGCCTCCCAGAGACCACCGAAATTAGGGGCAGCAGGAGGGTTAAAGCACCAGCGCACGTCACGCGATGAAAGGTGAGAAAAAATATCCTCGTGATTGCGTTGAAGAAACAACGATACTTCTTTAAGATGGCGAGAGGCTCCTACAAAGTTACGACCGCAATCCGAATAAATGCACTGGGGAAGGCCTCGGCGAGATACAAATCTATCTAGGCAAGCTAGAAACGCCATTGTAGTAAGTTCAGATACGAACTCCAGGTGGAGAGCCTTACTGGACATACACACAAAAACTGCGAGATAACCTTTGGAGATGCGAGCTTTTCTGCGGTTACTTTCACGCACAGAAAACGGTCCGGCAAAGTCAACCCCTACATTGAGAAAAGCTCTAATCAGCTGTACCCGGGGTGCGGGTAGATCCGCCATGTAGGGTTGAGAAGGGCTAGACTTGAACTTAAAGCAACGCAAACACTGATAAATGCGTTTTCGGAGCAGACTGCGAAGAGATACGATCCAATATTTTTGAAAAATGAGCGCTTGGACGGGGCGAGATCCTGAATGCAGAGATTGTTGATGATAATAATCACAAATGAGAGAAGATAGAGGAGCA
The DNA here is from genome assembly GCA_910589415.1 of Malachius bipustulatus. Classification (NCBI taxonomy): domain Eukaryota; kingdom Metazoa; phylum Arthropoda; class Insecta; order Coleoptera; family Melyridae; genus Malachius; species Malachius bipustulatus. The sequence continues at coordinate 44,254,159 of OU342636.1, forward strand.
TCTTTCGGTAAGAGAAGGGGGTGTTTCGAGTCATAGGGTAAATCGGCATTGCGTAAGCGACCGCCCACCCTAACAAGGCCGGTTTGGTCGATAAAAGGGGACAAGTTCTTCAGAGAGGAGCACGTGCAATTTTGATCGGTAAGTTCTGAAATTAATTGAGAGTAATAACAACGTTGTGTTACGCGAACCAACGCTGTAACAGAATTTCTCAGTTCCTGTGAAATGAGCGGACCAGACATCTGGTCCTTTGGAGTTCTACAGTTGTGAATGAAACGTAGGACATAAGCGAAGATTCTTTGCAGTCGTGAAAAAGTAGAAACCTTTTCAATAACATCAGCGAGATAGTCGGGAACTTTATTAGATGCTGATAAAATGACTTTCCCTGTTTTGAGCTCGGGAATATCAGAAGGCGAAATAGTAATAGCTTCAGACTTCGGCCAATTCGACGAAGTGCTCGCGAGAAAGTCGGGTCCATGCCACCAAAGTTTATTGTACACTAGTTGAGAAGGGGTAGCTCCCCTGGAAGCTGAGTCAGCGGGATTATTTTGAGATTCAATATGGCGCCACGAGATAGGGGACGTAAGTTCGAGTATCTGAACGACTCTATTTGCTACAAAAGTCTTCAGTGTGTGAGGAGGAGTGGCTAACCAAGCGAGAACAATCATAGAGTCAGTGTAAAGAGAAATCTTATCAAATGCGATGTGTTTCAAGGAGTCTAGAATAGATTTGAGTAATTTCGATAGCAACAGAGCACCGCATAATTCTAATCTAGGAATACTGAGCTTCTTAAGAGGGGCAACTTTGCTTTTAGACTTAAGTACAGAGCTAAAACGAGAGGAATCAGAATACAAGAAAATCACTGCCGCATACCCCTTTTCTGAGGCGTCGCAGAATCCAATTAGGCTATAATTGGAAACGGGGTCCGGAACGTGTCTAGGGATGCGAAGAGATTGTAAAGCGTTCATCTGAGCAACGAAACGTAACCAAGAGTCGTTAAGATTCGGGGCAAGTTCATCATCCCATTGTGCATGAGATAACCAGATTTCCTGCATAAAGTGTTTGATCCAAAATACAACGGGAGTTAGCAGACCTAGTGGATCGAATATCCTGGATACATATGACAACACAGAACGTTTAGTTACTTTACCTCTAAAAGGTTGAACGTGGTAACGAAAACAGTCATCTTTAGGATCCCACATCAAACCCAATATTTTTATGGCTTGTTCATCATCTGTGAAATTAAGAGGAGTTTCAAGATGTTCCAGCGGCAAGGAAGATAGTACCTCTGGGTGGCTACTTGACCATTTCCTAAGTTCGAATCCACCGAACGATAATATTTTTGATAACTGCTCTGCGAGCTGCTTGGCTTCATTAACAGAATCAGCACCAGTAACCACATCATCAACATACGTGTGATTAAGCAATGAATATGATGAAAGGGGAAGAGAAGCGCCGTTATCTGTGACCAATTGCTGAACCACTCTCTGAGCAAGAAAGGCACAAGGAGTGAGTCCGTATGTTAGGGTATTCAATTCATATTCACGTATGAGCGAGGATTCGGACGGTCTCCAGAAAATATGTTGTAGATGACGTTGTTTGGGATCGAGAAGAATCTGCCGGTACATCATTCTGATGTCAGCACAAAGAGCGACTTTATGAAATCTGAAGGACAATAAAATAGCACTGAGATCCTTTTGTAATTTGGGACCTGGCAAAAGGCAATCATTTAAAGAAACGCCGTTAGAGCCGGGAGCGGAGCCATTGAATACTACACGGATTTTGGTGCTGGAACTGCTATCTTTTGTGACGCAATGATAGGGCAAAATGTAAGAAGAAGAATTCTTAGCAAGTTGCATGTGGCCGCAATCGTAATATTCTTTCAAGAAGTTGTTACAAGAGGAACCAAATTGGGGAACACGTTTCATTTTTCGTTCTAGGTTGAGAAAGGTTTTCATAGAATTATTTCTATTGTCTGTCAAAGAAGGAGAATTTTCCTTGAATGGCAGACTAACAACATATCTTCCGGTTTCATCTCTAGTGTGAGAAGATTGAAAATGAGACTCGCAAAATTCGTCCTCGGGATTGACTATCGCAGGGGACGAAACTTCTTCCATTTCCCAAAAGTTACGCAACAAGGAGTCTAATGAACAAGTGACAGAAAGAGATGTTTTATGAGTAGATTCTGAAGAATCGGTGGAGCCCAGGATAATCCATCCAAAAATAGTATTTATGGCTGAAGGATGTCCTTTCACCGTACTAGGAATCGAGTCATTGAGAATGTGAGGATAGAGATCAGCTCCTATCAGAAAATCTATTCGAGAAGGAGTAGTGAAATTAGAATCTGCTAGAGGTAGATCGCAAAACCGATCACGTAATTCACGAGACAGAGGAGCCGTTGGCATTTCTGAAGATATTTCAGAAAGAACAACTGCTCGGGAGTTGATGAAATTCTTTTCCGAATAACGAGAGCGCAAAACGCAATTTACTAAACCTAACACTTTGACTGACGAGTTTGATATTCCATGAACATCAAATGAGGCTTTGGATTTCCGCAGCGCTAAACGGTGGGCAAACGACTCCGTGATGGCCGAGATCTGAGATCCTGGATCAATAACAGCTCGAATGGTATGATATGTGCCAAGGCAATCCTTTATTAGTACCACAGCAGTACCCAAGAGAACCATAGGAGACTCCACTGAAGGGGGAAGGCTACATGATAGCGAACTTGTCGACATGGACGTAGAGGAGTCTGTGGCCGACTTGACCTCACGCTGTTGTACATTCTGAGACGATGAGTTCTCTTTGTTATTTGTGTGCAGCATGGAGTGATGCCTGTTGCTGCCGCACTCGCGACATGTATTAACTGATTGACAGTCATTTCTAGAATGAGCTCCCATGCAATTAAAACATCGCTTGAGTCGTTTTAAAGTTTCAAATTTCTGTTGAGTATTTTGCCTTAAAAAGGAATGACATTTTGTCAAGGAATGCGAATCTTTACAGAGGGGGCACGGGTGAACGAAATGTTGCATTGAGCTACGAGAAAAGACCGGCTTAGTATTAGCGAGGAAAGACCTAGTGGGTTTTGCAGTTCGTTGGACAGTTTTTGCATCCTCAGAAAATATCTCGTAAGTTCTACTCTGGTCAACAATAAATTTTATCAACTCCTCGTGAGTTGGGATAGCGTTAGTGCTTTGCTTATCTTCAAAAGCCTTTCGAGTTGCAGAGTCAAGATTATAGAGAGATAACTGAAAAAGTATAAAATCCGATAGATCTGTAATATTGAGCGATTTGAGAGCTTTTACTGCATTAGAATGAACTGCAAGAAATTTTTGAAAGTTTGAGTAACTAGGGGAACTTATAGTAGAAAAATCTTTAATTTGATTCAGATAGTGACTAGCCAATCTTCTTTTATTTTGATATCTGTCACGAAGATTTTGATAAGCCAATTCATAGTTCTCGGAATTTAATTGAAAATTGGAGATAACAGCCAACGCATCTCCCCTAAGATTTGAGTGTAGATACTGAAACTTCTCTGACGGTGAGAGGGAGTTATTTTTATGAATCATGCTATCAAATAGAGAATAAAACGAATTCCAATCCTCAATCCTGCCACTGAAAATTGGAAGAGATATGGTGGGAAGATGAGTGCTCCGAGAAGAAGACGGTGTCACTTTCTCTTCTTTTGCGGTACTATTCTGAGGAAGAGTCTGTGCTACAGCATAATATTTGCCACGAGCTGCAAATAATAAATCATCAAATGCCTTTTGAACTTTATTAACTTCTAGCCTATCAGCTACTTGTTTTACGCTTTCATTAGCGGATATAATCTGATCCTGAACTTCCTCGAAGTCATCTTCGATAGAAGATAACTTCTCATAGCGCGGGGTTAGAGCCGAAAAATTATTTATATCAATGCTAGAGAGGCTATCGTATATATTTTGCATCCGAGAAAATAACTTTTCCCTTTTGGCTTGGAGAATTTTTAATGCAGCTAGTGCATCTGTACCACCGGTCATTTTGATGCTGGTAGGTAATGATAATAAATAATTAATTGAGAAATAATAATTATTATGGTAAAGAACGGCGAATTCAATACTCAGTTCATAAATAAATGTAAAAATTATAAACAGTAATAATTATAGCAATGCATGAATTAAATGCAGATACGAGTGGATTTTATTGAAAATAATTTAAGCGGTATTAAATTTAAATAAATAAGCAGAGAAAATCAATAATACAAGTTGTCGTAGTTTATCAGGACGAACTGGCGGGAGCAAAAAATAAGAGATAATTTCCACCTGAATGAGAAAATAATAATATGATTTAAATCACCAACTAACACTTTATATTGAAATTAATGCAATTGTTATTTTAATAGGAAGGTAAAATCGACTTATGAATTTACGGAGGAAACAGAGTATATTCAACAGAGAAAATAGTGGACTATCAGAGAACTAGATCGCAAAAATCCGGCTCGAAGGACCAATGTTTGTTCGCAATGAACATATAATGAGAAAAACTGTAATACTAGAGTTCGAAGGACCATAAGAGAAAGTATTGTGAAGTACTTACCAATCTGTGGTAATGTTGTAGCGCACTCCCGCTCTCCGCGTTACCGTCCTTGCAGGCCTGCCGGTGTCGGACCACGAGTTACGTAATGCACTAATTCGTACTGTAGGGAGTCTAGGTTTGGTGATTTTAGAGCGCGAATAAACTAGTAATAATATGGGAAACAATGGAGTAAAACTATATGAAAACAGAGAGAAAAAGAGCCGTTCGTCCCGTCAACCGACGCGCTTATTGAGAGAGTTCAATCTTATCTCTGGTACAAAAAAAAACTTAAAAAAAGATAACTTTCCACTCGGGATGGGATACTTATTGTCGAGATGGAAAACATAAAATAAAATTAAGGAACTGAGTACGTAACATCACCGCCCACCCAAATTTAATTAATTTGATGCCCAAATATATACAAATATGTGTTGAGAAGATAGAGAAAAAAAAAGAGAAAGGAAAAAAAAGAGCACTTAAACATGGAAAATATTTACAGTAAGAATTTAGAGTGAAGAAAAAAAATCTAAGTCTGATCGAGAGGTAGCTGGACAAGCTTATTAACAGGTCTGGTGAATGTTCCTGCGGAAGTTTGAACGCGAGCTACCCTCACGACTCCATCTGGACCGGGAAAAACTTCTATTATACGCTCAATCGGCCAATAAAGAGGAGTGGTACCTATCCCATATAGATATGCGACATCCCCACATTTCAGATTTGGACTCCCTCTTGTCCATTTGTTGCGCTGTATCTGAGTGTGCAGCTATTCAAGGGACCAACGTCGCCAAAATGATTGAGCGAGTTGACGAATACGCTGCCATCGGCATCGTAGAGAAATGGTCTCATCTATAATGGTTTCGGGGGAGCTGAGCAGAGGTGAGCCAATCAGAAAATGGCCGGGGCTGAGATAGTCGGTGTTATCATTTGGATCTGAGGTAATACCACAGAGTGGGCGACTGTTTAGTACAGCTTCAATTCGAGAGAACAGAGTAGCGTATTCTTCAAAGGTATGAGGAGTGTCTCCAATAAGACGAACTAAATGAGACTTCGCGGATTTAACTCCTGCCTCCCAGAGACCACCGAAATTAGGGGCAGCAGGAGGGTTAAAGCACCAGCGCACGTCACGCGATGAAAGGTGAGAAAAAATATCCTCGTGATTGCGTTGAAGAAACAACGATACTTCTTTAAGATGGCGAGAGGCTCCTACAAAGTTACGACCGCAATCCGAATAAATGCACTGGGGAAGGCCTCGGCGAGATACAAATCTATCTAGGCAAGCTAGAAACGCCATTGTAGTAAGTTCAGATACGAACTCCAGGTGGAGAGCCTTACTGGACATACACACAAAAACTGCGAGATAACCTTTGGAGATGCGAGCTTTTCTGCGGTTACTTTCACGCACAGAAAACGGTCCGGCAAAGTCAACCCCTACATTGAGAAAAGCTCTAATCAGCTGTACCCGGGGTGCGGGTAGATCCGCCATGTAGGGTTGAGAAGGGCTAGACTTGAACTTAAAGCAACGCAAACACTGATAAATGCGTTTTCGGAGCAGACTGCGAAGGGATACGATCCAATATTTCTGAAAAATGAGCGCTTGGACGGTGCGAGATCCTGAATTCTCGCCCCCGAAATTTGACTATGAAAATTCTGGGATCTAGTCGGCTTTGAAAATTTTTTAAATGTCAGATGGGTAGCTCTTGCCAACTTATGTAAGCCCACAAAAAATTATTTATTAAACTCCAATAATAAAAAAGATATGGCAAAAATAAGAAATCTCGATTTTTCAGTTTTTTCAGGATATTTCAGGAACGGTCACAGATATTTTGTATGTCTTGACTGATTTGAGAAGTCACAGAATTGCGCTTCTTTGGACTTGTTTAACCGACCGTGTATCTGTTAGCCTTAGGAGATGGCAATAGGTATAGAGAAGGATATATGGTGCACCCTGTATAATTCGCTCTTTTCTCATCTGTGTCAAGTTATTGATTGCATTATAAAATACGTTTGATACATCTTGGCCGAGTGTTTAATTTTTCTGAAGTAGGTATTATTCACGCTCGAACGAATTAAAGGTTATTTAGCCAAATTTCAGAGAGGGTCGCCCTTATATCTTTCAATATCTCATAGCCTCTACTCAGCCAGAGTGAAGTTTTTGCATAAAATTGAATTTCGTGCGGTACGCATTTTCTAATTAAATCGAATTGAATCTTTCTGGATGGTAAAAGATTTGTATTAACATCGACTTCATCAATTTTTCTTATAATTTATAACGTAAATGGAGAGAAAGTCTTGAGCGAAGTTTTACTCCGGTGAAACTTTTGAAAAGTGTATAATCCTAGGGGCAATGAAGCACTTCTCTGGATTAATTCTAGGGGATTAAAAGCGGAGTGGATAAAAGAAATTCTGTATATTCCTTCTTGCACTTACACCAAAGTAGATATTCATGGAATTTCTGTATCTGCATATCAAGCAACGATATACAGAGTGATCCTTTTATCAACAGAGATAAAAATGACCCACCCTGCATAATAAAAATATTCTAATAATAGTGATGGTGTAATAAATAAGAATGTTAAATGGAAGTTTAAACAACATAATTAATTACTATAAGAAGGAAGGAATGCATATACCTACCTATTAATAAAAATTTACCTAAATTTATAAAATCGTACAAAATATTTCTATCAAGAAGAAAAGTTTTGTGCTTTCTTATTGGAAAATAAAGATAATAAAGTAAATATTCTCAATGCTTTGCTGATGAGTTAAGAAAAAGAACGAAACAGCTTATCCATGTCTTGAGCGGTGTTTTTTCTGTCTTTGTATGTACATGTGATATTAATTTTCAATGATTCTAAAGACAAATAACTTCTCTTATTATTTTTTAAATTAAATTTTCAGGCTCGCAATATTTCGTTGATGTTGTTTGCAAGTTTACATAAAAAAATTGTTATAATGTAAGTAGGTGTATTTCATTTTAGAATTATTAATTTAGTTGTACCCAAGTTATTAATGATAAATTGAGTTTTCACAGCTTCAGACAGTGTCAGCAATGTTTTGTTTGTGTTGTTCTAATTATTTGTTTGCTTTAAACTTGCTATCTTTTTCTAGTGGAAATCGAGATGGTGTGTGATGCGAAAACTGTCACCTGTTGCAGGTAATGTTCATGTTTTCTAGCTTTAGATAAACGAATTCCTAACATCTTGCACATAATTTATGATCTGTTGTAACAGGAAGTTGAAATAATTCTTTTAGCTAGTTAAGACATTAAGAAAATATGTAGTTAAAAACGCTAAGAAAATACATAAAAGGAAGGCGTGAGAATTTAGTATTGCAAAACTCTCCTACTCAGCAAGAAATTCCATCTGTTTATTCTGAGATAATATATACTTACTGATAAACTGTTTGCTTTTGGTAAACTCTATTATTATAGATTTTACTTCGGTGTAGGGTTATACATCATTGTTATGTTTCTCATCTTATCTTGTGTTTATATTAAAAAATGTGTTTTTATTCATGGTAAACGAAACGCAAGATTATGGCTACGTCCCTTTATTTTAAGAAATTTTTGTTTTCGAAAAGGATACAGACTCGTTAAAGGGACATTTTAAAATTATATTCATAATGTACAGAACGTCACAAAATACGACAAAAATATAAAACATATAAAAAAAACAGTATCCGGGATAGGTAGAACGACTCTTGTAAAAAATTAAAAAATCTCGATCTGAATTTTCAATTCTTCGAGTTAAACCCTGCTTGATTAAAGACTATTTTCTAATATAATTTTATTTAAAAAAAATTAGGTAAATTTTATGCCTTGGAAAATAAAAAAAAACACTTTTCTATTTAGTGGTCTTTTATGGGACAAATGCGACAAAAAGTTATTTTAAATAGTTGTTTAAAATCTACGATTTAGGCTTCTAAATCAATTTCAAAGTCAGCACTATAAGTTTTAATTTCTTGAATCTTTGTTTAATTCTTTATGTTGTGAAATTACACATTGAAGAAATAAAAATTCATTAGTAGGCTGATATTCTAAATAACTTTTTCAAATAACTTTTCCGTATTCCCCCGAGTATTTTCCGTTTAAAAGACACTTATTTGCCCCAAAATTATGTTAGAAATTATTTTTTAAACAAGCGAAGCTGAATACCCCCCAAAAAAGTCACATCAAGAATTTTTTATCTTTTACGATAGTCGTTTTACCTATCCGGGAATAATACACTGTATTGCATATGAACTTTGCTGAAGGTGGTTTAAGTGAAAGTGTTTCTACTGCGTTGGTAATGATAATAATAATTAATAATTTTTTAGGCACCACTTTATTTAATTTTCAATACATTAAATGAAGAAGTTGAAAAAAAAGGAAACATAAGTACCTAATAATCGTAAAAAAGTTGAAACAGTAGGTACAAAAAAGAAAATTAGAAATATTTATATTACTAGATTTAAGTAAAAAACAAATGAAACAAAAAAAATTATAAAGTGATGACACTAAGATAGACAACAAGAGGAAAAGCAAGGGGGAAAAAGAAAGAAAAAATAAAAAAAGGGGGGGGGGGGGCAATTCTCTATCTTGTCTTGACTTGTTGTTAAAGGAATTCCGTGAGTGGGTAGCGCGGTGCTATAATAGGGAACGACAACACTTGTTGTGAGACTTGTTATTTTATTGTATGATTTGACATACAAAAGGGGAAGTTGCAAAGGTAAATAAAAGTTACGGGAAGACGGCGAGTCTCTCTGTTTATTAATTTAATTGGCTATTCATTAACTCACATTTCTATTAATTATGGATACTAAATTACTTAACTTTTAATCATTCTAAGAGATCTTACTTACCACAATGCTTTGAAATCTGTTTTTCGCACTGTTTCCAACATACTTCGCAATGTATACGAAACCGTACAAGGCATTTATAATTAAAATTTGATGATAATGAGTAGATACTTCCAAATATTAATTAAACAGTGGGTCATACGGAAAAAAAGTAAGGTGACTTTTCTCCTCTAAACAACATGAGGTATCTATCGAAAATGTCACATTTCCATTAAAGTCAGTGGCGTATAAATTATTTAAAAAAAGGTAACGACATACCTATTTCTCCGCCAGTGGATTAAAATTTTTTGTTGGGAGTATTACATCATTTATGTACTTCAATTAGTACAACTGTCAAAAATTTCCAGGTATTCTGATCAGCCAGTTTGTAGATACTTATTCAAAAAATATGAAATTTTTCGAAGAACTTTAACTCGAAAACTACTCCAACGACCCATGTCTACGGGAAATGTTTCGCCTATTTTTGCATTTCTAACATGTTTTTTAAGTTTTAAAGAAATTACCCTTTATTCTTCCAAGATTTTGAGTAGTGATTTTATACATCTTCTTCAGGAGTTCCTGCCAAAGCCAGGATGAACCACGATGATCATAGTCGTTGCATTATTCCTACCTGTGTTGGGGACATGCGCCAACAAATTTACAGCTTTTATAAAATAACGAAAGTCTGACAGTCGCGACAGTCTATAATATTAGTGGAATTAAATTGTAGCAATTTAAAGGGCTGATACTGGATGATTCACCATTAAAGTATTACAGAATTTTTTAACCCGTTGACCGACTTAAGAAATGTTTACTTTATTCTATGGGGAATTTAATTTCAACCTTTATTTTTCTCTAAGTTTTCCAAAAACTTCGTAATTTTCAACAAAAATCCTGATAAAAATCCGCGCATTGCAGCTGAAACAAAAGAAAAAGGATAAAATTTGCATCGATATATTCATATATTGTATATGTACCTATATTCAAAAAAACGTTAAATTTTTCTAAGAACTTTAACACCCTGTATCTCGAAAGCTAAAGCTCCAACGACCCATGCCTACAGGAAATGTTTGGCTTATTTTTGCATGCCTTTTAATTTTGTAACACATATTCATTAACACCCTGTATACAGTAGGAGGCGTCAATAATACAGCAAGCAGATAATTTTAATAAAACACAGCTGAAAAAGAAAATTAATTTCCTATTTTTTGTGAGAAATTTTCACAAGTAGGTCGAAATACTAAATTAAATTTTATAGAATAAAACCAAACAAATTATGTTGCGAAGTAGCTATTTTCCATTGGCCCGCGAGCGTTGTTATGAAGGATATTAATTTTCCCTTGGATCGGATCGGGCTCGGTGCTTTCGGTAAGCCTATAAACGTTGCCTGTTAAACTATCAAATGATTAGCTGGCGCACTTTCTTCCTCTATGACTACCTGGAATCATTAATTAATTCATAAACTTCCTCTATAATTAATGCTCCAAGGGAGCATGAAAGGGAGGTTAACTTGTCGCAACTTTCCCCCAGCATGTTTCCGTATATGTCATCAGAATTCAGCCATTTGTTCCCTAGTGAAGTCAAGTTGATTGATAAGGCAATTAATAGGTAAGCTTTATAATAATTTCAGTAGTCTTTGTAATAGACTAACTTTCATATTATTAGGAATCATTTGCGTTTGTAATTCCTTAAGACTAATGAATTTAGGGAACAAAACTACTTTATGCAGCAACTTTTTTCATAAGTCAGGCTCCACGCGCCTGAACAACAAGAACTTTTTATTATTATTTTAATTGATTCGAATTTAATTTCGTAAAAATTACGTCATGCCCATAAATAGATTACTTACCCTCTCCTTATTCTGGATAAAAGACAGACCTCTTGCATCACATATTTCAATTAATTCAATTTTCTACTCCAAATCATTACAATTTTCTGATTTAAGAATAAATTCAATCAAATTCTAGAAATGATTAAAAAATTAATGGGTACATTAATCGATCCGTCATACCCGAGGTCATACCTAAGTGAACAACTCTTATTACAATTATTACAAATAATAATTGCAAAAAATTATCATTCTAATTGTAGTTATATTTTTATTCGATCTAGATAGGTACTTTACATTTTATAAAATAATACAGACGTACGAGTTATACAGGGTGTTGATTTTCAAAGCGGGCCATAGGGGATTAGCATTGCGAAAGTGGTTTTTGAGGATTCCTGCTCGCCGTTTAAACTGACAGAAATGGTTTTGGTATCAAAATGAAGCTAAAGTTATTGCGCATAACCCTTGACATCAGAAATTAATTCAATTTCACGTTGTTTTCTAAAATTCTTCAGTAAAAATTCAAGTAATTGTTAACGTTTAATCACAAAATAGCATGCCTTGCCTAAACAATAATGACGTTTCTACGTTTTGACAATCCAATAATATCTATTAAAAAAATTCACGGCAAATAAATCGCGAACCCTCCTGTAACTGGCTACACTGTAGTAGGTTTTCACCATAAAGACTCTTTCTTGGTTTGTATAACCCATTTTTAAATAGAACCAGACTTTATTATTACCTACTGACTTATAAGTTTTATTATTGGATTGTCAAAACGTAGAAACGTCATTATTGTTTAGGCAAGGCATGCTATTTTGTGATTAAACATTAGCAAATACTTGAATTTTTACTGAAGAATTTTAGAAAACAACGTGAAATTAAATTAATTTCTGATGTCAAGCGTTATGCGCAATAATTTTAGCTTCATTTTGATACCAAAACCATTTCTGTCAGTTTAAACGGCGAGCAGGAATCCTCAAAAACCACTTTCGCAATGCTAATCCCCTATGGCCCGCTTTGAAAATCAACACCCTGTATACCAGCCATATGAGAAAGAAGTCTCTTTTTTTTTGCTTTTGATAAATTGAAATTTCATTGAGTCAGAAGAAAAACCTTCCTGAAAATATTTAATTTTTAAGGTATAAAATGTTTTGAAAACAGTTTCTCAGTAGCAAATAAGATTTACATAAGAAGAGTTCGACGGTTATGAGGGCACATCAGTTACAGAACTTTTAATTATTAATTTTTTCAGTGTAGGTACCTAGGTACCTACTTGTGATTTGCAGATTCTGACATTGTCATTGTAGGCCGAATGCTCGGCGGAATTTATATCTATGTGATCTTATTTAACTCACTCTATTATCTGCTGTGGTGGTTATAAGACTCTTTTTACCTACTCATATTATGTTACCAGTAAACAGATTATTACTCAAGTGTTGAGTTTCCTACTATAGGCTATTACGTAGGTAATGTTATATTTTGTCTAGTTTGTAAGATCATATGGGTTGACTTATTTACGGTCACATGCAAAATAAGTTTTAACAGTAACTAACAGTTGAGTATACACTATCGAGCTGAAATTTAATCTTCTTCTTGGTGGAGGTGTATAATACCTAAATGTTCACTCTACTATTCATACGGATGTAATGTACCATTATTTTCTGTCAAGTTGACAATTATTATCAAGAAAAGTTATATTTCGAATTAATTTCAAAAACTTTCAACACTGATTAGAAAAAGAGAAATCTCTCTTTTCGTTGCAAACTCCATTAGGTATACAATTAAAATTGTAGTTACCTAATATTAGTAATAACATGACCCACTTTCAATTTCTACAATTCTAAATAGTTGTTATTTTAAGTTTTTCTAATTCAATCATTAGCTTTCTTTGTAAAGTTTTCAAATAAAAGTATTAAAAAAAAAATTAAATTGTGCATTACTCTGTGGTCGTAGGAAAAATAGTGTACCTTACTTGTGTCATAAGTGTCATTTCACACTCGTGGGATTGTCGTACCAATGTAATGTAGGTAATATGATATTTTGCCCATGGCGACACTGAAACAGTGACAAGTAGGTAACAATCATCTGTAGGTACCTACTATATATTCATGTTTACTCTCTTTAATAAAAGAAAAATACAATAATTATATCATTTGAAAATCATTCTTCATCATCCGATTAGTTTTTTTCTGCGCCTAAAAGGGCTAAAACGAGGGCTAAAAGCTTGACATTTTCCCCTTTTGGCAGGTATTTTACATTTTACCAAGGAAAAAAGTACTCATCTTTTCCCCAATATGGCCACTTATAGGTATAGATACTACTAACTAACACTCAGATATCCTCAAAACACGGGCACGAAAGTTACACATTATTATCTTTAATTTCTAAATGGAAATTATATTGGCAATCACTATCCATATTATCAAATTCAATCATCGAAAACGTAAGATTTCTGCAAAACTTTCTTCGATTTTAATTATATTTATGACATTTTATCGGACTAAATCGTTTCATTACCAGGCAACGTCGATTACTCAAAAGTCAAGTTTCAAAATTCAAGTTCAACATAGATCAATGTTCCAACATTATTTTAAGTCTAATTACGTTTTTTGACTTTAAGTCTAATTACGTTTTTTGACGTTCTAATACTAAGGTTTTCTTCTCACAGAAAAAAATTGTATATTTATTATACACAAAAAAAAGTACGATTTTTGCTTTTGATGTATTTGTCGGGGACGCTTACGCATCGGGGGACGAAATCACATCTCGAGCTAAAATCTATTACTCTTTTCCCTTGTATAATAAATAACTATTAAAAGAATGGCACAACATTGCGTTCAATTTGTGTGTAAGAAAAAATCTATTATATTTTTATTTATAGTTCAACTAATTTTTAACTATTTTTTATAAAAATTTTTGGAATATATTTTGTAGTAACTGGACAGCCAAAATAAAACGTCAAGTATAAAATCGTATTTAAACATAAAATAAGGAATAACTTTTTCCAAGATCAGGTCTCGTTTAGGAAGGCTGCAATAAAAATATGTTTTTTTTTTTAATTTTATACATGAAGTTTGATTTTGGCTGTCAGTTACTAAAAAAGCACATTTTCACAGTAGTCTTTTGCTTTGTTTTACATTTTGGAAAATATTTCCTTAACAAGGCCTGATTTTGAAGAAGTTATTTTTATTTTCTGTTTAAAATACGAATAAACGAACAAAATACATGACGTTTCATTTTGGATGTCCAGTTACCAAATACCTTGTATAATTGGCATATGAAAGAACTGAACAATTAAAGAAACTAGAAAAATTATATTTTTTGACACCCTGTGTCTCAAAAACGGTTCATTTCCGGACACAAGTTACTAATATTTAACTTAATATTTAACTAATATTTAAAATAATAAAATATTTTGAAATTACTATTTTTGTTTCTTGTTAGCTCAAACACGTCACCGTTGATAGTGCTTCAAAATCAAGTGAAAAAAAACACCATATTCACGAAAAATATTCCGGACAAGCAAATGCATATACATACAGGGTGTATTGTAACGTCCGCATAATATTAGCACCACGCGATTCTACATCAAAAACAGAACAAAAAAGTCCTCAACAGTTTTTTCTTGATGTACACAGATTTTAAGATATGGACAATTTAATGTTCTTAAATTTTGCAACACTGTGGTGCTGGTATAAAAATTAAGATAACTTATTAGACGTGAAGTCACCTCACTGGTATAGTGTGCCGTTGCTATGTAATCGAAAAAAGGTGCAACAAGACAAATGTCATGCTGCGACGTGTCAATGTTGCAATTTTTTTTTTGTTTTTTTTTCAATTTTTTATTCAACAATTAAAACGCGCAGTAGCAATATTGATTGGAAGTATTGGAACTCAGGAAATCAAATAATTCCTAGTTTTGAAATGTTAATTAAAACCATTTTTACCAAAAAAAAATCTAAAATTTTGGATAATTTGGCTATTTTACTTCTTACTTAAGAATTTTTTAATAATATTAAGCAATATTTTTGAGTATTAAAAAACTTCAAATTTAAACTACAATGGTCGATAACTTCGTTATTTGAGGTCTAAGAGCTAAACGGTATTAAAACTTTATGTTTTGTTTTTGATGTAGAATCACGTGGTGCTAATATTATGCGGACGTTACAATACTATGTGTGTATTATAACTATATATAAAAAAAAACAACAACAGC
This sequence comes from Malachius bipustulatus, assembly GCA_910589415.1. Lineage (NCBI taxonomy): Eukaryota > Metazoa > Arthropoda > Insecta > Coleoptera > Melyridae > Malachius > Malachius bipustulatus. The sequence goes on from OU342636.1 coordinate 44,269,572, forward strand.
CGAAGACCTGTAGACTTCAAGGTTTTTAAGTTTATAAGAAGTATCTGCTGAGTTTTTAAATTTGTGATTTGAGTTAAAGAGATGAATATGGACGAGTTGTTGGAGCTATTGAATGGTCTTATTTAGACGATCACCAAAAAAAAGTTTCGTTTTTACAGTTCGTTACGATATGCGGTTTTCATTATCATTGTCACAGACCAAGCCAAACAAATCATACAATGAATCTCTTCATACCACTGATAAACGAGCGATTTGCACTCTGATTTGTAAACAATAGTGTATACTATGCTTAATCTGCATACGGCATTGAAAGGATGGACGCCACTTTTAATTGGATACCTCAGCTAATAAGACTCACTAATAACAAACTACATAATAGATAAATGAGTAGGTATCTCTTGTGATTTTAGAATATTTGATTCTAGATCCGGTTGAATTTTGGGTCTGGAAGTCATTGTCCGTAGCCGGTGTTTTTTTAGACTCTTAAGGTGATCAAAGGTTTAGCTTACGGCAAAGACCCGGTGTAATATATTTCACTGGGTGACACGGTCTAGCAGTTATTGAGCCCGCCCGGTTTGGTGAAACCATGAAAACGGCGTGTGGCAGACCGGTGACCGGGGGCAGAACGGCTGTCCGACCGACGGCAAGGGTTGTTGGATTAACAACTGCTGGCAGTGTTGCCTATATCAGGGTAATGTCCCTATATATCACAGACGTTTATCAAGGGGATCTGAAAGCGTTCGCCAGAAAATTATGTGTTTTTAACTGCTAGGCAGCTTTTGAGTCATTCCGCAGTGGAGCGTCCGTGTCCTGGCACTGAAATTCAAATTTGGCAGATTCGGTCAGTGGAAACTTGGTTTCACGACTAACCGCGATTATAAAAAATCCACTGAAAAGTGCCTATGTAAAGAGTAAGCTATTTTCTAACTGGTTATGAGGATAGTGTCGTTCCATAAAAACTTATTCAATTTGACGTTTTTATACAGGGTGAGTCCGGGTGTTTGATATTCTACTAGCTTCTACCAGAGACCAGATTTACTTTAAGTCGAAAAGTACGTATGAAGAAATGTCCTCACTTTCAACGTTGAGGAACTACAAGCTGTTGGAATTCACCAATTTTTTGTCCCTGAATGTACTTACTGATTAGAAATCGGACACAGTTATGTCCGTATTCATCAAACTTCAAAATATAACTCTGGGGTTAATGCTCAAACCCTACGAACGCTATGAATTTTAAACCAATGACATGTTCAAAAATATAACCGCAGGGGTTATAATAATAATTGATGAATATACGGGCCTTAGAGTTGATTGTTGTCGTGGTGAAATTGTTGGGCATTTCATGACGTTTGTCACTTGGATAGTTTTTAATTACCTACATAATTATCAGATAATTTGAAATTTTCTTATAAAAACGAGATTTACAAAAATGAATCAGTTAACTGGGCTAGAATATGGCTAAATAGTATTTGTTTATGGGTTTTGTGAGGCAATCGCAATGGTGAAGAGGCAGCTCGCGAGTAATATTTTATTAGGAAAGTCCACTTATTTTGCGATTCTCTAGCACCTCCTAAAATAACACTGGTAAAATATTAAACACCCTGTATACTACAATTGTATTGTCTGTTGGTTTTTGCCATTTTGAGTATTTGCAGGCCTAATAAAAATAATAATTGATGTCAATATAATGTTATGGATGTATCTTCTTTTAGGCCAAGGCATTAAACCTCAATGCTGAAAAAGTTAAAAATAAAACAAAAATACATTTTTCCTACGACCACTATACAAAACACTACTTTGCGCATCGTTTTTTGTGCGCAAACTAGCAGATTTCTCACGTATCCAAAACTGTGCGACAAAGTGACATAACGCATAGCCAAAAATCGTTTCCGTACAGTTTTAATGTAAACAATAGTGATGGGCGGTAACTGAGAACTCAACTGTTACTTATTGTTAATGGAATAACTATTCATTTAAAGCTTCAAGGTAATAAAATAAACACAAATGGGATAACATAGAACCCGACAAGACTATAAAATATATACTCATTATTCTCTTGTGGCAGTAATTATTAAAATTTACGAGTTGACCGCTAATAACAGCATTGGTAGCGTTCAAATCAAATTCACGAACGTGAAAATAACTCGCACACCTCTATTAACTTCAATCGACGACGCACAGCGCCTGCGTTGTGTGGAAGTTGCATATCAATGATATACTAACCTCTCTTAAATCATTGTTATTATCTACCACGTCTCCACGCTCGCGTCACTTATTTTTAGTTTATACGGAGTATAATAATAAATAATAATAATATTGTCGGTAGAATTCAATGATTTAACAGTATATAATAGTAATATTAAAAAGTCATTGGTAGAATTGAAAATAATATCTACCTAGGTAGTCTAAAAAAAATAATCTTTAGTTAGGTACCTATCATTATAATGGATTGTAATTTCTCTGAATGTGAAACAGAAAATACACCACCTGAAGTCAGAAAACAAGCAGGTTTGTGTTCTTTGAATTTGCTACCTGTAGTTTCTAGAGAAAAATACGAATCTGCTTATAAACATTTCATAAATTGGAGAAAAGGTCATAAAAGCAGAGCATTGCCAGAAAAAATAATTTATGTGTTAAATTTGTTAAATAATTAATCTGTTAAATTGTGGTCGTAGGAAAAGTACTGTGTGTATCACGTGCGGAAAAGAAATTTCACACTCGTGTGAATTGTGACACTCATCTCGTGTCACAATTGTTTCACACTCGTGAGAAATTTTCTCTTTTCCGCACTTGTTTCACAATATACTATTGCAATTTTACAAGCGTATTGAAGCCAAAGTTTAACAATTTTTTTATTATTTCCTAAAAATTAAAAAAAGACCAAAACACGTAGCTGTTTTTTTTTTTTAAATATTGTGTTTTGGTGTTTTGGCTAGCTTTAATATGCTGATAAAATTGCAAAATGTAGTTTTTTTACTTTGAACTTTTTCAGCACTGAGATAATGCCTTGATCAAAGCTTCCTTTTTTCCTCTTTCTTGTCTACATTATAACATTACTTATATTGACATCAATTATCATTTTTATTAGGCCTGCAAATACTCAAAATAGCAAAAAACAATTTGTAATTTGTAACATTGGTATACTAATAAAATAACACTTTATTCATAGTAAATGAGAATGGCAAAAAAAAATTGTATTTCATGTCCTCTTCAATACCCATTTTGATTTTTCTCCACAGGTTGTTTGGATTTCGAAAAATTGAATTTTTTCTAGAGGCTCCGTTTAGAGGCCAACAATTCTAAATTCACGAAAAGTCGCGCTAATCAAAAATACAAAATTTGGAACTTCTTTAATATTTCATAACTCGAAAAATATGACATGTACGAAAAAATTACAAAGAACCTTTCTTTGAGGAAATCACTCTCCTTTCCTTTCTTCTACTAAGTATTTTTTTTTGATGTGTGATGTGTCCAACGATTCACGAGTTATTAGCGAAAAAATAGTTTTTTCGCCCCAAAGGGGTGGTTTTTTGAGGGGGACGCGCTGCACCCCCAAAACTTATTTTTGTGGGTTTAGGTATGTTCTATAGCCTCTAAACTAACAGTTATTAAAGGGAATTGTTAGATAAGATTTTTTATGAATTTTTGGTACATTTTTTACTTAACCGATTGGACTATTTAGCAAAATAATTGTATTTGTGACACATATAATTATGTCCATACTCATCAAAGTGCAAAATATAACTCAGAGGTTATTATATGTTTGCATTTTTGATGTTTGGTCTAATGCTCTAATTGCTACGAGGTGAATTTTCAATCAATCATTTTTGTTCGAAAATAATACTCCGCAATTTATAAAAGGAGGTAAACGTTCGGTGAATTATAAAAACTATGCTTTTTTAATCAAATCATATTTGTAAAGACCAGAGTTTTGATTTCCATTGACAAGTGACTAATAAGGTCGTGTAACTCAATATCATAATGCGATATGGTTATCTCCAGAAGATAATTCAGAAATAGACATAAACGGGTACATTAAAAACACTGCATTCTAGGATCATTATGGCTGCAGCAGAGACTATCAGACTTTTTTAGGCTGCAGATCAAATAGGACGGTGTTCATAAAAAAAAAAAACTATGTAGTAAACTATGGACATGGTTATGGATCCCTGAGGTAGAATAATCAGTAGGTTGATGTTTTTTAAATTTTTAATGCTAAAATAAGCTAGAACTTTTTAAATCTGGTAAATATATTGAACCTGAGAGGGCATAAGAAATTTCTACGCATAAGGCCAACAATAATAACCTCAATAATTATTAATTAATTATTAATTTCTATTATTACCTCAATAATATAGAAATATAAATTAAATTTAAGAATAAACTGTTTTTGGAGTTTTTAACTTAAATTGTTGCATTACTTTTCCTCATCATTATAGAGGGTGTTGGAAACTAGGAGGTCAAGCTCTTGGTAACAGATTATTTGGACAAAAAATAATGAGACTTTACTCATTCCATGTTCCATTAAGAAATACACAGGGATTCACCCTCTTTCAAGATACAGGGTGTCAAAGTTAAATTTTATAAGTTTTTTTATTAAAATCTCCGTTGCTCTTCAGGGTATTTAGTTGAAATTTTTCACAAATTTATTCCTCATGACGACACACTTTTTTCCAGATTTTTTTCACAGAGAACCGAAGCGCGAGCGAAAGGAACGGGGGTTGGAGATGTCTTCCCCCAACTTATTCCTACGTAGGTACGCCTCTGATTAGAAGGTATTGTTTTTTTTTTTTTTTAGATCAACTATTTCTATTATTTTTTTTTGTATAAAATTTTGACACAGGGATTGGTTCACGAGATACTGCTACAAATTTGTCTATGTTTCATTCGTTTTTCATTGTTTCATCGTCTTCCTTTTTCTCAGGGGAGATTTGTATCTCCTCCTGGTCCAGCGGAATCGAGCTGTTTCTTGGAGTGGGATTAGAACCGATCTCCAAAGCTTAGGTATTAGGTAGAACAGAACTATAGCACGGCAAAGTTTAAAAATTGACATAACATAACAATCGAGCTGTCAGTATATTTGACAGGGTAATAGAGTATTACGTGCATGTCATTACTTAGCTAAAATTGAACCAATTATTTGTTATCTAGTAGGAGTAAAATTGGTCTAATTATTGGTTTGTTAATCTAGTAGGAATAGATAATTTTTTTATATTATTAACATTATGACCTTGAAGGTTTAATTTAAAAATTATTCCTTTGGGTCAACCTGAATGCATGCAAGTCGTTTCCTGTCATTATGACCGTAGCTCCATAATTTATTATTTCAATTCAATTTACCTAAATAAATTATTGCTGGATAGTCACAAACAAAATAAACAATTATAATTTCCAATTTTTTGTTCTAATTTAACTCATACAAAAGGCTTTGCGGCTGTAACCTCAATATAACTTTACGCCTTTCAATCCCCAAGTAGGTAATCATCCCCTACCTACATGTTTTTTTTGAAACTACATCCTGGTTTTTTTTTTTGCTCAGCAGGATTTACTGACTTTGTTCTAAATATAATGAGATTCGATTTTTGAAAATCTTAGACTTTGCTTGCCAAAAATAATAAACTATCCTAAAAAACTTGTCAAAGGGTAAAAAAACACACCTTTGAGGTGTTTTTAAAATGAAATTTGGTCCTCGCCATACTTTCACTTCCATGGTTACACTTGACGAGAATAAAGCGTAACTATATGGTAACGAATGATAACAATTCCTAAGTCGACATGGCACGTTTCTGGTTCAATAGAATGGTCGCCATATATAATTTGACAGTAATCCGTTAAAGTTATTCCAACTTTAGAGTTTAGAATGCTTATAGATATTCAAAATTCGCATGTTATTGTATTCAGAACTAAGCCAGTAATCCTGCCGAGCAAAAAAACATTAGGGGTGTAATAAAAAAAAAAACAAGTAGAGGAGGGTTACTTATGGGGAAGGCGTAAAAGTGTATCGAGGGTGCAGCGACAGAGTTTCTGTTTCTGTTTTGAAATAGCGCGAATATCTTTGATAAAGAAATTTTGGGACATATCCTGTATAACTGTCTACCTATCTACATGAATAAATTACTAAAATATTCATAAAAAATATCAACATTTTTATAAACACATGAACGTTTAATTGAAATCAGCCAAACAATAATCTCCTAAATAATTACGTAATCATAAATACTCATCTCATTCTAAAGCATATAATCAAAAGCTGTATAGCTCCGTCCCATTTATTTAATTATTTTCGAGATATAACGGGGGCAGCAATGCTTTGTGAATACGGACATTAAAGTAGTATGGAAGTTTACAAATACAAGAAGGTTTATTGATATTGATGAACTTTACATCAATAAATTAAAACGGCTTTTGTAAAGAGCTAATGAATTAGATTGAAGATTAAATTGTATAGAAAATTAGACTCTAATATTCAGTCTCACATTTTCCATTGGAGCTGGTGATCTGCTCCAATTCACAACTGCAGTGGTCAGCTTCACAGTGGCCCTTGGCGAGATACAAAGGCCAGCGAGGTTAAAACTGCCTCCTGGAGGTGAAATTACAACGGAGGTCCCAATTAGAAGGCATCGAAGTGTTACAGATTACAGATTTACAGATGAAACAACATAATTATAACAGGGTGTTAAGAAAATGACAGATAAATTCTTCAGTACATTGTAGGGGACACTCAGTGGAGTACGGGAAAAATAATTAAAAAAATTCTGGTCTTCAATTTGGTGAGACATTTTACTATCTTTTTTTTTCAGTATTTGCAAAAAATAAACGATTTTACAGATATAAAAAGGGTACTTTAATCGTTATCAATTGAAGACCAAATTCCTATTTTTGAGATATCTTCACTATTATAGCGGAGTTCATGTAAGAATTCCATTTTCCAGGATCATTAATTTTGAACGAACTCTACGCCGGCCCTTTGTGATAATTTACCAAGCCATAAAAGAAGTCACCTATTATACCTACCTGTCCCATCAGAAATTTATCATGAATGAATACTCCCCCATACCTATATTGTGGCTCCCTTCCACCATAACTAACAAAAGAACTGATTCCGTTCCTAAACGTATCAATGCGAAAAGCGAAATTTTTACACGAATAATTGGACTGCAATAATTTCCTGCAAAAAAGCACATCTGTTTAATATTCCTTTCATAGGATGTGAAGACACTTTTTTACCGTAAATTAATTAGATTTATTAATAGCAGCAAAACTTTAGGTAGGTATGTACTGTACAGAGGATAAGTTTTTCTTGCAATCTAACCTGACAGCAGCGTACGGCTCGTGGAGGCTGTCGTGTCCTGGGCCAGCCACCTGCGCCGCACGGTGATGTACTGCTTCTGGGGCCTAGAAGGGCGACGCAGGACTCATTAGTGCCCGGGGCCGGGGCTAACGACTTAGGGATTACGTGGCCACGAACTCCAAGCGCCCCCGCTCTATTACTGTTGACCAGAATTCAGCACTTATATACTGAGGTGGCAGATGTTCAATCTTCCTTCGCTTCAATGAATTCGAATGCCTGAGCGATGAAAGGTTCTATGCGGTGCCTGAAGAGGTTTTGTTTTATGCTCAAGGGTCGATTACATGAACTCGAACCGTTACAAGTTTCTTGAAATTTCAGAATAAGGATATAGCCTCCCGACATTAACAACGACTTTGCTAGATTAAATTTATTGAGGTGTTGCTTGATTGCCACTTATCGAAATTTTATGAATTGATTAAATTATCGCAATAAAACACGTTTTCTACACTTATTGGATTATATTCCAATTATTACACCTTTTTGGATAAATTATGAAGGTTATTATTCATAGATATTGAATTGTAGTTCATACTACCCGGCTCTTGTCCAATCACACCTCTAGCAATTCCCGCTCGTGAACCAATCAAAGGCTGTGAAATTGATAAACAGAGCAAGCATAACAGAGCATATAACAATGTGCTCATAAAATGGTTATAGAAATTTAGCAATTTTTACGTTTTCCTACCCTAGCCACTGACTTAATTAGAAATAATGAATTTTGTTTTTTTTTTTTTGTTTCAAAGTTTTTTCCCATCTTGCATATTACAGGGTTCAAAAATTAGCAATTTTGACCAAAATTCGAATGACTGCCATTTTGAAAAGAGTCGACCGATTTTGCTCAAATGCAGTACCGGACCATTCCTTATGGATACCTTACTTCCACAAAAATTGTTCCCTAGTTTAAAAACTCCTACTCAAAATGGATATTACGAGTATAATAATGTACCCACCCATCTATTCCTAGGATCCCTGTCTTACCGACGCTCAAAGTGATTGTAAGCGTCAGTGTCGGTAATACAGGTATACATATACACCATCACCTATTATAATATGTTCCTACCTAACTTTAACAATTAAAACTGAAAACTGTGCGTATGATATTAATAATAATTGTTAATTATTATGTTTATCTGCCTCTTCAAGGCTGTAATATGTAGATAGTGTAGGGTTTACATTGGAGCACTCTAGTTATTAATATGCAGTAGTTGTTAGTATTTTTATAAAATTGTTAATTAGACAAAGCTTCATTATTCAGTAAACCACTTTTAATTGACTTTTATACTCGTTTGTAGTCGCGCCTCATAATAAAATTCGGAGGCATTTACGGGAAGCGAATCGTTAAACGGATATATTTCCACAAACAAGACAATAAAGGTGGAATATAAATATGTATTGGCCGCCCATTGGATGTATGCAGGCAGTTCATCATGAAAGTCAAATTGCTCTTGTCCAGACAATTGGGGTCATATTAAAAAGTCAATACTACATAGGTGAAATTGAATGCTAATCTCGTAATCGCTACCATGTAGAGGTCTTCCATCAGGCAAAATTTATGAAATTTCAATGAAAATACACAGGCACATTAGATTTAAAAGCCATCAGAAGTTGCTGGGTGCAAAAATTGCTTGCTTTGAATTAGTTTTCCATTTAGGCTTGAAGATTCATTCATTTTACGTCTCCAGTGGTTTTTTGTTTTGCCAACTCCAGCCAGTGGGGCATATCTACAAAACAATTATTATTTCAGAACGCAGCCAGGTGGTCAAAGGGGTAAGCTTTATATAATATAAAAATCATACGAATTGTTATCCCAAAAAACAATCAGTAAATTCCGCAGCCGCTACGACGTCAGTCCACGCAGCGCAGCGCACGTTTCCCCCCGCCAACTTAAGGTAAGTACTCCCCTCCAATCATGACTTGCGGGCAAGCTCAGCAATTTGCCGACGGATGGTGCCAGCCGCTTAAAATACCGCGATGCCAACAGAACGTTAACGAATTCAATAAACAAACTTCAGAATTCTTAATGAATTTAAACTTGAAAGCCAAATCGATGTCCGATTAGGGTTATTAGGATTACCATCATGAAGTAACAACATCTCTGGATCCACCTACAGATTCAAGTTTATATGCGCCATCTACCGAAAGATTTGTCGCGTATATTACGTTTATTAATTTTTGGTTTCCATGACTTTTTTATACCGAACGTCATAAACAACCAATATGGCTGCCATAAGAAAAACAAAAGTTGACTGAAAACTCTGGGAGGTGGGTTTTGTATTTTTTTTTAAGGCCAGATGTATAATAGCTCTTGACGGCTTATGTAAGCCTACAAAAAATTATTAATTAATTTCCAACAATAAAAAAGATATGGGAAAAATAAGAAATTTTCATTTTTCAGTTTTTTCAGGATATTTTAGGAACGGTCACAGATATCTTGTATGTCTCGACGGACTCGAGATGACCACAAGATAGGGCCTCTTTTCTTTAATTTAATCGACCCTGCATCTCTAAGCGTTTACGAGATCGAGACACCCATCATAGTGAGCTCTGAAATAAGGAACAGCCTGTATAATGACTGGACTACGGTGATTTTCATCAGAATTTGGTGTGAAGGAGTGCGTCTGTTTAATATACGCGGAGAACGCTTCCCATTCACCCTTCTGTAAAATTATTAATATATCGAGATCAGCTGAATTGGAGCTTTTAATCCATTTATTATTAGCACATTATTTTGCGCTCCCTGAGTCGTAACTCAAATACTGGATCCTACACTCACTATTAGTTGTTTTATTGCCACAAATGGTATCGAACTTTTTCTGTAAATACGAAAGCCTTCCGCGCCTTTCTTGCTTCTCCACGCAAGGTTTGCGGTAAACAAACCAATTTCGGTCGCAACGATGTTGAAAAGCATACTGAATCTTCGTTGCAACATCTCTGCAAGAACGAAATTACTTTGTCGTAAAGGCTGCAGGATTCTGCATAAGTTTCTCCGGTCTTTTTGTGACCTTTTGCTTTTCTCTACAACTACGCGGTACCTATGTGTAATAACGGCATAACTTCCATTCGCTCAAAAGTTTTCAAACTGGTATAGATGACGCTTTCTATCTAACTATGTGCAACGAAATAGTATTTTGAACTTCAGCTTCTAGGTAAGTTGCTTACCCATACATTTATCCCCAACGGACGTCAGTAATTACTATGCAATAACGAAACTATACTAATGAAAGACCAAAATTGACTTTTTTTTCATAAATTTCACTATAATTGTTCATAGTTTAACGGAAGTTGTGCATAATTTTGATATTTACTCATCATGGTTGGTTTCAAATTCCAGAAATCCGAAAAAGCCAAAAAGCTGAAAATTGCATATGTGTAAATATCTAATACAATAAGTTTAATTCTTCGCGAGCAGCGATGCGATATTACGATATTTTAGAAAATATATTTCAGAAAATACAACTTGTACGACGAACCTAATTATAAGCGATTGCGTCATCAGTTGAAAAATTAAAAGATAAAAATTATAAATAAATTAAAAGATAAATTATAAAGAAATTAAAAATAGTTAAACATAATAATAAAAATTCAACGTGTTAACAATACACGTTACAACTGCGAGTGAGAATTTGTAAACAGTTGTTTTGAACATTTTAATAAACAAAGAGTGAAGTTAATAAAAATTATTATAAACTATTGTAAGTTAATTTGTTATAAATAAGTTGACATTCGTATGACGATGAATAGACAATATCGCACGTAATAATCTCCTTTACATGTGATCAAAACGACAAAATGAAAAAATACTCATTTGTTGATTTTTTAGAATATTGTGTTCTTGATAAAAGTTACTACGTGATGTCATAGGTAGGTGAATAAATTATAAAAAGTGGTTCATTTCAATTTTTTTTTTTCAAAATTTGTTTTCATCAGGAATATTCTTGGGTTATTCCTAGAAATTGAAATAAAATTGTAATTTTCCTTAAAACTCAGACTTTTTTCAGATATACTAAAATAATATAAAAAAATTCTATATAATCAAATCACTTCGTAGCCAAAAAACAAGGGAACATTTTTCCATTGTAGATGAATTCTGTTGAACAATTCGCCTACATACAAAAACATGGTTTCATTTCGTTCCCTAATCATTCAGAGCTTTTCAAGGCAAGAGTCATGTGTCTTTCAGGCAGCGTGAAAATATGTTGCATATTAATATGTATGAGGGAGCGAATGAAACAATGAACACTTTGTATAGGAGACCACCAATGAATCTCGGCGGCTGAAGTATTACCTACTGCTACATTTATGTGGTTTCATCATTCAAGATTCAAAGATTAATCTGCCCAAATACCAAATAACATAAAAAAGTAAATGACCTGTATTCATTTTGTTTACTTATTAAAGAATTTGTCATTCTACCCCTATTCTATCTTTCTTTCTGTTTTTTTCTCAGAATTTAAGACTGTAATGTTGGAATGATAAAATACTGTTCTTTGGCGAATCTGATTTATTTGTTTGTACCTATTTTCAATAAAAGCTTCGGTTTGTGAGCATTTTATACAATTCATATGAAACAGGTCAATTTTTTAATTTAATTTATGTTCTATTGACGTAAAATAAATATACAGGATGTTCCTCTACTCAGTAATGACGACATTGTCTTTTTTTTTTTTGAAGAGATCCTGTATATTAATACATTTTCAGATTGTCTGAGAAAATGCAGTAAGAATGGTTATAGTTGTAGTTTAAACTGAGTAGCTTATGAGTTATAAACTAGTGACAATCGCAATTTTTCATTTTCAAAACGGCTCAAGATGTCGGAAAACGGCTTACATGTCACTCTCTTAACTTTTCAAGTGTCATCGTACATTTTACTTGCAATTTTTATACAGGGTGATGAAAATTATCAGATTTTTGATCACCCAGATTGTATAAAAATTTCATCCTCATGATAGGATACCGCTTCAAAAGTTAAGATAGAGACATGGTAAGCCGTTTTTCGATATTTATAGCCGTTTCCGATGTACGCTGCTCCTTTCAAAATAGAAAATTATTATTATCATTTATTGTTTATAGCTCATAACCTTTAACAACTGTAAACCATTCTTACTGGATTTTCTTCGACCATCTGGAATTGTATTAATATACAGGGGGTCCCATTTGAAAAAAATATAGACAATGTCGTTATTACTGAGTCAAGGAACACCGTGTATAATTTTTTTACGTCAATAGAACATAAATTAAATAAAAAAATCGAACTGCTTCAGGATTTCTTTGAGAAACATTTTTCAAGGTAGAATTCGGGGATGTCAAGTTTTCAAATTGACACCCTGTACAGGGTGATTCATTAAGGGAGGCGACCGGCCGTATCTCTCGGAAACCGTTTGTGCTGGAAGCTGGGGAAAAATTCTTATAGTGAAATGTGCGATAAAAAAATTATTGAAAATGTTTTAAGTTCATTATTTTTCCGCTAGGTGGTGCAATCTATCACTTAGAAAATGTAATTGCGTTTTTTACCAAATATTTAAAAATTAAGGTTGGTAAATAATATCAACATTGGAAAGTAGTGTCCTTATTGCACCACCTATATATCGGAAAAATAATTAAATTAAAACATTTTTAAGAATTTTTTATTGCACATTTCGCTATAAGAATTTTTTCCCCAACTTCCAGGACAAACGGGGTTTCCGAGATACGGCCGGCCGTATCTTATATGTATAGTAAGATTCATGGCATTGAATTTAGTTATTGTATCAAAGTTCTGTCTCATTCGTCTCAGAGTAACCCTCGGAGAAACCTCAACAGTCATTCGTAGCTGGAAAACTGATTGGGTTAGATGTCTGAAAATTTGTACATGTGCGATTTCAGTATCAAAGAACTTGACTAAAATATTTACAACCTGTATTACTTCCGGTTATACCGGAAGTTGCCATCAATTTCTTATTTTACATGGGACACCCTCTGTATATTATTACATTTTCAGATAGTTCTAGGAAATTTAATAAAAATGGTTTTTATAGGTCAAGTTTGTAACGAGTACTTTATTAGCAATCTTAACTTTTATTGTTAGTATTATTCTTTGATACGGATTTTTTTTCTCATTTTTTTATCGTCTTTTTTCATCACCTTGTAGAGGGATTTCATCCACGCAATAGGGGTACCACGTGAAAAACGTTTTACGATATCTTGATCCCTTTTCGATATAAGCTGCTTTGAAAATTGAAAAAAAAAATCCTCAGACAATCTGTCCCATTTAAAATAAGAAAGTTGGAAGTAACTTCCAGTATAACCGAATGTGGGGTGCGGTTATAAATATTTTAGCGAGTATTTTAGTCATAGTTCTTCGAAACTGAAATCATACATGTTCTCTCGCGCATCCTGTACCTATACATATTAGGTGATTCTACAATAATACCTGTGATTCAATTTATTATATTGCACAGAATTAACAGTAAATTTAGTATAAAATTTAATGAGTGAGAATGCTCACTGCGGCATAAATCAAAGCGTGCATGCCGGAAAATACGAGTATTACTTGAAACACGTTTGTATGTATAGAGATATTAATTATGATTAATTTGCTTACCTATAGCAAAATAATTATAGTACATTCGAGAGAATCGAGAACAGTAAATTAGTTATATTAGAGTCAATGAAAATATTAAAGCCCGCACTTATTAAATACAATTATCATTATTTTCTTTTATTAGGTTTAGTTATTATTACAGTGGTTGCTGGTACCCTTTCCCTTTGTGACATATTTATTTCTATATTAAGATGTCTCTGAAATAAAAATGATTGATATACAATCATACTATTAGACGTTTTAATAAAATTATGAACAATATAGATATAAAGTTCGAATATCATGAGGCAAAATATTTCATAAATGGCATGGTTTTTTCCATGACACTAACAACTACTATTATCACTAATTAAGCCTAAGTTTAAGTATAATTACCACTGATAATTAGAGTAATTTATCGGTATATAATATGCACTCAGGTGAAAAACGGGCCACGTAATATTTTTTTAAATTATTTTTCCATTTTTATTTTTATTATCCCCCTTTATATACCAATCTAAGTATATAGAGACCTGAGGTAGTTTGGTAACGGTCTCATATTTTTTTGCGTATAACGTATTGAGCTGTTATTATTATTTGGAAATATTTTTTAAGGAAAAAAAGTTTTTCTGTTTTCTGAGGAATCGAACTCCGCGGTCCTTTGATTCACGGAAATCCCAGACCAACCTTTACCTAGCAGGCTATCTACCTAGACCTTAAGTAACCGTGACTAACGTATCACTATTCAAGAAAGTCTAATACTTATCTCGCATTTCTCGTATACAGGGTGCACCATGTATCCTTCTCTATATTGCTATCTCGTGAACGCTAAGAGATACACGATCGGTTGAATTAGAGAAAATATGCGCAGTTTTGTGGCCTTCTCGAATTCGTCAAAACATGCAAGATATCTGTGACCGTTCCTGAAATATCCTGAAGAAACTGAAAAATCGAGATTTCTTATTTTCGTCATATCTTTCTTATTATTGGAAATTAATAAATAATTTTTTGTAGGCTTACATAAGCCGTTAAGAGCTATCCATCTGACATTTCAAAAATTTTCAAGGCCTACTAGATCCAAGAGATTTCACAGTCAACTTTCGTTTTTCTTATGGCCGCCATATTATTTTTTTATGTCGTTTGATATGAAAAAAATAATGGAAACCAAAAATTAATAAACTTCAAAAAATAAATTTAAAAATTTTTTATTCTTCTTTTTTCAAAGTAAAACCTAAAAAAAATCGTCGAAAAACGTCAACATTTGTAAAATACGCCGAAATAGTGCTTGCTTTATGGTTTTTTAATTTATATATGAAATTCGGTCAAAAAATGTGTCTTATTGTAAAGAAAAAAGAAGAATAAATTTTTTTTTTATTTATTTTTTGAAGTTTAACAATTTTTTGTTTTTATGATTTTTTTTTATATCGAACAACATAAAAATACAATATGGTGGCTATAAGAAAAACGAAAGTTGACTATGAAAATTCTGGGATCTAGTCGGCTTTGAAAATTTTTGAAATGACAGATGGGTAGCTCTTGCCGACTTATGTAAGCCCACAAAAAATTATTCATTAATCTCCAATAATAAAAAAGATATGGAAAAAATAAGAAATCTCGATTTTTCAGTTTTTTCAGGATATTTCAGGAACGGTCACAGATATCTTGTATGTCTCGACGGAATCGAGATGGCCATACAAAATTGCGCTCCTTTGGACTTGGTTAACCGACCCTGTATTCGTTAGCGTTAGGAGATAGCAATATAGAGAAGGATACATCGTGCACCCTGTATTCTCGAATATCTCGTATATTTGAGGTATCGAATTCAAGTTCTGACATTTCCCTCAATTTAACCCTATTCTTTCAATCAACGGTTCAACTGAGAAAGTGTTACACTAATTATTGAACACCCGATATTATAAAACCGTTTTATGAGAAGGAATTAACAATATCGTTTATTTAAACAGTATGGAGCAGATCTAATCCTACTATCTCAATATCCAACAAATCTAAATGATTTTTCTTTCAATAATCCAAGTCATAAAAGAATAATCATGATGAGAAGCAAACCCGCTTAGTATGTTGATTTAAAAGAGAAAATTGGATATACAAAGCATTTCAATTATAGAAGGATAATATTTATCCCCAGCTATTATTATTCATTACAATTATCTCGACGATTTGCGGAGAAACCATTATTATTGTTGGGAAAATGAAAGTCTCCAAATTCAACTTTTCCCCGCTTTTCTATGGTTCTTTCAGGTTTTGCATAGAGTACAAGAAAAAATTTTCGCGATTTTTATAGCACGAATAAGTGGAAATGTGCTTTCGTAATTGAATCATAATATCCCTTCTAAAACAATAGTGCAATACACCTAACACGTAACTTTTTAATTTATTTATCAGGAAACATGATAAGTAAACGTTTGAAATTTTCAGAGAAGCAGGACAAATTTTTTTAGGTTGCTGTCTCAGATTATGGCCTTTAGTGTGAAATATAAAATATTAAAACGTCGGTGGTGTGAGCCGCGACATCCATCGACAATTTTTAATGATGTGTTCAAGCTTTTACAGCTGGCTTCAACTGAAATCATAATTGATTCCGGGTTGTTTTGCCGTGGTCCATTGAGATTTCCTTAGTACGCATCGTCTACAACTGTGGAAGATATCATCAGCGGTTACGTGTAGGAAAACGATGCTTCCATTCATCGTGTTCACTGATAACTGACTTTAGATGCGATTGGAGAGAAAAGCAATTGCACTGCTTGATTCGCTCCTCGAGCGCTGCTAAAAAAAATAATTAATCTGATTATGCCATTATGTGATCATATATTAATTACACAAATTCTCAAAGTTTCAATTTTTTATCTTTAAAATTAACCTCTATTTCGGGAGTGGACATAAGTGATGGACCACCCGGTACAGGGCCTTGAACTTCAAAAATGACGATTTTCACTTGTTTATAACTCAAAAACTTCTGAATTTAAGCACCAACTGTAAAAGCCAATCGTATTTTCTCTTTTCAGACAATCTAAAAATGCAATAACATAGGAGCATTCCATTTAAAAAAACATAACTTTGATATGTTTCATGCTTTTGGGACACTCTGTACATTATGAATATAATTTTAAAACGTACCTCTGCCGGGTCTCTATCCACTCCAAAAATAAAAAGATCCAAAAATTCAGAGACACGGCCATAAACTTCCGTGGCGTATACCGTGAATAACCCTGTATATGAAAACATATTTCCTTAACATATTATTATGAGATGGCCTGGACTCAAACAGCCCCGCTTTTATTGACTATTCTCCCTCCCCCGGTATGAAAATGATCATTCAATTGAAATCACGTTGAAGTTGAAATATGTATGTAGAAATTCTGCTTAAAAATTATTAAATTAAAATGCGAAGAAATTCTGCCAAGAATTCTGCTTATAAATTATTATGGTGTTATAATATTTATGATCCATTATAGCCACTATTCCTGTGGAATTATAAAAGAGCTTTTGTGTTGTGATTCTCGTGCGGTACCGAGCATCGAGTTGAAACAAACCTTTTATGAAAAAATAGAAAAATCATACTATTATATTCGCGATTATGGCCATTATTCACGAGATGGTGACAATGCCACGAGCTTTATCGTTTAAAAAAATTTATAGTAGAATGAAACCCATTGAAAAAGGAAGAGAATACAACAAAAATTAAAGGAAAAATAAATTATGGGCGATTTGAGCTCGGAAAGTGGGAAGGGGTGAGTTTCTTCCTGCTTGAATCATCGCTAAAATTAATAATATTTTACCGAATAAGGAACACTGGCGAAAGCGTGAAATATTCTGGATTTTAGCGATGATTCAAGCGGTTTTAAGGAAGAATCGAGCTGATGACCCGAATTGAGTGGGTTCGAGTTTTTTTACTTTTCGAATTTTCTGATGAGAACATTTACCATAGTAAGCCCACCGACTTTTATGAAAAAGCAGATATTTTGACACGAGAATTTTCGATTGAAAATTAGGGTGCTTTTTCGATATTAAATCAAAATAAGGTGAAAAAATAAATATTTCAAATCCAAAAAATTACAGTGTAGGTATTTGGTAGATAAAAAGCTGAGTTTTCACAACATTTCGTGAATTTTTTTTTAAAGATAAAAATAAAAAACCAAAAACTTGGTTATTTGAATTTTGCACATGAATTTTGAGGTTTGTGAAAAAAGTGTAATACAACTTACAATACAATATCGAAAACTTTGCTATTTCACTTTTTTCCGTAGGACTTTTAGTTTTTCCGGAAATAGAGATAAACCCGAGGATAAACCAATTTTCATCCTTAAAAACTCACGCCCTCCCACTTTTCGACCTCAAATCGCTCGTAATTTATTTTTCCTTTCATTTTTGTTCTATTCTATTCATTTTTCCATGGGTTTAATCGAGGGTTTAATCCTACAATATTTTTTTTTGTTTCAAAAATTATCGACCCATCCCTGGTCTATCATATAATAGTATATTATGCAACGAGCTTATAATGAAGGCTATTAATACGCGAGTAAGAGAGAGACTTCGCCTCTTCATGTGAAACAGTATTGTATATGACGATACTTACAAATAAAGGCTCTTATTATTATTATTATTATTATTATTATTAGTATGATGGTTAAGATACGAGCCGTAGGCGAGTGTCTTAACCATCATAAGAGCGTATTAATAGCCATTATCTGCGAGTTCCATACACTATTTTTTCTACGACCCTTTTTTATTTCATAGAAAAGATTAAAAAATTATATATTTTTAACAATGACCCGTGTACAATTGCGGATCATTAGAGGTTAAGATAGCTATTTGCTTACGCATATTACCCAATTTTCTGTTCGCCGCTAAGGTTATTCTGCTGAGACATGTTTTAGTATCAAGTTTAAAGGGCACTACTCACTACTGCGTAATTTTTATTATGCGAAGTTCGAATTCCGAATTTTACGCTTCGATTTTGAGATTAATAATTACTAATTTTAATAACATCGACAGCCATTAATTACGATATATTTTACCTGCGCAACGCGGGTCGCAGCGTTGCCGCTTTGAATACTAACGGAGCGCTACGAATGATATAATACTTTATCTTCCCATCTTTTACACGATATACCTACTTATCAAATTAATTAAGGTAACATAAAATCTTGATAAATTTCCTTTGAATGTTACTTATGTTCTAAATTAAATAAACGTTCAGAATTTTTTTTCAGAAATACAGAACTTATATCACAAGGCAATTTATGTCGTGAGTGTGACAACTCTGTGACTTCGGTTGGCTTGCCGACCCGATTGTGAGCGAAAAGGCACCGATTCGATTGCAAATGCTCCTCTGCCATTGGATAGCTTGACCAGTGCTTTAATAAAAATTTGTATCTTAATGAGACCCATTAAAGCACTGGTGATTCATATTTAATAAGATTGGGAGTAGAAAATAATATATTATTTCATATAGCATGCAAAATGTACGTCATTTCATTACTAAACTTAACTCAGCAACATAATAAAGGTAATATTTTATATCCGTAATAGAGAACTAGGTATGTACATACAGTACATACACCTAATAACATGATTCACATCTTGTCAAGAATCACTTTGAATAAAGAAATTAGTAATTAAGCACATGCTCGCGGGTTGTTAATTGGTAATTTGCTTCAGATATTTTGACTGTATTTCTTAACGTGTTTTGCCTCTATGTCCCCAATCTGAATGCGGTTAATATTTCATAAATATTCATTAGTCTCAATTAATATGCTCCCGATTGAACTGATCTGTTTGAACTATAACATGACGCTTATTAGCCAGCTCTCTGAATTCAATCATGTGGAATATTAGTATCGACACTTCGACCAAAGCTACTGTGTGAACTCACAGCAGCTGACGTACAGCTAATTACGTCACGTCGCAACCGTATAGTCGGAAATTATCTTGTCGTCAGGTGTATAAACTGAATCCTTGCAATTTATAGGCATGTGTGTAAATTCAGTAAAAGTAGTTTCCAAAAACTACAACCAAAACAACTGTAATTTGCTAAAGTAAAAAATAAATTATAAATCAGCAGATATCACATTTTTCACTGTTTTCCATTTCATAAGTCTCATCAGTTGGAATCCTCTAACTACCGTCCTCTAGATGGCACTGAACCTAACCTAACTTTATATGTCATACTGTAGAACGAAAATGTGTGGGCTTTTACTTATTTTCTTCAATGGGCATCAACAACAAACTCAATTATCAACAACAAATTTATAAATTGCTGCTGCGCATTTGGACCAAGAGATGTTCAAGCGATACAAAACTTAAATGAAAATTGTTCATAACATTTGGCAATTTTTTCAGAAACCAATTGAAATATTTACTTTAAACAGGCTAAACAAACTTTTCTATTCAAGATTACACACGTTTTTTGACACTCACCTGATGGGTGTAACTAGAAAACTGTTGAAGGGGCATCAGCAAAACGGCTCACACCCCCTTAGGCATTCCAAGTGCTATTTAAAGAAATGAAAAATTATGTATTCTGGCTGATGGCTGGTTAAAAAAATTCAACGCTTAGTAATTTTTCATTTTTAAGAAATAAAAATGAAAAGTTGGTATAGTTTTGTGGTATCATCACCTTCAACAGTTTTCTGGTTATACACAGGTGAGTATGTATCAGAATAGAAGACGCTTTGTAATCTTAAACGGGACGAACTATACCTACTTATAGTAAGTATTCAAAATGGAATCTGAAACAAAGAGTTCAAAAAGGTTTTGCAGTTTTTTTTTCGTATAGTACCATTTTCACCGCTTTATTAAATCAAAATGAGAAACAGCAATCTGAAAAATTGTTGTTTCCAATACACCACAGCTCTGTGGCCAGTCTTGAAAGTTGCGATCCTGTACAACAATTTTATTATTATTTTAACTAGCAAATATTTTGATTAAACTTGTGTTTCTATGAAAAAATAATTAACTTTTTTTTTCTTTTTTGTTTCAGGTTAGTTGATTTCTCTGTCAATTTATTTACTTAACCCAGTAAGTATAATCTAGTTTATAGTAATCAGTATCGCCCTCGCTACTTCTAACTTGTACCGAGAAGGATGAAAAGGTTAGGGTATGGGTGAAATAATAACGTAATTCATTTTTTATTAATATCTATTTTAAAAGTGTTAACACGTTCTGGCAAAAAATCAAAAACTTCAGTTTGAAGTTACGTCATTATATGTAGTACAAAAATAACAACAAAATACGCAATGCATTTTCCTACATAAAAAATGCACCAGCTAAATCATACTGTTCAAATAAGCATTTCAACTAAGTATTATTATTCAAATAGTTGAACCACTTGCTCTAAAATTGTTATCGTTAAGTTTTTATACTATTGTTTTGCTTTAGTCGTTTTAGTTTTCCATTATTATGGAATTGAAAAGGACAATTTCTTGATATACGTAGGTAGTCATGATCCATGACTCATCTATAAATTCTAATCACAAAAACAACCAGGATCATTAAAATGCTGGTAATTAGAACTTCGAAACATTACGCTATTACCTACATGAGTTTCACATTAGCCAATCCAATTTTACAATTTATACCTATCTAAGTTACGGAATTACGGTATAATAAGTGCTTCTAGTTATCGCAGAAACAAAAATCCAAGGTAACTTTTAATTCCAAGGTATAGAATTAATTATAGAACTACTAGTAGTTAGGGAGATGGTGACAAAAATGCCTTGCATCTCCCAAATGGATGAAAAGCAGGTTAGTCCCTTCTCAAAATCCGTCTTGTCAGGTAAAGGTCTAGCGCGTTGCGATGCGCGGCTACGGCCTTTTGCCCAGATTTACCCGAGCGATTTCAAAAAGTATCTACAATATGAAAGAAAATTACTGGGGGGCATCTGGACAATTCCTCCAATTGAGGGGAAAACGTTTTTTCCCGATTTTCGCCTTGCGTTAACCTCCAGTACATGGTGAGTCATTAATATGGTCACCGGGAATATCTCAGAGACTAATGCCCGTATTCACAAACGATAATTTCCTAAATAATTACGTAATTAATTAAATGAGTGAGATGGAGATATGCAGTTTTTTTGCAATAGAATGAGATGGAGATAATTGATTACGTAATTATTTGGGAAATTATCGTTTGTGAATACGGGCATAAGCGTCGTACATCCTCAGGAAAAATAAATTTTCCAATGAAAGTGACCCTAAAAATTCGTTGGAAAATAGTTTTGAGCTTCTAAAATGATCTCAAGGGGACGTAAGGGCCATGACAAAATAAAGAATTTGAATTTCTCATCATTTTTCAAAATTAGGTTATATTCAAAATATCATATGGATGATGGATGTAATGATTAAATAGTTTCATTTTTTTATCTTGCAGTTTTTTTAATAACTCCATAAATAAAGTGGTGGTGGAACGTCAAAACCTCGGTCAAAACTTTGTTTATTCATGTCGATTGTTCCGGTTAACTTCAACGGAATTTAATCAAATTAGTGTCATTACAAAGAGTTTTTCTTCTTCTGTCGATTGTTTTTTACGAATTTTTAATTTTGTTACCACCGCCACCGCTAGAGGGTGTTATCTAGCTAGTGATTGCTTATACAGGGTTACTGGTAACTGGATACATTCCTTTGGTGATCTGATAAAACAAGAGGTAAGGAGTAAATTAACTCCAACATGCACTATACAAAACTCAATAGATTTTGAGATATTTCGATTTTCAACTTTTCTTAAAAAAATGGTTTCAGATGTCTTGAAATGTAATTTTCAAAAAATCTACTTTAACTTTTTGATTTTTTTTTTGCTGGAATACTTGTCCAATACTATGCTTCCTTCTGGAATAAAAAATATCCTGAGGTATGTCGATCGTGTGAAAATTTCAAAGAAAAACTTTCACAAACTATTTTTTTTAAATACGATTTAAAAGTTTTTACCAGTTATTTTCGCAAAATTGTCAAGGCAACTTGCGTACAAATTGTTTTAAAAACTTCCCTAGTGTAGTAGCTATCTAACAAGGTACGAATCTTGTACAAGAATAACAGAATCTCCCCACTATGTACCGTTACCGAGGAACAAATCCTTAAGTCGGGACGTTTTAAAAAAAATACGGCCCTGAACGGGGGTCTTAAAATTCTCGGATCCGGCCCATCTTCAACAGGTCGTATTTGGGGGTCCCGAGCTTCGTCCCTACCAAGTTTCGTCCCGATCGGTAAAACTTTCAGACACTAAGAGTGTTTCCTAGGCTTTTCCCGAAAAATCCCGAAATTTCCGAAACAATGACACTTCCCGGGAACGGATCCCGCTCATTTTCAACAGGCATCGTGCCACGGTGCGCCTCTTCAATCGAGCAAAATTTCAATTTTCCCACATGAAAACTGTCGGCTCTAGAGTGTTTCCTAGCAAAGTCACAGAAGTTTCGTAAGTATACGTATTCTTGTGCCCGAAAAAAGTCTGTCTGTCGGTCTGTCTGTCTGTGACTTTGCTAGGAAACACTCTAGAGCCGCCAGTTTTCATGTGGGAAAGTTGAAATTTGGCTCGATTGAAGAGACGCACCGTGGCACGATGCCTATTGAAAATGAGCGGGATCCGTTCCCGGGAAGTGTCATTTTTTCGGGAATTTCGGGATTTTTCGGGAATAGCCTAGTAATAGCCACTCTAAGTGTCTGAAAGTTTTACCGATCGGGACGAAACTTGGTAGGGACGAAGCTCGGGACCCCCAAATACGACCTATTGAAAATGGACCGGATCCGAGAATTTTAAGACCCCCGTTCAGGGCCGTATTTTTTTTTAAAACGTCCCGACTTAAGGATTTGTTCCTCGGTAACGGTACATAGCGGGGAGATTCTGTTATTCTTGTACAAGATTCGTACCTTGTTAGATAGCTACTACACTAGGGAAGTTTTTAAAATAATTTGTACGCAAGGTGCCTTGACAATTTTGCGAAAATAACTTGTAAAAACTTTTAAATCTTATTTAAAAAAAATAGTTTGTGAAAGTTTTTCTTTGAAATTTTCACACGATCGAAATACCTCAGGATATTTTTTATTCCAGAAGGAAGCATAGTATTGGACAAGTATTCCAGCAAAAAAAAAATCAAAAAGTTAAAGTAGATTTTTTGAAAATTACATTTCAAGACATTTGAAACCATTTTTTTAAGAAAAGTTGAAAATCGAAATATCTCAAAATCTATTGAGTTTTGTATAGTTCATGTTGGGGTTAATTTACTCCTTACCTCTTGTTTTATCAGATCACCAAAGGAATGTATCCAGTTACCAGTAACCCTGTATAGATTATCAGATCCTCTGACGTAACAGGTGTTGCCAATTTGGACAAATCTAACTATATAATATAGTTTTGGTTGTCAATTTTGACTGTATTTTATCTGCTTATGAAATGAATTTCGGCTAGTGTTTGTATTCGGCTAGACTAAACGCTGTTGCCACTTTGGGTCATGTTTTGTTTTTGTTTATAATAAGTTGTCATTTTTGTCTTTATTAATTAATTATTGTAATTACCGGTTTTGGTTTTGTAATGTTGTTTTATTTGTTATGTTTGTTTTTTATGGCCAGATCGTTTTGTGGAATTATTTTGTGTTCATGGTTTCACTTTGTGACAAACGCGAACAACTAAGTTATGTTGGAGCTTAATGACAATTTAATCTAGGGAAACACTTTCGGTTACTCGGAAGAAAGACTCACTCTATTTTTATTATCCTAATTCTTTTTGGAACTTCACAGCGGTATTTCTCTTTCCCACGTCTGGTATATTTGCTTGGATACATATGTGCCATTTCTCTATTTTACAAATATATTTATTTAAATGATTCCCAGAAGTTTCTCGGTGCTTTCACTTTGTCGGCAAGAAAGTACATCATTTCGTTTGATTAGGAGTTTCCATAAACTTTAATGAATGAAAAGTAACTAAAAAAAATTCTGTATAGGGTAGCAGAGGTCAATATATTTCAACTGAAGTCTCTTTTTTGAAAAAGCTTTAACAGAGAATTATAAACAATTCCTTTCCTGTGTTATAATATAAAGGCCTTTACGTGTCGCCCTCGGAAACGTTGAATCTTGGAAATCGAAATGTCTTCATAGAAGCTTGAAAATTTCCATATTTACTAACTCGAGGTCGAGGAATTCGAAAAAAATACTTAAAAAAATCCAGTATCGCGGATAATTTAATTTTCCGTTATTCGCATGGCCTTTTTGGAGATTTTTTAAATTTTGGAAAACCAGCAGCACGCGTTTCCAATCCACTTGTATTGTAGAGTTAATGCCATTGGGGAGTTGGTAGTCTACAGAGCTGTGCCAATCAATGGAGTTCTATGCTTCTAGTCGAAAAAAAAAAGTTTGGCCTTTTTTGGGAGATTTTGGCTATTTCGATGCTCGTAACTTTTTTACTGTTCATCGTATCGACAAACGGTTTTCACCATCGTGATCAGCGACTCAAAATCTATAAGAAATGATGGATCGCAAGATGTCGCGGATAATCTTTAATTTTGGCTCTCCCCAAAATCGCCGGTTCTGAACACATATGAAACGTTCTCGGTGTCGCCGGACTGTGAAACTCTCTCGGATGTGGCATCCGTTTACCTACATAGTTCAGAGTTGTTCCAGTGTAAGCGTTCAGCAGGAACGAGCTACTGCAGTCTCTCGACTGTTACTACAACGTTTTTTTCCTTCCTGGATTTTGTTTTCCACTTAAAAGTTAGAAGCGCAACGACAAAGGGGCTAAACTTAAAAACCACGCTTGCAATTCACTGATATGTCCTAGCTTTACTTTTTGGAAGAGAGGTTCCTACTTTTCCTCACGTCGGATGGAGAAAGTCCTCGGATCCTCTTATTAAACCATAATCATAAACTTGTGCAAAAATGTGAAATCTAAATCTGCAGGCATCATATCAATTTTACCCGTTATACAAGGTGATTCAGTAATGAGTACCATAAATGATACGGGGTGTACCTACTGTCAAAATAATACGAAAACCAAGAATAACTTTTTTTCCAAAAGTGCTTCCCTAACAAGATACAGGGTGTAAAAGGGTCGATTTGGAAAACACTTATTTGATCGTATCTTCTAACTGGGTTGAACTATTTAATTCATTTTTGGTAGACATCTACTACATAATAAGGACCGTAAACGGACAAAATTTTGTCGCATTTGAACAATCCAGTGGCGTAGAATTGGGGGTCATCTGACACTTTTTCCCCCAAAAAAAAGTTGCTGTTGGGTTTTTTCCCATTTTTATTTGGTTTTTAGTATTATTGGTTCAAATACCACAAAAAAGGTACACTTGTTTCATTTGCCCAGAAGCGTCCGTTTCCGAGATATTCTGACTTGCGTGTAACTATGTGAAATATTAAACTGCAAATAAAATTATCAAGGCGCCTTATTTATCAATAATTCACAATTAAAAAACTAACTTGTCAAAAAGTAAATTATCAAAAAAGCTAAAGACATGGAAAGGTTTTCTAATGGCGAGTAAAAAAAAAAAAAAGTAAAAAAAAATTAAATTAAATTAAATTAAATTAAATTAAAGTAAAACTTACTTTAATTTTATTTTTATTGTTTTTCAGTTAATTATAAACTTACGTAGGTAGATGTATTCGACTTTAAGTATTTTATTTGGTTGTTAATAAAACTTTTTCTGTGATAATTTTGCAACTTGGTATTTCACATAGTTACACGCAAGTCAGAATATCTCGGAAACGGACGCTTCTGGGCAAATGAAACAAGTGTACCTTTTTTGTGGTATTTGAACCAATAATACTAAAAACCAAATAAAAATGGGAAAAAACCCAACAGCAACTTTTTTTTGGGGGAAAAAGTGTCAGATGACCCCCAATTCTACGCCACTGGATTGTTCAAATGCGACAAAATTTTGTCCGTTTACGGTCCT
Organism: Malachius bipustulatus; assembly: GCA_910589415.1. Classification (NCBI taxonomy): domain Eukaryota; kingdom Metazoa; phylum Arthropoda; class Insecta; order Coleoptera; family Melyridae; genus Malachius; species Malachius bipustulatus. The sequence continues at coordinate 44,296,390 of OU342636.1, forward strand.
TATTATGTAGTAGATGTCTACCAAAAATGAATTAAATAGTTCAACCCAGTTAGAAGATACGATCAAATAAGTGTTTTCCAAATCGACCCTTTCACACCCTGTATCTTGTTAGGAAAGCACTTTTGGAAAAAAAGTTATTCTTGGTTTTCGTATTATTTTGACAGTAGGTACACCCCGTATCATTTATGGTACTCATTACTGAATCACCTTGTATAATATAAAATATAGGTAGGTACAACACCAGAAATTGCATGCTCTTGTTCTCATAAAGCTTGTAACTTGTAACACATTGTTAAATTGATAATTTGGCAAAAGAAAAAAATATAAATGACTAAACCTTTGGCTTTTTGTAATGTATTTTTCACTAGGTTCAAACTTTGATAAGCCAATGTGTTAAGGTTTTCTTTATGAATTAGTATATTTTCAGTCAAATTGAAGCCAGTTATACAAATAAATTAAAATCAGCAGTCCAGTAAATTAAATTTAGATCTGTTATCATTCTAAGTACCTACGAATTTTAGAAATATAAATGGCCTCCACCTTTCCAGGTATTTTCGTTTCCTTCATTTTTCTATATTGTTTTCTTCTTTCATTCTTTTTCTGTTTTTACTTTGTGCTTACACATGTTTTTGGTCTCTCAGTCTTGAAATTTCTTATTTTATTATCTTTTTTATCTTTTTCTTTTTTGCTGTTTAATGTTGTAAATAAAAAGAACATTTTTAATGACGTGATAACATATGAAGCATAAAATATTCTGTTAATGCTAGTCCGTTATTTTGTTTTGTTCGGTTTAGACCAATGTTATTTTTTTTATTATTATCAAGCTATTGATTGATGATTAATGAAACATTAATGTTTCATTCATATGTAGCATTGAGCATGGCAGCCATGCAGACACTAACTCAAATTTTGGACTTCAGGCTACGGCGGCAATCACCCCCGTAACAGGGACCAACAAACTATACCTTTGGTGCATATTTCATATAGTCAAACCAAATATTAGATTCGCTATTCAAATTAAATGTTTTTTCAGATTCAAAATTAGTTTTTAGCGCATCGCCTCTGAAAGACGATTTTTCGATTTTTCAGTAGCTCAGTAGCCGGCGGAATGACGCATATTGCAGCCTGCATGCAACAGCAGCTCGCTTCCAAGCGTAGAAAATTTTCCAGCCCGCAACGAACGTTTTTTCAAGCCCTAGGGCGGACAGATTTAGGAGTTACTATAGCAACTACTGATAGTGTTATCAGTTAGTGATTACGCGGCAGGTGAGAGCGAAATTGAAGCACACCGCTGACAACTAAACCGAGACCACTATACCTACGCGCATATTTCAATAAAGTCTAAACGAGCTGGAAATATAATAACAGGTATAGGTACCTATCTAATTATAACGATTAACGGGGGTTACTAGTTTCTGAGGTTTCGTCAATAAAGAAACAAAATTAACGCTCGACAGGAAAATTTACACTGACAGTGAATTAATTTGTACGCCACCACATATTCGCCAACAAGCTAACAAGCCAAAGTATTCAGTGTTCTTACGCGATGCGCTAAAAAATAGTGTCTATATCTCGGCCAGATCAGAAGTTCATTTCAGCTCGTATTCAATCGACCCTCGCTCCGCTCCGCTCCGCTCGGCCCGATAACTTCATACTCGCTGAAATGAACTTCTTTCCGCCCTTGATATAGAATATACTATTCCAGACAACCAGTAAATTTATTTTTATTTCCACCAAATAGTAGGTAGGTACCTACTCCTGATGTGATCAAACGCTAGTATCCTGGTGACTCTGCTCCTTCAATCTGTGCAATTTTACACAATTCCTCCACTTTTTCCGTTTTATTGAATTCCACAGTTTGGCTTTAGCCCAAAAAAGCCACTTTGCATCGTCACTTTGCTACAAACAGCTTTTGCTGTTTGTAGAGAAATGTGCATTATATTTGACGGTTTTTGATATTGCTACCGTTTCATTGGGTATGATGACATGAATTTGTCAGTTCGTTAAGTTTACTTTGATTTCATCATATAGGTACAATATCTTGCAGCAATCTGATGCTTATACAAACAAATAGTAAATTTTCGGGAAAGTTCTTCTGCGTTAGGTTACTTTTACAATTCCATAAATTGTTGAGATTTATGAATATTATTAATCTCTTCTCTTTTAATACCTAACTATTGTATTAACTCAAAAAATTTCAACTGTGTGAAGTAAAAATTTGTGAAAATCTTTGTTTCATTTATTTTGAAAACGAAGTCAGTTCGTTTTTGAATAGTAGCTCTTTTATTTTTCACCATAATTTTAATAAACTTTTTAATTAAATTAATAAAATACTGTTATTTTTTTATTAGTTATAGATATTCTTTCTAAAATTGTACCGATAAAAATGGTTATTATTATTATTATTAATACCCATAATGCTAATGATGAGCTAATATATTATATTTCTTTAGGAAATCCAGCAAGATCCTTTAATAAATATTGCTACAACGTCGCTTTAGAAGGCAGGGTTAAATTAATTAAGTATCAAAGCGTTTCTGTTTTATTACCGTCGTGTATATCCGTTTCATTAAACCTTTTGCTAAGCCCGTTTTAAATCACTACCGTATTCCTTCATCACCGATCGCTAACTGTTTAGAATTTAAAACATATCGAATTTTTAATTAAGGGTTAGTTTTGTAAATATCACTAAAGCCTAAAAAATCTACAGTTTAAAATACTTAATTCACAATTCTCTAATCCGTATTCAGAAATAAATTATGGTCGCATTTGACTCGCAAAATTTTGTACTCTGATAATAATATACAGGGTGGTCACTTTCAACTGGCTCACCATTGGGATCTCCTAAACCATAAGAGATGCAGGGTTGCTTAAATTACATAAAAGTTGCCCAATTTTATGGTCATTCAGAATCTGAAAAAAAATTGTATAATTTCAGTCGTTGTTGAAATATCCTGAAAAAACTGAAAATTTGAGATTTCTAATTTTAGCCATATCTTCTTTACTATTGAAAATAAGTGAATAATTTTTCGTGGGCTTAAATAAGTCGTCATTAGCTATCCATTTGACATTAAAAAAAAATTTTCAAAGCAAACTCGATCCCAAAGTTTTCATAGTCAACTTTCGGTTTTCTTATGGCCGCCATATTGTTTTTCTATGTCATTCGGTATGAAAAAAGCAATGGAAACCAAAAACTAATAAACTTCAAAAAACTAAATTTCAAAAATTTTTATTCTTTTTTCGAAGAAAAACAAAAAAAAAATCGCTGAAATACGTCAATATGAAGTCATACTGCTTGCCTCATGGTTTTTTAATTTCTCTATAATATTCTATCTAAAAAGTTGTCTTTTTTTAAGGAAAAAGAAGAATAAAAATTTTTGAAAATAATTTTTTGAAGTTTATTAGTTTTTGGTTCCCATTATTTTTTTCATACCGAATGACATAGAAAAACAAATGGATAGCTCATGACGACTTATTTAAGCCCACGAAAAATTATTCACTTATTTTCAATAGTAAAGAAGATATGGCTAAAATTAGAAATCTCAATTTTTCAGTTTTTTCAGGATATTTCAACGACTGAAATTATACAATTTTTTTTTCAGATTCTGAATGAGCATAAAATTGGGCAACTTTTATCTAATTAAGCAATCCTGTATCTCTTATGGTTTAGTTAGAAGATCCCAATGGTGAGCCAGTTGAAAGTGACCACCTTGTATAATTGGTTTATGTTTCTGAGGGTTGGAGTCACGTTAAGGCCATACATATACATATTATACAGATTCAAAATTAAATTTAAAAACTCTGAATATGTTCATCTGCATTTTAAGTTTTAATGAGAAAAAAGTCCATGTGTATCCTTAAAATGGTTTTCCATAATAATAATAATAATAATAGGTAATAACCTTTATTCGACCATAGATGTACATAACTGCATACATATTGGTTTAAGTCAATAAATGGTTCTTTCAGTGTATAATATGTTTTCTATGATGATAAATGAAGGAGTAGCCACCACCCCTGCCAAGGGGATGAATTTGGATGGTTAAATTAGTGACCCAAAGATGCCCCCCTCAATAAGAAAATTAACTTGTTTATGCGTTTTTCGCACACATGTTCGGTTTCCAAGTTATTAGACCTGCTTCGGGCCACTATACGTATACCTAGGTATATTTTTTTAATATAAAAATATGTATAATACCAATGACACAACTTTTGCATAAAATTAATTATGTTTGATAGAATAGTTTTAATTAATTCTGATCATATCATAAATTAAATATTAATTGCAAGATTAAAAGATAGCGCAATGAACCCGTTTATTATACTGGTGCACAATACAATATTTTGTCGCTCATATATTTAAGAGCAGTGCAAACAATGTACAGAATGCAGACCCATAAGTGGAACTTATACACATGAACACATCAGCGCAGCTCTTGTATTTTCAGGAATAATTGTTATTAAATATCCCCAGGGCTACATTCAATGTATACAAATCATTTAGAAGGCCAATATGTGTGTCATGTGCCAATATTCACGTTGTAAAAAACGAACGTTTATTTGTAGGGGTTTTTGTATGGCATGGTGGTTGTGTTAATAATTATACGGCACACTATGACTTCATGTTTTGAATTCCATTATGCTTGCAAGGCTTTGAAATAGCAAAACCCTTGGAATAAAGACTTACTTACATCTGACTTTTTTATTTTTCCAATTAAAAGAATATATATTTCAATTATTCAAGACTAACCGTATAACAAGCAAATACAGGGTGTACCAGCTCGATTTAGACAACGGTAAGGGCCGTGTAGGTCTCGTCAAGACGAAACGTTTTTTTATTTGAAGTTTTTGGATTTGGACCTTCGTTGCGGAAATATGCCCGACTTCCGGTTTTTAGTTTTTTGGCTCCAGTTTCGCCATTTTTAGGTTCTCGCCCAAACTGAAACTAGTTTTGGAAACTCCTTAGCTTCAGTTAAAACTTTCATATTGAAGTCAAGGTTCTATCTCTGTTGACTTCAAAATGGCGACATGCCCAAGACTTTGACATTAAATAATTTCAAAACTGCAAAAAAAAATTTTGCAATATTTTGTGGGCATGTCGCCATTTTGAATCCAACAGAGATAGAACCTTGACTTCAATATGAAAGTTTTAACTGAAGCTAAGGAGTTTCCAAAACTAGTTTCAGTTTGGGCGAGAACCTAAAAATGGCGAAACTGGAGCCAAAAAACTAAAAACCGGAAGTCGGCCATATTTCCGCAACGAAGGTCCAAATCCAAAAACTTCAAATAAAAAAAACGTTTCGTCTTGACGACGAGACCTACAAGGCCCTTACCGTTGTCTAAATCGAGCTGGTACACCCTGTATATTGTAACCGATTTTACGTTTAAAATAAAGTAAACTCAGCCTTTGAAATTTTTAATACAGGCATGTAGAGACTGGTTTTACTTTAAAAATTTAGTAAGGAAAATCCGTTACATTTGTTGTCATGTGTGGGGTGTAGAGTTGAACGGTACTGGAACGCTCTATTAGCTGCTCGAATATGAAATCTTGGCAGTAACAGTGAGACAATAATTTCAAAACTTTGGATTGGCTATAGCTCTGAACATTCTGGCTTCCCATGCTATATCTTCCTATGGCCAGTCTTGAAAATGGTGGCCCTGTATATCAAAACTTCATTGTTTTTGATCATTAGATTAGAACTAAAAAAATCTAAAAACAAAACTTGTAATAAAAAGAGATTTGACTAGGTACCTAACCTACTGATTGAACTATTTATTAGATTGAGTAAGAAATTGTCAGATCGTTGATTCGAATATGTAGATCACCATGCAGCGTTGTAACAGTCATGAAATTAATGGGCGACAAAGTTCAAGTAATTTGAATGGCACCTATTATAAGATATAATAACATCAGAAGACAAAAAACTCAACCATGAAATCTATATTTTCATGAACGAAATTCCACTCTTCAGCTCTTTCATAGCATCTGACAACATTTCCCCAACAGGGGAAAAACTAAGCGAGTCTCTGTTAGTAATTCTCTTTCACGTTCCTATAGCCCGAGGGTGCCCTCTCGCATTGATGGAAAGCAGGAGGCAGGAGAGTATTGCTCGTGCAACTTCAAAGATTCAGTTGCAGACCACGATCCCTAAATACTCCAGAAGTGTCTACATTAAGTTGTTTTATGCTGGAAAAGTGGATCTTTTTGAGCCAAAATAACTTCACTAATATTTGATGAAGTAATACCACTTTAGAACTTTCAGGGAATTGAAGTGCCTGAAAATTTCCTCAATTCTACTTTTTATAACTTATCCATTCGTGCAGATACAAACTTAATAACTGCTTAAGTACTTTACCATTTTTAAAAGCTTTTCTTAAGAAATTAGGATTAGTTTATTAATTTAGAAGTTTCCTCCGACTTAACATTTTTAACAATCACATTTTTTTGTTTATTTTTTATTCACAATGTTGGTACTAAAATCTGAATACGTGAATACGGTACAGGGTGTGTCGTTTCTACTTTTATTGATTAAATTAGGAGGAAGCGTATTACGCAGAGATGTAAAATTGTATGTCTATGGGTGATCCAGGATGGCCGTTCCATCATACAAAAAATTCCCGGACATCCATGCAGTTACACCGGAAGTCCAATCCAACTCTCTTATTATGTTAAATTGAATGTCCTGTATATTTATTGCGTAATTTTAATCAACCTCTAATCTTTCAATCAACGGTCGAATGGTGACCGAAACAACTATAAACTTCCCATCCATTTGTAAGTTTTACCATCAATGGGGTAGCATGGATTTAATATATAAATTTCGTCAGTCAGCAGGGTAGAGGAATCTATGATAATATGAGAAAACATTTTCATCCCACACCATATTTATTATGGTAACGACAAATTGAAAGGATGAAAGATGAGAAAGATTTATGCATTCTGGATGCTTGCCACTGTATCTAGCGGGCTAAAGCTGCAGTCAGATCGGCTGCATAGCTGTTCTTCTATTCTTTCCAACCATTGATACACTTCTATACCTATAAGATATAAAAAAATTATTGCAGCAAATGACATAAAAGGTGGACGAATCTATAAATTTCATTAACTATATTATTTCTATTCGGTTTTCCTCGTCTGAAAACAGCTAGGACAAGCTGTCTATGTAACCGCACCTTAATTTAAAACACTCTGGAAATCATTGGTGGATGAAGGCATAACATATCTCGGCTCGGCTACTGAAAAACCTCGGCCACATATTTGATTTATTACCCTCTCATAGAATATACAACATCCGTTCACGACTTTACACATTTCATCATGATTGTAATAATAATAATTTAATTCATCTACATTGGCAATTAGACCATAATTAAAATTAATATGCTTAATAAGAAGCCCTCTGCTCTATTAATTGCTACCGTTGTAACTTTATTAGTTATACAAACTCTAATAATATGCTTTGTTGTTGAGGTTTGATTAACCCTTCTATCCAAATTTTGTACGTTTGATGATATTATGTTACCAACTTCCTTCAGGTGAAATATCTGTGTTGAAATTGTTAATAAAATTAGATTTTCTACAAATTATTGTAGATTTCTGATAAATTAAAGGATCGCAAATTTTTGTTGTCGGTGCCGTAGGGAGGGCTTAATTACTCATTTTTTGAATATCTGTGGCTTTAAAAGACTCTTTATAAGACAGGGTGGGCCATCGAAAGGGTAACAAGCTAACAAGCCTAATAATTTTGAAAGTGAAGATGTATGCGAAAAATGCCGAAACAGGTCGATTTTGTTATCAATTTAACTACCCAAGTTCATGCACCCGCTTGGCAGGGGTAGCTATCCCTTTGCTTATCATCATAGGGAACAGATATCGAGTGATACATCATTTGAAAGCTACTTGAATTCTCTTTCCAACGATATCCAACATTTTGGGTTTCGCTTACATACAGGTGGCCTACATACAAGTGATTAACGCCAAGTACGTTTTCGTTGGGCCACCCTGTATGTAAGCGAAACCCAAAACATAAATAAGTTCACATTTCCTCACCTCTTATTTTCCCTTGATTTATTCATGTTTTCGTTTTTTTTTTTTATTCAGCTTGATGTAAATTAAATAGTTTTGGACATATTTTGCAGCTGTAAAGCTAGGAAATGTTACTGTTAACATTCCGATGCTCAGAAACTGATTTCTTCGAGGATTTATCGATCATGATTTGGAATACCCGCCTGAAATGCAGCTCGAAAATTTTTTATAGCAATATTATTGTTTATTAGTATTGGTTAAATGTCTTTTTTTTACTTTAATTTTCAATCTAAAGAAAGATTTAAGACGTGATTTAAAACTCGTGATTCGACGTGCCGCAACAATGCACTTTTTCCGTCGTTCTAGTTCCCACAATTATTTTCAACGACATCAACAAGCAATGAGTGAACAAGATCTAACAAGATCTTTCAGTACTTCCAGGTAACCTTCACCCGTCGAATTCCCTTCAACAAAAATGGGAACAATTTTGCGGTCTCCAAAAATACCAGCCCAGATATTTAGTTTTTGACGACGTTAAATCTGGAATTCGTTGAAAATAATTGAATTTACGTAGGACCAATATCAGTGGTGAATTTACAATAGAATTTAAGAGTAATATTCACTTGTCATGCAGAAATACAAATGTTGAATAGAAAGTTCGTATCAGCATCCATTCTTTTGGTCATAACTTCGCCAAACTCCTGAGGTCGATCGAATTCATCCTCATTCCTTTCATGTAGGTACTAAATAAATTTTGAACGAAGGAAATTTGCGCTGCTTAAGGTTATGATACAAGTTGTAAAATGGGAGTGTTAAGCACTCGACTAAAATAATTGTCAAACGAAGTCGGAGGCCGATTTTGACAATTAGTCAAGCTCTGCTTAAACACTCATTTTGCAAAGTGTATTATCATAGATTTTTTTATCACCAGGAAACAACAATTTTTTTGAATTCTAATGCTCGTATTCACAAACGATAATTTCCTAAATAATTACGTAATCAATTATCCCCATCTCATTCTATTGCAAAAAAACTGCATATCTCCATCTCACTCATTTAAATAATCACGTAATTATTTAGGAAATTATCGTTTGTGAATACGGCCATAAGTCTTCAACAAATAAAAATTAATGAACTCTATAGAGGTGATATTTTATTATTGTCAAAATGTCAGGCTTTAAGGTTCATTAAAACTTACTTTTAATTGTCATTTATGTCACTTTTAACAACAAGTACGTAAAATTATGCCACTTTTGCGCATTTGTGCCTAAAAGAATGTAATTTCTAAACTAAAATGGCACTAAAATGCCAATCAAAATGGCTACTTTATGAAACGATTGAACAAAAAAATTCTTAACCATAACGATAACCATAGCAACTAGAATATCAACCAGCGAAGTGCAATATTTTATTAATAATTATTATTTCCGTGCATTTCCGATGAAAAGGAAGTAGGTAATTATGAAGTATACCTTTTTTATCGATTCGCCTTGTAATATTTGAGCGAAAAGAGAATTCAAATGCCATTCACTCGATAAATTGACCTGTTTCGGCGTTTTCGCCTACATCTTCAGTGTCGCAGTTATTTTACCTCTTAGGTATTTTTTCGATGGCCCACCTGTAGAAGTAAGTTCACATTTCTTCAAACAGAAAATTGACTTAAATATTGTCAAACCATTTAACTGAGCGTCATATTTAATAATAATAACTGAAAACCGAACAAATGTCAACCTAGTTGATTAAAGAAATCTCGATTCACCCTTTCTATACCAGATGACTGTGTACCTAAGTTTGTAGCAGCACTCCTTGAAACAGGTCGAAAAAAACTTTCCCTTTTTAATAAAGAAACTTCCGTTTACTGGAAAATACTGACTACCTTAGAACAATGTAATCGCAAATAATGATCTTAAAACAACAAACTGCTATAATCCTCAATAACGTTTCTAAACTCCAGAGCAATTTTGATGCCCTTGAATACCGTTTTTTTCTAAGAGTTTGAGCAGCAATCTTTATCGAAAAGCACATTACAGATTATTATATTCAGCTTACAAGTATGGGCTACCTTTTGTTCGCAATTTTCCTGGGCTATTAGAGAAAATATTGCCGCCTTGTTATCTCTGAAGTTTCTTTTCTTTTATCGCAAGCGCGAAAAATTTCCGTAACACGAGTAATAATGATGAATTATCGTCTGTGACTTTCAGTTTAGCTACATCAGAAGTGAACATCTTTGGAAGTAACTTACGATAAGAGGTTACAGTGGCGGCTCTTTTCTTTCTCAGTGCTCTTGCTTTATATTTTTATTCGCCTTGGCTAATTTCTTATATCTAACGGGATGAATAAACAAGTAGTAGTGTATTCTACCAACATTTGTACTACAATAAGTACTTATTACTTTTGATTGCTATAATACTAAATTTTAGATGTTAGTCTTTGGTGTTGTCAGTGCTACGCATCTGATATGGACCTTGGAAGTTCATGGTGTATAGATCTGCGAACTTGGTAATCAAATTACTTACAAGAAGTGTTTTGCTTCCACTTAATTGTCAAATAAGAGGAAAGGGAGCATCAACACGCCTCGACTGATATTTTCGAGTGGCAACTCAAATGGATAACTATCTGAGCTAATTTGAATGTCAAAAGGAGGTAATTGCTCATAATTGGTCTGCTTTACTGCTTTGTTATGTGACAAATGAATAAAATTGGACTTTATATACTCGTTAGGCATATATTTGAAGATTCTTGAACAGAATGAAACCAACATACCTAATCGGTAATAATTTTGATCAGACCTAGCTTTTATAAGTTATCGAATCGAACACAGCTAATATTTCATTTTTAGAGCCAGAGATATTTTCAAAATCGTTTAAATGCATATCAGTATTGGTGTGTTTGCTCTGAGGAAACATGTAACATGCAAATAATGATTTTTTTTAGAAAGCTATACAGTTTCATTCAAGTGTTAATTTGCTGTCCGGTATTAAACTTCAGAATAGAGGACCACGTCAATATGGGCACTCAAAAACATCTCATAAACGTTAATTAGTACCAATTTTACTTGTTAGTTACCGTTTGATGAATGGTTGATTGATTGGTTGTTTAAAAAGTGGACTCAAAGAGTCAGCATTTAATCGATCGTTTATTAATTCAGTGCTACAGTTCCAACATCAGTTCCAACTCTCTAACCCAGAAGCATTATATTGAGAACATTTATGTATAATACCGGACATGAGTGAAAAAGGGATGATTGGTGTATGGCAACAAAATATGAATTTATGATGGTGTAGCTGTTCATATGGCTAACGCTAACATGAAATATTTTTATTATAAATGTATGTATTTTTTGTCAAGAGGATATCTCTTCAAATTTCGCAAAGACTCGTTCTTATTACTCAATTACAGGTCGTAGTTTTCAATCTAGAGAACTGAAATCTTTGTAATAGCTAGATGGATGAAGGGAGTTATCTGGTATTGCATTTGAGAAATATCGGTCAAATCGTTTAAAAATGTCCACTTTCACCTAAAAGTAGGCTTCAACTGAAATCGTAAGATATCCGGGCCATGAGCCCTGGTCCATTAGAACTGGTTACTCCGGAGCATTTTAGAGTAAATATTACATATCAAGCAGGAAATCGGAATTTACAAAATATCTCTGCTCCAAACTTTAACCAAGCCCCGTCTGGCATAGGAATCCCACAAGACATCGCGACAGAGCTATAAGTTACATTACCTGAAGAATGATCTGGATAATCTTGGGTCACAGTACACGGCCAGGAATCGTAAAGAGAGCAGAATTCTTCATCATCGGGCAAGGGCGGTGAAGATAATGCCGTAGATATACCTACGTCACTATATGATGTTTACAGGAGAGTGTCACTGTTAGTACATTTTCTATCGTCGAGTTAAATAGTGTCGATCCAAAGCCGGATACTATATATTTTCCGATTTGTTCACCGTCGGTATAGGTAAATCGATCGTTAGAAAAAAATTTCGGTGTAAATTTTCCTGAACCCTCAGCTGGTGGGATCACTTATTTTATATTTTCTAACATTGACGTTTGTGCACACTGTATTAAAAACATAATCGGTTGAGGTAGTTTCTTGATTAAGGATAAAGTAAAAATAATTTAACAACGTTTTTCAAAATTTTAAATCATGAAACTCATTTGTATATGGTTGAAATGTGAAGATAATATTCTTAGGTCCGACTAGGTACTTACAGGTATCTAAAACAAAAATACAACCAGTGCCAATTCGTGCAAAAATAGATGTTTATGTTTTATCAAGGTAGTAAAATAGTTCTTTTTGACGTGTGTAAAGTATACTTAGCTGTCGTTCCAAGTGTAACATGAAATACAATAAGTATTAGAAAGGGGCACTAGGGAAGCTTCAATTTTATCGTTTTTGTTTGTCTGTAAAGGCCGGTCCAGACGCAACGACTAATTGAACGACATGTCGAATCAGACAAAATGAATCAAGTAAAATGGAATGTGCAGACCGCAAAACGTACGTTTAGTCTAAACGGAATGAGATTGGAAGCTAAATCGAAAGACTGAAGATCGAGGCATCATTTTCCGAGAACTGATGCGACATGTCGTAGCATGTGGACGGGCGAAGCAACTTACCGTTCAATTTTATGTTTATGTTTATTATAATTCAACCTCGTTTTGTCGTATTATCTCAGGTATAATCTCACTCAATGCTTGCTTGGACATTATAGTATTGTAAATTCCATCCTTGTAACTTCTTCCGATTGCAAGGAATCTTAAGGTGGCGCTTATCTCTCGTGAGGTGAAATCGCTTTTCTCATACAACTATCTCGTTTTTTCATACGTGGCGTTACCAAATTTAACAAATTATTTAACAAATTACTCGTGGGCCATATGGACCAAGACACACCTAATTCAAAAAGGGAAGGGTATTCTGAGAAGAAAGACCCATCCAAAAAACTCTCAGGAGCCGCTCGTAGCAAACTGCGAAACTACAAAACCAGGGGGAAACTGGAGAACCTAGAAAGCTAGGGTTTAAGGTGAACCCCAGTGTATCAAAACCCGGGACCAGCAAGGAACCGGAACAATGTAAAAGAAGGAGAACCTTCACCAAGGTTCTCAGGAGTGCAGCTTAGAGGGGACTTTCTCATGACTTCCTGCGCTGACCAGGCCACAGAGGACTGAACAGGACTGGCTGGTGCGGGTGGTCAGGGAAATGGAACCCTGGTCAGGAGCGAAACTTGGCACCAAGGACGTTCCGAAACCTATAAGAGTACCAGTGTGAATACCAGGGACCCAAGAGAGGAACCAGAAAAAAATCCAAGAAAGACTGGGAATTCAAAACCAGGTATTAAAAACCAGAAACGTGGATCCTAGTGGACAGAAAACCTGACACAAAAGGCCAACAACTAATTTTCCTCATGGGAGAAAATAGAGCAACTTCAATGCAGACCTTACCTAAACCTAACTGGGGTGCTGTTCAAGCGACTAGGTGGGTAAAGGGAAGAGGGAGCAGAGAAGATGTAACTGAAAAAGCTGAGTAAGCACCAGCTGAGATGGGTAATAATTGGACTTTTAACAGGACACTGCCCGCTAATGAAACACCTTCCAATAATAGGAGAAAAAATATCCCAGATTGTAGGAGATGCGGGGAAGGGGAGGAAACCCCATACCACCTAATGTGTGAATGCCCAGCACTAGAGGGAACTGGACTTCTAGTATTTGGGACCGAAATGGCAGAACCAAAAGAAATAGAACAAGCACCCATTGAACTCTGAAATACTGAAATACTTTCGGGAGATGGGCCGATGAGATAATTATCCAAAGGGGTACAATAAGCGCAAGCTTCAGTACAAGGTCTTTGAACCTACCCTAGAAGTAATAATAATAATAAATTTAACAAATTCATGTAAGTTTCAACATCCATTCTCAAATAATTGCGACTGCAATAGAAACAGCATAAATTGACCACAGGATTACTTCTTCCATGATTGTGATCGTCGCGAAACTGAAAGTCGTACGAAGTTTGTACGATAAGATGAAACTGTCCGGACGCACCATTTTAATACGTCTTGTCGAACGACTTATATGACCGTTTTATCGTGCGATTAGTCGGTGCGTCTGGACCGGCCTTTAGGCGAATATTAAAAAAAAAACTCGGGCGCCGATGAGAGAGCTCGCATGGATTGTATTCTATAAGCGTGCGCTTCGTTGTTCAAAAGGTCCACGAGCTGATTCAATCAGCATATTATAAATTATTATGCACATAAGTAAGTAAAAGCGTAATCTGTAAATTACGTACATCAAACACAACATAATTATTGTCATTATCATTTTACGGTCATTTCGGTTGTAAAGTGATAATGATCATTGCGTGTTTAATTGATACAGTGTGAGTGAATGCTATTTCCTTCCTTTGTGCTTTCTACTCCTCCCAATACACTCACAGTATATCAATTAAACATACAATAATTATTATCACTTTACAAACTTTACACTATACCGTGCGAATATTGAGGCTTTATACCTCGCTTTATACATAGACAAATCGTTCTGTACGGTTTTGCTGAATACTGGACGTTAATAAATTGAGAGATTGTTAGGTTCAGTCTCACTGAGTTACCATATATGGATATGGTATCTACTTAATTGTTGATATTTTTACAACAAACAATTTAAATAAAATGAAACAATTTACCATAGCAACTATTAGTTGACTAATATGAGTGATTAATGATGAATCTTAACTTTTTGGTAACCAAACGGCATCTCACATTAAATGTTAGTTTTAAGTTTCGTTTTATTTGCCTCCATATCTATCGTTCTTCTGTGCATATAACTGCGTGTTTATGATTTTTAATAAAACGTATTATAATATTGAAGACTTTATATTAGAAGTAATATTGAATCACTTAGATTATGTAATATTCCAAAAAAAAATTTTAAATTTAGGTTCTACAGGTGATCAGTAACTCGCGCACTCAGAGCATGCTGTGGTAAATTTTCTTACTGCAGTGTTGTAAGTTATTTTCTTCCAAAGATATGACCATATTTAAAAAAAAAGGTGGCAACACTGCACTGAACATGTGAATAAGTTCCGGTTAGATTGTATTGTTATTATTTTTATTTCCATAGCAACGAAGGCATTTGAATATTTTATATTCTAAGTTGAGTGTAGTCGATTGCCAAACTTCAAATTTCGTTCAGATTTAGGTATCCTATCAATTTTCAACATTCTCAATTACTTTATAAAGAGGTTTTGTTGAAAAAAAAAATTGATGAATTATATGGTATCCGTTCCAGACATTACAGTAACATGAATTTTTCCTTAATTTTTCTTGTAAAAAACTCTGTAACTTGAAAACCAATCAATTTTTTGTTGCAGAATATCCTTAATTTTAATGAATTTCACGAATATAGTTATAAAGCAAGCTCATATTTTTTCGATTCTCTGTCGTTCTCTGAATATAATGCATAAAAAACTGGACCACCTGTATATTATGAAGCTAGTTATTACGACGAAGACAACGGAAACGTTACAGCATTGGCGTGAAAAGAGTGAGCTGCATATTTTCGTTTGTCGTAGGAATTCGAACAAACGCAAAGACCTATCGAACAAAGTAAACTTGTCGTTCAGTAATCGTAACAAATTGTCATTGTGAAATAATAGGACGGGAAAAACAATAGGTAACTATGTATACTGTTATGAAAAATTGGGTTCAGATGTAGGAAGGCAGTGATTTTAAGTTGGATCTAGTTTGAATATTATGACAATTAAATTTATGACTTTAAACAAATAAAAATTGTTAGTAATAATTGATAATTGAAAAATGTCAAAAAGAAATATTTGGATTGTTAAAAAAAAGGGAGTTCATAAAAAAAAAAGTGAAAAGAGGAGAATGTTGATAGCAACGAGAAGAATTAGAAGTCAAGAAATTAATTAGAAAAATTTGAAAAGTAACTGTGAGAAAAGAAAGTAAAAAGGTAAAAGAAGTATTTAGAACAATTAAAGAGAAGCATAAATGATATCGAAGTGAAAAAGGAATAAGGAGTAAAGAATTAGAAGAAGAAAAATTTAAAAAGGAACTGTCGAAAATAATAAGAAATTAGAATTAAAATTTTTTGGAAGAGTAGCGGTCAAGAGATAAGTAAAAGAACGAAAGAAATAATAATTAAGAGAAATTTGGAAGCGGACTGTCAGAGAAAAAAGTAAGAAAAGTTATATAATTATTTGGAAGAAAAAAGGAGATTGGAGAGTAAAGGAGAGAAGAGAATTTAAACCAAGGAGTAATATAAGCAGGGAAAAGGAAAGATTAAAATTAGAAGAGCAGGTGAAAGAATGTTGACGAGTAAAAATTGAAAAACACGTTCATATTGGAGTAAGGTGCAAGGAAATTTGAGGTGCAAGGAAGGAACGGAATTGTATGTGATTTGGTTAAAATTATTTGTAATTGTTGTTTTAAATTATTAAGTAGAGAATAGCCAATTCAGAGAGCTCGAGGTAGGTTTTTGTAGTATTTTTTTTATGTAAATTTTTTCTAAAATTACAAAAGTCATAAATTAAAGGACTTGTTTTATAGAATTTCAAATTTAGATTCAAATTGAATTAAAACCTAAATTTCTGATCTGAACCCACCTGGGAAGAGAGTGCCCTCATAGAATAATTAAAATTTTATTGTTTATGGTATTAAATTTTTTATAAAAGTAATAATAATACATTTAAGAGAAAGGGGGAAGACGGTATACCATAACAATACCTAATGAAATTTGGTAAAAAGAAAAACTATTTTTCTCAATATTCTTGAACTTGATATGAAAAATTCTAAAATTGCGATTAGAATAATAATTATAATCGATATATAGGCTTTAATTTTTTACAGTTATGTTTTGTAAAAATGATTGTATTACAAGCTGTTATATCGTGAAAATTTTGTCGCCACCATAGTATAGCTCGTCTGTCTCTGTCACTCCAAAAGACTCAACGAAGAATTAATGGAAACAGTTTCGGGAGTGACTTTTCTCTATTTCCTTCCGTTTTTTGCTCCCCGTATGCTTGCTCGCTAATGAACGATGCCGGTGGTTTTATTTTCTTGTCATGTACATAAGCATGGCTCTGATTCTGGGCTTGTTTGGACAAGGCGCCCTTATAAATCTTAAACAAGAAAAACAGGACAGGGTGGATGAGGAGGGACGCGGAAACGGACTTCCTTTGCTTCGTTACTCGTGATTAGTTTAGTGAATGTCCAAGTTTACCATGTTGCCGTTTTTAATCTACAGAATGTTCTCAAAGTACTTGATTGTCATGAAGAAAATAGAAATTATTATGCTACTTTACTGACACCCATGTAACAAATGACAAAACCGAATCTTTATTTGAGCTTTTAATTTTTTTTTTCTGCGACGGGCTATAAGTTTGACCTTTTTTCCTCGTTGACAGGTAGAAAAATGCCTCATTATATGAGCTGCATCTTATCGGGGAAATAAATGAGTACTTATTTCCCGAAATGGCGGCTTAGGTATAGCTACTATTCACACTCAGATATCATTAAATTTATATCAAATATACGTAAAGGAAAGTTACCTTATTATCCAAATGGCAATTATTAAGGGAATTTTCATAATAATCACTATCCATATTATTAAATTCACTCATCGAAAACTAACAAGAATCTTTGCAAAACTCTCTTCAATTTTAATTACATTAATATGACGTTTATGTAATAATTACCCAGGCAACGTCAATTACGATAAAAGACCGTTTGCAAATCCAAGTTTAACATAAATCATTTTTCCGACATAATTTTCAGTTATCTAACTACGTTTTTCGACATTCTAACACTGATATTTCTTCTCGCAGAAAAAAATTGTATATTACACACGAGAAAAAAGTGAGATTTTAGCTCTCGATGTGTTTGTCCCCTCCGCTAAACGCGTCGGGGACGAAATCACATCTCGAGCTAAAATCTATCACTTTTTTCTCTTGTATAATAAATAACTATTATTGCTTTTAATTTTTATTTGAGACGATCAAAATTATGACACTTACAGCCTAACACTCGGCCTAGCATATTACCTAATGAAAAGTTGAAAATGTTCAATGTTTTTTTCTTTAAGAGGGATCGTTCTTTTTTTTAAAATCGGTCTTAATTGTGTAGGTAAGACATAGTCGCTCCACTCTGATAAATTGGCTTTGAGCACGAACTCTTTTAAACGTTCGATCGGTTGTTTTACTTTTCACAGACATTCGAAAATGAATCTGAAAATAAGTAAAGCGGGCCGAGGTGGGTTTCGAACCCGCGATCTATGGCTTCGTGGGCCAGCGGAGAACCACTTGGCCACGCAAGTCACTGTTCAATGTTCTATACTTTATAAAAAAGTATAGGTAATATAAAAAAAATAATATAAAAAAAGTTTTTTTTTAACAGAACTGTACACTGGACGATGCCTAACAAAAACTCAAACCTGGCTAGGATATGATTTTTTGTAAATCGCAGGCCGCGACCGGGCCAGTTTTGTATATTTTCAAATGTTTACCATTAAATTACTATTATAATAACACAAAACTAGTCAAAGAATTTGTGATACGTTAAACGTAATTTTTCCATTTTTATTAGAATTCTAATTATTATAGTCTAATCACTTTTCCTTCTAAATAATAATTAATCTGATATTTTTGTGATGAAGAAAAGGTTCAATAATGTTTCACAGATGACACAAAAGGACAATTCCTTCAGTGCGACAATCGCGCACACAGCTTTGTCCTGCCTAAAGGACTCGGTCGTATGCGACGCCGCAGCAAATCGCTGGACAGACAGATGGGGGCCGTCTCCCGGGCCCACGCCGCCGATCTCAACGTTGGGGTAGCGCGCTAAGCGCCACTTTGTCGACATGATTAACTTAATTGGCTAAATAAACTAGTTCTCATTCCGTTGAGATTCGCTCGCCGTCCTGCAGCGAGATTTAATAATCAGGGAACGTGCCGCCGCCTGCAACGACCGCCCAAATTCCCACTGAAAGCAGAATGAGGGCTAATACCTAACTGCTATTTTATAGTCATGCCTATAGGCTATTCTCTGAGGAACTTATCACCTTGATTGGGGATATTGATTCAGTAATGAAGAATAATTTTTCTTTCGATCCTGTAAAGGATATTGACGAGACATTCGTGATGACATAAGAACTTGAATTCTTATTCCAATTCCAATGAAAGTGGTAGTAATTATTAAGGTATAGTAGGTATAAAAGCGTACCTCATCCCCTGGATACGCTTTCTTTTTATTTTATTCCTTGTTCATCTCCCGTCTAGCTTTTCAAGGACTCTCATTTTAACAATCCTCCGCATTAACTGACATCTAAATCCGCAAGGTACCTGATTTGTATAACACTCCATATTTTGTGTTATAAGCACGAAATACCTCAAGTACGAGTATAGTAAGTACGAAGTACCTCAACTGAGAATCATCGCATCTTCTTCCGTTACTTTCTTTCCAGCTTTATACATATTATACCTTTTCAATTTCCTCCATCTTCATATCACAGCCTACTCGATCAATTTTCAATTCTTCTTTTTTTAGACAAAAGATGGGCAAGCCGAACCCCACTTTGCATATCTTTTATTAATTTTTATCTTCTTTTTTGTCTTTTGACTCTCACTGCTTTCTGTCTGATTTCTTTCTAAACCTTTATTGTGAAGCGTTGATTCATATAAAATGTTGTTCTTGTTTAGAAATTCAGGCTATCAAAAAATCAAATTTTAAAACTTTCCTATTCAATGTTGCAAATATTTTCCTTCGCTGCGCCTTTTTTCTGCGACTATGTAATTCTCCGTTGTCAATTCTTCCATACAAATGATTGCTCAGCTTTCAACTTCAGCAGCTCGTTTTCCAGCGAAATTTGTTTAATTTCTATTTTAAATATTAAATATTCTGAATCAACATCCTTCATAGTGCCATCTTTCTCCCCTACTACGAAGGCCATTTTCAGATGTAAACCATCCAACTTCCATAATATAGGTACTTCAATTATCTGTTTATGGAACCAAGCAAAGTTGAAATATTTCCTCACAATTTTTTTTTACTATTTAAAAGTAAACATGACGTTGCTATAATCCCAAATATTTTTTTTATTATAGAATTTACTTGGGAAACTATTGGCAACAGTTATTCATTTAGTAAACGTGTCTATCTATTGAAAAAAAACATTCTAATTGTACAAAATATTAACAGTGACCTAATTTCGATACATTATTCAATTTTGACGATGACGAGTAGGTACGCATTATTGGAATTGTTGGATTACTTGTTTATTGCGCTTCATCAGTTAAGTATGGATGATTTGGTAAAGCAGTCATAGATGTTTATCATTTTCCACCGAGGTCTGTGGAACATATTATTATATTGCAGCCACATCGAATAATTTAACACATTATGAAAATTTATAGACATATTCCAGTAATACAACAATAACCTGTTACCATAACGTGGTCTGAATTGTTTCAATTAAAGGACACCATCATCTAGTCGAATTTCGATATTCACATTATGCTTTTATTGAGGGACTCAAACATGTCTTACTCTCTCTTTTTTAACGATTTATTTCATAAAAAGAGACTATTATCTCATAAATATTATCTCTTAATAATAAATAAAAAATAAAATAAAAAAGTAACTTGTAACTTGTTTCAATTTGAAAGTTGACGTATTGACATGCATTTAGTGATGTGTATTGGGTATTTACCCCTCGGGTATATAGGTATTTACCCGAAGGATATTTATCTACCTGAATAAATACCCAAAGTAATTCTGGTCAAATGCGGAACAAGTGCTGTTTTGATTCAGAACTGACATAATAGGTATCAGAAGTGCTGCAAAGCACCCATCATAAATACCATGACTTGTTACTTTTCTTAGGTTAGCGATTTGTTCCAAACAGGGTGACTTTTTTAAAAGTCGCCATCCTTAAAACCGATATCCTTAAAACAAAAAAAGATATAAAAAATCTCAAAAAATGATTTGGATAATAGGGAGGGGAAGAAAAATGACGTAGTAAATGACTCACCCCCATTAACCCTTAAAGCTCCTCAATTCTTCATCATCCCAAATATTAAATTTCCAATGGCAACCCTCTACCCTTGTGATACTTCATCTTAAATTCCAGTAAGTCAATGGTGTTCGTGGGTTGAAATTGATTTATTTTTAAGGAAGTTGTAAATTTTATTTATATTTTTTAATATTGAATCCTTTAAACCCTAATCTTATTTTTCATTCCCAGACAATCTAAAAATGAAATACCGTAAGAACATTCCATTAAAAAAAAAACTTTGATAGGTCACTCTCATATGGGATATTCTAGTTCAAATAATTTTAAGTTATAGGCACCACGACCCTGTTATTAAACCCAGTTTCGATTTTTTTTATATCGCGCACGGTTCAGGCTAAACAGACCCAGGTGATAGAGGCGTCCCACCCTGTGTACACGAAAAAAAGAACGTGCAAAACTGCTGAAACATCGAATAAAAAGGATTCTATTGGAACCAACAATCTTCCTTTCATGGTTTTCAGGTTTTTCTTTCATAGACTAACTTCTCTTCTGTCCTAACCAGAACTTCGCTAGATCTACGATTCCACCACTTACTCGGATAGACGTGACTAATGCATCCACGGCTACTGAGAAGGCGAACCTGTTGGAGGGAGTACTAACTCTCTTCATACTCTTCCGTCTATTTTCAGGGAAGAACCTCGCCAATGATCCCTTCTGTGAAGTAAAAAATGTCCGACAAAGTTTCTGGTCCCGATGACATACCTGTTATCGAACTCAAAAAATACGCCACAAAATAAGTCACCCATTTTCTGTCAACTTTTCAACATGTCTTATAAAAAGGTGATATTTCCATAATACGGTCTCCGCAAACAGAGGTTAACAGGTGACTTTTTCACCTACGTTACCGAGCTGTGGAAAAGCGTAGTCGAGCACCATGGGAAGTGAGATGGAAAGTCTCGAAGGGTTGCGTTTGATATTTCTCTAGAGCTTTCGGCCTTGTCTGGCATGATAGATTGTTGGCAAAACTGGCGGCTCATGACATGCTCCACAAGTTTTGCTTGTATACTGAGACCTTTATGAATTCTGGCGAACCTCGGGGATCGATTTCATCTCCGATTCTCTTTTTCATATTTATCAACGAGCTACTCGAAACAACTAATACTCCCATGTATACAGTTTTGCCAATAATGACTGTACACTACTTATACATATTTTCTTATACCCTAGATGCGCGATCATCTGCCAACGACACACATTATCGCAGAGATCAAGGAGTTTCAATAGAACAACGACCTTAAATAGATTCTAGCTTGGGGCGACATAAATCAGGTTCTATTCAAATGCTGAGAAAAACCAGGCAATCATCTTTTTCAAAAAGGTAATTTCTTCGTTTACTTGGCGAGAGCCTAGGAGCTTAGATGATTTGGCATGATAATATTGCAGGTTTCTCGAAGAGTCCTTCTCAATAACTTGGAACACTATTCCGTATAAAGGAATTTTTTACACCTCAACGGCGCCCCTTATACAATAAGGATCAAATCCGACCATCCTTGGAGTACTGTTCACATGTTTGGAGCTGAGTTCCTAAACATGCTCTGACACTCCATTCAGAATAGAGCCTGCAGGCACTTGATCGGCAACCCGGATTTGACTAAAAAATAGGATAGTTTTGAACGGCGAAAAAAAGAAGCCTTTTTTGCATAATATTTTATGGGAAGTGTTTAAAAGACTTTGCCCGTTTGATCCCGCATAGAGCGAGGCCGGGAATAAATTCACATCGAGCCGCAATAGTTTATCCCTATCGAGTTCAGCTCGTTTATCCTCTTACTCAGAGGTGTCCAAACTACGGCCCACGGGCCAAACCCGGCCCAGCAGGCGATTTTATCCGGCCCGCCAAGGATTTCGTAAAATATAGTAAAATATGTATAAATGTAGCGTGGCGCGTCGGTATTAGATCTCGCGCCATATAAAAATAAAATTCAATGCTGCTTTACTTGTAATAAGTTTTTTTAATTCACATATTTACGATGCTTGGCCCCCGCTAATGAATTTAAATACCAAACTGGCCCTGGCAGCAAAAAGTTTGGACGCCTCTGCTCTTACTACCTTATTTCAGACTTTTTTCATGTATGTATAGAACCGCATCACTTTGGAATCTCAATCTAAAGAGAATGCGTTTTTCACAACTACTAAAGTAAGGAGTTAAACACGAAACGAACAGTAAGGCAACAATTTCAAAACAAAGTTGAAACTCTTTGATCTTTACCGCTACTGGACGTATTTGCCGTAGGGAACATAATACAGGGTGGGTCAGCGAAAACGTACCGGGCCTAATAATTTTAAAACTGAAGATGTACGCGAAAAACGCCGAAACATGTCGATTTTGTTAGCGAGGGGGACATATTTTCGTGACAAATTTAACTACCCAAGTTCATCCCCTTGACAGGGGTAGCTACCCCTTTGCTTATCATCATAGGGAACAGATATCGGGTGATACATCATTTGAAAGCCACTCGAATTCTCTTTACAACGATATCCAAAATTTTGGGTTTCGCTCACATACAGGGTGGCCCCACGAAAACGCAACTGGCCTTAATAACTTGGAAACTGAAGATGTACGCAAAAAAACGCCGAAACAGGTCGATTTTGTTATCAAAGTAGGCATATTTTCGTGACAAATTTAACCACCCAAATTCACCCCCTTGGCAGGGGTAGCTACCCCTTTGTTTATCATCATAGGGAACAGCTATTGAGTATGTGAGCGAAACCCAAAATTTTGGATATCGTTGTAAAGAGAATTCGAGTGGCTTTCAAATGATGTATCACCCGATATCGGTTCCCTATATGATGATAAGCAAAGGGGTAGCTACCCCTGTCAAGGGGGTGAATTTGGGTGGTTAAATTTGTCACGAAAATATGTCCCCCTCGATAACAAAATCGACCTGTTTCGGCGTTTTTTCGCGTACATCTTCAGTTTTCAAGTTATTAGGCCCGGTACGTTTTCGCTGGGCCACCCTGTATAAACTGTCAATGGTATAAATGTGCGTAAATTGTCACAATTTTTGCTGCGATCGACACGAGTTTCTGCTGTATTTTTTTTTGTCTGTTTAGTTTTTCCTGCATTAGGAATAAAGTTTCCTCTATAGGTACAGAAATCGCCGAGTCGCTATAATAATGCTTAAGTATGTGTAAAGTTTCTATAGGACCTGGTCAGTTAGATAATTATTATTATCGTTATTTAAAAAAATCAACAGTGAGCATTCAGGTCATGGTTGGGTTGTAATTGTTGCTAAAGTATGTAAAAATAATATCAGCCGTTTTTTATGGTCCTCGTTTAGTAAGCCAAACCGCATAAGATGTAGGATGTAGATATATACAGGATGTCCCAGTGCTTTCTCAGAAAAATGTCTACTAAGATGGTAAATGCTCTGCAGAGAATATGATGGTTTTATTTTTAAAACTTATTATTTTTTCAACTCTTTTGCATGTTACAGCTGTTTTAAAATATAGTAAATAAACTTTACAAGGATTAATAGGTATTTGTACACGATGCTCGGTCATTTTCGACTGTTTACCGTAGTATCTGTTTTTATTGCAGTAACTTGAATTAGCGATTAGTGATATCTAAACATTAATTAGTGATTTAGCGAACGGTAAGTGAATTCTCCTTATACAACTTACTTTACTTTAGATTACTCACATTTTAAATTATTTTACTGTTATTATTAATTACAAAAAAATAAATTTTTCTCCCTTGTTTACTAATGTTTTTTTTTTTTTTTCGTTTTTATGTTATAATAAGATTAAGTAGAGGTTAGTATGAAGAACGACAACTGCAATTTTGAATTTTCCCAAAAAATTTACTTTCCATAATCGACGAAACGGTAAGTTTGTGAACGAAATGATCGGGAAGTAAATTCATTTTACTGTTCACTTCCCTAAATCACTTATACTGTTTAAATATCAGTAAAAATTCAAAGTAGGCTTAGTAAAGTTTTTACTCACAAGAAGCTATCTAGGTACATAGGTAAAAATAAATTTTTCTGGAAACAACTGCGACACCGTGTATAATTACTTGAAGTTATTTTTGTTCATTATAAATTGAATTACACCTTTTCCACTTGTAATTATTGAGAAACGGTTTAATGTAATTGAGAATAGTCAAATATACCTAATTCTCAGAATGGATCAATTGAAAGTGAGATAAAGAAAAATTCTAAAAATTCACAGTACACTAAAACCACTATACAGGATGGTCCATCCTCGCGTAATTATCCCATTGCGGCCTTACCGCTTATGATAGAAAAAAACAGATTTGAGTAAAAAGTTTTATGCTTTGAGGAGACCTATAACCTAAAATTATTTTCAGTTATGGCCCAATATCGCTGTACGTTTCTGGACACGTAAACCGTTTTTAGATATCTTGAGCCGTTCTAGTTCTACACTGCTTTGTAGTGGGAACATTTCGATTTTCACTTGTTTATAACTCATAAACCGCTCAATCTAAATTCCAATGGTGAGTGAAAACCACCTGTAGGTATTCGATATCCTCAGACATTCAAGAAATATAATAATTTACAAGGTGTCCCCGTTAAAATAACGAAGTAGGTGTCAACTTCCAGTATTTCCGGACGTGCGGCCATCTTGAAAATAATATTCATTAAATTTCTCGTGATCCCTATTTTGAGGTTCTAGGCCCATTAGTTTCCGAGATATGGCCGGTGGCCGATCTTAGCAGGACACCCGGTATACATAGTTTTTATAGCTGAATGTGAATTTTTTGTAGTTCAGATTTTTGTAAGTACTTTCATTCACATTTAACCATTGTAATATTCTGAATATTACAATTAACGCATTCTGAATTACATTTGACTATTCTCAATTCCTACCTACATTTAACGGATATTGACATACATTTTAACCGTTTCTCAATTACAACAACTGGAAAAGGTGTAGTTATTTCTTTGTGATTATATTGAAAATCTAGACAATCTGCAGCACAGAGTCGAAGTGTTTATTGTGTAATCTGCATAGCTTTACATTGTATGAAGATATTGAACGTATTTTATATCTACAGTCTACAGTAAGCATTATACGCTTTGATCTTGGTTAATTTATACCTAATGTAAATAATTATGTAAATTGGGTTTTGTTTTACAAAATAAATGCTTCGTGTATGTCGAGCGTAATATTCGTATATTGAGCAAAGCCAATCAATTTTCGACTTAATTTATCTGTCTAATAATTAAGCGTTCTATGCGTGGCATACCCAACAGTAATGAATTAGATAGTTAAAAATTCACTTGTTGGTTTAATTTGTTGTTACAGTGAGAAAAATAAAGAATTATTAGTATGGCATTGAAAACATTTCGCAATGATTATTTACTACTCAATTCCAATCTGGCAGATGGGTACATGTCTCTAGGGCAGAGGAGTACTGATGCAGCTGGGAAAAACATTATGAATTCCAGATATAGGGATGCATAATATTTGGTAACTGGCTGGTTACAAAGCTATTATTAGATTCTTTGACAATCTTTCACATTCAATCGTTTGCAATCCCTGCAAAATGGTAACTTTTGCACCCCGAAAGGCAAACATTTTTTATGATATGTGTGATCTCTTTGTTTTAGAGAAAGGAATAATTCGCCGAAATTGGGCCCCATATTCAATAACACCCTGTAAATACACAATGTAACACATCATTTATTTTTCAAAGAAACCGTTATTAATGTTTTATCATCGCAAATGTTATTATGAGATATAAATGCTGCATTGATATTAGGAAACCAAAGCAGGTCACGTAACGTATTTAGACGGTGTATCGAAATGCCATCATGAAACCTAGAAAAAGTCTCTCTTTTGATTGGTTATTTATATTTATATTACAAATAAAAAACCTTCTTGCGCATCAATCGCAGAAATAGTGTATTTTTATGCGATTCAATTATGAATATTTTCACCGCTTTTTAAATTATTGGCTTTCTGAAATTTTCCATAGTCATGTCATGTTAGCGTAGTGCTTTAATGTGAAAAATTTTCTGTGATAATTTCATTTCATTTCGTTTCAACACGTGCCTTAGAATGGATTTTTAAATTTAAAATCAAAAAAATTGGCAAAATTTCACAATTTTGTCCCTTTTCCTATGCCCGCCACTGGCTAACTTTACTTGAAAAATACTAATTTTTACACTACCTTTAATAAATTCGGAAAAAACTGAAAGGAGAGTTTTGAAAACCGAAAGTTTGAAATTTTAGAGGAATAAACATCATTTAAAAATATTCGAATATATCTCCGCCATTTTTATATTTGCTTCTTGAAATTTTTGAAGGTTAAATGCTATTAGTATAGTAGTTGTCTACTATCAAAATTTCCGTTCTATTCCTTCAAAAATAAGCTCATGAATGTTTATAGAAATGTAGACATTTTTACCCTTTTCCTACCCACGCCTCTGGCTTATTAATAGAAATGATGCAAATTGTATTGCATTAGCTCAAATTTCAAATAAGTTTATTCCAATCTTGTTAATTTTGTTTAAAAGTTTTTGATCTTGCCTATTTAGGGGTTCAAAATCTAGCCATTTTCCAAAAATTGAAAAGGCCGCCATTTTGGAATGTCTTTACCTATTTTACTCAAATACAGTACCAGACGACTACTTGAGGGTATCTTACTACCAAAAAAATTTCAGCGCTCTAGATTGAAAACTTCGACCAGAAACCGTGCCTCACGGACGGTTTTTTTTCTGAAATTCGGAGGGACATCCTGTAGAAGTAACACAACTCTAGGAAAATGTTTTTTACGAAAATCAAACGTCAGCCCTAAGGTTTATAAGAGTAAAAAATTTCGTTCATTAATCTTGAAAGATGAAGCTACAGTAGCGTTTTTAAAAATTTAGAGAAATTAATTTAAAAAAAACATCATGTAAAAAAAAATCGAATATCTCCGCCATTTTTCTTATTTACTTTTTGAAATTCTCAAGGGTTGAAGTCTATTAGTATAGTTGTCTACTGTAAAAATTTCAGTTTAATTACTTCAAAAATGTGCTCATAAATTGTTGGAGAAATTTAGCCATTTTTACCCTTTTCCTACCCACGCCACTGGCTTATTAATAGAAAAAATGCAAATTTTGTTGCATGAAATTAAATTTCAAGTCATTTACTTCCAATATTGTGAATTTGATATAAAACTCTTTTTCTATCTAGCTTATACAGGGGTTCAAAAAATAGTCCTTTTTCCAAAAATTAAAATGGCCGCCATTTTGAAACGGCTCGATCGATTTTGCTCAAGTGCAATACCAGACCACTCCTTATGGATATCTTACTTCCACAAAAATTTCAGTCTCCTAGATTGAAAACTGCGACCTGAAATGAGGTGACAAAAACGGCATATGGGGAATTTTGAAAGGACACCCTGTAGAAGTAACGCGACTTTAGGAATTTTTTTCAACGAAAATCTAACGTCGTTCCAAGGTTTTACAAGGATCCAAAATTTCATTCACTAATCTTGAAAGATAAAGCTACAGGAGCGTTTTGAAAATCGAAATTTCGCGATTTTGGAGAAATATATAAATATATAAATATATATATAAATATATAAATATATATATATATATCGTGGGCAGGTGAATTTTGGAAAACCACTTTTTCGTGATCTGGGGGTCATGATCGGTGGACATTTGATGAGTTTGGGTGATTTTCGAAAAGTGATGTCGTCCTCATTAGTGTATTTTTTAACAAAAAAATACACTATTGAGGACGACATCACTTTTCGAAAATCACCCAAACTCATCAAATGTCCACCGATCATGACCCCCAGATCACGAAAAAGTGGTTTTCCAAAATTCACCTGCCCACGATATATATATATATATTTATATATTTATATATATATTTATATATTTATATATTTATATATTTCTCCAAAATCGCGAAATTTCGATTTTCAAAACGCTCCTGTAGCTTTATCATTCAAGATTAGTGAATGAAATTTTGGATCCTTGTAAAGCTTTGGAACGACGTTAGATTTTCGTTGAAAAAAATTCCTAAAGTCGCGTTACTTCTACAGGGTGTCCTTTCAAAATTCCCCAAATCCCGTTTTTGTCATCTCATTTCAGGTCGCAGTTTTCAATCTAGGGGACTGAAATTTTTGTGGGAGTAAGATATCTATAAGAACTGGTCTGGTATTGTACTTGAGCAAAATCGGCTGAGCCGTTTCAAAATGGCGGCCATTTGAATTTTTGGAAAAATTGCTTTTTTTTGAACCCCTGTATGAGTAAGATGGAAAAATAACTTTGAAACTAAATCAACATGATTGGAGGAAAATTAATTAAAATTTGATTTAATGTTATAAAATTTGTATTACTTTTATTAATAAGTCAGTGGCGTGGGTAGTTAAAGGGCAAAAATCGCTAAATTTCTCTAACAATTTATGAGCAAATTTTTCAAGGAATTAAATTGAAATTTTCACAGTAGGCAACTATACTAATAGCCTCTAGCCCTTAAAAATTTCAAGAAGTAAATAACAAAAATGGCGGAGTTATTTGAATTTTTTTTACATGATGTTTATTTCTCTAAAATTTTAAAAACTCTCCTGTAGCTTCACCTTTCAAGATTAATGAACTAAATTTTTTACTCTTTTGAAACTTAGAGATGACGTTTGATTTTCATAAAAATAATTTTCCTAAAGTTTTGTTACTTTTACAGGGTGTCCCTCCAAATTTCCAAAAAAAAACCGGTCATGAGGCACGGTTTCTGGTCGCAGTTTTCAATTTAGGGGGCTGAAATTTTTTTTGTAATAATATAACTGCAAGTAGTCGGTCTTGAGTAAAATCGGAATAGCCGTTCCAAAATGGCTGCCTTTTAAATTTTAGGAAAAATTGATAGATTTTGAACCTCTAAATAAGCAAGTTAGAAACAAAAACTTTTAAGCAAAATTAACATTATTGGAAGAATAGTTATTGAAATTTGAGTTATTGCAATAAAATTTGCATTTTTTTATTATTAAGCCAGTGGCATGGGTAGGAAAAGGGTAAAAAAGGCTAAATTTCTATAGCCGTTTTTTTTTTCTTTCTATTTTTCTATTTTTGTACGAATCGAACTGAAATTTTTCCAGTAGATAACTATACTAATAACCCTTAATTCTGAAAATTTTCAAGAAGCAAATAAGAAAAATGGCGGAGATATTCGAATATTTTTAAATTATGTTTATTCCTCCAAAATTTAAAATTTTCAGTTTTCAAAGCTCCCTTTTCACTTTTTCAGTTCTATTGAAGGTAGTGTAAAAAATAGTATTTTTTAGGTAAAGTCAGCCAGTGGCGGGCAAAGGAAAAGGGGCAAAATTGTTCAATTTTACCATTTATTTTGGTTTTGTTAAATTTAAAAATCCATTCTAAGGCACGTTTTCAAACGAAGTGAAATGCAATTTTCACAGTAAACCACTACGCTAATATGACCTGACTAGGGAAATTTTCAGAAAGCCAATTGAAAAAGCGGTGAAAATATTCATAAATTGGATCGCTTAAAAATACACTATTTATGCGATTGATGCGCAAGAAGGTTTTTTTTTTATTAAAAAATACACTAATAGCTTCATATCATATTTAAAAATGTATTATGCTATATCGTCATAAAAAGTATACCTTGTAGGTACCTATTTAATATTGAATATAAATTTCATGTTTCGCAGTACCGTTGATTAATCTATCGTGTTGTTTTGTTTTACAAACAACATCAACTACAACTCTCGAGTTCTTGACTCGTATATATAGGCTCATATTACTTGAGTATTCGTTTGTTTAACTTTTGCACAGGAAAATAAAACCTGGTGCTTACAGGAATTCAGGAGCGTTGTAGCAAGACACAATAAGTGTGTTGTAGGAATAAGCGAATCGCGACTGACAAGTTTTGTTTTCAGCGTCGACGACAATTCTTGGCCAAACGCAACGTCAAGATTTAATTAAAACTTCTTTCGCTTGCGCCCGGCAAATATACTTGGAGAACAAAGTTAACTCAGAGAACGAGTTGTATCCCGGAACCTTCACGTTCTGTATGAAAGGACAGTTTTATCGCCTGTCCGCAACAATATTCCCGAGTAAAGAAAATCGCAAGAATATCGACTGGAGTTAAGACCTTCTGTGTAACTTCACTTTGAACTTATGTGATATGCCCGTGATAAAAGTCCGTTCTTGTATGTCCGGGTCCCACTTTTTCAAAGCAGAGGGTTATGTTTTCTTTATTCATGCTGTATATCTGCTTTAACTAAATAATTATTGTTTGTCGATGTTACTTTGTAATTATATCTACGTTGTGTATCTTAAATTTGGGATTTCTTCAACTATCGACGCAACATAGGAATTAGGTTTTTTATTATGCTCAAGGCTTACCTGATTATTTTAGAGCAAAATTGTGTTGAGATTTTTAGAAATAGCAACATATTTCAATTCAGAAAAAGCAACACGTTAAAAGTCTATTTTAGTAGAAGTAACTCTGAAAATACTGAAAATAGGGGAATAGAAATTTTGAATATGGCCACTTTTCGTAAAACACGCCTAAAATTTTTTTTTCGCTCACAAGTTATACATATTATACGGTTTCCTATCGGCAAATTGAAAATCCAATACCGTACGTGAAAAGAAATGGTTTGAATTTAAAAAACAAAAAATTTCCCAATCGACTTTCGGGAAAAAACGGCATAGAATGATTCGGAAAGTACAGGAAAAATTCTATGGAATGACGTTTTTAAATCGAACGGCACACTTCGAGCAGCTTCACAAAACAGATTAAACCAAGAACTTGATGTACCTAAGTATGTATCCAAAAGATTTCAAAAAAAAATTGAAGAACATCTTTCTCAGAGATCCCTTCTATTCAATAAACGAGTTCCTCAGTCACTTCTTTGTCTGAGCATTGATATTCTTTTATACTGTTGATGCTGTAAATTGGAGTGTCATCATCATGCTTTGTATGTTTTTATATTTGTATGTTTGTATGTTTGTCTTTATATTTGTATTCTCTATATTTATTGACGAGTCATATCTACCTTGTATTGTGTTGTGGCTAAATGGTATGAATAAAAAAACAAACAAAAAAAGAATAAAAAAACACAAAAACACAACATATCAAAACTTCAATTTTAAATTTTGTCGTACAAATTGTTTCTAACGTTTCTCAAAATTCATTGAAATAATTCAAAACCTTCAAAAGTACTTGAAGAAAAATTCGTCGCATTTTTTACAAAAAGGCACATTTTCCGATCGACTTTCGGAAAAAACGGCATCGGATTCGGAAAGTACAGGAGAAGTGTTATGAAATGAGCTTCTTAAATCGCATACGGCACATTTCGACCCGGTTCACAAAAACAGATCAAAGTAAGAACTTGTACCTACATAAACTTCAATTTTGCAGTACAAATTATTGTCTCCAATGTACCGAGAAAAAAAAACTTGGGGTGCAATTTAGAAAACAAAACAAGTTAGGGATGATCACTTGGAGGTTGAAAGGAGTAAGGGTACTCGTATATTGATGAGGATGTAGCTGGAAAGCCTTAGAGGTATATTTGAACTTTCCCAAATTTAATTTGCAGCTGTTCTCGAATAACGTGAATGTGTATCCGTTGATAAAGAAAATTTGGGACACACTGTATAATTTAAATGGCTATAGAGTGAGAACAGTAGATATAATATTTATACACTAAATATGTCTTAGGTACGTCTTAAACGTCTTAAATATCTTAAACGTGACTTCAAAAGAAGACGCAAAAATAATATGAGAACATATTTATTAATTTGTCTAGAATATTATTTTG
Source organism: Malachius bipustulatus (assembly GCA_910589415.1). NCBI lineage: Eukaryota > Metazoa > Arthropoda > Insecta > Coleoptera > Melyridae > Malachius > Malachius bipustulatus. The sequence goes on from OU342636.1 coordinate 44,329,243, forward strand.
TTAACAATGTTGCAGCCCTTTAGATCCTGAAGTACTTACCTACAGTAATATTTGTAACCGGTGAGTGCATGCATGATATTGTCAACGAAGAATTCACATTTGGGACATCTACTCGTATATACTGCACTACTATTATAGATGCTTGAATGTATTATAGTTTGTCTTGAATGCGGGGTACACTTTTCTAGCTAGACTTTTTGGGTTATGAGTCAGAATTTTATTATTCGCATTCCTGAATACCTGCCCATCATTCTTATTATACTCGTATACGAGTACATATTATGTCATATTAGAAAATACCCACCAAAATGTTAACACACTACTGTATATAAGTGCCAATGGCCTTGACGTCTACGCATTTTTCTAGCAAATAAAAAAAAATATCATATTTGTTTATTTTCTGAAATCGTCAAGTGGTAACCTCCTTCCCCCATTAGCCCTCTGTGCTTCTGTTATTCTATATACTCCAAGCATGCTACATCTCTAGATCTCGCTTCAGATATACCTACTCTTTTTAAGATGTGGAAATACTGCTGGAAATTATTTTCCCATGCGAAGGGTTTCCTATTGTATATCTTTAAACAGACCATATCATTGGAATTAAAATTTAATATGATTGTCACGTTTGATCAATACCGGTTGTTTCATATCATACGCTCAACAAAAAAATTAAATATTTCGAAAATTTTGATTTTTAAAAATATCTCGATTGACAAACATCATATTAAAAATTTTTTTAAAAGATTTTGTTAGTTCCTCAATTAGGCAACTTTATTGTAAGTTGACCATCTTCGTATCTCCGACCGTTTTGAGACCCCTAGAAAGTTTTCATGAATATTTATGATACCTTTGACAATCCTTTTGACAATATAAAATAAGCCAATCTCTAGAGTTCACAAATTTATACATATTTCTTGACGGCTTAGAATTCATAAATAATTATTGTTCTTTCTTGCCAATTTGACAAAAAAATCTGGTACGATACACATTGCAAAAGGAGTATTTAAGTCCTTTGTCGATTGTCGAAAACTCGGCCTTTGTCCACGTTTGGCAATTTTCGTCGGTGCTTAAAACACTTCCATTTTGCAACTTGTATCAGAAGCTACTATTGTTATATTATAGCAAGTTTTTTGAGAAATAAAAATAAATCTATTCAGTTATTTTTTTAATGTACCAATTTAGAAAAATTTGGTGGAATACGTCAATTATTTATTTTGTCTTTTGTCCTGTTTTCTGGGCTGTGTTTTACGACGTTTATTATAATAGTTTTGCCCCTGGGTAATAGATTGTTAGAGCCTTTATCATGTTCAGTGCGAGAGACTGGGAAGTTTTCCGTTACATTGTGACAACCTGATGTTAATCTTTATTATACTGCCAGACAGACGTATAGAGTGAAAGAGGAAATTCTGCAATCATGTTTGATATATGAAGTGGTATCTGTGCTAGATTTGCAGTTAGATGACATGAAATACGAAATAGATTTTTACACGGCTATAAATCGGTTTAATCGAACGAGAAGTATAAATTTTGGTCCATGTTCCACTTCATCAAGTTGAATTTGGAGGCATAACTGTTAGAAATTAACTGCCTGTCACAGGATCAAATTAAAATGTCATCATTTATGTTTATGAACCTGAATGCTACCTGACATTCAATTTACTTTTCACATTTATCGATTTTATCTGACCTGCAGGTACCTAATTAATTGTTAAATTTAACAAATTAATTTACAGATTCTTACAAATTCTAAATTTCGCTTCTAATAATTATATTTTTATAAATCGTGTGCTTAACTTTTTGCACTTCGCCACACCTGTTCGAGTTTATTTTTTCTTATATACGGAAGTGGTCAATTTTTCAACAACATTCATTATTTTTAATCGATTCGTTACCTTTATCCAATAAAGTACACTTAGCTATTTACAGGGTGTTCTTGTAAATGCAGTAGGTACTCAAATCTCCAATAAATCTTCATATTATACATACGAACCTCGATACGAACCTACTATACATATATCTTGAATAAAAGAGCATTCCATACGCAAAAATAAATCTGGGTAATATAATATTATTTTTCTTATTCTCGGTTTTATTATTGTTCTAGTTTTTGGATACCTTTATAATTCTTGAATTCATCAAGATTAACGAAAAATTGATATCGCATCTTACTTAACCTGCATGGACCTTGTCCATGCGCTTTGCAAAATTTTTGTGAAATCATAAAAGATTATCTCCAAAAGTTTTATCCCTTTCAACCTGAAGAATATAAAAATGCAATCTCTTGAAGATTTTTTTCAACACCCCGAAGAGATTTCCATTTCTGCAAAGTTTTCTCCACAGCCCCATTGCCATCTTCGTGAATATCTTAGCTCGCTTTTGAAATCGAATTATTGTAGCTTTTACAAGAGAACCACTGTCCCTGAGTCTATTTTGAGTGGGCTGCAGGCTACGCCACAGCTACCTCCATATATCTTGTGAAGCAATACTGTAAATCACTTTTCTTAAAAAAAAAAATGATAAACTTATCGGAAGAAGAAGGTTAACGATTCAAGCCATTTAAATAAAAATACCTGAATATTATAAGTAGACTTTTTCCATCACTTTAATTATCTCATTTTTGAGAGAATCCCTCTTATTTCAGAGCTCACTATGGGTATCTCGTAAACGCTAAGAGGTACAGTGTCGGTTAAATTAGAGATAAATGCCCTATTTTGTGGCCATATCGAATCCGTCAAGACATTATACAAGATATGTGACCGTTCCTGAAATATCCTGAAAAAAAACTGAAAAACTCCAATTTTTACAATTTTTATTTTCTCATCAATAACTTCATATTATTCGAAAGTTATTAAAGGAATTTGAAGGTTGTTGTATCGGCATTGTTTGACATTCTGAATTTATTGGCGTCTCTTATTGATTGTTTTTACACCTACTAAATTCGAAGATAGTCAAGTTTTGTTTTCCATATGGACTTAATATTGGATTTTTCCACGAAAAAGTACAGCAAATAATTCTGTATACAACTTTACACCTAATTATCTTTTTTTTTTTTTAATTCAAATAATTTATGTTAGACTGTAAATGTGTCGAAAAATAAGTGACGGGTATGACGTCACCAAAATTAATAAATGTTCCACCTTTTATTTTAGAATTATGATACGTACTTTTTGTTTTATGTATTACATGTTTATGTATAATATTATATACGAGTTTCTGAGCAAATTAAACTTTATTCAAAAGTTTATATATCAGAGTCATCCATTTTTTGGAAGCAGCAGCTATACATGGAGAATACATAATACATAATTAGTATGTAATGTTAAAATGCAACGGAAAAAAGGCTTTGCGTAAGTATACATAAAATATGTGAAAATGCTTTGGAAAATTTCAACTTCAAGCTCGCTTTGTCAATATTAATGCCAGCTAAAAAGTACAAGGTGGAAAATTTTGCAGCGAGGCCCTTTATAAGCAAACACTGACATGAAAGAAGTAAAGCGAGATGCGTCATGTTCAGCAAGCTTTTTGATTGTGAATTTGTGTTGTTAGTGTGTAATTATTAGTAGAGGATGCCGGCAGCAGCTAATCTCTTTGTAAATTATACATTCACGGACAAAATAAAGGACCGGAACGAGGAACGAGTTTTCAATTCGCTCATATGAAAGATGGTGTCATTCATTAGTCAGGGTTTTCAGATGCATCTACCAACTTCTAATTTACAATGTAGAGTGGTGAAATAAAGACAAAAGAGCAACAGAGTTGTTGCTCCCTTGTTCCCTTGTCTTCCATTAGCTGTTTTAGTTTTACACGAACGTTCTATTCGGTGGGTGGCTGGGTAAAATAAAGAGTTTTTTTTTTCAATTTTTTTTTGCTTGAGAAAGCAGCTTATTTTACACTAAAATCTTGGTACAATGAATTCGATAATAAATTAGCGACCACTGAGTAAATACTAGAAGAACTTTGTGATAGATAGAGGTAAATCATCATGCAATTCCATAATACCGTAGACGAAGACATCAAATAATTGGTATAGCCTCCATTTAATAAAAGCGAACCACTTGTAAGGGGTGTCGTGGCACGTCTGTCGGTATGACGTATCTATAAGTAGTAGCAGTTTTTGCAATTTTTAGATTTGTAGCGAAATTAAGTATCTATATGGTTTGTCCGGTGAGTGTTGTCCGGTGAGATTCCACACTGATCCTGACTATAAACGATTTGATTTTTTATGTTTTAATGCCTAAAATTAAAATAATTGATTTATATTATAATTATAATATTTATTATTAATATAATATAAATATTATAATACAATAATTGATTTGATTCGTACAATTATAATAATTAGAATTAGTACGAATTAAAACATAAAAAATCAAATCGTTTATAGTCAGGATCAGTGTGGAATCTCACCGGACAACACTCACTGGACAAGCCATTTGTAAATCAAACGGGGAATGAATACAACATGTATTGTACGTCATCAACTAGTTCCTATAATTAATACAATTAAGTTCTACTATAATAAATGAATAAATAAATCTAAACAGTATATGGAATCAAGTCTCCTGTTAAATTATGCAGTAACCGACGACTATTATTATGAAATAAGTAACTTTAACCTGTTCGTCTTTTGATTGCTTCAGGATTTGCTACTATTCCTTTTTTAATATACCTACTTAATAATTTTTGATCCTTACTCTACCCCATCTTAGTTTATAATCAGCTATTAGCTTACTCTTTGTCTACAGTCTACAGATTAGCTATACAAAGGGATAATTTGATATTTCTTTTGTTGTTGCATTACTACTAGCACTAGCTAATTTTCATATTTCAAACATAAATTAGCTTTTAATAGTAAAATAAATTGTCCAATAACGTTTCAAATGAGCATCCCTGCTACCTATTCATTTTCCACTTAACAATCACGAAGCAAATTTACATTTCACTTATGTTTGTGCTTTAATTTCCCGGCTACAACGCAAACCCGCGTATTATTAAACCAATGAGTGAATTTCCACATAGAGATTAAGCAGAGTGGTTTACAAAAGCGCGAAGATCCACGCAGGAGAGGACACACATCCGTATCCTGGCGATGATTTATACCAGCAGCGCGGTGACCCCTCCCGTACCGTACAGTAGGTATAGTAGTAGGCGCTCCCTTTCCGAGTCTCTGGATTCCCGTTCCACGCTCCAGGCTGCATGGTTGCTGAACAATGGAGAGCGGAATCGGCTTTGGGCACAATGCCGACACAGTAATGGGAATGGGAAACAAATGCCTGTTGGGATGAGAAGCTGGCGATTCTGTCGATGGTTATGAATGACCATACAAACCAACATGACAGTAATTCTATTTTAAATTTGCAATTACAATAATTAATTACAGTATTATTAGTTTCTCAAATTTGACCTAGCAACCTGGATATTCACTTACGATAATACACTCTCTTTATACTCTTATACAAACTGAGTGTTAGAGTATGGAACATTCATTTAATGCGAGAAGCTAATCATTTGTGGTTAAATTGTTGTAACCTGATTTTTAAATAAGTACCTAATCATCTTGGAATATATTTTTGAGCTTTGTAACTGCACTCACTGATAAGCCAATGGTAAATGTGTTTTGAAGAAGGGCGTGCCCCTTCTTCTGAAAACTTGTTCAATTGTGAAGCTATGGTCCAGTTATTATCTATGTATAACAGTTGTGACTTGACCGCTACTTACGAGAATATAAGAAAAACCTTCTTGCGCATCAATCGCAGAAATAGTGTATTTTTATGCGATTCAGTTATGAATATTTTCACCGCTTTTTAAATTATTGGCTTTCTGAAATTTTCCATAGTCATGTCATGTTAGCGTAGTGCTTTAATGTGAAAAATTTTATGTGATAATTTCATTTCATTTCGTTTCAACACGTGCCTTAGAATGGATTTTTAAATTCAAAAATCAAAAAAATTGGCAAAATTTCACAATTTTGTCCCTTTTCCTATGCCCGCCACTGGCTAACTTTACTTGAAAAATACTATTTTTTACACTACCTTTAATAAATTCGGAAAAAACTGAAAGGAGAGTTTTGAAAACCGAAAGTTTGAAATTTTAGAGGAATAAACATCATTTAAAAATATTCGAATATATCTCCGCCATTTTTATATTTGCTTCTTGAAATTTTTGAAGGTTAACTGCTATTAGTATAGTTGTCTACTATCAAAATTTCCGTTCTATTCCTTCAAAAATAAGCTCATGAATGTTTATAGAAATGTAGACATTTTTACCCTTTTCCTACCCACGCCTCTGGCTTATTAATAGAAATGATGCGAATTGTATTGCATTAGCTCAAATTTCAAATAAGTTTATTCCAATCTTGTTAATTTTGTTTAAAAGTTTTTGATCTTGCCTATTTAGGGGTTCAAAATCTAGCCATTTTCCAAAAATTGAAAAGGCCGCCATTTTGGAATGTTGAAACCTATTTTACTCAAATACAGTACCAGACGACTACTTGAGGGTATCTTACTACCAAAAAAATTTCAGCGCTCTAGATTGAAAACTTCGACCAGAAACTGTGCCTCACGGACGGTTTTTTTTCTGAAATTCGGAGGGACATCCTGTAGAAGTAACACAACTCTAGGAAAATGTTTTTTACGAAAATCAAACGTCAGCCCTAAGGTTTATAAGAGTAAAAAATTTCGTTCATTAATCTTGAAAAATGAAGCTACAGGAGCGTTTTTAAAAATTTAGAGAAATTAATTTAAAAAAAACATCATGTAAAAAAAAATCGAATATCTCCGCCATTTTTCTTATTTACTTTTTGAAATTCTCAAGGGTTGAAGTCTATTAGTATAGTTGTCTACTGTAAAAATTTCAGTTTAATTACTTCAAAAATGTGCTCATAAATTGTTGGAGAAATTTAGCCATTTTTACCCTTTTCCTACCCACGCCACTGGCTTATTAATAGAAAAAATGCAAATTTTGTTGCATGAAATTAAATTTCAAGTCATTTACTTCCAATATTGTGAATTTGATATAAAACTCTTTTTCTATCTAGCTTATACAGGGGTTCAAAAAATAGTCCTTTTTCCAAAAATTAAAATGGCCGCCATTTTGAAACGGCTCGATCGATTTTGCTCAAGTGCAATACCAGACCACTCCTTGTGGACATCTTACTCTCACAAAAATTTCAGCCCCCTAAATTGAAAACTGTGGCCAGAAACCGTGCCTCAAAGTCCGGATGTATGTAATTTTGAAAGGACACCCTGTAGAAGTAACGTGACTTTTGGAAATTTTTTCAACGAAAATCTAAAGTCATTCCAAAGCTTTACAAGAATCCAAAATTTCGTTCACTAATCTTGAAAGATAAAGCTACAGGAGCGTTTTGAAAATCGAAAAATCGTGATTTTGGAGAAATAAATAAATATATATATATATAAATATATATATATATATCGTGGGCAGGTGAATTTTGGAAAACCACTTTTTCGTAATCTGGGGGTCATGATCGGTGGACATTTGATGAGTTTGGGTGATTTTTGGAAAGTGATGTCGTCCTCAATAGTGTATTTTTTGTTAAAAAATACACTAATAATAATACAAAAAGTAAGGAAAAAGGAAAAAAAAGAATTTCCTTACAATGTCTCTTCTGACATTTATTAGTTATTTATGTAACTTTGGGCGCTTGAGAATGAGAGCTTCTTCGAATCATTCGAAGGCACCACAATTTCGCGCTCGAGATGCGTATTCTACAATATTTTTTAGACATCTTTATTGAAATAAGCCAAAAAAAAAAATCGAAATAAAAATTCTAAGTTTATTGTTGCTTTGTTGCTAGTGTACAAAAAATGTAAGATTTCTACTACTGTGCACGAAATCTCCTGAAAAACTCCTATTTTCACTTGCTTATAACTCACAAACTACTCATTTTAAACATCAACTGTAAACACCGAGGTAAAAAGAGATCAAAAAAACACTTAAAAAACCTGCAAACAAATTTTCTACAGGGTGATATGTGAGTACGTGCAAAATCACTTAGCGGTTTTGATAGTCCCCCCTCCCCTCGTTTTCCAAATAAAGTGTTCTTACCTATGTGTTTTTGTGTTTTTGTCAAAAAAATTTAAGCTTGATGTCACACCTCGAAACAGTTTTGACATTTTCGGTTCAGCATTTTTGATAACAGGGTGATTTAAAAAAATTCATCGTTTCTCTTGAAATGATACTTATTTCCTCGACGAAAGATTTATGAAATTTTAGCCAGATTTATGAAATCCTGGGAAAATTCATTAAGAATGGTTTTCACAGTTGGAGTTTAAAGTGAGTAGTTTATGAGTGAAAATTTTTAAATTTTCAAAACTATTTACGTCTAAAAACGCCTCGTAATAGAAGAAAATAAGAAAACGACCCCGAAATAGAGTAAAGCCGCTTACATGTCCCTATTTTACATTTTTATGCAGTACCCTATGAAATCCTACTAAAAAAATTTCCAGAAATCTCAGATTTTTCATGATCCTATAAATTCTATAAAAAGTACATCATACATTTGGAGACTACTTGAAAAGTTGAGATTAGGGACATGTAAGCTGTTTTCCGGTATCTTGAGCCATTCTGGACTAAACTGCTTTGAATCATGAAGGAACACGATGTTTGCTTGGTTCTATAAACTGTGTACTTAATTGAAACGCTATTTGAGCTTTTTGAAAATAAGAATTTGGTATGGTATGACACATATCAAATGTCAAGAAAAAAAAGTGGGTGAACGATTCCATGCCTGTGTAATGTCACGAAATATCACGAAACCACAGCGGACGTGTTTTTATGCGATTTATTTAGACAATAATATACAGTGTGGAAAAGCCAAATGGAATAAATTCGATAATAAATCAATGGAGATGGGTGCCAAAAAACGCTCGGACACATCGATTAGTATTTTTGGTTGCGCATTTTTTTCAATGAAAACTTTTTATACAGGGTGTCTCGTGTAACAGTGCTCAATACCAACTTTCTTCTTTCAAATCAAACACCCTGTATATTATTACATTTTCAGATTGCCTGAAAAAATGTAATAGTAATGCTGTTTATAATTCAAATTTGTAACGAGTGATTTTTGAGTTATAAACAAATGAAAATCGCATTTTTTAATTTTCAAAACAGTGTGTACACCGATAACGGCTCAAGATGTCGGAAAACGGCTTACATGTCCCTATCTTAACTTTTCATTTAGAGCCCTATTAGGTAGTTTAAATTTTTATACAGGGTCATGAAAATTACCAGATTTTTAATCACCCTGTATAAAAATTTCATCCACACAATAGGATACTACATGAAAAATTAGGATAGGGACATGTAAGCCGTTTTCCGACATCTTGAGCCGTTATCGGTGTACACTGTTTTGAAAATTAAAAATTGCGATTTTCATTTGTTTATAACTCAAAAATCACTCGTTACAAATTTGAATTATAAACAGCATTATTATTACATTTTTTCAGGCAATCTGAAAATGTAATAATATACAGGGTGTTTGATTTGAAAGAAGAAAGTTGGTATTGAGCACTGTTACACGACACAGCCTGTATAAAAAGTTTTCATTGAAAAAAATGCGCAACCAAAAATACTAATCGACGTGTCCGAGCGTTTTTTCGCAACCATCTTCATTGATTTATTATCGAATTTATTCCATTTGGCTTTTCCACACTGTATGGAAAATCATTAATTTTCTTATTGTTTATATGTATAGGGTGGCTTACCTATGTGTTTTAAAGAGAAATGTTGTAGTGGTCATTTGTTTATATTGGAAAACTGCTTGTGTTGCTATAGTTACCTACTTACCTACATCCCGAGTCTGTGAAGACTTTTCCGAGGAAATCCAAAAAAACGGGTGCTAGTTTACTTGATTTTAACAATAATAAAAACATTACGTAAATGATAGAAATTAGGTCTCGACCATTGAAATGAACAGAAGAACTGAAATGTTCTCTTTCCTACATTATACTGGCAGCTGTAAAAGTGATCCGACTCGTTAGAAAAAGCACGATGCACCGGGGGAATAGTCTGTGTTTGTCTAACGCATATGAGCAATAAACCCATATCGTCGTTTTTTTATGTGTTTTACTCTGATTCGACATAAGGCAACATGTACTAGACTGAAACGGCATCCCACTTTCAGACAGTCGATCTATAGTAGGATTAACTTTAAAAAGTCAGATGTGACGTCACACTAACCGTCCGAATTAATATTTTTAATTTCACCAGAAAATGTCAAACAGTTAATTGTCAAGTTGTGAACGAGCGTAATTATTATTGAAGGAATCATTCAAACAATTAATTGAAACGCTTACGTCAGTTTGAGAGCCACTGACAACTACATAAAATTTATTCACGTAATGACATTCTATCCTCTGTGTTGTGCATTTAATTCTCATTCAAAACCAATGTTGACGTATACTTATTTATGTGGGATGGAGTGTTTAGACAAACTGGACGGTCACTATAAAAACCACGTATATGAAACAAAATAAATCGAACTATCAAAAGGATGTGTATTCTTAATCGATACGTATGACTTTTTAGACTTTATTGGACTATAAGCTCGCGTTCCCAATAAAGCTTTCCAGTTCTGTGTTGTTCATTTATACGGTCACCGAAATGGAAACAATGGAAATGGCGTCACATAGTGCAAAACTTTAACTTAAAATGTGACTACCTGCCTACAGCAACAGAAGTTAGCTTAGTATCATGTAACTTTTTTTCCGATCCGGCTAACTTCACAATTCTCTTCCGGCTAGAGAATTTTATAATTGTGAAGTAGTGAGCCGGATGGGAAATTTAAAAAATCTTATCTTTTTTTTTGTGGACGTCGTCAAACGAAATTATTGGGTAGTCAGACGTGGTCAAGCGATGGTCAAACGAATTAGCATTTAAACGTCTCGATTTACTCAATTTGGAAATTTTGTGAAGTTAGCCGGGAATTTTTCATTTTGCAATTACACAAAAACAAAAGGTGGTCAAATGAGATTATTGGATGGTCAAACGTCCAAACGATGGTCAATCGAATGCGCTATAGGAATCTGTTTTTCCCCAGGTTTTCCGGCTCACTTCACGAAGATTCGGAATAGAAGTATAAAAATTTGTACATCCATGATTTCAATTATTTTGATGAACTGAACTAAAATATTTACAACCCCACACCACTTCCGGAATAGCCGGAAGTGGTCATACTCTGATGTTGTGTAGGTACAAATCTTTAGACTTCTACTCCCAACACTTCTTCATATAAAAATACCCTATATAAGGTTCTCGCGCCTTATCCTGTATATTGTCATCATAAATGAAGAGTTTCCAAAATTGACAATATTTATTTGTTTTGTTTCAGGTAAGAGAAAGTACTTTCCTATACAGCAAAAATGACGGTAAGCCTAGTTATTGTCATCTAAATATGAAAACTTTCATTAACTGTTATTAAGGTCGATTACTGGAAGAAGATTCCGACTAAATATACCCTAGTGTCATTATATCACCACCGTGATTTCAATTTCAAATGATTAGTATTAATAAATGCAGCATATTACAATACAGATTAATATTAACACGTACTTAGAATATGCTCGTTCTATGTTCGTTTAATATAATTTGGTAAAAAGGCACAAACAAAAGCGTGTAGATAAAGGCACCTCTTCTAAGTGACTCTCAATTAACATACAATGCAGACATACATAACGTGTTCATTTGGTGAGCTTCGCCTGTGGCCCATTGTTGATTTGACCATTGACATAATGGGTTTATTGTGAGCCTGCGTGTACGATGTGATAGCCCGCTACCTGCCTGGCTTTTGTAGATTGAAGGTGCGTAGCAACCCTACAGGCAGTGTTGAAATGGGGCAGTTCTGCCAGTAGCGGCGCATATGTAGCGATTAATTTCATTTAATTTCACTTGTTCTAATACAAAAAAGTTTCGCACATTAAGGTTATCTCTTATGATGGTGCAAAAATTTTTTTTAATTTGTAGGTAGGTATAAATTGAAAAGAGTGGCCTTTTACTACTTATTGGTTCCATAGTTTATAGAATGCTCTACGATTTTATGGATTAAGGTGTTTTCTACATTCAGCATCAGTGCCCGCCTCATATATGTCACAAAGCAAAAGCAAAATAGACCCCTGCAAATCTTGCATATCTTCGAAAACGTGCCCGTTGAATATAACGGCACAGTCAATAATCTAGAAACTGATCATAAGTCAGTGAAGTCAGAGACATCGATGTTTGACTGATTATTTTCAGCTCATCAGTCTGATATCATCACCAATGAAATAATGAGGCGAGTGTGTCGAACAAATAAAGCCAACGGTCCATATAGATCCTATGTTGGTGATATGTCAGACTGATGAGCTGAAAATAATCCGTGAAACATCGATATTATGTCTCTGACTGCACCGACAATTTGAGGTTGTCTCGTTCAAAGAATTTAATTGTTATTCAATAAGCGGATTGCCCTCTGTTTTTGGATCGACCAAGTTTTGATTTGCTCGAACACACTTTGTTTGGCGTTGCTATTAATTTTGTTTTAAAAAACAACAACTGATTAATTTTTATTTAGTGGACTGTATGATTATATTATTGTACTAAATTTTGACGGAGTTAGTAAATGCGTAATTGAAATAAGAAACTAGATTTTTACACATTTATTGAAATTAATATCGCTGGTTACAATAAGACGTAACACCTGTTATTTTCAAGGCTGAGAGGAGACTACTGATTCTTGCGTCGCGTTCACCCCGTTCACCCCGAACATCCGTAGGCACACGGCAGGGCAAACCAGAGGGATAAATGCAACTGCGCATGAAGAGTTATTTTTAAAGTTTGAAATTATTGTTTTCTTAACATAACACCCCGCCTTGAAAACACACGTTTTCAAAAAGAAAAACATTATTTTGTAATTATTACATTTTTAAAAATGATATATAAAGATATCAAACATTTTTAGAACTTCAGAGAGTTCTGATATTTTAACATTCAACAAAGAATAGCTAAATCAATTAAAATTTCAAATTCAATATTTTTACAAACATGTTGAAGTAACATTTTTACATTAAAAATCTGATTAAATTCTGGCATAAATGCAAGCAAAAATGGAAATACTTTCACAACACCACAGTCGAGAAAACACTTATTATTGTTCACTTGATGTTGAAGATTCTTCAAGTGGTAAGGGACAAATTTTTGAGAATGCCCTTTGGATGTTCCCCGTGGCTGTTTTAATGGTAGCCACCCGACTTACACCATCCTTGCCAGTGTGAAGTTGAATTATTCTTCCAAGCTTCCACAACATAGGAGGAAGATTATCCTCCTTTATAATTACCAGCGCACCCTGACGAAGACTTCCACTGTTGTTCTGCCATTTCGTGCGTTTTTGAAGTTCTGCTATATACTCTTTGCTCCATCTTGTCCAATAGTGCTGCTGCAGTTGTTGGACTTTTTGAAAGTAAGATAACCTTGACTCGGTAATCTTCAAAAGAGATGGATCTGGTAGCGATGACAGTGGTCTTCCAACCAAAAAGTGAGCTGGGGTTAAAGGATTCAAGTCGCTAGGATCGGTAGAAAGGGGCGACAAGGGTCTAGAGTTTAGGATAGCTTCAATTTGTGCTAATAAACTATATAACTCTTCAAATGTTAGAAAAGCATTACCTGCAACCCTTTTTAAATGAAATTTGCATGAGCGTATTCCTGCTTCCCACAATCCTCCAAAGTGAGGAGCCCGAGGGGGGATAAAATGCCAATTGATTCCTTCGCTCGTCATACTTTTTGTAATAGAATTTTCATTTGCCTTAAGAAAGGTTTGTAGCTCTTTTAATTCATTTTTGGTGCCCTTAAAATTACTCCCATTGTCAGAGTACATATGGGAAGGCTTACCTCTACGTGCTACAAATCTTCTCAGCGTTAAAACGAACGATTCTGTTGACAAACTAGTCACCAGTTCGAGGTGTACAGCCTTTGTCACCATGCAAACAAATTTTGCATCTCGACACATTACATGACGCGAAATTTTTAAGTTGTTTAGTAATGGTAGCTGATTTCTAAAAACTACCCACCTATTATAAATAATCACAGGACTTTCGTCCCAATCTAGCTTTTCCTTCCAAATATCTTGCATTATGATTTTTCCTAATATTGTGCAAGCGCTCAAAATTCCAAGAGGGTCGAAAATTTGTGAAATCTCAGATAGGACCTTTCGTTTAGTGACCTGATCATGAGAAGTCTGTGATATTGAATACATTAATTTGTCACCTTTGCTATCCCACAAAAGACCTAAAGTTTTAGTATTTTTGTTGGAGCCAAAATCTAATACATTTGGATGTTTTTCTGAATTATCAATTAAATTTAAAGGTTCTGCTTCATTGCAGATCCATTTCCTAAGGCTGAAGCAACCATTGGCTAGAATTTTAGGTAAATTTTTACAAATATCTTTGGCAAATTCTAAATTATCAGTACTTACAAGTAAATCGTCTACATAGAAATTGTTTTTAATTATGTCAGCCATATTTGGATTAGACTCTTCTAGTTCTATTCCGATTTGCATTAGACTACGAATTGCCAAAAATGATCCCGATGCGGTTCCATAGGTAACGGTATTTAAATTATAATCTTTTAAAGGCTCATGGGGACTAGGCCTCCAGAGTATCCTTTGTAAGGATCTTTGCTCATCATTTACTTGTACCATACGGTACATTTTTTCTATATCTGCTGATAGAGCATAGTAACCGTTCCTGAACCGCAACAAGATAGAAAATAAATCTTGTTGAATAGTAGCTCCGACCATTTGAATATTATTCAGAGAGTATCCAGAGGTGGTAGTGGCTGAACCATCAAACACCACCCTTAATTTTGTCGTTAGACTCCCTTCTTTTAATACACCGTGGTGTGGTAAGTAAAAAGAAATTTCATTGTCTTTTGGAATAACAGGGGACATATGGCCCATTGTTTTATATTCAGTCATAAAATTGACATACCGATTACGTAATTGTTCATTATTTTGCAGTTTTCTTTCTAAAGAAAGGAACCGCTTTTTTGCTTGTTCACGCGATTCTCCTAATTTACTTGCAGGCTCTTTTAAAGGGATGGAAACTATAAACCTTCCATTAGAATCGCGTTTCACATTATCTACATAGTGTTTTTCACAGGCTTTTTCTTCCATTGATAAAGAACGGACATCATTAAATTGTTCAATTTCCCAAAATCGCGATAGCTGATTTTGTACATCAGACGTATCGCTTGTCTGACTTAAGTTACAATGTACGCGATTACCAAAGTTAGTTGGAATGGGACCAGAAACTAGCCAA
This sequence comes from Malachius bipustulatus, assembly GCA_910589415.1. NCBI lineage: Eukaryota > Metazoa > Arthropoda > Insecta > Coleoptera > Melyridae > Malachius > Malachius bipustulatus. The sequence continues at coordinate 44,344,551 of OU342636.1, forward strand.
CCTAATCGACTTTTCTGAAGAGTAGGTAAACCGGATCCCAACGTTACCTGACCCACACATAATAATTCCCAAAAATGGGTTGCCCCGAGTAACAGATCTATTTCGCTGGGTTTGTCAAAACCTGGATCGGCTAATTTACGATCACCAAATCCCTTCAAGTTCTTTATATTAAATTCAAAACCAGGCATTGCAGCTGTGATTTTATCTATTATCAAGCAAGATGTACTCAGTTTAAATTCCGAATGATAAGATTGAATGTCTATATCACATTTAAATCGTATCTTTGACATCGACTGACTTATTCCCAATACGGTAATATCAGTTTCACCCAAGGGTAATTTCAATTTTTTAACTAAGTCACTCGTTATAAAATTTGACTGTGAGCAAGAATCTAATAATGCTCTGGCCATATGAGCCTTTCCGCTTGAATCTATTATTTTTACACGAGCCGTTGGTAAAAGAACTTGTGTTGCATTTGAAGAAACAGCTGCTACTGTTTGAGGAATTTCTTGCGAAGAACTTTCTTCTTCTTTTTCACTATGTAAAAGTATATTGTGACGTTTCTTGCACTTACTACAAGTGTACTTCGAAGTACAGTTTCCAATAAAATGGCCTTTTTTCAAACATAAGATACACAATTTAAGAGCCTTGGCCTTTTCTTGTCTAACCTTTGTGGAGAATTTGAGAAAAGTATCGCAATTCCATATGGCATGAGAACCCTTACAAACAATACAAGGACATTGGTTAATTGTAACAAATGATTTAGTTCTTGGATTAAATTTATTTCTATCAGTATCTATATCCAAGTTTTTATTATTCTTAATTTCCAACGTTTCCAAAAAATCTGCTTTGTCTCTAAGAAAAATTTGAAGATCTTCAAAGGAAGGAAGATCATTACTGTTGACCTTTTGTTCCCATTCCCGAAGAGTAACATTATCTAACTTAGAAGTGATTAAATAAATAATCAGAGTTTCTCCTAAGTGTTTTGCCGAAGTTAAGCTATAAATTGAATTCAAATGCTTCGACATTGAGTCCAAAATTTTCCTTATTTTTGAAGAAGATTCTTTTTGGATGTGTTCCAATTGAAATAAAGATTTTACGTGATTGTGTAATAATACCTTTGTACTGTTGTATCTTTCTTTTAATCTTTCCCATGCTAACTTATAATTATCTCCACAAAAATCGATTGCTTTTATTACCTGAGCAGCGTCGCCCTCTAGACTTGCTCTCAAGTAATGATATTTTTGGATATTATCCAACTGATCATTATTATTTATTAAACTTATAAAAAGGTCTCTAAATTCGAGCCAACTCTCACTTTTACCGGAGAATTTTGGTAATTGTATTGATGGAAGTTTAATATTTTGATTTGAGTTTGAAGCAGTTGAATTATTTGAACTATGTACGGATCCTACCTCATCCTTTTCTCTATTTAAATTTGATTCGGAGGGTGCCTTCACTACCTGTGTTAAATCTGAATTTATGAGACACTCTGCTGTAGCCATAATTTCGAAATATTTATTTTCAAATTCGTTTCTATATTTTACATGCTGTGCATCAATTTCTTCACCCTCACCCTCGATTTCAATTTTAATTTGCACTTCATCAAAGTGATGAAGTAGCAATTCTGCTTCATCAAATCTTTTTCGAAGATTGATTAACTTTACTTTAGTTAAAATCTCTCCTATTGTATTTAAATCATTGACAAAATTTGTAAAATTAGTCAATTTTGTTTTAAGAACAGCGCGTTGTTTTTTAAGATTGTCCATATTTATCTATAGTTTTAATCGTCTTCTTTATTTTGTTTTATTAATAAAAATATTGTTTATTTAGAAAACGATTAAATTTGAAATAATCCAAGTAGACGAATTAAAGAACCATTTGGCAACGTCGTATTATTTCTTGGAGGAAACAGACATTCGTTTATGCAATGCAAATCCAAAGTATAATAATTATTGATTTACCCAGTCTGAAAAGCGAGATCCAGTATTATTATGATGCAACCCAATAAAAACTACCAACACCAGCTGCAGGTTCAGGGAGAACTTGCCTGTTTACATTACCTTACTGGACTGGACTGCGTGAATACACTTTGATGCACACTACACTAGCAAGTATGCATTTAAGATTGTCTGGAATATTATGCAATGTAACGCTCTTCTAACTAATGGTTAACCTGAGATATTGATTATTTTCTTACCTTTCAAATATTTAAATTTTTCTTTTTTAATTAATGAAATACGAATAACTACAAGTTGAAACCAAATTATAGGAATAACTTTATTAGGATTATTGTATCAATAAGGAAAAAAGGAGCTCACTCACCACTTTGCTTTCTTCTTCTAATGTGATGCCGCCGCCGCTTTCCAATTCCAATTATTATTATTGTTATTAGGTATTCAATATTTCATTTTGCTATTATTGTTGATTTGGATCCCAGGATTGTGGTACCATTTATTGTGCTTCTTTCAAATTATTTACCATTGAAACGTTCAACAAACACTCCGTGATTTTGAACGAATTATTTTGAGTCTCCTTCAGCTATGCGGTTCTGTAGGACCATGTTTTTGGATCGACCAAGTTTTGATTTGCTCGAACACACTTTGTTTGGCGTTGCTATTAATTTTGTTTTAAAAAACAACAACTGATTAATTTTTATTTAGTGGACTGTATGATTATATTATTGTACTAAATTTTGACGGAGTTAGTAAATGCGTAATTGAAATAAGAAACTAGATTTTTACACATTTATTGAAATTAATATCGCTGGTTACAATAAGACGTAACACCTGTTGTTTTCAAGGCTGAGAGGAGACTACTGATTCTTGCGTCGCGTTCACCCCGTTCACCCCGAACATCCGTAGGCACACGGCAGGGCAAACCAGAGGGATAAATGCAACTGCGCATGAAGAGTTATTTTTAAAGTTTGAAATTATTGTTTTCTTAACACCCTCATTTATACATAATTTTTTTTCTTTTGACAATTATATCAATAAATGAGGTTGAAAAATTCCACATGGTTTGCCCGTAGCTCTAACTATGTTCTACGACCTCCAGTCACAACGTGCCATGGTTAACTTGTACCACTCTTTTGGTATCACACCGAAACCCAAATTTAGTAACTCACCTGAGGAGACGGTATAACCAACTAGATTTGAGCGATGCATGTCTGGCGTGGTATACAGGGTGATTCTTTTAAAGCGCCCATTACAAAAAGTACGACTTCTAGTTGATCTAGGAATCTGAAATTTGGAATTTAGGCAGCATACATAATAACGAGTCGAAATGAAATATTACCAAGATGGCGGCACATTTAAAAATGGCGAAAGGAAGTGTCATCTTTGTTTTTTTAAATTGGACACCCCATACATTATTGCATTTTCAGATTGTCTGAGAAAATGTGATAACAATGGTACTTATAGTTGCAGTTTAAATTGAGTCGCCTATGAGTTATAAACAAGTGAAAATCACGATTTTCCAACTTTAAAGCCATTTCCAACAAAAACGGCTCAAGATATCTGAAAACGGTTTACATGTCCCTATCTTAACTTTTCTTCTAGTATCCTACTGCATAGTTGAAATGTTTATACAGCGTGAACAAAAATCTGATAATTTTCACCACCCTGTATAAACTTTTCAACTCCATAATAGGATACCTCTTTAAAAGTTAAAATAGGGACATGTAATCCGTTTTCTGATATCTTGAGCCGTTTTTGTTGGAAATGGTTTCAAAGTGGAAAAATTGTGATTTTCACTTGTTTATAACTCATAGCCTACTCAATTTAAACTGCAACTATAAGTACCATTGTTATCACATTTTCTCAGACAATGTGAAAATGCAATAATGTATGGGGTGTCCAATTTAAAAAAACAAAGATGACACTTCCTTTCCCCATTTTTAAATGTGCCGCCATCTTGGTAATATTTTATTTCGACTCGTTATTATGTATGTTGCCTAAATTCCAAATTTCAGATTCCTAGATCAACTAGAAGTCGTACTTTTTGTAATGGGCGCTTTAAAAGAATCACCCTGTATATCATTCAAAATTGAAACTGTCACACTGCCGGAGTCATTGGGAACGGCCAATTATAGGTACAGTGGTAAAACCAATATCACAATCATTCAAAGAAGGGATAATCTACTTACTAAGAAGTAATACTTTTGGAACGCTGTCACTGAGGAACGAAGCCTATCGTTATAACTGTTACTAGCGTGGCGAGTAGTAGAGCGTATCTCATTCACAGACAAGTCAGCTTCCCAAAGTTGAATTCGTTTCGATCTCTGCCGCTGAGGTTATTGGGCACATTATTGATCCAAAACGTTTGAAAAAAATGCACTAAGTATTCCACGGACAGCCATTTTTAACATGATGAATATCTTGGGAAGACAGATCATGATAGTTTAGGTATTTATTGTATAAATAAATGTAATAAAGGCATATAAATATGTTTGAAACCGATTAAACAAAAATATCGCGTGTAAGCAGCTTTTCTTAAGTCCACAAGTATTGTAATTAATATTTGAAAAAAAAATTTGTCTCACCTGATGAAATCCAAATAAAAAATTTTCAAATATGTAGTTTGGGTTCTATAAAGGAAAAAACATTTGCTGTTTGGATGGCACTAAACTTGTGAAACTTGACGTGAAACAAGGTGGACAGATCTAATTACTAGAAAATAGAAATGTATTTAAATCTTCTGTGGGTTATTCCTATATGTATACTTCTTGATGGTTTCTAATGAACTCCAAAAGTGATTTAAATTCTGTAGTATTTATCTTCTTGATCTTCGTCTTTTCCCACTTTTTTCTGAGTTCGAACTTTCTGAATAACCGTACCCACAATGTTTGCTCCTGGAATTCTTTTTCTGTTCATCCTTGTTCCTTTAGGTCACTCTTAGTACCAGTCGTTTATTCTGTCTAGGTCAGCCTCCAACTTTTCTTTCACGTCTTCCATCATATCTTGTATTGTCATCATTCTTATATGCATATGCACACTCAGTGTCTTAACAGGTGTGCGAACTACTAACTACTATAACCGTTCTTGTGCATCTGTTTACTAATATCTACCAACCTTGGACGCCCTTCTTATCTTTGAATTTCTGGTTTTCTCTATTCTTGTTACGCAACCATTGTCACACTAATAATAGTTTTAGGACCATTCCCTTTTTTTTTACAAACTTTGCAATCACAGAAGCTCTAATTTATCCCTCCAGCCTATATTTTTTGTGGGCTTTCTTCACATCCAATTTGCCTCTGTGATGACTATGAGCCCATGCAGCTGAAAAAATTTCAATCTTCTAAGTTTTACTCTCCGCATCTTCGTCGGCACCTACTCTGACACCTAGAAAGACACCACCACTTGGATCCTACGTAGTCTAGCTTCAGGCAAAGTAGAAGTACAATAGACAACCTTGTATAATACTTAACAGAAATTGTCGATGGCCTAAACGCACAACTAGATACTAGAGCCGTTTTTGTATGGGTACCTGATAATGAATTTACTAATAACAACTATTTATAATTTGATTACAAAACAATGCAAAAGAGTAAAAGCGACTGCTTACTTCAAGAAAACATGTAAAAAGCAATTATTAACTGCAGCGCATGACTGCAGGTAATCTACCTGCATAAGCGTGGCCGAAGCAGCATGACCCACGACCTGTGGCACGACCGTATAGTAAAGGGAACTGTATAAGTTGTAATTGTAATCTATTCCATTTGCTATACTATTTAAACTATATACTCTCATAAGGTGCCCACAGACTAGCACACAAGTGCGTCATACATGTTTGTCATACATGTGCATCGTCCATGTACGATGAGCTTTCTCAGCCACAGATCTACACACTAGCTTATCACGCAAGCAGTATCGAAGTACGCGATGAACAGTGAGGACGAATATATTTTACTGGCAGCGGCGTACGCTGTTCTAGTTAAAAAGAAAAGAAATAAATTAATTCAAAAGCCGAAAATTCGAATAAAATGGGTCAAAGATTGGCTTTTCAAACGCTCACAATATATGCATATAAATCTTCTAGAAGAACACTACGATTGGAACCAGACGATTGGCGAAATTACCTGAGGATGGATGAAGATAGTTACGTAACGCTATTAACGTTGTGTCTCCAATAATAGAAAAACAGAACACAATTTTGTATCTTGTATCGATTTTTGTAATCACTACTTTTTGTTTTCCATAGACAAGGATAACTTTTGTAAATCTCAATAAACTCTGTCAAAAAGGTTTTCGACATGTTTCTTATAAAAGCAGACATTATTGTCCGGCAGGCGAAAACAAACTAAATAGTAATAATGTTATGAATTTAATAACAGTTATCTAAAAACATTAAATTAATAATTTATCTAAATTCATTTTTTGGCAATCAACAACTTAACAATTAATTCGTTTCTATGTACAATAAAATTTGTTCTGCCTACTACATTTTGTTTCTAAAACATTAATAATAGCTCTAACAAATAATAATTCCAAAAAATTACGAGACACTGATACTAAAAATGTGTGCAAATGAAGAGTGAACACGGCCACACACCGACAATCTGTATGCAGGTTCATGCTTGCACATGCATGAATTCCGGTCAGACCAGAAAACTTGTATGACATACATGTTTGAGGGTTTTTGCCCACACACTGGCAAACATGAATGCGCAAGCGTTTACGACAAACATGTTGGACACACATGTATGCTAGTCTGTGGGCACCTATAGAGTACAAGAACGATTGCTAAAAACGTATAGGGTACGGAATTTAAGGAGAGCGTTACATTTCCTACACCGTGATGGCACGGCGTAGCCGTAGCCGTATAGGAAACGGGAAATATGCTATCCGTTATGTTCGATTATATTTGATGTTGAGATAGCACGACAAAAAAGCTGATACTTCAGAAACTACTAGATTGCATAGTAAGGGGAATACTCTTTCTAGTAGGAACTTCCTCGCAAATAGATCCCTTAGAGTTGCGACAAACTGCGTAAACTCTGAAGTCTTTAAACAAGAAACCGTGTTCCGCAAGGGTCACTTCTGAGCACCACACTCTTCATAGCCGCTATTAGAGATTTATCCACCAACATAATCCCGACCAAATGTCACGTTCTGCAAACAGCCGTAAACAGCTTAAGCGAGTGATCGAGGCAAAACGATCTCAACTTCTGGGCATCCAAAATTAAAATTATCGATTCAACCGAACGAGGGTAAATTGCATTGATTTAAATATATGCCTTAACGGAGTGCCTCTACAGACGGTAAACCAAAGTAAGATATTGGCGGTAATCTTGGATAGTGGACTCACCTAGAGACATTAGGGACAAACTTGCACATCAAAGATGACTGTCAAATTCGAATCGTCAAGATAAAATTTGGGCGAGGAAGAAGTTTTGCTCAGAACATACGGAGCACTAATCCGATCCAAGATACCAATCTATATAGCATTATGGCTGTTTAACATACTCCTCATAGATCCTTAACGTGTTTCACAACCAGGCGTTGAGAATCAATCAGCTTAGATATCTTCAAAACGAGCCCAGTCGAAAGCATTTACTTTGATATAATTAACAACCCTTGTGGGTTAAACGACAGCAGCTAATATTGACTTACGCTTCTAGGGTTACAACTCTCCTCCACCACACCGTCTACAAACTTATGAATACCCCACAACAACTACGATGCAATCATACCATACCACTTCCAGACTCTAATATGTTATCGAAGCACACACCAGAAGCACCTCCCTGGGAGTTGAAGTTGCCAACTTTCAATCTGTTCTTCTACAGATGATACAAAAAAACTGAGGTCTCCCCCCCTCTTCATCACACATGCCTTCAAAGAAATAATCAACCTAGTAGAATACGACGAGAGACGCCTCAAAAAGCTCCACTGGAGTTTGTTTGTTGTCGTTTACTCGAGGAGAGAAAACTCTCATCGCTACCAAGCAGCTACTGCGTACACACAGTAGAGCTGTAGAGTGTACTGCAAGATATGGATAACGTGGAACGAGGCCACCAAAGGATAGTCATATGCACATACTTGTTATCCTCAATCCATTCTCTAAATATTTACACGAATCACCCGATAGCACAACGCTCTCTCGAACCATATAACAAGGATTTAGCGCAAGGAACTTCAGTCACGGTCACCTGGGTCTCGTCACCTGATCATTGAAATTCAACTCTACGGTGACCTGCAGATGACAATCAAACGCAACGCGATGGAGGTATGGGAAGTACATTGGAGCGCACTAAATACAAAACTACACAAATTTACTCAAGCTCAAAAAGCCAAGATTTATGTCCAAAAGAAAAAAAGTAGTGTCATGAAGACTGCGAATTTGACACACTTCCCTAACACACAGCTACCTACTAAGAAGAGAAAATCCACCGCTTTGTGCTAACTGAGACTGATGACCATTCAACACTTATTAATTGAGTCCAAAAACTATAGGCAAGAAATTTTTATTTTTCACTTTTTTTCAGGATATTTCAGCTTTCAGCAAGGACTGAAAATTTCTCGATGTTTCTTCAGATTCTTATTGAGAATAAAACAGCGCAACTTTTCTCTACTTTAACCAAGCTGTTATCAAATGGTTTAGGTTTAGGATATAGCTGTAGTTCCCCATTAGTAGTTCTAGCCCTGATGGAGACAGCCTTGTATAGTTTGACTACGGAGCACGGGAATGGGAAAATCAGTAAATACAAAGAAACACAACACAGAGGGGGTTCTTAAAAACATCGAGTCTTCCTGGGAAATTCACTGAGAAGTTCCTGAGAACTGAGAAGTTATACACAGCCCCTTAAAATAAGATAAAAATCATATTTATCTAGTCAGTTTATTTTCAAACGAGGTTTGAAATATTGAAAGGAAATTTGACACTCAAATACTCGACACAATCAAAAAGCTGCAATAGAATCATAATTTTATTCACCTCGTATTTCTGTAAGGTTATGAACAAACTATTGTGAACTCTTCTGGACACACAGCATGCCCAGTCAAGTATGTAAGTCAATAATCACAGTTTCCACTATTCAGATTTCTAAGCTATTCTATGCAGTTTCTAACCTAATCAGTAGTCCAAGTGATGCCACTGTTTCCACTCATTGATACTTACAATGGCAAGAGGGGTTGCAAGTGGCCTTCCAGCTCGATATTGCGCCTGATGGAGTGGTGGTTTTATAGTCGCTAAATGCTGACCCCAGCCCGGCTATTCGGCAAAGTTTATATTTCCCAAAGGACCACCTGAACTTTGATCCGAATTTCCATGATGTTCTTTTAGTCGAAAAACCCGCTAGAAAAGTACATCGCTTAGTCAACAAGATGGAAAATAGAGATACTTAGGTATATAGGGAAGTGATATTCTGCGGACTATATTTGATTCAGCATTATTGCATTATGTACTTCATATATTATGTATAATGTATAATGTAAAACAAATTGTCAGTTTCTTGTAGAGAAAAATCAGTAGCAGATGAAAATTCAGGGATATAAAACCTTATTTAATTAAAAATGATATACGAGAAAATCACTGAAAATCAAATGAACAATCTTCCATTTTATGAGATATCAAAAATCACATTTTCAATTTACGCAGACGTTCAAACAACATTATGAATGTTGAAAAGGCATATTATCTGTTTGTTATGCATTGCATTGATCGAATCTAGAGAAGGCGTATTTTATTGAATGGACCCTTCTTGGAACTTCAGAGAGAGAAAATTGAGAGTCCGCTTAGAACGGGCTTCGGAATGAAATATTCAAGCAAGCGCCAATACTAATGCAATGGTCTTTATCGAAGCGAAAGGCAAAAATCAAGCTTACCTAACTGTTCTTGCAAACTATTACTAAATCTCTTCAGTGAGAGCTCTCATAAATTCTTTCTATTTCTATAAAATGAAACGTTTGTCGGTTTACATAATCATTATCTTCAGATATGCGTATTCCACCTAGGCAACTTGAGTTATAAGAAACAGAATAGAAACACACCCGCAGATACAAAATGCTAAATTCAGAATTTGTTTTAAACGTTCATTTTCTCAGCGGTAGGTAATTTGAAACTTGTAAATATGTGTGTCACAAAAATTTCAATAATGTCGATGGTTTAAAAATTCACAATGGTAAATAATTACTTCACCTATTATACTTCATCTCAAAATTATTGTTCCGATCTAAGACAGTTTTGATCGTTACTCAAAATAAACATCCAATTGTTAAATTTTCCTAATGGTGCCAGGATGACGAACTTACTTGCAACAAAACCGAACCCTTTTTCTGTTTCCAGAATGGAGTTTTGATTGTGGTCGAACCTCTTATTAGACCTTATCAACTTGGTGTTTGGGTGAAAGGTGGTGCTGAGTTGGAGCTGCTCATATTTTTATTTCAATAAAAACCACATGACACCAAAAGGTTTCCCTAAAAAAATCGCAATGAATTTAATTAAATTATAGAAGAGATTTTATTATTTATCAAGTCAAGCCAACTTTTCCGTCTTATTTACCTTTTTTCTTCCATTCTATTACACGCCTTCAAATTTATATTTCATCAACAGACTAAACCTTCTCAATGTGTCACAACACAAAAGAGTCTTTCACTCTTTTTTGCACCGCTTTAGTGACCGCATCAAATAGAAAACACTCGCCCCATAGTTTGGTTGACTCCATTGTAAAATTAGTGACCTCGGTTGAGAACAAAATGAGAGAATGGAAAAGATACATGGAAGCTCTCTTCGACGTTGTTATCGAATATCAGGAAAACTGCAGGGGATTATTCAAATAATTTTGTTTCTTCTGGTTACTCTTTACTTCAATCCCTTCAGTAAACACTGAAAGACGATTTATGGGAGTTCAAATATTTCTTCCGAACAGCGCAATAATACAGTATAATATAGTGCGGTTTGAAACGATGATTTAATCGCATAAGATTGGGAAAAGTGCCTGTAATTTCATCATTACTCATAAACATAGGTATACACTGTGTCTCTTGTATTTCTGGACATAGGGAATTCCCATGTTAAAATAAACTATTGGAAATATTGGCTCCCCTAATTATTTTACAGTAAAATGTCAAATGTAAAACTTCTTAAGGAAAAAAAGCTGCTTCTTATGCTAGAATTACATTTTCATTTGGTTCATCCGTTTTCGAAAAAATCAGGAAAAACTTAACGGTTTTTCGTAGTTTTTCAAGGTTGCTTTGCTTTTGACAGATAATGCTAAAAATTATTAATTATTGTCAATAACTGATTGTTTAAAAGTAATTCATTCATTATTAAAACTTTAAGTGGCAAAGTATTACTTTTTAAAGGAAAACTTGTTTATAAAAATGAATTATTGAAGAAAAACCATTGCACCAAAACACCATTGAAGAAAAAGTAAAATTTATTGACATTACTCTGGCAATTGCACTTAGAAATATTAGAGATTTATTATTATCTTATTAGCATTATCTGTCAAAAGCAAAGCAACCTTGAAAAACTACGAAAAACCGTTCAGTTTTTCCTGGTTTTCTTGAAAACGGATGAACCAAATGAAAATCCAATTATAGCATAAGAAGCAGCTTTTTTTCCTTAAGAAGTTTTACATTTGACGTTTTACTGTAAAATAATTAGGGGAGGCAATATTTACAATAGTTTATTTTAACATGGGAATTCCCTATGTCCAGAAATTCAAGAGACACAGTGTAGATTGCAAAAATTCGAGACATTTTTGTACAAGTAACTTTATTGTTCATAAAACATGGGGATGAGGCAATTGTAATTAAATGAATATAAAGGGATTATGGCTTTAAATCCTGTCGATTGTATATGCAAATTACGTTAGTTGATAGTTCAGTTTCATAGGAATTCAATTACCGAATTGAAGTAATTGCGAATACTCAATTGAATAATGTAAAATTACGAGGATTGATAAACTGTTAAAGCGGGAAAAACATGTTTAGCTTGGAACGAATTTTTCTCGTTTCATACGTATTTAAAAATACATAAACTGGCCCCTACAAATTTCAGTAGGCCCCTAAAATTCAAAGTGAGGACGCTTCGTTACAGATAAACATTCATATCTATACGTCTAGATTTAGTCTGTCATTTGTGTAAATTAAGTGAGCTTCAAACACTTGAAAACAAAAATATTTTTCAAATAACTCTGCAGTTCGCTACATTCCAGAACTAGAGCTGCTAGATTATCTGTTTGTTTTATGTTGTTTTCCTTTTCCCTCTTTACGGTCACTCATAAATTTCATAGCTTCCGCACAAGAGGAATGAGTGAAAATTCTCGTACCCCAGCTTCACATATCTGCACATCTATATATTCCCATAACGTAACGAAGTGTACACTGAAGACAAAAACGGGGTAATTTTTTCCCTATCAGTGCGACATGCTCGGGGACAAATTTATTGCTAACAAACAATAAAATTCCACGGATTTTGTTATTTATGTCTTACTTCTTTTACGCTGGAACCCCTGAATTGCATTGTTATTACTTGGCGTAATTTCTAACACCAACGAAAACAAAGCCTTAGCGCTACCTTTGTCTCTTATATTACAGGCATTTTATCTTCCTTGACTCTTCCTTTATAAATGGTACACCTACCTTATTACTGCTCAGGTCAGGAGCTATCAAATCTAGTATGCTTTTAGAATTGCTATTTCAATTTAGAAATTAGTAAACATTTTTATATAATGTAATAAATTAATATATTTTTTCTACTCCCAACTTTTAATATGCATATTAAATATGAATCACCAGTGCTTTAATGGGTCTCATTAAGATACAAATTTTCATTAAAGCACTGGTCAAGCTATCCAATGGCAGAGGAGCATTTGCAATCGAATCGGTTCGTTTTCGCTCACGATCGGGTCGGCAAGCCAACCGAAGTCACAGAGTTGTCATACTCACGACAAAAATTGCCTTGTGATATAAGTTCTGTATTTCTGAAAAAAAATTCTGAACGTTTATTTAATTTAGAACATAAGTAACATTCAAAGAAATTTTTCAAGATTTTATGTTACCTTAATCAATTTGATAAGTAGGTATAGTACGGCAGCCCGTTACCAAGATTTTCGCCTGATCCCGCCCGCAATTTTTTTGGTTTTTTCGGTTGATTCATGAAGTTTTGAGAAGAAAAGTTCAAGTGTACTGACTTAGGCAAGGTTGCGAAGTGGTTGAAAAACACCTGAAAATATGTAAAGATTAAGGGAATAAATAAGTTATCGCGCCCGGTCCGTTTTTTTGTTATTTTTACGAAGAATGATCATTTCAATAGGATAGATATAGTTACTGACATTTTCCGAGTTGTGAGTGGTTTTGGTTCGTTAAAAATCTAAATTTTGTGACAGTTTGGAATTAAACCTTTCGCGCCCGCTCCGTTTTCCTGATCATAGATAATTTTGAATGATTCGTTAACAGAAAAAAATAAGAACGGACGTTTTCATTGTTGCGCAAATGAAGGGTTGCATTTCAGATGTGTTTTTTTTAAAAGGCTGATCGAGTTATCCCGCCTGCTCCGTTTCCTGGTACAAATTATTTCTTGTGTCTTGAAAAGTGAGAAAAAAATATTAACGGACATTGTTATACTTGCATTGGTGTGTCAAGTCATTTTCAGTAAATCAAAAATTTTTATTTTTGATTTTTTTTTTTGTTTGCGAAATTTTGTCCCGTTTATTTATTAAACTTCATAAATACAATATAAAAATATTAAATCAAACGTCGTCTTCTGAACTGCTCTCATAAGTATCATCACTCTCTGAATCCGTGGACTCCTCGATTTCATCGTCAATTTCATCAATATCTGGAATCGAACAGAAACGAAACCTTTCAGTAAGTCTAAGGCCACCAATTTTTTTAATATATAGAGAAGGACATAAAGTACTCTGTTGAAAAAGATCACATGATCATGTCACATAACAATCACATCGCAATCACGTCGCAGATCACGTGATGATCACGTGAGAAAATTTGTCACGTGAAAAAGTATGACAAAAATTTCTGACATGAGAAAATTTCCCACATGAGAAAATTTGTCACGTGAGAATATTTCTCACGTAATCATCCAAGCCACACACCATCCCGCTGTATGTGCGCGCCGTGTACCACGAGCACGGACCATACAGAATATATAGTGCTGACTCCGTAGCATTCCCTGGAGCATTGCAGCACGGAAAACGTCCGTTCGACTCTACTTACCGTTTTTGGATGTCCTATCAATAATTTAAAATAAATTTTGAACCGGGCGCTGAAACTTTTTCAGACAATTTTTCTATACATGTTTTTTTTAAACAATGGAAATATTTCAATATCAAAAACTTCCGTTCTCTATGGATTCATGTTTTTTTGTAAATTTTTAAGATTACATGAAGAACGGAGCAGGCGGAGTAACAAAATTACCGTTTACTTTTTTACCTACTGAAATTACTCTGACGGGCTACGGCAACGTTGTACGACTTTTTCGATCAGGAAAAACTTTCTTAGTTTTAAAAAAACTATCGATTAATAGTTTACTCGATTCGGGCGCGATGACAGAAAATTTTGGTAACGGGCTGCCGTACTATATATCGTGTAAAAGATGGGAAGATAAAGTATTATATCATTCGTAGCGCTCCGTGATATAGTATTCAAAGCGGCAACGCTGCGACCCGCGTTGCGCAGGTAAACAATATCGTAATTAATGGCTGTCAGTTATTAAAATTATTAATTAATCTCAAAATCGAAGCGTAAAATTCGGAATTCGAACTTCGCATAATAAAAATTACGCAGTAGTGAGTAGTGCTCTTTAAACTTGATACTAAAACATGTCTCAGCAGAATAACCTTAGCGACAAAGAGAAAATTTGGTACCTAATATGCATAAGCAAATAGCAACCTATCTTAACCTCAATGATCTGCAATTGTACACGGGTCATTGTTAAAATATAATATATTTTTTTTATCTTTTCTATGAAATAAAAAAGGGTCGTAGAAAAAATAGTGTATGGAACTCGCAGATAATGGCTATTAATACGCTCTTATGATGGTTAAGATACGAGCCGTAGGCGAGTCATACTCGCTTCATACTCGCGTATTAATAGCCTTCATTATAAGCTCGTTGCATAATATACTAGTATTTAATTGAACTCCACCCTATTATACGTATAAAAATATAAAACTATACAGGGTAAGGCGCGAGAACCTTAGGGCATTTTTATATGGAGAAGTCCTGGGAGTAGAAGTCTAAAAATTTGTGCGTGTATAATTTCGGTTTTGACGAGTTGAACTAAAATATTCACAACCCCACACCACTTCCGGTTATACCGGAAGTTGCCATATTTTTCTTTTTTTAAATGGTACACCCTGTATAAATGGCAACTTCCGGTATAACCGGAAATGGTGAGGGGTTGTGAATATTTTAGTTCAGCTCGGCAAAATCGAAATCATACACGTACAAATTTTTAGACTCCCAGGACTTCTCCATATAAAAATGCCCTAAGGTTCTCGCGCCTCACCCTGTATGTATAGGTAACTCCAAAGAATTCTATAGTATGAAATTACACCATAATGGTTTTTTTTCTTAATACTAATTCTACAATTATTTCAAAGGTTGTTATTTATTTTATGATTTACATTTGAAATGATTTTACATTTTCAGATTGCCTGAAAAAAAGTAATAAAAATGATGTTTACAGTTCAAATTTGTAACGACCAATTTATGAGTTATAAACAAATGAAAATTGCAATTTTCCATTTTCAAAGCAGCTTAGCTTGAAAACGGGTCAAGATATCGGAAAACGGCTTACATGTCCCTATCCTAACTTTTTCTATACTACGCTAGAGTACCAAAAAAAAAAATTATTAATTTTTTTTTAATCGCTGATTTTTCATCACTTTGTATACAAATTTCATCAGCGCCATAGGATACTACGTGAAAAGTTAAGATAGGGACATGTAAGCCGTTTTCCGATATCTTGACCCGTTTTCGACCTAAGCTGCTTTGAAAATGGAAATTTGCGATTTTCATTTGTTTATAACTTATAAACCACTCGGTACAATTTTGAACTGTAAACCCCTTTTTTATTGCATTTTTTCAGACAATCTGAAAATATAATAATATACAGGGTGTCCCATTTAAAATAAGAAAGTTGATGGCAACTTCCGGTATAACCGGAAATGGTGAGGGGTTGTGAATATTTTAGTTCAGCTCGGCAAAATCGAAATCATACACGTACAAATTTTTAGACTCCCAGGACTTCTCCATATAAAAATGCCCTAAGGTTCTCGCGCCTCACCCTGTATGTATAGGTAACTCCAAAGAATTCTATAGTATGAAATTACACCATAATGGATTTTTTTCTTAATACTAATTCTACAATTATTTCAAAGGTTTTTATTTATTTTATGATTTACATTTGAAATGATTTTATGAATTAGACCACTCCTGTTGGCAGTATTTTCCTTTCTTGTTCAAATTTGTGTTTCCAATAAAAATAAAAATGATTTCAAATAGCATTTTATGTCAAATTTACCTCAATTCGGCGTAAGTTAGGTCAAAAATTTCGTTTACCTAAATTACGTAAATTTTACTTCTAATTGACGCACCGAAGACTAAAGTGAGAGTATAGGGATTACGTAAATTCGTAGACAAATTTGGTAATTTTGCCAATGAAGTTGAATGGAATGCATTTGTTAGTGAGAGAGGAAAAAAACACAATTTCACAGCAGCCTTTGATTAACATTTTTCAAAATATTTTGCCACACGGAACCGTGAGCCTGAGCGTGGATTAGGCGAAAACGGCTAGCTCAGGGGGCGAGTTGTCACCTAGCTGTCGACGCCACCTGTCGAGTCCGATTAATTATAATAAAAGAATACTTCTGGTGGCGGTGGCGTTGCTTATAATTTTTTTACTATTATTGTGTTATTGTATCTTGTATTTATGACTATTATGATGAAAAAAAAAGCAAAAAAACTCCTCTACGAAGATGGATCTGTTAAAGTCAATTGATCCGGTGGCTTCAGATGTGGGCATAGTCGGGGTGAGGCATGTCTCTGGTGGGGCGCTGGTTGTTGATTGCTCCTCTGCTGAACATGCTGATAGATTGAAGAAGATGACTAAGGAAAAGCTGTCTGATAGATATGATGTCAATGAAGTTGCTAGACTGCACCCTCGGGTCAGGATTGTGGGCCTGTCTGAGAAGCTCGACTCGGAGTCTTTGTTGCGGTATCTAACAGCCCAAAACAATACCTTGTTTAATAATGATTGTAAAGTCGATCTTGTCTCTCTAACACCAGTGAGGAATAGGACTCAGGTTTATCAGGCTGTCATTCAGGTAGATGTATCTACCTATAAGAGAGTTCTTCATGCTGGTAGGGTGGTAGTTGGATTCGATTTCTGTCCAGTTTTTGACGCTATTGACCTTATCCGTTGTTACAACTGTTGCAGTTTCCACCACGTCTCTAGAAAATGTAGGAGTGAGATAATTTGTCCTAGATGTGCTGGTAGTCATGCCGTCAAGTGCTGCACATCCACTGACTTACAATGTATTAACTGCATCAACTTTAGTAAAATTGTACCTGGGATCAGTGTTACACATGCTGCTTGGGATCACGAGTGCGAGGTCTATAGGAGGAAGTTACAGTTATTGAGGGGGGATATACTGGGTGATTCATAGCAATTATCTTGTAATCGCGTTTCCTCTGAGCCTGCTAATCCAGATAACCTATTTGGTTCAGTGAGATCCTCAATTCGAGTAAATGGATATTACCAGAATGTCAGAAGCCTGAACAATAAGTTTTTATCCTTTTTCAATAACACCATTGTGACTGAATATGATTTCATTGTCTTGAGTGAGACATGGCTCGTTTCTGACACCCAAGATGACGCTTTCGTGGACACGTCCAGATATAATGTCTACCGTAAAGATAGGAATCTTTCTGCGGTGGGGGTTTCTCGAGGGGGTGGGGTTCTGATTGCGGTAAATACAAAATTTCATTCAACCCTTGTTCCTTTAGCACGTGAGCTGTGTGTTCCATCTATTGATATTGTGTGTGTTTCTGTTAAATTTTCTCGTAGCCCCACCCTCATATTATCTGTGTACATTCCACCTAGTTTATCTTCGCATGAGTATCTGTCCTTCTGTGATTATCTCATCGATCTTGAGGCCCTTTACACCAATAACCGCGTAATAATATTAGGCGATTTCAATTGTCCTAGGCTGGCTACTATTAAAACCTCTTCAGGTGGTGCAACTGATTCCAACGTTAGACATTTATGCCAAACATTTGAAGCACTAAATCTTGTTCAGCTTAACTCTGTGAAGAACTGCAATAATTGTATTCTGGACCTCGTTCTCTCGGATTTCCCTCTGGATTCCCTTAGAGCTGAGGATCCTCTGGTTAGAGAGGATAATCACCATCCTGCTCTGGAAATTCATTTCCCATCTGACTCGGTAGATTTACCTACAAACACTAAGAACCCAAAGTCTTCTGTCCCTTCGTTCAATTTTAAACTGGCAAATTTTCAGGGCTTGTATGAACATCTCTCTGCTGTTGGTTGGAGCTCGATACTTGATGCTTGTACGGATGTTGACGCGGCGTGTGATCTGTTTTATTCAGTACTGTTTAATGCATTCGAATTATTCGTCCCCAAAACAAAACCTGCTCCTAAGTATAGATATCCACCTTGGTTTACGGATTCAATTATAGCCGACTTAAAAAGGAAAGCCTATCTTCATCGTTCTTTTAAACGGTCTGGTAACTGTAACGCTCATAGAGAATTCAAACACCTCAGGTCATCACTTAAGCGTGATATTGCACATTCGTATCAGAGCTTCATTTCCCAGACTGAAGAACACTTAGTTAGTGATCCAAAAAAATTTTGGTCGTTTGTCAATAAACGTCGAGGTCCTCCCGGCCCTCCAGATACTATGAAATGCAGTGGTAGCTCTGTAACTGGTCTTCCCAATATTCTTATGTCCTTCCGCGACTTCTTCGATCAATCACCGGTAGCTGTGAACAAAAACACGTATGTGAATACATTCTCGGCATCAAATGTTTCTACGCTTACCGTGTCATCATTTACTGAGTCTGAAGTATGCAGTGTTCTGAAAGCTTTCAAAAACTCTAAAACTACCGGTCCAGATGGCATTCCCTCTTTTCTCCTACGTGACTGTGCTTCAATATTCTCCTACCCCCTCACCAAAATTTTGAACCTTTCAATTGTTTCTGGAAGATATCCGACTCGGTGGAAACGTTCCAAGGTGATACCCGTCTTCAAGAAAGGCGACAAAACTGAGATCTGCAATTACAGGCAAATTTGTATAGCACCCAACTTTGGGAAGGCATTCGAGGAACTTTTATACAGAGTGTTATACCCGCACGTTAGATTTCTCATCTCTTCAGCTCAGCACGGTTTCATGAAAGGTCGGTCCACTATTACCAACCTGTTTACTTTCTCCCAATACGTCTCAGAGATTATCGACTGTCGTTCCCAGGTTGATGTAGTATATATGGATTTTTCTAGGGCCTTCGATAAAGTAAACCATGACTTACTTCTTTTA
The DNA here is from genome assembly GCA_910589415.1 of Malachius bipustulatus. Classification (NCBI taxonomy): domain Eukaryota; kingdom Metazoa; phylum Arthropoda; class Insecta; order Coleoptera; family Melyridae; genus Malachius; species Malachius bipustulatus. The sequence goes on from OU342636.1 coordinate 44,364,076, forward strand.
AAACTATCAAATTTCGGTTTTTCTGATGCCCTTATTAACTTTTTCACAAATTATTTATCCGACCGATCTCAATATGTTTCGTATTACGGCACTAACTCTACCGATTATCCAGTCAAGTCGGGTGTCTTTCAGGGCTCCAAATTAGGTCCGCTATTCTTCAATTTATTTATTAATGACATCGTCGATGGTCTTGAGGTCAATCATCTTCTCTATGCAGACGATTTAAAAATTTACTGTGAAGTGAAGTCGCTTGAAGATTGCCAGCGGCTCCAACGCTCCCTTGACCGTCTCAACACATGGTGCAGTAGTAACCAATTACCATTAAACACTTCTAAGTGCTATGTTATGTCCTACAGCCTTAAGTGTAATATGCTCCAAGCGTCATACTCAATTGGGGACCACTCTCTCCAGAGGATCTCTGAATTCAAAGACCTTGGTATAATATTTACTCCCAAACTCTCTTTCAATAGACATATTGAAAATACTTGCTCCTCTGCGTTTAGGGCACTAGGTTACATTATTCGTAATACTTGGGATTTTAGAAAGGTCACTACCCTCGTAACTTTATTTCATGCCTTCATTCTACCCAAGCTCGAATACGGTTCGATTATCTGGTCGCCTGTATATAGATGTCAAGTTAGTGATCTGGAGAGAGTACACCGACGTTTCCTGAAGTTTCTTCATTTTAAATTCACAGGTACTTATCCTCCTGTAGGCTTCCCGCACTCTGATCTTCTTGCTGAGTTTGACTTCAACAGTCTTGAAGCGAGACGTACGTACACCTCTGTGCGTTTCCTTTGGGGTTTGTTGAATGGACGCATTGACTCTCCTGATATCCTTTCCCAGATTTCTTTCCATGCTCCCCAAGTTACACTGAGGCAACAACATCTTCTGCGAGTTAAAACCGCAAGGACAAATACTCTTTTGTTTTCTCCTTTAAATCGCATGTGTGACATTGCTAATAGGGTTGATGGGACCCTTGATCTGTTTTCGTGTAGCGAACTTCAACTTAGACGATTTTTACTGGCGGCGTCTAGTTCTTCTAGTCCTTAGTTTGCCTTTACTTTCATTTATTATTGTTATTATTTTTTTTTTGTTGTTTCTTTTTTTAACTTAACACAGTGACCTGATATAGCCTGCCTCACCAGCTGGTGTTTGAGTAGTCACAAGTAGTCTTTCTGTTTTTTTTTAAATATTGTAAACTCTTAATTACGTTTTTTATTTCATATTGTTGTAAGTTTATATTAATTTGTGTACTTTTCCCCATCCGATATAAGCTATTGGCTTGTTGATGGGAGTATTAAATAAATAAATAAATAAATAAATAAATAAAAAAATCAAGTAAATATAAATAGTTACCACCACGGTTGCCAGCGAACAATGGTTCAAATAGATGGTTATTTTCTAATGCAAACACGGCCGCAGGGTTTTCTGCCTAACAGGGGTTGTTTAAGGTTGGCCAGAATAGATAGTAATAAAACAATCAGCTCCACGGGAGTGCCTAGTTTATATTATAACTTGAAACAAGCTACATCGACCCTTCCAGGTACGTATCGGCATATATCACGAAGGTACTATTACAAAGACTAATTTCTAGTCTACGCTAAGTCCCTAATAATCTACCCCGCGAGCAGCTGCTGTTGGTTCACACTATTAGTAACTAAAATATGAAATAAAACACTGGTGAAGTCCTGGACTCGGTGCCAATGGGGCTCCTGTGGCAGTGGAGGTAATTGACAATTAGTAAATACCTGTGCGGGCCGGGTTGCGCTCACCAACGACTGTGCGTCGGGCTCGGTCAGGCAGGGACAGCCGGTGCCAAAGACAAGATGGAGACTCTACTCTGGTGACTCCGTGCCGCAAAAGTAAATCATCAGTTTTCAACATCAGTAAATCGACAGTTACCACGTCCGAAAAGTTACCGTGGATGAACAAATACCCTGGACGAACAACCCTGCAAAGAGAACATCTGTAGCCTGCTGTCGGAGACTATAGGAAAGTTCGGCTGACACAAAGCGTGCCAGCAATATCCTTTTTGGTTAACTAAAATAAGTGTCGTAGTAAAGTGGACTGGCAATTACTCACCTCCGATGTAGAAGGAGGGCGTTTAAGGAACAATCCTTGGAGAGTTTTCTTGCCGTAATAAATTTTTATCCTTCTAAGAAGAATGACCGTACCACCAGTACCCTGCACGGTCGGCCTAGCGAAATCCAGCTTCTCCTACTCCAACACACGTTGAAACTCCCTACGAGTTTAATGTGAAGCTGGGTTTCAATAATTACTAACGACCAGAAAAGGTTTTAAAGTTCTCCTCTGAGGGGATTTTTATTTTAATAATTAAATTGTAATTTTTGTTGAATTTTTCCTCTTAGTTTCCTTTTTTTTTCTACTTTTAATCAGGGTGATTAGATAGTTCGAACTTTTTTGATAAAAAAAAAAACTGATAGTCTCCGGTCAGCAGGATCAAGATTCCTCTTGCAAAAATAAAAAGAACATTCAGTTCCCACCATTAATAATGACAATGACAAACAACACTGACAAGACAAGACCACAGAATAACAGCCACTAAAATAAATAAATCAGAAATAATAAACAAAATATAAACAAATAACATAACCCCATTGTTTTTATTTACAATAAATAAAATAAATAATAACCACCGTAACCATTATTAGAAGGTGACAAAGTATAACCGTCACACCCTCCCCTTCCTTCGAGGCAACAAAAGGTTGTGACCTCGGAGACCTGTCATGATGACAGACTACCCTGGGTCAATCGTCTCTCCGTCACAGTACGGCTTAAGGTCTTGGACATTCCAAACCCCTTTGCTCTGCCCTGTATCGTCTGTCAGTTCATATGTCCATCTCCCTAATTTTGTTTTTATGTTGTAGGGCCCTTGGTACTTTGGCGCAAGTTTGGCATTAATAGCCTGGGAGGCATCAGAAAGGATCTTGCTTCTCTTCCACACTCTGTCGCCCTCTTGGAAATGAACTGGCCGTCGTCGCAAATTATAAACTTTCCTATAACGCTCATGAGCTACGATAAGACGCTGTTTCACCTCGTTGAACATCCGCTGATAGCCCAATCGACGCTTTTCCATTAAGGATTCTAGAGTAGACGGGTCATTCAAGTTTCCTCCGGGGTCCTGGTGCTCCCGTCCGTCGCCAACATAAGGCCTACCAAAATTGATGAAGAATGGGGAATAGCCGGTCACTTCACTTCGTGCCGTTCGAATGGCACAACTGATGGCCGGTAGCTGGTCATCCCATTTTCTCTGGTTGTCCTTGACATAACACGAGATCATGGTCTTGACAGTTTTGTTGACTCGTTCACAGGGGTTAGCCCGAGGATAGTAGAGTGGGGTGTATGAAATCTCTACATGATACCTGTCGCACAACGACTTAAAAACCCTGCTCCTCATCTGCACACCATTGTCGCAGATAATGTTACGAGGCACTCCATAAACGAGAAAAACTCCAGCTTCCACATGTCGGCATAGCACCTCAGCGGTCGCTGCTCTCACAGGGAACAAGACAACATATTTAGAGAAATAGTCGCTCACTACCAGGAGATGCGTGTTCATCTTAGAAGAACGCGGCAATGGGCCGACAAAATCCAGGCTTATCGTCTGCCAGGGCCTACTGACATCATGCCCGCCTCCCATCAGACCAACCGGAGCCTTCTGTTCAGGCTTATGTGCTGCGCAAGTCTGGCAGGAACGAACATACTTCGCCACATCTGCCTGCATTTTGGGCCACGTATACTTTTCATGGAGCCTCAAATAAACTTTGTAGATTCCTAGATGTCCCGCGGTGACATCATCGTGGTGTCGAGCGATGAGCTGTCGCCTATGCGGTTTCGGTACCACCACTTTCCAATGCTCGGATGTACCCATGACATCAGGTTGCCGAAGTTTCACGTACTTATAAAGTACACCCTGCTGGATACGAAACTGAGGATACTTGCGAGGGTTGGTCTCTACCTTTTCCTTCAGTTTCTGGTACCACTGATCATCGGCGTTGGAAAAGGTCTCAACAGCTGTGTCGATGAGGTCGATCTGAGGGACACTTCTGGACAGGTAATCCGGTACTATATGATCTTTCCCTCTCCGATGAACGATTGTATAATCGTAGGGTTGCAGTCGAATAGCCCAGCGTGCTATCCGTCCCGTGGGATCCTTTTGGCGATCCAGCCAAACCAGCGAGTAATGGTCTGTGATGATCGTGAAGTGCACCCCTTCCAAATAATGTCGCAGTTTTTCCACGGCCCAGATGACCGCAAGACACTCTCGCTCTGTGGTGGTGTAACGTTGCTCCTGCCTCGTCAAGGACCTCGAGAGATAACAAATTACCTTTTCCTCACCCTCGAACAACTGAGTCAAAACGGCGCCTATCCCGTAAGCCGACGCATCCGTTTGCAAAATAAACGGCTGCCCAAAGTCCGGACAGGTCAATATCGGGGCCGAGACCAGCCGGTCCTTCAGCGCCCTAAACGCCGCTTCGCACTCATCTGTCCAGGCAAAACCAACATTTTTCTTTGTCAATCTCGTTAGAGGCGCCACAAGCGAAGAGAAGTCTGGTACGAATTTGCGGTACCAACCACAGACTCCAAGCAGTGATCGTACCTGAGACGCTGTTTTTGGAACCTCGATATTGAGAATCGCTTCCACCTTTTCTGGGTCGACGTGCAGTCCTGATGAATCGACTACATAGCCCAAATATTTGAGCGAGGGTCTGCAGAAGTTACACTTCTCTCTTTTAACGGTCAGACCCGCTTCGGTGAGGCGGTCGAACACCGTACCCAAGATTGTCAAGTGGGTCTCAAAGTCAGGGCTGATGATTATCACGTCATCGAGATAGACGAAGACATGCGGCTCCAAATCCGCTCCAAGGACACCATCGACGAGCCTGGACCAGGTTGCAGGAGCATTGGTAAGCCCGAATGGCATACGCTTAAACTGGAACAAGCCTCTCCCAGGGACAGTGAAGGCCGTATATTCGCGGCTTGACTCCTTAACACCAACCTGCCAGTAGGCGCTCCTGATGTCCATCGAACTTAGAAACTTGGCTCCGCGAAGCCTTTCAAGAATGGAGGACACATACGGGATGGGGTAAGCATCCTTCTTCGTTACTGCATTTAATGCCCTATAATCTATGCATACCCTATAACTTTTGTCCTTCTTAGGGATGAGAAGCAACGGTGAAGACCAGGGACTCTTCGAGGGCTCCACGACATCAAGCTCCAGCATCGTGTTGAGCTCTTGATCTACAATGGCCTGTTTGATGGGTGACATTGGGTAGTACCGTTGCTTAATCGGTTTAGCATCTGTCACAATTTCATGCTCCACTAAATTGGTGTATCCCAGTCCAGTGCCCATTTTTGAGAATTTTTCGTCCACGAGTTGAGTTAGTTGTTCCTCCTGTTCGGGACTAAGATTAGCATGCGCCTGGATTCCACAAATGGCCGGTCTTCCGATTCCTCCGCTCCCAAACTGCCAAACATCACTACGGAGATCCGGCACCACATCCATTGCGATCCAAAAATCAATACCCAGGATCATGGTGTGCGGCAACTCCGGTATGACCAATATGTCGATCAGGTGAATACGGTCCAGCAAACGAACAGGAGCTCTAACCACTCCTAAACAAGCACACGAGCTGCCATTCGCTACGGTAACCATTGTAGAGTTCGGCTGCAACTTCAGCCCTAGCTCTTTGAGCACATTATACCCCTTCTGACCGACAAATGTTGCGGTTGCACCAGAATCCAAAAGACCAAGCATCTTACATCCGAAGATCGATACCTCTAGATAGGGGCGACAATCTTCCTTAGAATGGGACAGAATATAATCCAGCACATGATTTATTTTGGAACTAGCCGGTTTAGCCGAACCAGAGTCACACAGCCGGCTTACTGTTGACTCGGTTTGCCGTTTCCCAAACAAGATGGACAAGTACGTGTGGTATACCCCTTGGTACCACACTTATAGCATGCTAACGTGGTCGCTTGCGGGCAGGACATTCTAACATGGCCAGGCTGTTTACATGCCCAACAGATGACGGCCTTGTTCTGAGTTTGAATCTCTGCAACAGTGGGACTACTCTGGACAGCGGCCAGCCTCTTGGGTGGTTTACTAGACGGCTGATATGCCATGCTGGGTTCTTGTAGGAGGTTCGCGTCGGTTTTTGGAGGGCAATACTGCTTTGCTCTCCATTGCGACTCCTCGACGACCCGACCAACGGAAATTAAATCGTCCATCGTGCGTATGTCCTGCAAGGCCAACGCAGTCTGGAGGTGGGGCAAAAGGTTTCTCCGCATGAGCTGGACTTGTTCGCACTCAGGTGGTGGAGCTGTGAGCTTCGCGAACATTCCCTGCATTCTTGCCACATAGAGGATCAGCTTTTCATCCTGACCCTGTGTCCGTCGCCGAATATCGTCCATGAGATTGATCTCATAATCAGGAGGTAGAAACGTATCCCTTAACCTCCTCTTGAAGTCCATCCAATCCACCAATGTGTGTTTTCGGGGTCTATACCAGAGTAAGGCATCGCCCTTCAGAAATTCTGATATAGACTGGAACAGTTCACCCGTCGTGACTCGCCTAGCTTCCGCCATCTCTTCGATGTCTTCCAAGAATGACGTCACACTACCTTTTCCACTAAAAGTTAGTCCCCATTTCCAGAAGTTGTGATGGAAACTGTGAGACCTACCTACAGGTGCAAATTCCGATCTCTGTGATGGGGGTTCAACGAAAGTGGAGGATCCCCGATACGGAAAAGAAGGCACGTCGTCAGGGACGCTTTCTATAAGGGGGGCATGCCTATCGTTCGACGATGTTGAAAATGAGACTCGTCGTGACTGAGTTGGTGGGGGAGCGTAACCTGCGCTCGGGGCGAAATGCAACAGATTCAGTTGCTGGGAAATTGAATCGGCTCGCAGGCCCTGCATGGAAGCACCCGCATGATCCGGCCTCAGATCCACCACATTGTCTGGTGGTATCCCAAAATCAATCAGATCAGCAGTAGGGACACTAGAGGTGGTTCCCGATGTCTGATCTGAACTAGCTGCCACCTGAACAGGACCGATCGCCGGCCCAGTTACCTCTGGCAACAGCAAATTTGGCTCGTCCAAAATGGAAGCCTCGGACCTACTCCTGGACGTAAGGTTAGCAATCTTCAAAGCGTCCTCGAGTGCTTCACACACTCCTGCGCAGAACGTTAAAAGATTATTCTTTTTCATCTGTAGCGCATTTGTCGGTGGCTCTATTCTATCCAACCTACCCTGCACATGAAGAAGCCTAGACTTGATCCTACGATACTCGTTGTCCCTATTCGCTGGAACAAACTCCTGAACACAACCTGTGAGTTCCTCCAACTTTGCCGAACACAACTCCAACTCCTTTTCTGGATCAAATTTATGCGATGTGACAGGTGGTAAGCCCTGCTTTTCCGACTGTTTTGCCTGTCGAAGTAAATTCCTTTTTTCTGCCACTGTCGTACCTAGTTCGCAACCTCTCACAAGCAACTCATAGGTTAGCTCGTCACCTAACAAACGATTTATCTCCATGGTCGACGATAATAGTTATGTAATATACCTTATCCCCAAATAAAATATGTACAGTTAATTGTAAATTATCCAGCAAATAAATCAATGTAAATACCTATATAAAAAAATACCAGAAAATACGAGAAGAAAAAAAAATACCTATATGTAAATAAAATGTAAATAAAATAGGTTTATGGCATGCAGTGATCTAAATTATCAATAATAATAAATGTGTTGAAATAATAATTAAATAAAATTATATTGTATTCACAAGCATATATTTAAGCAACTATACATTTATTCCCCTCCCTGGCTTCCTGAAAAGAACAAAAAAGAAAACTGAAACAACAAGGAAGAAGAAACCAGAAAGAAAAAAACACCAAACACGTAAAACAAACAAAACGGGTAATATTTACGTTGGGCGCCAAATTGCCACACGGAACCGTGAGCCTGAGCGTGGATTAGGCGAAAACGGCTAGCTCAGGGGGCGAGTTGTCACCTAGCTGTCGACGCCACCTGTCGAGTCCGATTAATTATAATAAAAGAATACTTCTGGTGGCGGTGGCGTTGCTTATAATTTTTTTACTATTATTGTGTTATTGTATCTTGTATTTATGACTATTATGATGAAAAATCAAGTAAATATAAATAGTTACCACCACGGTTGCCAGCGAACAATGGTTCAAATAGATGGTTATTTTCTAATGCAAACACGGCCGCAGGGTTTTCTGCCTAACAGGGGTTGTTTAAGGTTGGCCAGAATAGATAGTAATAAAACAATCAGCTCCACGGGAGTGCCTAGTTTATATTATAACTTGAAACAAGCTACATCGACCCTTCCAGGTACGTATCGGCATATATCACGAAGGTACTATTACAAAGACTAATTTCTAGTCTACGCTAAGTCCCTAATAATCTACCCCGCGAGCAGCTGCTGTTGGTTCACACTATTAGTAACTAAAATATGAAATAAAACACTGGTGAAGTCCTGGACTCGGTGCCAATGGGGCTCCTGTGGCAGTGGAGGTAATTGACAATTAGTAAATACCTGTGCGGGCCGGGTTGCGCTCACCAACGACTGTGCGTCGGGCTCGGTCAGGCAGGGACAGCCGGTGCCAAAGACAAGATGGAGACTCTACTCTGGTGACTCCGTGCCGCAAAAGTAAATCATCAGTTTTCAACATCAGTAAATCGACAGTTACCACGTCCGAAAAGTTACCGTGGATGAACAAATACCCTGGACGAACAACCCTGCAAAGAGAACATCTGTAGCCTGCTGTCGGAGACTATAGGAAAGTTCGGCTGACACAAAGCGTGCCAGCAATATCCTTTTTGGTTAACTAAAATAAGTGTCGTAGTAAAGTGGACTGGCAATTACTCACCTCCGATGTAGAAGGAGGGCGTTTAAGGAACAATCCTTGGAGAGTTTTCTTGCCGTAATAAATTTTTATCCTTCTAAGAAGAATGACCGTACCACCAGTACCCTGCACGGTCGGCCTAGCGAAATCCAGCTTCTCCTACTCCAACACACGTTGAAACTCCCTACGAGTTTAATGTGAAGCTGGGTTTCAATAATTACTAACGACCAGAAAAGGTTTTAAAGTTCTCCTCTGAGGGGATTTTTATTTTAATAATTAAATTGTAATTTTTGTTGAATTTTTCCTCTTAGTTTCCTTTTTTTTTCTACTTTTAATCAGGGTGATTAGATAGTTCGAACTTTTTTGATAAAAAAAAAAACTGATAGTCTCCGGTCAGCAGGATCAAGATTCCTCTTGCAAAAATAAAAAGAACATTCAGTTCCCACCATTAATAATGACAATGACAAACAACACTGACAAGACAAGACCACAGAATAACAGCCACTAAAATAAATAAATCAGAAATAATAAACAAAATATAAACAAATAACATAACCCCATTGTTTTTATTTACAATAAATAAAATAAATAATAACCACCGTAACCATTATTAGAAGGTGACAAAGTATAACCGTCACAATTTCCCAAACAAGGCCTGATCTTGAAAAAAAAGTTATTCTTTTTTATGCTAGAAAAAAAAGTATTTTATACATGGCGTTCGATTTTGGCTGCCCAGTTACAAAAAAAGCACATTTTCACACCAGCGGTAACTTTATTTTTCATTGTTATACACTTTTCAATCATCTTTCTAATCTTATACTTATTTTGTGTGAGCAAAACCAAATTATTAGTTTTAATAGATAACAATGTAGTAGAAATTATATCGGATGATCCACAAAATTTTTCATCAACTAGTTAGTGCCTTGGAAATAATGAAGCATGTCTGCCAGTCTGTCAGATAAAATGCAAACTGTTGGTATAGGTGTTCTCAAGGCACTAGTTGATGAAAAATTTTGTGGATCACACGATACAAAATATGGTGGGTTTTGTTTGATGTAATTTAAAGACACATTTCGCAATTCAATGGTAAATTTTGCCACTTGTTCCGTTCAAAGTATTTTTTTACTTTCAACTATGGTGAAATTAATTCCAACCCCAGTTTACTTATTATCGACTGTATGGTTAATATAACTTTGAAGTTAGAAATAGGTAAATTTTGTTAACTTTAAAGTGAAATTAGAGATATAGATGAGCTTGACTTTAAAGGTAAATATAGGGAAAATATTTCTTAGGCGTATACTCATTGTAGCATTGGTTATGGGCCAATGACGTTATCATGTTTTTTTTTACGGAGACTTCCTACTCGTGATACATCGTTGCGAATATTTTCAGCTAAATTGATTATTTTTCACGATAAAATGAAGAACTAATTATTTTTATTAACATTTTTGCAAGTCTCGCATTTTTATATTAAGTTATGGCATGTGAAACTTTCTATTGTTTTACTTACACCACGTGCAAAAATTCAAAAAAATGTTGTAAATTATAAAAACGCAGTAACTTTTTCGAGTTTATGAATATGTGTAAGTATAAATCATGATCTCATTTTGAAAAATAATTTTTTCTTTTTCTTTTATGTACACCTATTTATCGACTGAGTGAAATTGTCAATGTAAAGTAATTTCAAAGAGTCGTGGTACCTATATCTTATCAATAATTGTTTTTATGATTCACTTTTATAGCAATTTGTAATTGCTTTTGGAGAATATTAGTATTTTTGAAGTAAGTAATTAAGTATAGAAAATACCATTTAAGTTTGTCTCATTCAAGTGAGAAATTGCACAATATAAAGTAAGGTATGACAAAGTAAATGTAGGAAGTTTGGGACTGTACAAATAAATTCAAACTGTTTGACTACATCCAGTCTGCCTATGCAAATTTGGCTTAAGCTTAAACCAACTTACATACATCTGGAAAGCTCACAGAATATTCAAACTAAACTTTATAATCACCGTAGGTGAGCCGCGAATCGTGCAGTTATTCTGTACTAATAACATCTGTTTCACATTTTTCATTACTTAACGAAATTAATTGAAGTAAATACCTAGGCCATATTACCTAAAAAGAGTAGGTATACCTACTTAATTGCTAGAGAAGTCAATAGAGAAACCAATAACTAGAGAAGTCGTTTCGGTTTTCTTTTTAGTGAACCGATAGTGTAATTATGTGATGTCAAAGAAAGTGTAAACTCAATAATTGAAAGTGTGTTCACAAATTAATTTTATTTATTTTAAATGTCTTATTTCCAATTTAATAACATTTAAAAAAATGGTATTCAGTATTAAATTATATGAAACACTTCGCAATTATAATAAATCGCATTCGCTTTCATGAGTTCAATAGTTCATAACACCGCTTCACCTGTCACTGACATAAGACTGTATTACGGCCGTGTGCCGGCCCTCATTTCGGTAACATTAAATGCCCACTCGCCTCGGATACGTCAACTGGAGACGACACCATGTATAGCTCGACACATGTAATTTCATTTACAGAATCGTTCATTCAAGTTACTGTCGATACAAGTCCGTAATGCGGTGCGGTAATCTGTGTCCTAGCCTTTTTACAGTGAGGACGTTTATAACCCCCCCCCCTCTCCCGACCTTAAAATTTTAACCGCGAATGAACTAGAACTTAGAAACAAAAACTAAATCAAATGCCGTGAATTTTACTTCTTTTTGACGTGAAACTAATTTGTCAAATTTCAAAGATGAAGTTGCAGTCGTTGTCAATTTCAATTTTTTAAAGGCATAATGAGGGTCACCTCATTTTAAAGGTATTTAAATTATCCGCACAAAAATTATGTTGGTTCTCAATTTTGACAATCTTTGAGGCGGTGAGGACGCTTATAGTGCCCCTCCCCCTTAATTTTTTACTCGAAAGAGATAGAACTTTGGTAAAAAAAACCTGAATCAAATTCATTGATTTTACTACTTTTTGTGATAAAACTGATCTGTCAAATGTCAAAGATGACGTCGCAGTCACTATATCAACTTCAAAATTTTGAAATTTTGAGGGGTGTAGGGGGGTCAAGTGAGACACATTTTAAAGGTATATAAATTATCTACACAAAAATTATGTTAGTTTTCAATTATGTTAGTTTGATATTCTTTTGTCGATGACGTTTATAGTTCTCCCCACCCTCTTTGAATTCTAAACCGACTAGTCAAAAATTTAAATATAACAGTTTTTGTTTAGATAATTGAAATACATTTAAATGAGGTCGCACACGACCTCCCTCCTCGAAATTTTGAAGTTGACAGTGTCATGAAATTTTGAAGACACTGAAACGTACTATTTAACCCTTAGGCCCGTATTCATCAATAAATATAACCCCTGGGGTTATATTTTGGAACATGTCATTGGTTCAAAATTCGTAGCGTTCGTAGGGATTGAGCATTAGACCAATCAGCTGTCAGAAAATTCAAAATTTAACCCCAGGATTATATTTTGAAGTTTGATGAATACGGACATTAGAGGGGAAAAATAGTCGCTGAGAGCATGAGACAAGAAAAACAAGGGTCGTAGGTTGAGTCGCTAGTCCAAGAGGGTCAACAATAACAAGTAGGTCAGTAGAACAACAGGTACTCTTTATTAAAATAAATCACAGTTATTATCACAAATTATTAACTTGAGCACGGTTAACAACAATAAGGAGCAAGAGCGTGTAGAATCTGAATGAACTGATCGGTTAAAACTTGTTAGGCAAAGGCACTTAGCTTCGTAGGGTCTTCGGGCGAGGGTGAAGGCTTAGCTGGTGGTAAACTTGGTTTCAGGTACAACCCCTGTGCTGCCTTCTTGTTAGAAGAAGAACCTTGCTTCCATGAAATAGTTGGTTCCGGGGAAAAAGTTGCCTCCAGGTACAAATGTGCCTCCCGGGGAAAAATGTGCCTCCAGGTAAAAAATTGTCTCCAGGTAAAAAGCAATCCGTAGGAAAAAGCTGTAATTTCATGTGTATCAGAAACACTCTTGCATTAATAAATGGTCCGATCGAGTCTGCTTGCCGAGGGTACATAGAATTATTCCCGTCCTCAAGATAGGTTGGGATAAAAAATGACTGACAAAATTTTACATGCGAACGAACTCGATCGGCTTAAAAGCTATGATTAAAATTAGCATACGGTATTAAGAAAAATAAATATGATCGGTATAATTCTAGCACAATTAATAACATCATTTTACGACACTTACCAAGCCAAAAACGTGGGCGATGTTTATAATAATTAACGTGAAAGTTCCCGACGCCATTTCAGGAAACTTCAGGTGTTTTGCGGAACCGACCTTCCTTTAGCGAATTCCAGGAGAGAAAGAAAGGTGAAAACGCAGGTATGATGAGGAAACGCACCTCATTGCAACTTGACAGTCGATGTTACGAAAATCGAGGCTTCCAGTCGGCCGAGTTGCATTGCACTAAACGCCACTATCACCCACTCACTGCGCGCGCCCGCCGTTGTCTCTGTTTTACCGGCATCTAGCCGGTACGTACGAAATGTACGTTATCTGATTCGGATAAAAAAAAAAGGGGGAAGGGTTACTGTAAACGTCCTCACTGATACAAAGACTGTCAAAATTGACAACTAACAAAACTTGTCTGCGAATATTTTAAATAGGTACCTTTAGAATGAGGTCTCACATGACCCCCTATGGCTTTTAAAAAATTGAAGTTGATTGCGACTGCAACGCCACCTTAGACATTTAACAGAAATGTCAAACGTCAAAAAGTAGTAAAAAAAAGTAGTTTTTGTTTCAATGCTGTAGCTTATTTGTTTAAAAATTAAAGGTCAGGGGGACTAGGAACGTCTTCACTATATAGTGAGAACGTTGATAGTCCCCCCCTCTTTAAATTTTGAGCCAAATGATAGGAAAAAAACTTTGATAAAAAAGTAAATTAAATGGTATGGAATTTTAAGGGAATTGGGGAGTTTCAATTTCGACAGTGTATGTGTCAATGAAGACGTCACTTTATAATGTATAGTAACGTCTGCAACGTCAATTTTAAAACTTTTTTTGGCAAATCGACATCAGGTCAAAATGTTGAATTTGCCCAAAGATCGTACTTGTTTTTTTTTCTGACGCTCACTTATACACTTTTTTCTTACCAAATGGTAAACATCAATCATCTTCTCACGCAGCTTATCTGCATACTAACTGACTTCTATTGGTGCTTCGCTGGGCATTATTTTGAACCGGATGCTTTTAAACATTATGTCACAGGGCAGTCGAATCTTTTGACGAAAAAGATCCTTCAACAGGTGATTAATATTATGTTTGTTTAAATCTCTTTGTTGTGCAGTTTAATCTTTCCAAGATTCCATTCCACTTGGATGTCTGCCATATACAGTTGTTAGGCCTTTGGTCAAGCGCTATGGTGTCATAAAGTGGTGCTAGGGTAAGGGTACCATTAACTTTTCTGTCAACACCCTCCCTCAATCGTCTAATGGAGACAATTGAAGAGACACGCAGTCAGATTCATTTAACATTTTTTATTGTTTACTGTTCTGCTGACTGAGCAGAATTTTCCTGGCTTCTTGAGATCGCGGTTTTCTCCCTCGATTTAAATCGAGGAGACAGCTATTCATACGTAGCAGCTACGCTGCCAATGACTAGTATGACCATAACGGAAACCGTGATTTTGTTTAGGAATTTTGGACTAAATAGTCTTAACCTGCACTAAATTGTGTAGAGTTAGTTCCTACAGTGGCCACCGTATCGACGGTACGACGGTTCGAGGTTGAGAACATGATTACGTCTGGGCTGGGGTGGTCTGGAGGAAAGAAGTGCAATAATTATTTTGGGGGCTTTGTCCTGACTGTTTTAACCATTTCAATCGGCATGCACAGAATCGTCGTAGGCTGGCGGATTATTGACTATAATTTCGACCTGATTCTCGACCGTCTACCCTTTACCATCTCCTTTTCTAATATGTTGTTCTACTTTTTCTATAGGTACATGATAGTTCACTGTTACACTTTTGCAACTTTACACAAGCATCCCTATCTGCCTCGGATTTTGACAAGTAAATCAGTCGCATAGGGAATTAAATTCTTCTTATTTTTCGCTCATTTTCTTACTTTTTTCTCATTAGTTCTTGTTTTCCTGTGCCTTCCTATCTGCTTTTAATTATCATTCAGGCATTTCACCATTTTAATCAACAATGTCAAAAAATTACCTTTCAATTTACGTTTAGATATTATAATGAAACCTAATGTCGATTGTAATTGCATATTGATATGTCCAGTCATTCCCGGAATGATTCATAACGGAAATTTATTTATTATCCTCAGAGAGATATAAAACTACTATAAAAGCGCATATTTAACTACAGATGCCGCTTGAATGTTAAACGGTTTTATTAACCAAACAAAGGACTCTGTCCCAGGGGTCTGACATTTAAATTCCCATTACGTCTAGATAATATTCAGGTGAATAGGCACAGCCTACTCGTATATCATGTAAGCCGCTTTGACTGGTAGGTATCTGGTTGGCATTTATTCGGTATCTTGTACCTACCTATTATTCGAAAGACCAGACTCAAAAACAAGGATGTCTGCGATTTGTAATAGAATATAGTCCTTGGCCCACTCCCATTATTATTATTGTTATCAGCAACATCCTAGCAGTGATGTTAACAAATCATGTCTTTTATATAAGACATGATATAATAATAATAAAAATAAGAATAATTATTGTTAATAATGAGAAATTTTTTAAGTAAATCATCCCTAATTCCTAATTATAAATTTAAGTACTTAATAATTATAATATCTATATGAGATTCAAATCAGACTATTTGTTTTTCTAATTCCCAACTACCGTGAACCTAAATAATGTATCTAAATGTATCTACATTTTAATGATTCGGTCTGCATGTATAACCTAATCTGAGTCCCATCTAATCAGTGGTCAGAGCTCGTGCTGAATTTCCATTCGTTACCTCTCCCGCCAGCACTCCAACACTGATAGTCTGTGAATCATGCTAATGACAATGACGCATCCAGATCTGCAGGGAATCACACGAGGGGAGCACTAGGGGTACACATTTTTCAACTAATAATCTAATTTTACAAATATCACTTCCAAATTTAGTTCACTCAACGCGCTTAAAATTATTTTGAAGTTTTAAGTGATTCGCAAATTTCGCAAACGAGAATAAAATCCACATGCATTTACCATTCGTGTAAGGTATTCATATTTTCCGTCTTAGCAGCAACTTCAGGGTGAGCTGTCTAGTTTGTGTCATTCCTATTCCGGCAACATTGTCAATGAAACGACAATCTTTTTTCGTAGTACAGGCACCCGACAGCAGTAAAATGCATCCCGACGCTCGTCTTCCTGTTTTTATGGCACATAAAAGGCGTGGATGCACTTCGACAAGCGACCCATAGATTTAGTGATGGTGATGCGGTTTATCCATTGAAGATCTGGAAACGTTATTGAGAAAGTTACTGAGAAGAAGAACGGTTACCTAAAACTTAAAAGGAAAACTTAGAATTAACGACTTCCTTAAAAACATGTAATGAAAACTTATCAATCATATGATAAGTTCAGACCTCGGTTCAGACACATCATACCTGCTACATATAGTGGCGGATCAAGAACAGCCAGATTATTTGAGCTGTTTGGGCTGTTTTATGTTCTAGTTGGTGAGTACTCTTATCAATAGTACATCAAGAATTTATTTTGAAAATATTTATTGTTTATATGTATTGTTATGACCTAGGAGCGCGGCTGATGGCGTCAGTCGGTCGAAGGAGGTGTGGCGAGGAGCAGTTGCATCATCGCTAGGGTAGCGGCCACAGGGCGGCGGAGTTCTATACATCTCTACCATGCTTCTGTTCTAATACTATTGTGACGTTCATAAAGAAATTCTCGATTATAAAAGGAAAAGTTCGAGAACTAACTAACTTCCAAGAATAGACTATCAGGATGTTTGGAAGCTATAGTCCTGACTAGAATGTTCCATAAATAGAACATTCGGACTCCTGAAAGACATTCGGGAGTTAGTAGCTCTGGGAACCATTCCAGAAGAACATGAAGTCAGCGATTAAATAAAAACATTCAGTGAACTATGGCTTCCAAATTAGTACCGGCAACCCACAGAAGGAAAAACCGTACCTAACTATACTTATATTGCGTCGATATCTAAGATAAACGTAATATCTCGGAAACGTAAGAAATACGAGGTCTTAGCCTTCTAAAAGTACACGATACCTCCGGATTATCTGAATAGATTTTGTTTTCGTTCTGTTGTAGATACATTTATGCAATTTCTGTCGTCTTTAATAATTATGTAAGTATAGTAGATTTAATGTAACATGGAACTTGCATTTTTACATCCCTATCACGTCGATAAATCCGTTACTTCATCCACTTACTTCTTATTGATCTGTGAACACCGATGGTTAATTGAAACTAAGATACTCGTATGAAACTTTTAAGAGCTTTGGAAGCTTACGGGTCATCTGGATCCTATAGTAGGTTGCATAATCCCAGCACTTGATGAATTATGGAAAATATCCGTGTACTCAGTTATTTATATCTTATATCCCAGGCTTAGGCTCTTTTTACAAACGTTCTTGAAATAAAAGCTGGATTTGTTATTTCGGAATTGCATGCAGACGGGGATAGTAGGACGTAGACGAGTAAAATGTTGTGTATCTTTGAATGAGCAAAAAAAAATATATTGTTTTACAAAATAATTTTGGAAAGTAAAATATTGGACAATGATAACAAATATACAAAAAGAAATACATTAATTTATTAATAAATGTTTTACTAAAAGAACCAATATTTAAAATCTTTTCAAGAAATATGACATCACTTTTTCACCTTTTATAATTTTTCCCTTCACAGAAAAAGACGACAAATTCTTTATCTCGGATATATTTTTATCAAAACTAGAACTTAGATATGATAGAAATGGCAGAGATGTATATCCTTGTCAATTTCTCTAATATGTAACTTTTACCGAGAAATTGAGCTATAATAACTGCCGTTGCTGGGGTTTTTAGTTTTCCATTTGACGGAGAAAAATCAATCCTATCCCGTCTTCGTAAAAGCTCGCCTTGTCAGGGCCCAGAACAGCCACCCTAATTTTTTGAAATTCAGAATTATTCAGGATATTATTTCACGATATTCATGTGTTGTAATTTTCGATTTTGGGCTATAAAAACTGCCTTTCGTGCCTCGCTAGGGTTTTGATTTTTCCACACGAAGGAGAAAGAGCAACCCTATCACGCCCCCATGAAAACTCGTTGTGTCCGGGCCCTGAAGGGCCGCCATTAATTTTTCAGATTTCAAGCTTTAAAAGTGATCTTGAACTAAAATAACTGCCAATTATAAGTTTAAAAAAAAAGGAGGAAGCATCGGTCTTAACTATGTAGGTAAGACAAAGTCGCTCCACTCCGGTAACACGGGATTTCGAGCATTACTCATTCACCCAGCCTCAAGTATGCCATTTAAATTTAAACGTTCGGTCGCTTGTTTTATTTTTCACATACATTCAAAAAATAACACGAGCCGGTGAGTTCCGAACTCACGACCTTAGGCTCGGTAGGCAGCGGACTGAACCGCTAGGCTACGCGAGTCTTCATCAATTATAAGTTTCTACGATTTTTTTTGCATGCAAATATTCTCACATGACTTCATTAAGTGGCATTCCATTGTCGTTCAAGAAATAATTACAAATTAAGTAATGAAATTATCATCTTTCCCGAGCCGGATGTCTAGCCACTCGCGTCGCTAACTTTTCGTCGTTAACTTCATCCGAGTAAGAATTAGTCAGGTCAATAAATGCCGCGCTGCTTATGGAATCTTAGAAAGGGTTAACATTAAACCGTTTATGGTGTGTCCCTTACTGTGAGGGTTTTATTAATTTCTTTGTATAGTATACTTTAGTCCCCATTATTACAATACTAAACTATCTAATATCTATTTAACTTTGCATTTCATTATTTTATAAATGATTCAGTAAAATGTTTATTATTCTTTCTAAATTTGCATAAAATATATCCGGATATATTACGTAGGTATATAAAGCGAATTTCTTTGATTTGTATTGAATTTTAAACGCTAATTTGAATTTTTTACTATTTGAACAATAACTATAACTGCTCAACGACCAGGTATTGTTTGTAACCTTACAGGTTCAGGCAATTCGATGAAAACATTTATTAATGAGCGTTTTCTAGCTCTAGGTGTTGTTGGTGAAGCAATAGGAGAAATATGCCTCGCGTTATTCCTTTCATCGTAATCCTGCGGCGCTATATAATCTTAAAAGAAGATTAGCACAGCGGATATAAGAGAAACCGGGCCAAATGATTTTATTGATGCCAATAAATAGTCTTGAACTTTTAAAACTCCCAATAATTTGGTAATTAGGCGCCTTAAAAATCAAATAACGACCATAATTTTATAATGCATGTTGCGAAACGATTAATGTTAAAAAAATCATGATTTACCAACAACCCATTTCATGCATGCAAGTACCTACCTAGATAATATTAATAGCAGTAAATTATTTGTTGCATGGATTTGTCATTTTATCAACTTAACACACTGTTTTTCTTCCTAAAGAAGTCCGGTTTATTCTAGTTGTTGTCACTTGTTTTAACAAAATTAATCATATTATCTCCTTATGGTAGCCATGCTGAAGAAAACAGTAATGAATATGTAGAATCCCCAATCTACAGTGAATGCTGTACTATCCGTGTCCGCCAATTCTCGATCAGCCTATAGATGCGATGTTGATTCTGACAATCAATATAGGTAAGTTAACAATGTTAAAATAAAAGTAACGATGACGTATATCTCTAAAAGAAAACTGTGTTCAAAAATTCCCGGAAAATTCTCGTATCAATTATTTCAATTACCTACGACATACCTAATCCAATACTGACTAGATTAAAATCATGAAAACCCTTTTCGATTGTCAAATTTTCTAGACAGAGTATTTTTATCATGATGATTTTGCCGCAATCAATGAAGCAGTTCCTGAAGTTATAACTTGGATTAAAAATCTAAAGGTGCCTATCCACCAAAGCAACATAGAGCAACTTTTTATTTGTGTATGTCGCCACAAGTTCCATGCAATATGTAGAAACATAAAGCAACATAGATAAACATTTCATCTCCACCATCAGAGCAACAAGAAAAGCAAAAAATGTTTCAACTGGTTGCTGTTGACCGAGTAAATGAAACAGAGTGTATCCATCAAAGGAACAAAGTTTCTCTCCCACAATTCTGGTTCGACCCCCGGAAACCGACCTTTTAAATTCAGAGAGAATTCTGCAGGTAAGGTGTAGTCGAAAAGCAAAAACAAAAAAAAATCATAATTTTTTTTCTGAACGTGGCCAAACAAAATTATTGGGTGTTCAAAAACGATGGTCGATGCTTTACTGGCTCACTTCACGAAGCTGTTTTTGTAGACTTAGTGTTGAACGATAGTGACTTCAAAATTTAAATTTTGATATTTTTACATAGCTAGGTATCACCAAAGACTGATTAGAACTTAATGAACAGGTCAGGTGTAATGACCAAGTTAGTTTCACGCTGGAACGGTTAATAGCAATGGCCTGATATTATTTTAGGATACTTATCTGTTAATGTTGACAACGGCCTTGGAAACAGGGATATGAAAATGTAAAATGGACGACGTAAAAAGTTTTATAGAGATATTAAAAGATGAAAAAATTATATGATTTATATATCATAAAATTGTACTGAATACATTCGAGACAGAGTTGGATATTTGGGAATAGCGAAAACCCTTTAAAAATAAATTACTTTGAATAAATTGAAAGAAAGATTCAGATTGTCATGCAGGAGTTGTGTTTGTGACAGATGAAATATTTGAACAATATTCAATTTAAAAGTTCTTATCAATTTCAATTTTAAGACCGAAGTTTTATGACGCACGAGCTCACTGCTAAATGTTATATGCGAGTTATGCGAGGTCTCTAACCATAATTTTAATATAACTTTTTTTACTCACAATCTTTACTATTATGTACTTAAAATACGAATAATAATAACTCTGTGATTTTAATTCTGGCTTAAACGTTCTTATGAAATTAATCTTCGAGTCAAGTAAACCATGAAGTTATAAAGATATTACCCACTCATAAAAAAACTATTAATTGCTGACGAGTTACGATTAGAACATTATATCATCTAATAAGAAATAAAGACAGGTTTTGCGTTTGAGTTGCCAAAAATCTGTGGCTGATGGAGCGAGCGTTCCAATGCCAAAAAAATATCACATCAAATATCACAAGAAATAAAGACTTGGAATACAATAAGTTTCAAGATACTATTAAGATTAAAATAAGAATTATCATAAATTTATTGTACTGTTAGATTGAGCTTAGTGAAGTTGGTACCCCTATAATTGTCCGAATCGTTTGTTCACGATTTATCCACGTTTGTCCACCCGAAATTTTCGTTTGTCATCTCCTCCCCCCCTCAAAGAAAAGAAAAAAGTTATGACTAAATTAAAAAATTGACAAAAACACAAATTGTGAATCATTTAAGTTTGTCCACGATTTTCCCGTATTTGTTCATCCGAAATTTTGGTTTGTCAATTTTTTCAACATTTTCACATTCCCAGTGTACCTTGACTCTTGTTCTTGTAAAATAGATTTCTCTTATTCCACAAAATGTTTCGCTTTGGAACGATGGAAATCAAAACTTACTGTAGAGTTTCAGATAACAATTTTCGAGTTAACTCATGGGTTTTATGCATGCAGAGAAACTATAGCTTTCTTATAACAATTTTAATTGATAGCAAATTATTTTGCGTCTTCTCCGTCACGCATCATGGAATCAACTGGCATTTATTTTTATTTATAAAACTGTCATCAGTAGTTAATGTATTGTTTCGTAGGTACGTTCAGGAGGACGCGATTACATATAAAGTTTAACATTACATAAATTCGAACATATTGCCCGCCTTGAAATCTCATCAAGAGTTTCAACTTAAATACATTTTGTACATACAGGGTGTTGATTTTCAAAGCGGGCCATAGGGGATTAGCATTGCGAAAGTGGTTTTTGAGGATTCCTGCTCGCCGTTTAAACTGACAGAAATGGTTTTGGTATCAAAATGAAGCTAAAATTATTGCGCATAACGCTTGACATCAGAAATTAATTTAATTTCACGTTGTTTTGTAAAATTCTTCAGTAAAAATTCAAGTAATTGTTAATGTTTAATCACAAAATAGCATGCCTTGCCTAAATAATAATGACGTTTCTACGTTTTGACAATCCAATAATAAAACTTTATAAGTCAGTAGGTAATAATAAAGTTTTTGATACTTTTTTTGATTTTTTTGAAATTTTGATACCAAAACCATTTCTGTCGGTTTAAACGGCGAGCAGGAATTCTCAAAAACCACTTTCGCAATGCTAATACCCTATGGCCCGCTTTGAAAATCAACACCCTGTATATAGATACATGCAGGCACAGTAATAAATTAACTCATATTTCGTAGTAAATTAAATCAAAACAGTGTTAACAGTATAAATGAAAGATTATAACAAGTTTATAGATTGAATAAAATTATTTCTTTACTCATTGTCCTCAATAGGTAAAACACACACTTTAACGACAGGTCTCTTAAGTTCCCCATGGGAACATTTCACTGTCACTACTCCTGATTACATCATCTTTTCCAGGATGAATCTGACTTATACGACCCAGTAACCAACGAGATGGAGGTATGTTGTCTTCTTTGATGAGTACCACTTGTCCTACTTTTAGATTTGAAACACCTTTTTGCTTCCATTTTGAACGTTGTTGAAGTTCATGTATGTATTCCTTCGACCATTGTCGCCAAAAAGTTTGTATCACATGTTGTAGGTGTTCAAGTCGACTTAAGCGGTTGACGGGTAGATCAACAAAATTTGGCTCAGGCATATGGGAATAGGATCGTCCGACGAGGAAATGGGATGGAGTCAACGCTTCAATATCGTTTGCATCGTTTGATAAGGCTGTCAGAGGCCGCGAATTCAAGATTGATTCAATTTGATAGAGAATGGTACAAAAATCTTCATATACTAGCGGTAATTTTGATAATACTCGCTTCAGATGATTTTTTGTGCTTTTAACGCTTGCCTCCCATAGACCTCCAAAGTGAGGAGCATTTATAATAATAATAATAATAATAATAATATTTATTGTCCATCAAAAGTTTACAGAGTAATACCATTTGAGCTATGCAATATCCTACAGAACAATAAACAGTAGTAAATTAGTATATGTGTTCACTGTTTTTTTCTTTTAAAGGTACAGATAACTGGAACAACGGTAAAAGAAAATTACTTGTGCACCGCTGTCCCAGCATCATATTATAGTTGGAACACATTTCATAATTACAAACAAATTAAAATCAACAAATCCAAATCTACATTATGCACAGTGCAAGTTTCTGTTAAAATAATTACGTCAAGTTCAAACTTAAAACTAGACAAGTGCACGCTGAGGTAGTCCATGTTTTTCGATATACTTCGTATGTTTTGATGTATCAAGCTAATAATACTAACATTTGACAACAATCCCCTTGCAATTTCCACATCCTGAACATTGAGTACCTCATGCGTCTCAAAATTTATGTAATTACAATCACGAATTAAAGGATCCATCCTTCCTCAATTATACAGCCTATAATACGCTCAAAAAACAACACCAACAACAAAAAATAATCGAAATCAAGATTAGACAATGGCAACATGTTTACTCGCAATTCAGATGACATAAAAAAATATATAAACTTGAATAATATTTAACTGAGCAGCGATTATTTTTCACTTGTCTTTCCAGCTCCAGTAACTCCTACCGGTAATGCACCCTTGCTGAATTCTCTTGCTCCCTTCCTATTTTTTTCCTGCGAATTACTCCTTGTTAACATACCAACATCAGACCGACCCAAATGTAGCTTTCTGTTCTCGTTTTCCTGCTTTCTTCCAAGAACCTGAACTCCGTGATCACGTTGATTATTCCCCTTCACGTCGATTGGTACATTAGGGGCTGTGTCAATATTATTATGCTCCTGCTTCGAAGGTCTATTGCCTATGGAATTGCCAACAACAGCGATTTTGACCGTCTTCAAATCTTCAACACTATTCCTAACTCCATCAACTATCAAAAATTGGCCTCTGATATATGCACTACACTTCCTTTCTCTTGCCAATTTTAGATGATTTCTCAGTAGTTTTTGCTCCTCTATTTCCTCTAGTGTTAAGTCTTCCTGTATTAAAATTTTCGTTCCTTTCAGGTTCTTAGATCTCTTCAGAATTTCTATTTTATTTAAATAAGAGACAAGTTCAATCTTTATGATTTGTTTAGTTTTCCCAATCAGGTATATGTTGTTGATCTGTTCACGTCCTAGTTGAATGTCTAGTCTATCACTCAATAAATTCTGGATAACCTCTATAAGGCCCAAATGTGACCTGTCTTGAATATTTTCAACACCACGAATAACTATGTTATTCTTCCTATTATTCTTGTCTATCTTTCTAATAGAGCTCTCCTGCTTAACCTGACTTCTTTCGACAATATCAACACGATCCGAAACCTTTACCAAATTTTCATTAAGACGGGTAAATAGAGTATTACTATTTTCAATAAGATCTTTTTTGACTTCTTTTATGGCCCTATAGATATCTCCAATAGTAAGATCTGCTGTCTCATAATTTGGTGGAATAAAATGCCATTGAATACTTTCATCTGACAATATGTCAATAATGGATGAATTATATGTTTTCAAAAACTTTCCTAAATGTGACATTTCATTGCGAGCGCCCACAAAGTTTGTTCCGTTGTCACTGTAAATATGAGACGGCCTGCCTCTGCGTGCAATGAAACGTCTAAGAGCAGCAATGAATGATTCTGTGTTTAAACTAGTTACTAATTCTAAGTGGATCTCTTTTGTAGCCATAGTGGTACGTTTGGTAATATGTTGTTTATTTTGATATTAGAAGAAAAATAACAAAACGTATCTTCATGGGGATTCCAGGAGACTCCTAGAGGTTTCTTGATTTTGTCTCCCAGAGGGATTATCTCTTCTGGTGTATATGTTACGGGTAAAGTTGGATAAGCGAGTAAACCTAGGTTTACCCGGGTAAACTGCGTAATACCCAAGACTCTTGGGTAAAGTCCAAAATATATTTGGAATTGTACACGTTTCGGGCTTTACCCGGGTAAACCGCGTTCTATCCGTTTTCCCTTGGCTAAAGTTGGGTGTAGGATTTTATTATTTCGTCATCTTTCACCACGCCCCCGCCACGTGCAGTTCGAAAATGGCAACCGAAGAGAGTGGAAGCTCTCGTTTAAAACAGCGTTTCTATGAAGTTTTCGATGAGTTGGTGTCTTCTAAAAGTGCAAACAGTTTTTATTTAAATAATGAACAATACCAAGAAATGCTGGAGTCAGTTAAGTTAGCAAAAAATGCTAAAACCAAGTCCACTCTACAATATCGACGTTTGAAGAGGTTTTACATAATATGTTCTGTTCGAGCAGGAGTTCGCGAACCATGTCATTTCATTGAAGAGTTATGTTCTATGCATGTGGAATGGCCTTAAAGTAGTACATGACAAACCACGTCATAGTCAGTCACAAGGCAACGTGGAAAGAGCAAATGAAGATATACAAACTATGCTCATGATGACGTGGATGGACGATGAAAACTGCAGGCGATGGTCAGAAGTCTGCGATTTGTCCAATTATTAATGAAAAACAGGCATACCACGATGGAATAAAGGAGCTCCTAACACCGCCATGTTTGGGCATGATATTAAAGTCGGCGATTCCACATCAGCTTTTCCAAAAGAAACTATTGAGAATCTACGAACCGAAGAAGAGCTTGAGAAAGTCGCTAGGGAATTTGCTGTAGAAGAACAGCGTCAACAAGAAGACTTGTCTATAGACAGTGGCCCAGAAATAAACAATCCGCAAGAAGATATTACTGAAGGTGACAATATGGAAGACGGCGACAATAATTATAAAGAAAACGCAAATAATATAGAAACTTCAGAAAATCAGAACAAATGTGCAGATGTGATGAGCCAAGTACATCATTAGGCAATATTAAGCAATAGGGAAACATTAATGGCCTTTTCATTTATGGGACATCCAACTTTAACCAAGCGAAAGCGGATAAAACGAGGTTTACCCGGGTAAAGCCAGAAACGTGAACAATTACAAACATATTCTGGACTTTACCCAAGAGTCTTGGGTATTACGCAGTTTACTCGGGTAAACCTAGGTTTACTCGCTTATCTAACTTTACCCGTAACATATATACTGGTTCAGAAATTTCATTTGAATTGCTAACTAATTTCCTTAAAGGAAAACCTGCTTTTTGAAGAACAAGTTTTAGATTATTTTTTATGTTGATTAACTCATTAATACTCTTTGCACCTGTTAAAACATCGTCAGCATAAAAATCATGTTTTATAATTTCAGATATTTCTGGATATTGAATTTGATTGTCATAGGCAACTTGCATTAACGTTCGGATAGCTAAAAAAGGTGCAGATGTGGTACCGTATGTAACAGTATTCAATTCAAACCACCTAAGGTTTTCATGAGGGTTGCTTCGCCATACAATTCTCTGATATTGCCTATCTTCAGGATGAATCAATACCTGGCGGTACATTTTTTCTATATCTGCAGTCATGACAAAAGCATGCATTCGAAATCGCGAAATTATAGCAAATATATCATCCTGTATGGTTGGACCTTTACATTGGGCTTCATTGATAGAGAACCCATCTGATAGTTTGCATGATCCATTAAATACAACTCTCAATTTAGTTGTTTCCTTTTCCTCCTTTATAACTGGATGATGTGGTAAGAAAAATGATTTTTTGTCATCGCAGTTTACTGCAGTCATATGACCTAACTCAATGTATTCTTGAATGAATCTGGAATATGAATGCTTTAAATTGCTATCTTTTGAAAATCGTTTTTCTAATGTGAGAAATTGTGATTCAGCAATTGGAAGAGAGTTGCCTATGTTTTTAAGTTTATTATCCTTAAAAGGTATTCGAACTTTGCATTTTTCGTTTTCTTTCTGTAAATTGTCCAAGAAATGATTTTCACAGAACTCTTCTTCTTGAGTGAATGGTTTTTTAGAGCTCAAAAATTCATCCACTTGCCAAAATCTTTCTATACTTTTATTAAGTTCGTTCAGTGATAAACATGAAACACTCAAATTCGAACATGATTGAATGGCAAATGGACCAGACACCACCCAGCCCAAGCAGGTTTTTTGCAAAGTTGGCATACCAGGTTGCCTAATTTGTCCTATGCAAAGTAAGTCATAAAATAAATTTGCTCCAATCAGTAAGTCAATTGATTGCGATTTGTAAAAATATGGATCCGCCAATTTTATGTTTGGTGGAACTTTGAATGATTTAATGTTTATAGAGCAAATAGGTAAATTTGGCGATATTTCAGGTAGAATTAAACATGATATAGTGTATGAACAATCGTTTGTTCGAGATTTAATTGTAACATCTGCTTTTTGAGTAATTGTACATGCTCCCTGATTTATTCCACTGACATTAATGTTTGCTGGCTTCTTTTTTAAGCCCAGCAAAATGCAAGCTTTTTCAGTTATAAAATGTGACTGTGACCCTGAATCCAGCAGAACTCTTAAAGAAATATTTTCATTATTTAAATTAGGAACATCTACTATAGCTGTGGATAGTATTGTTTGTGAAGAAGAAGAAACATTCATTGCCGTGTTACTCATTAAAAGGGTTTGATTTTGATTGCATTCAGTGGAAAAATCATTTGAATCATTTGTTGTAGTAGTACAATGAGAATGATTAGCATTAATAACATTAGGTTGATTAGACTTGAAAACATGTAATGTACTGTGATGTTTCTTTTTGCATATTTTACAAGTCATTTCTGATTTACAATTTGACAAATAATGATTTTTCCTTAAGCAGTTTAAGCAAAGTTTAAGTTCTTTAGCTCTATTATTCCTTGCTATGGGATCTAGTTTGAGATACTGTTCGCAGTACTGAATATAATGATTCTGATTGCAATTAACACATGCATTAACTTGATTTATGGTAGCGAAAGATTTGACATTTTTGCTTGTTACCATGTGTTGACTTTTTGTTTGCTCGAATCCCTTTCTATGCGTTATTACTTCTAAGGTAGTCTGTCTACAATTCAAAAATTCAAGAAAATCTTCAAAGCTGGGAATACTATTCGTGTTATTTGATTCATTATTGATTTTAGCTTCCCAATCTTTGATAGTTGACATATCAAGTTTGTTTAAAATAATAGGAATAAGTATGGCGTCCCACTTGTCTACGGGCTGACCAAGTGATTTTAGGCATTGTAAATGATTTTGGCTAGTATTTATTAGTTGCCTTAGAGTAATAGACGATTCACGTGACATCACAGGGATTTCTAAAAGAGCCTGTACATGATTATAAATGATTCTACGCTCATTGTTATAGCGCTTATATCGTCGCTGTCATTACGTAAAGGCCTATCTCTGATTTAACAACTTTTCAGGAGAACGTTTTGAAGAAAACTCTACTGTTCATTTTGTCTGTAGCACGAGATATAATTCATTATCAGAACCTGTTTTTCATATACTTATAGCACAAAAGTACACTTAGAACATTGAGACATAATCTTTTTTGAAAGAAAATATTGAACTTTTTCTGTAAATAAACTATTAAGAAGATAGGCCTTTACGTAATGACAGCGACGATATAATGTTGACCAAGCTATTTCATAATTGAGATCAGTGGTATCAAGCGACCTTAAGAGACCAGCCGGTTCGCCCTTTAGTGACGCTCGCAAATATGTCATTTTTTGAACTCCAGTTAAGTCCGAATTGTTATGAATAATTGTAGTAAATGTATCATAAAATTCTCTCCACAAAGTAAAAGTACCATCAAAAGAAGGTAGATTTATGGCAGTTTAATTTTCTGATTGGACATTTGGCCTTGATGATTGTTTGTAAAATTTGACTGAGATTGAACATTTTCATTTGCTTGAGGCCGAACTTCATCAAAAATTAGTGATTGAAATTGACTGTTTGAATGTTCAGACTGGAATTGATTAATATTTTGTCTACTTATAGGTGTTTTTATATTTGATATGCCATTAGATATAATTTCTTCAGCTATGGAAGTAATTTCATAAAATGAATCTTGGAAAATTTCTCTTTCAGACAAATTTTTCAGATAATTCTTTTCATCATCAAGCATTTCAATTTCAGTTTGAATAGCATTAAAACAGTCGCAAATTGGTTTAATATCATTCAGTCTTGTTTGCAAATTATTTAGTACTGATTGAGTAATATCATCATCCGTTAAATTTAATAGTTTTCTTACAAAATTGCAAAAGATTGTAAGTTGACCTTTGTACACATTTCTTTTTTTATCTAAGTTTTTTATAGACTCTTCATTTGACATGATGATGATTTTATGTAGCTTAGCTACCAATTTTTAGTTTTCAATTATTATTACCTTCGTAGGTATTGTTTTTGGAAAATTGACGCTTGACAGCTAAATCAATGAAAGCAAACAATATATGATTGACACAGGATAAGGTTTGGATTAAATTAATAGGTAAATGGAATTTTCTTACAGGAACTTCCTTCTGTACTCGTAGCTGTAGACTTAACTATAAAATTCGCAAAAGGCCTTTCCAGTTTCCAGTAGTCTTGATTGCCACCAATGATACGATCTGTATTTACTTGATTCTCTAATGTGACAATTCTGATTTAGCTTAAGATTGATTCTTTTCTTGATTTATTTTTCTTCTCCTGTTCGAAGGACCAAAATGTAGAGTTTCAGATAACAATTTTCGAGTTAACTCATGGGTTTTATGCATGCAGAGAAACTATAGCTTTCTTATAACAATTTTAATTGATAGCAAATTATTTTGCGTCTTCTCCGTCACGCATCATGGAATCAACTGGCATTTATTTTTATTTATAAAACTGTCATCAGTAGTTAATGTATTGTTTCGTAGGTACGTTCAGGAGGACGCGATTACATATAAAGTTTAACATTACATAAATTCGAACACTTACTGCCCGCAGTAAAAATCATTTGACTCTTTTGCGGTCAACGCGTTTACTATGGACGGTCCCATTGCTTCTCATGTATTTTATTGCAATCGTTCATCGCAACGCACGCACCGCAGTCCCCGGATGCAGCTAGGACATGGCGTAACTTTGCACTTTGTCCATTTGCCCATATTCCATATTGTGTCATATTGTTTAAAAGTGTAAAGACCATGCTTATGAATTTAAGAAAACAAGAAATAGGCAATGTTAGAGTCAGTTTACGACTTTACAAACAATGTTTTTATTTTACAATCTTACAGATTCAAATGTAAGGCATTAAAATTTTTTCAAAGGCATGTCTAAATTACAGTCTTTTGCTTTTGGTTTTCCTCTTTTGTCAATTGCTTTTCCTTATTTGTCAAATGAGTTTCTTATTTTTCTATCTATTAATGATTATAGTCATTGATTTATCAATCAATTTCCTTATCTGTCAAATCAGTTTCACTTTATGTCAATTGCTTTTCCCATTTACTTGCAGTGACAGTATCATAATATTGGAAAAGCATTTTTGATAAAAAAGGAATCTCATTTGACAAAAGAGGAATTTCAATTGAAAAATCACGCACTGACGTTTCATAAACGGGAAAAGCATTTGACAAATCAGGAAAAGCAATTGACAAAAGACTAAAACCAAAAGAAAAAGACTGTAAATTATCTTTTGCTCACACGCTAAACAAAACAATTTGAATAATCCACAGCTAATTGCATGTTAGGGGAAAAGGTGTCATGTTCAGTAAATAAACTGCTACTGTGCTAAAATGTGCCCCCTGCCAAACTTCGAGTCAAACTATCTGAAACAAGGCTAACGTGAATCTGGGAATGTGATTTTTTGAGTTAGAAGTGTATTAGTGTCTAGCAGATAAACCGTTACCCAATAAAAGTCTCTCTAAAGACTCACTAAAGTTAAGTATCTTCGCTATTACCTGTCAATGCAGAAATGAACTTGCACAAATGATAAATACAACAACCAAATCCAGAAAATCTTTCTTCTGTCCATTTTCTGCTTGACACTGTCTTAAAGTTGACGCAATTTTATTCTAGATTCTAGACGACGTATTTTCCGTCAATATAATGTATAAGCATTCATAATAAACCTAAAGAAGAACATATCAATAGGAATGCTATGCTTGAATCCCGTCTTTTGTGTTATAGTAGTTTGATAATGACCAATGACCGGTTGAAATAATTTATGACTCCTCATCAGTTTTTCTACACGAGCATAGAAATTTATTCAGATTTGAACAGGATTTGCATCCAAACTTAACGCTCATGTGAATATTTTTGCATCGTCTTTTCATCCTGCAGAAAACACAAGATACAATCCTGAAGATAATCTGCATAGAGTACTACATTCAGAGAATTCACATCGACGCTTAGGTTGATGTGGGGACAAAATAATATGACACGTGAAGGGAATTCATCTCCTGGTTGGCAAACGGAGGCCGCAGCGTCTTATCTAATATTTCACCTGTCCGCACATTCTCGCCGGCTGAAGAAGATTTGTATTCAATTGGTCGCTTCGGTCTCCTGAGGCGCTCTACGTGTGTATAGAATATAGTCGTAACTTGTTTTGTTTTTCCTTTGCCGTCCCTTTACAAAACTCAGTGGTAGAATTTTCAGTCAGTGTTATTGAGCGATAGTTATAAGCTTTGCATATAAATATAACATTTTTCCATCAAGAAGTAGATGAGATTCTATTTTTTTTTTAACTTTTTAATCACATAATATACACTATACACTATTTTAATCTGTTTTTGATACATACGGAAATTACATGGAAAATAGAACTTCAGTCAATAATCGGAACTCTGATGTATCGTTTATGTAAAAAATTACACTTATGTAAATGTGAATATGCAAAAACTAAAACTATATAATATTATATTATGAAAATTACATATTACATATACACCGTTCACATACCTATTATCTCGCCTATTATTTACTCCATACTAGTAGGCCATGAAGTTTTGTTTTTAGGTTTACAAAAATGAAAACTCCCTAGATCTCGATTGACAATATCAGCTGATCGAGTTATTAAAGGTTAAGTAAACACTGACACTGACATTTATCAAATCACTCAAATTGTCTCAGCTGATTAACAGCCTTGTTGTCTAATTGCAGTTTTAGTTGGAGATCTAGGATAATTTTTTACTGTGATCAATTTTTCTCAAGAAAATATATTTGGGATGTATGTATTAAGTATGATTGTGTACCTGCTCAATTGCTGTTAATGCTGTCCCTTTATAGTATTCAGAACGTGTATTATCAAGGACTATTAGACAGGACAAATTTGAATTTAACCTTTGGACAGACCACCTAAAAAAGGCAATAATTTTGAAAATTTTATGTTACCGAAAGATTAAGTATGACTGTGAAGTATATTAACCAATTATTAATACATTTGTAAAGAAGAAGGGCTCTACCTTTATTTATTTACCCGCATAATTAACAACCAATTTACTCCAAATTTACAACCAAATCACTCCACCAATTTAAGACAACAGTGTATTAACAGTCCCTAGTGCTATAAAGTCCATCTTCTCAAAGTGTATACCTATTCATCTTTCCAAAGTGGGCGTTTGTGAAACAAACCTACATATAATATGATCCATTTCAGTACCTTAGTGATAACTAATTACAAAAGTATCTATTTTTGGGAAAATTCTATTGTAGATGACGAGTTCTTGTGAAATTGTTAGGGAGAGTTCTCTCACAGGTGGTCTACAATATAATAATCATTAAAGTCTTTATTTTGCAACCATTATACTATACAAATTAAAATTGTTAATAGAACTATAGTTGCTAGTATGCAACCAAAAAAAAATGGCATTCAGGTGTTCCAGAGGTGCAGAATTACACTAGTCGGTACCAGTCCTTCGGTCTTTGCGTCATTTAATTTTTATTTTTTCGAATAAATAGTTTATAATATTAATAAAAAAAAAACTCCAAAGTTGTTTCCTGCTTTTGAACGGCTAAGTTAGGTACGTTTGTATCATTGTTCAAGTTTAAATCTGTACCTGTATATTTTGTACGCCACTGTGCAAATCCATTATTCATGTTTTATAGGAGAGGAAAATATTTTCTTTTTATTTGAAAACTCCTTTTCCTATATCGTTTATCGGAATTGTTTGGCTGTGGACAAGCTACATAAACCTCAAACATCAAGAAAACATCATAGAGGACTATATGCATGTTTAAGCGGCCTAGGGGTCGCCCTATATTGTATAGATGTGTCAACTTCTTGTGATGTTGGCGGAAGGGATCGACGGACCATAGAATATATTCTAGTCCTTTTTAGTATTTTTGAATGGAGCAATATAAGTACATAGGGAATTAATGCAATATGTATAGGTACCTAAATTGGTTTTTCATTTCTAAAATAGACAATTTTAGTATTATTACTTGTGTTATTTCTGTCAGAGAAAATGCTCATATCTTTGATGAAAATTTTTTATCTTTTACAAGAGTTGTTTCACCAATTTTTATTTTGAAACAAAAAAAAAACAGGCACGTTTAGAAATCAAGATAGGTAAATAATAAGCCTCAATCACCCCCAGCCACTCCTTTGGAATTTTAAATGGCACACCCTATCGGTGTTTCGTCATTTTAAAAGGAATTTCAATAGAAATACAATAATGCTTCGTGTTTTCAGATCGGTACATTTTTACAGAAATTTAAAAAACATAATTTTTCATTTTTAAGGCTCACTTTGAAAACAGCTCACAATATATTTAAAGTCACAACACAAAATGCACAAATATAACCAAAATAAGTTTAACCTCCAAATCTAAATAATCAGCTGTTCTTCTTATTGACACACACTGACACCACTATAACACAACAACTACGACCTTCATTCTGATTTCACTTCACTAGTCACAATACTTCATTTTGTTTTCTACTCTATGTCTTCCAATCGTCAACGAACTCTCTTATTTATTCTTTACTCTTTGGTACTTCAGCCTTCAACTTCCAATCTACACTTGAAGTTAACTAAAGCCACGGCGCGGGCTCTTATAGAGATGCCTGACATGCCATCCTAAGTCTTCTGGCGTAACTCTAGACACAGTCACGCGATCTCGAACATGCGCAGAACGGAGAACCGTTCTGTCATTTAGTGGAATGGGAGTTATTCTGGCAATATGTCAGCGAGGACTATCTCGAACCAGCTGAGCTGGCTGAGATGGTAAACAAATATGATCAATAACATAAACAAATAGGAATCCAGAATACTTCGCCAGTGTTCCTTCGTTGCAGTATTTTAAACTCTTTACTATTACTTTACCTATTACTTTGCCTATTATTTCCCGGAAGCAAATAGGGAATAATGAACAATTTATTGAGAATAATTGAGAAACAATAATACTAATGAAGACTGAAGATATCCCATCATGTTTTGGGTTATTGCTACTCAACTTGAATCATTTATGTAATTTGCAGGACAAAATAAATAATATTACCCTGATTGCGAAAATTATTTCATTGAAATCAACCCCCTGTTATTACGCCTGAAAAAATCAACATTTTACTTTGCATTGTTTGTGTTAATACATACGTGTTTTTTCTTATGTTATTTCAACCATGTAGTTTGTTGTATTTCAACTCAAACAACCTCCCTTGACGCTGCTGGTTTACAGTAAATTTTCCTCGAATTTTTCATAATGTGATAAAACAAATCAAACTCACGTGATAATTTTATCACAATCGAAAGCACGCGACTTGACTGTCACCAACAAACGTGCTTGAAAAAACTGACATAAAATATGAGGCATCTGTCAATGTCAGAGGGATATTCGGTCACAAATTTTTTTAAGTTGATTGTCTCAATCCAAAATTGTGCCGTCTCCAACTTTTTGCATAATTAATTTTTAAATTACCCCTACACCTTAAATAATGACAATACATACGGTGAGCGTTTAAGCAGAAGTTATTAAGTCCAACTTAATGAAATTGTAAAGCCAACAAGTCCGCAGTTTAGTAATTTCGGATTTTTGAAAACCACATACCTTGACGACTTGATACTTACCAACATGGGTACAGCTCATATGCATCAGCTGATGAACTTATACGGCGTTGTGTCTGTCTAGAAAGTGCACATTTTCTTCACCTTTTCGCTTTATAATTCAAAATTTAAAAACGCACTTGATGAATGATTTCTGCTTGAACGCCCACAATATTATACAATAATATTTATGTATTTTTTAATATTGCATGTACAGTATGCCCAAGCCCAAGATAAGAATTAACAGCATGGGGATCTCGGAAACCGTCAGAGATACAGGGTCGGAAAATACGTATAGAAATTTGCTCCTCCCTTCCTCCAACATGTAGATGGGGGTGAATTTGAATTTTTAGTTGAGAACCCTGATTTTTTCATTGCAGATTCGGATTCTACGACAAAAACTACATATGATTTGTTTGTTGCATTTTTTTATTCATGACAGGTGGGCGCTGTAATCAACGAATTTTTTTTCGATTTATTTTCTTACTGAAATTTAACGAAAAAGATCCACGAATCGAGAAAAAGTTCAGATAAATTCAACGTATTTTTAGCCATAGAATGCTAACCTGCAATAAAAATAGGGGTTTTAATTAAAATTTAAAATTTCACCCCCCCCCCCCCCACCGCAGCCACATGGAGAGGAAGGGATTTTCTGTCCGCCAAGGTCCTTTACCTATTATCTTGCACATAACACAAAAAGTTTACATAGATGTCATTACGGTCTTCGGATTTAATTCTCGATTAAAAACAGTCAACAATGTGCAAATCCATCTCATCTAAATTGATGGATTCTGCTACGACCATGTTATTTTTCGACCCCTTTTAGATCTACGAGAATGTACGAGAACCCCTAATTCAAATTTTAAAAATGTCGACAACGTCAATAAGTATATGTAGTGGCATTTGACAACACACGAGACTCGAGAAGGGCCATTATACTTTATAAGCAAGCATGTATTATTTCTAGCTGAAAAGACCAGAAGGCAATTTTACTACAAAACCAAAACAAATTGATTGCGAAATGAGGTGATCCGAACCTGTTCATTTATTACCATTTTCAAGTGACAGTGAATTAATAGCAACCTTGTGTAGAAGGGTCGGGTCATCAGGTGGTGGTGTGGTGGACCGTCCCCGACACCGGTAAGAAACTCGGATCAGACAGAAAACACACCGCCCAGACTAGGAGACTTTCAGTTTTTGCCCGCTTTTGAGTCGTTACGAGCTTCAGAATTGGCCTTTGTTGACTTCAGTTTCCAATTTTCACGTCTTTGTGCGGTAATTTATCGCGCTTTACCGCGGATCATTAATTATTTCTAGACGGTGCTCCTGATATCTCCTCAATACGGCGGCTTTTTCCACTCATAAAAACCCACACACGGGATGATAAATTACGACCTGAATCGTATTTGCCGAAGATGCTTCTACTAATCATTGTTGTGGGGCGTAATTGGGTCAGGAAACTCATTGATTCTATCTGGATGGGGTAATAAAAAGATACTGGAATCTCTGGACGGATATAGTATTGGAGTTGGCATTAAGAGATCATTTGTCCACCCTTAATAAAAGTTAATCTGGGAGTAAAAAGCTTCCTTGGACTTTATTAATACAGAACAATTATTAGTATTATAAGAAAAAACATGGGATATTTTTGATTTGTTAGCAGTTTTACGATCATTTACTTTCTAAAAAAAATGTTCTCTCCTAGATTTGCAGCAGTAAATACACATCGTGAGAATACCGATTCTTTATACTCGTACATAACAAAATTAACTTGTATACGATTATACTAAATACTGAACCATTTTTCCAATATGGCGGTACGAGCGGCGGTCGCTCATGGACGCAAACTTGGAATATTAAGACGACACCGAACGGTACAAATCTACCAAATTAAAACTTTCCTTGACCTTTTAGAAGTCAGAAACTTATACACATTGCCTGGACTAATAATAGTGGAAAATCAACAAACTATTTATTGAGTACATTTTTGTAACAATTTTCATTTTGTAACGTTCTTGGCATTAAAGAAAATTAAAAAAAACTGCCTTCTTGGCTCCATCTTAACAGGGGATGCCGAGATATTTTTTTAAATGAAAGACACTCATATTATTACTTTTCAACAAGGAACCACCCCGTCACTTTTTTAATTTACAGTTATTAATTTACATCCTGTATATTGATAAATTTAAAAACAATATTGTCAGTTTTACCGTTAAGACCCAATTTCTTGGAAACTATTGTTATGGAATTTTTTTAAACATTTAAAAAATAATTTCAGTGTATATCCCTTAGAAAAGTATACTATCGAGTTCGTGCAGCATTTTTTACAACACCTTATATACATGTATTTATGTGGCACAGCTACATACTAAATACTAATCCTGTTTACTTATTTTCAGGTAAATATCCGATGATCTATATATAACACAACTGACTCAACAGACCAGAGAGTGGGGTAAGCTTTTTGCACAGCTTTCAATTTCTACACTATCAAGATTAATACAATATTAGCGGATACTATGGTTATAAAAGTTATCTCTCTGCGAGGGATTTTCGTCTTGAGATATTGGATGGTTTTCTTGGACCGCTTTAATGGAACTTATCCATTTATTAGGTTTTATTTGAATGGCATCCGGTCTTCCAAGGAAGCGATAGCTGCGCAATGTAGAGATAGCGACGACGAGCCCTGGCATTATATTCTCCAAGTAAATACGACTTGTACATACATACCTTACTACTTCCCTTTGAGATCCTGGTGACTAGGGAGGGAGATAAAATATTCATCCGAATCCCGGGACAACCCTGAATACAACAGATCACTTTACTACTTAGCATCTTTCCTTGATGCATTTCGATTTAGTATTTATAGTCATTACAGAATTTCTTTCGCAGGAATGCAGATATTTTCAAATAATAAAATTCTTCTTTCGCATCAATCAATGCATTGACTCAATAATATCGCCATTTTGGAAAATGGGTTGTTGAAATTTTATAAGTGCAACTTCTTATTGCGATGATTTATTTGAACACGAAGTACTTACTAGTATTTATTTATAAATACAGTTTTTATTTATTTTGTAACATCTAATAATATCAGAACTTATTCATATTGTAAATCGCACCAGACGTGAATTAAAAAAAATAAACTCTTTTAGAAGCAGGTCAGCCAATATTCTTATCGACCAATTTCTAGATACACGCCGAGAAAATTCGTCGACGTTCAAGTCCATCCTTCGCATGCGCCAATTTTGTTTTCGCTGCAAGAGAACGCCTCGATCTCATTTTCACTTTTAGTTTGTAATTCTTTAGTGCAATAATAAAGTTCCTTAATGAACCCCCCCCCCCCCAATTATTTAAAGACGAAAAAGAAATTATATTTTCGAGGTAAAAATCTCAGCGACCTTTTTATTAAAAATATCCTGTATAACTTCTACGTCCTTTCTTAACGTGAAGGGTTTCTGGGGCGCAACTCGCAAAAATGACCAGGAAGAAACTAGCGCAGGGGATGCGCGAAAATTTTGCTGATGATTCGGCAACCGCTGAACGGTTGAAGACGCGACGGCTAGAAAATTTCTTATACTCTCAAGTCATGAGAGTAGATCACGTTAGCAAAGTAAAAGTTTGTTTCCTATTTTGAATTTCTTTTGAAACTGCCAGAAATTTTTTTTTTATCCTCGCCTATCAACCTATCCTCGCAATAATTTCTGGAAGAACCTACCACAAGTTTTTGAAATAGCCACACAATAGTCATTACAAAATACCAAAAACTTGTATTTTGTTAAGGTCTAAATTATGAAATTCGACCAAAATTTCAACTTTTTAGAGATTAGTTCAACATACGAGGTCTGGCTATTAAATAACGAGACTGCATATGAAAAAGAGGTTTATTGTAAAAATTATTGTACAATCGAATGCTTCCCTTGAAGGTACTCCCCTCCCCTCGCCACACACCGTTCAATTCGTTTTTTCCATTGGTCAAAGCAATGCTGGCAGTCTTCTTTTGTGACAGAATTTAGAAGCTCCGCCAATTTTCGCTTCACCTCTTCCATCGACTCAAACCGGGTTCCTTTTGAGGCAGACTTGATCTTCGGAAACAAGTAAAAGTCACAAAGCGCTTGCGTGTTCAAGCACTGGAGTGCCTCTAGCGGCTAAATAACGCTTCACAGACAGCGCGTTATGGGCAGGCGCATTGTCTTGGTGCAAGATCCACGACTTGTTTTTCCACAACTCCGGGCGTTTCTTACGAACTCGCTCTCGCTGCGTTGCCAAAACATGACGAAAGTCTCAGCGTCTGGCGTTTACAGTCTCAGCAATCATTCGAATGCTCATATGACGATCTCCGCGCACAATTTCATTGATTTTGGTCACTGTTTGCGGAGTTGAAACAGACACAGGTCGACCTGGACGTCGGTCATCTTCGATGCTCTCCCCATCTTCAGAAAACCTTTTATGCCATTCGAAAACACGTGCACGAGATAGAGAATCTTCACCGTAGGCCTCTTTCAACAATTTATAGCACTTGAGAAATTTCACTAACGAGAAATTTCACATTGATTCGTTGCTCATGTTTTTCGTCACACATTGTTATCGGCACGAGAAGAAACCGCGTTCGTTTTCAACTTCTATAGAAAAAATACTACTACAGCAAGAAAAACGTGTTTTTATATTGACGAAGTAGACACTACACGCTAACCACCGCTGTATTTGTTTTCCTCCCTCCCCCTCTAGGACGCCTTCTGCGCGCGCAGTCTCGTTATTTAGCCAGACCTCGTAATAGTTCGATTCGATATAAGTATTTTAGAATACCAAGTAACGAAGTATTTGGTATTTTGTAATGACTATTGTGTGGCTATTTCAAAAACTTGTCGGTAGAACAATAATTATTATTATTCAACATTACCTAGGTATAAAACCTACGAAAGCTTTGTCAGCATGTATTATTGTTCATTTAAAAAATATAACCTCTTGGTTAATCAAGCTCTACACCAGAACATAAAAATATTTCGCCTCTAATACAAAGAATGTATACCGAATGAAATTTTGAATGAATTTTGAATGAAGCTTGCTATACCTACAGAGTTATTGAGAGTATTTTATAAAATATTTAAAACTCATTAAGTAAGTTCCTCTATGAATTTTCATTCATTACAGGAACAAAAGGGAAAATTTCCGGTAAATTGATTCTACCTTGAACATTCCAGTTGTGCACCGAAGTTCTGCCGAAACATTTGCATTCGAAAAAGCATTTGAATATTTATCAACTGCTTTACATATTCCAACCTGGACAGCCCGAATGTACAAGAACGGGACACAGTTATTTATTCACAGATCTTGTAAATAATGCACAAGAACTTCTGAGTCTTGCTGATCTCCCGCTATGTTAATGTGCTGTGGGGATGATGCAGTCCTTAGCTGAAACTATGCGCCAAACTTACATTTCCATGACGTTATCTATCATTCTTCAGATCTGTTGTTATGCGCAGACAACATTTTAGACTGTAGAATGTTTTTACGCTCAGAGACAAAAGAAACTAGAATTATAGCGGTAGTAGCTTTCATTATATAACTTAGTTACTATTTACAGAATTCCATTAGTTTCAGGATAGTTTGTAAATATAAGTGATAAGTTTCCCTTCTTATATAAACTTGACCACATTTCCGTTTCTGTCGGAAGTCAGGAACAACAGAACCTTCTGCTGTGTAAACTTGAGCTTGCGTTACCTTTTTGTTCCGCCGACACTAATTATCAGATTGACTAGGTGATGCGAGCGTATACATTCATATTGTTTAGGTTTATAGGAAAATATTCTTATAGGAAAAAATATTTTAAGAGCTAGTATAGTTAGTCAAGCTTGCCTCTATTAAACTTGAAACGAACTATTATTACCCTTAGAGGGGAAAAATAGTCGCTGAGAGCATGAGACACGAAAAACAAGGGTCGTAGGTTGAGTCGCTAGTCTAAGAGGGTCAAGAATAACAAATTTCCAGGAGAGAAAGAAAGTGAAAACGCAGGTATGATGATGAAACGCACCTGATTGCAACTTGACAGTCGAGGTCGACGGGACTCGACGAACTCGAGGCCTCCAGTCGGCCGATGCACTAAAACCCACCCATCACTCACTCACTGCGCGCGCCCGCCGTTGTCTCTGTGTCGCTGGCATTTAGCCGGTACATACAGGATATACGTTACAAACTCATAACCTTTATTT
This sequence comes from Malachius bipustulatus, assembly GCA_910589415.1. NCBI lineage: Eukaryota > Metazoa > Arthropoda > Insecta > Coleoptera > Melyridae > Malachius > Malachius bipustulatus. Next base: position 44,405,360 of record OU342636.1, read on the forward strand.
GTTTCTATCTTTGAGCGTGAGCGACTTATCGATAATAAGAAAAATAACCAAGAAAAAAACAATATCATTCTAGATATTTCTCGCCTCATCAATGCAATATGTAACAGTGGGGCATTGTCGATAGTAAAAAATAATATTGAATAAAAAATATTTGTCCACTTTACACTTCTACCCATAGAGGAGGGCTGCTACTAATACAGGATGTGCCAAGATTTCTTTATCAAGTGGTATCTCCAATTTTAAAACCAGGAACAACTGAAATTTTGAAAGTTTCAATTATACTCCGAAGGCTTTCCAGCTGCACGCTCAGTACGCCTTCAAGGCTCTCGACCCGTGATGAGCAATCTTTTCCAACATTTTCAAACTACCTACTTTCTTTTTTTTTCCTTTCGAGGGCCGTCTGATCTCATCCACATGGGCTTATTGTACTTACCCCATTTGTTTCATATCACCCATTCCGTCAGTCTGGTTTCCTGAACTAGTTTCTACAGTCCCATCACTGGATGAGTATCATATTCTTCCGGACTAATTTTTGGTTGTCCTTATATTTCCTGCATGTCTTCTGCGGTCCAGAGCTTCGCATTCGCACAGGATGATGAAGACTTTGTTGGCCATGTTGATGTTTGGTCCTTTCATTGCAATATTCTTTGTGTTTTTTCCTAACCCATATATTAACTTGGCCACGTGCTGTACTTTTTGGTACTCCGCAGGGCCGGTTCTGGGCCAATATATTCAGCCGAGGATTACTAAGTAATAGCTCTGCAGAATCACTAAGTTTGTTTTGAATAAAATTTTTTTCGATTTTTGTGAATCTAAGCATAATGTATCATGCCAAAACTAATTTAATATTGTCAAGTAGGCACAAATGCCGGAATAATTTAATATTGATATTTCATAATAATTACAGAACGTCACAGCAAGCAAGTAATTCAGGTCAAGTCAACATGATTGTTGTTGTAATAGTTGATATTTCAAAATTATTAATAAAAGCTAACTTGCAAGCTTGATATAAAATTGGGGAAAATAGGTGATTGACTTGCTGACTCAATCAGAAAAGTTTAAATAAAAGAATTGACTCTCCAATTGAAGGGGGCTCTCCGTCTCCGCTCGCGGAGGGAGTAAGTGGCCCGCACTCTGCGAGCCAAAGTGAATCTGGCATTCCGCTAGTTAAGCGGGCATACTGGGCAATAAGGGCAAGTACTATCTCAGTGCGTTTAGTGAAGTGAGCACAAAAGTGTCCCTCAAGAGGTCTACCCCCAATAATCGGAAAAGCTGAGCTCACTCCTTAGACCGACGGGGTCATCTAAACATGTAAGTACCTCTTTTTGGGTGTACCAAATTATAGTAGGTGAGAGATATTTGATTGGCGAGTATTTCATAAACTGTTGTGTACTAGGGCTCCACAGGTTTGAGTCATTGTAGGTGTATGTAAACATTGTTGATTCTAACATTTCATATTTTATGTAATAAATTAGGTGTTTTTTAAAAAATACCATTTCCTTTTACCCCTAACCCCCCTTTAATTCGCGACATATGGTGGAGGCGCCGCCTTCGCGGTGTGACAATATCATAACCAATTATTAGCGTTGACAAGGAACTGCTCATGTGTGAAGCTAAAATAATCTGCGGCAAGTTTTCTATTGTTTTTTTTTTCAAAGAAAGATGTTCTAACTTGACCAGTTAGATCGTTACCAGATTAGGTATCTCTTTTGAAAATGCTTCACTTTAAAACGAGTCACTTTAAATCTCTCGTCTAGGAACTATGAGTGACATTTCTCAGAATCCACGCGTGTGTAGTCGGTACCTACTCGGTACTAGAAGTTGTTTTTTTTTTGCTCCAATAACCGAATCTCAAGAGCTCGGGCGTTAATTTTGAGACACCCTGTATATCGTTCTTTGTGTCAAAGTGAATGAACGTCATCAACAAAGAGGCATAAATGAGAATGGCGCTCAAACAAATTATGCCACGCGACAAAGAAACGAAGTGTACTGGTAGCTTATTCCAGAATAGCCTACATCTGCACCTAATGTCACTCATAATACCTACAAAACGACGACAGAGCAGAAAACTCGATAATTTTTTAACTTTTCTTTTGTTAGGTATGTGTATCTATAAAGAGGTCGAGAATTTGCGTCACGCGGAGCAGATAAATTTGTGTATAGGTATCAATTATTTTATATGTAAGGTCCTTGTGTATTGTTAAGGAGATTAAAGCTGATATATCCAGTAAACATCCCGAATAGGGATCCTAGCTAATTTATAAATGTGATGTATATAAATTGCTTTCAATTTGTTGTGCAGAACTTGAATCGTGCACCTCAGACACATACCTGTCTGCCAACCGATTCAATCAGTCTTATTTTAACTAAATATATCACAGAATTCAGCACCGTCTGACAGATTTACTTTGGGGTTGGGTTCAACTCGAGCTGAGATTCACTGGAGTGTAATCACATCCTAGAAGTTCTCGGAATTTAGCTTCATGTAACGTTGCACTTCAATAAAACGCTTCAATATATCTAAGCGATATTTGTTTTATTTGACTTTCTATTTTCAGATAGTTGGGGGTGATGAATGAAACACTTACACTTTTTTTTTAAATCTACTATGATGATCGATACTTTTATAGTATCATCTTCAGACATGCAAAATTTTATTTGTAGCAACTTCCAACAGTTGTTGGAAAAGTGACCATGTTCGGGAGATGGAGGTGGTAATGTGTCTACCTAGTCAACCTTAGTCTACCTATTAGTAACAAACTAATCCAATTTTAGTATCGTAAATCTTGGTTACCTGAATAAAATGGCGTCCCTCTCTGGTACACCAGAGACGTTACAATTCGACGTTACAGAATTATGTTGAAACTTCTACTCTTTATATTACTTTAATTTATGTGACTTAGTAGACGGGGTTGTAAAAAAAGTCCGGGTACGGTTCTACGGTTCAATAAATCAAATAAATAAATTAGCGGTAGTGTTTTTTTATACAGGGTGTTCATTGGCTCAGTAATGAAGTTATTGTCTTTTTTTTAATGGGACATTATATTATTGTATTTTTATATTTCCTGTGAAAATCCAAGAAGGATGGTTTTTACAGAGGCAGTGTAAATTGAGCTGGTTATGATTCCTGCTGTGAGGTCTGTTATAAGTTCCTAAACAAGTGAATAACTTACAAGTTAATATAAAATGACTTAGATGTCCCTATCTAAATTTTTCATGTGTATGCATACTAACCCAGCAGGACCGGTAAAATAAACAGCTCGTAAACAGACCGGGGAAAACTATTTTTTTTTTTTTCAATCGATGGAGTCGGACCTTCCCTGTCTTTTGACATGTGTCTTGGGTTGGGTCGGGGTGGCGGAGAGGCAGGGCGCGCTTTTAAAATTTACTGAAAATGAATTTTATCGGAAAAACGGGTATATCCGAGCCGGATTTGATCTGACAAAAAAATTATGGTATCGAAAATTGAAGAGCTTGACTAAACACGGAAGTTCGTTCCGACCTGAACCGTTTAGCTCAACTGGTTCGCGAAATATTGCGATATTAAGGGTGCAAAAATGAATAAAAATTTAACTGACTTTTGCTCGGCAGGTGGTGGAGTTAGGGCGTCAATTTTTTGCGAGAGGAAGGGTGCCACCGAGTACTTTGACGGGCCGGAGGGAGGGGGTGGTGGGCCAATTAGGAGGGGAGATATGGGGGTGAGAAAAAAAATACGGAAACGCTCGTAAAAAGTTTATTTATTGACCTACAGAGACCAGGCACCGCTAATTTTCTGCGTTTTTTTTATCTACTACCCGGTAGTCATGGCAAAAAAATTAAAAAAAAAAATAAACATAAAAATATTTTCGCAAATGCGCGCTTGGCGCGCAATTAAAAAAAAGTCATTTTTTTCTCGCGTTTTTGGGGGTGAAAGAAGGGGGTGGGGAAAAAAAATTTTCACCACTGAACGGCATTTTTTTAATCTTTAATTTGAGCTCCACTTGAACCCGATCCGACCATAAATAAGAGCACAACGAACCGGCAAAGTCCAGAGAAAGTTGTAAAACACTCTTTCATCCGTTCTCGAAATAATTTTCTTACCTGAAGCAGCCATGTGCTGCTGTCGCTTGACCATGAATAGATCGAGATGCAGTCTTTTGTGTAGCGCCTCTTTCTATTGTGTACCTGCCTATTGTTTTCGTGAACCCGGCGCGTCATCCCGGGAAAACAATATAAGGCTAGCAAGATAAGAGAACGCGACTGAGAATGAAAAACAAGGCCAACAACGGCCCAAATGTAAAAAAAATCGACCCGCCACCAGATGAAAAAACAGTAACTCGATGTGTTTTTTCATTCCCGATCGTTCAGCGATCAAAAGCAAGCAAGAATTTTCAAAATCGATCCATAATTGAGCGAGGTACGAGCGAACAAGCATTCGAAAATAAATTCCGAGCGCGCGTTCCCGGCCGATCGTGACTGTGCCCGGAGTATAGACAAGCGGAGAGCGTAAGCTCCGCCCACGGCTGCTCGGGTATCTTTCTCGCCCGGTTTAAAGAGAGATTTTCATGTATAACTCGCGCGCGCGGGCAAGATACGTACGAAAAAAAAAACAATTAAATAAATAGATAAATAAATGTTTTCTCTTTCCAATAAGCCTAACAAAAAACCCCACCCCTCTCCGTTCGCCCGCAATAAAGCCTAGACTTTGCCGGTTCGTTGTGCCCTTATTTATGGTCGGATCGGGTTCAAGTAGGGCTCAAATTAAAGACAAAAAAATGCCGTTCAGTGGTGAAAAAAAAATTTCCCCACCCCCTTCCTTCACCCCCAAAAACGCGAGAAAAAAAATACTTTTTTTTAAATTGCGCGCCAAGCGCGCATTTGCGAAAATAATTTTTTTGCCATGACTACCGGGTAGTAGATAAAAAAACGAAGAAAATGAGCGGTGCCTGGTCTCTGTAGGTCAATAAATAAACTGTTTACGAGCGTTTCCGTATTTTTATTCTCACCCCCATATCTCCCCTCCTAATTGGCCTACCACCCCCTCCCTCCGGCCCGTCAAAGTACTCGGTGGCACCCTTCCTCTCGCAAAAAATTGACGCCCTAACTCCACCACCTGCCGAGCAAAAGTCAGTTAAATTTTTATTCATTTTTGCACCCTTAATATCGCAATATTTCGCGAACCCGTTAAGCTAAAGGGTTCAGGTCGGAACGAACTTCCGTGTTTAGTCAAGCTCTTCAATTTTCGATACCATAATTTTTTTGTCAGATCAAATCCGGCTCGGATATATCCGTTTTTCCGATAAAATTCATTTTCAGTAAATTTTAAAAGCGTGCCCCCCCCCTTCCCCGCACCCCGACCCAACCTAAGACACATGTCAAAAGACAGGGAAGGTCCGACTCCATCGACTGAAAAAAAAAAAAATTTCCCCGGTCTGTATATGAAATACCGGTCCTGCTGTGTTATACGGTGTATGCAGTTGAATTTTTTATACAGGATGATTAAAAGTCTGATAATTTTCATCATCCAGTATTCAAATTGCAACTACATAGTAGAGGATACCATGTGAAAAGCTATTAAGCCAGAGGAACATGTAAGCAGTTTTTGAATTGAATTGCAAGCCTCAATTTACTACAATAATTTAACCTGAAAAATATTGTAGATAATTGGTTATTTTGGGTGGTTCAAATGATAAGTCCAAATGATAAGTTGATAATAATTCCTTAACATTTCAGTAAGCCCTGAATAACCCGGGGAATAACCCACTATTATCAAATGAAAAAGTTCGAGTGTTTGTCATACATTTATGGAAATAATAGACACATTTTTCTTTCCAGTAATTCCCGAAATGTTAGAGAACAAAGCGCAACCACTCACTGTTTTACCTCGTGAATTGCTCTTGACGTATGAAAATAAAAAATATATCACTTAATTCTGATGAAGATTTAGGACCGGTGTTGTGAAGTAAGTCCGGAGCACAGAACGACTGGGAGAGAAAATAAAGTGAGATTTTTTCATCACGCAATTTTTAGCTGGCGAGTTTAATAACTGTGTACAGTCTGATTTTAGCCAGTCCCCCTTCCCCTGTATTAGTTTTTTGACTGAAGGAATATTTAATTGTAAAAGTTATTAATTTTTTTTCGTAAGAGAAATAATAGCAGCATCACAAAAGGCGAATCATGATTAATGGCTTGTAATTCTCGATTATTAAAAATATTTTTTATGAACAGATTCTCGGATGATCATATAAACATAATCATCATAAAGAAGTAATAAACCCTAGACGTAAAGCAAACAAAGCTTCCATAATACAACATTTAATTAGGTTAATATTAAAGTCTTACCTTATAATTCCAGTCATATACCAGTCGATTAGAATGCATTCCGTATTTTGTAAATCATGAGATGAGGATAATCTTAATTCAAAATTGCTACAAAGGCGTTTTATGACCCTTAAAAAAACTGAACTAATAAGCAGAATTCATTTCACACGCAAAAATTGGCTCTAAAATACGTAAATATGTGGAAAACTATCGAAGTGTTAAATATTTATGATATCATCTCTTGCCCCTCTATTTAGAGGGTAAAGTTTTTCTTGGACAGAGGACAGACAGAGCAAACATCGAATAGCCGATAAACCAGTGTGGATGATCTCCACTCCGGATTGGTCTGGAAGTCGATAGCTTTATCCACCTGTCGGGATCATTATTCAGATCACGCTAGGCTTGATTTTAATAAAGCATCTCTTTGCTGAGAAACGCTGATAAAATGTCTGCTCTAAACCTTTTGCTTTTGACCTGACGATCCTCTTTTCCATCAAGGAGATACTTACGGGGCATGGAACATAATTGAAAGATCAAGCTAAGGCAATTTGTTGACTTAAAGAGGAAGAGCGTTACACTATAGAAATCGTATACATGCCAGGTTAGTAAAAAGTACCTGAACGGCAAATAACTGGGTTATTTACCACGCTTTTTTAAATTTAATACGAATAAATGAAAAAACTACTTTCAGAAATATCAATATCTCTATCTGTTATAAGTTTCTAACATAAAGGGTTATGATTTTATTCCACTTTTATTGAATAAGTGGCACTCTTCGGAGATTAATTCAATTTTATTAATATACCGTGCCAATACTGAATCTTTATAGGTACATATCACGCAAATTTTTCTGTACGAATTGGCTGAATAATGCACATGATTAAAAAATATCAAAAAATATAAAAAGAGCACGCATAAAAACCAACGTGTGTCTCGTTAATCGATTTTTTTTAACTTTTTACAACAACTTGTTTGATTAAAATTTATGTTTTCAACCCTTACTTCGTAGAATCTCTGCATACTTATTGATTATGAATAAAACACTAATGTTAGTTATAAAAATAAAAAATAAAACACTAATCTAGTTAGTTCTCTTAAAAATTCATTTAAATCTAGTTACTTGTTGCATGATCACTTAGGTAATACTGTTGCTATGTTACTGTATCAATAATTTTATTTACGTCTGAAGATGTTACATGAAAAGTAGCGAAACACGTGTAACGTTTCTATCATCCATCAATATACAGTAGAATTTTATAAAACATTAGTGTTTTATTCATAATCAATACTTGTTTGATTGGTCCATTCCTCGTAATTGTGTGGGTGCTGCGTGTTCCATTTGTGAACATCCCGTCTGTACAAAAACTACATTTAAATACACTGCCCAAGATAAGAATAAACAGCATGGGGATCTCGGAAACCGTGCAATAGGATACAGGGTCGGTTAAATGGGGAAAAAGTCTGTCAACCAGAATGAAAATGCAATGGCGGAAAGAGATTTCAATAATTTTTTTTTGTTTTATTTTAGTTTTTTTTTTTTTTTGTTTTATCGACGTTATTATTGAAGATTGGGAAAAACTGAAACCACATTGTCATTGCAGTTATTGACCAGCTTTATTTTTGCGATGTCAGTTTTTTTTATCTGGTAATTCATATTTGCAGGGCCGGACTGAACTTCAATTTTTTACCCTGGATTTTTTATTGTAACATTTGAAAGATATTTTAATACTGAATTTAATATAAGTGGTACACAGTGGTACAAACGTGTTTTGGACTATAGCTATTGACATCATCAGTTTAATTTCACTTTTATACCGATCTGTGCTCTTATTAACTTTTTTGACTTGTCGGATTGTGAAGACGGTGAATAATACAGGTCCAAGGAACTTAATAAGAGCACAGATCCGTATTAAGCTAGAGATCTGTGAAACCTCTGATGATGATGTCAATAACTACATATATTGCTATCTCCTGAACGCTAAAAGATACAGGGTCGGTTAAATTAGAGAAAAGATGCGCAGTTTTGTGACCATCTCGAATTCGTCAAAACATGCAAGATATCTGTGACCGTTCCTGAAATATCCTGAAAAAACTGAAAAATCGAGATTTCTTATTTTTGCCGTATAATTGGAGATTAATAAATAATTTTTTGTGGGCTTACATAAGCCGTTAACAGCTATCCATCTGACATTTCAAAAATTTTCAAGGCCTACTAGATCCAAGAGTTTTCACAGTCAACTTTCGTTTTTCTTATGGCCGCCATATTGTTTTTTTATGTCGTTCGATATGAAAAAAATAATGGAAACCAAAAATTAATAAACTTCAAAAAATAAATTTAAAATTTTTTTATTCTTCTTTTTTCAAAGAAAAACCTAATAAAAAATCGTCGAAAAACGTCAACATTTGTAAAATACGCCGAAATAGTGCTTGCCTTATTGTTTTTTAATTTATCTATGAAATTCGGTCTAAAAATGTGTCTTTTTTGTAAAGAAAAAAGAAGAATAAACATATTTTTTGAAAAAAATTCACGTAGACCCATTGCGAGGACCAATGAACAATAGTAAAGGAAAAGTCTTATTCTCGCTAAATTTGAGACTTTATTTTCTTTCTACTTGGTTACATGTTTCGGCACTTCGGCCATCATCAGACCATAAAAATAAAACTGTAAGTAAAAAGTTATATGAGTATAAAACTCAGTCAAAACTAACTGGACCAACTAACTAACCATTTTGACATAGACAGAGACGTCGACTTACTTCATCAATGCCCTTCAGGCCATAAACAAGCAATTCTTGAAGAACTTGAAATTTTCAAACATATCAACGACAACAACTTAAATTCTCTTAATTCCATGATGACTAATTCTTTCCCACCTACTTTCGAAATATTGAGACAGCATCGCCCTATAATCAACAGCAACAACACTTCACCTCTACCTTAATAAATATACAATTAAAATAACCCATCTCCTTAGTAATTACATGCTATTACCTTGATTTGTCAGCTCTCACAGCATACTTCCTTGACCACATCTAATTTCAAATTTCCCGCCAGTTTATGAAATTCCCCACTTCTCATCTTTCTTCTTCTTTATGTCAACTCAATTTTTGTATCACTTGTCAACAATTTGCCATCTGTCAGTTAATCAGACGTCATACTCTTTCTGCCCTTCTTTTCGCCTTTTTGTCAGTTGTCACCTGTCAATGTTTAATACAGACATCATTCAAGAAAATTTTTTTTAAAAAACTCTTCGAATTAGTTAACCTAAAAGGAACGAGATGGTTTCCTCTCCTCTCAAATTTCGGGATTTTGTAAAAAATGTAAAAAAGAAGTCATATCTTTGCTAATACTGATATGTAGCTTCCATTTTGTGGGTTCTCCTGTAGGAGACTAGAGCACATGTGCTTTCAAGAATTTTTAATTTCCAACAGGGAATTCGATGCGTTTCCGTTTTCCCTTGTTGTTTTAATCAAAATTTTATATTTCTGTGTCTGATCTTCGACTTCCGAGACGAATTCAGGATGACTCTATATCGAAACACCCCTTGTTTCGGTTGCTTTTTGTTCTAATACCTGTAGGTACTAGGATATGTGATGGTTTGCTTCAGCGGACTTGATGAGCCGAAATTGTCTGTTATGACGTAGAGACGACTGTAAGTTGTACACCTCAACTAATTAATATAACATCCTTAATTTCCAATCCAGTTAGTTTTGACTGAGTTTTATACTCATATAACTTTTTACTTACAGTTTTATTTTTATGGTCTGATGATGGCCGAAGTGCCGAAACATGTAACCAAGTAGAAAGAAAATAAAGTCTCAAATTTAGCGAGAATAAGACTTTTCCTTTACTATATTTTTTGAAGTTTAACAATTTTTTGTTTTTATGATTTTTTTTATACCGAACAACATAAAAAAACACTATGGTGGCCATAAGAAAAACGAAAGTTGACTATGAAAATTCTGGGATCTAGTCGGCTTTGAAAATTTTTGAAATGTCAGATGGGTAGGTCTTGGCGACTTATGTAAGCGTACAAAAAATTATTCATTAATCTCCAATAATAAAAAAGATATGGAAAAAATAAGAAATCTCGATTTTTCAGTTTTTCCAGGATATTTCAGGAACGGTCACAGATATCTTGTATGTCTCGACGGAATCGAGATGGCCACAAAATTGCGCTCTTTGGATTTGTTTAACCGACCCTGTATCCGTTAGCGTTAGGAGATAGCATTATAGAGAAGGATACATGGTGCACCCTGTATAGTCCGAAACACGTTTGAACCACTGTGTTTGGCATTGAATCTAGGATTAAAATATATTTTATTTTTTGAAATAAAATAAAAAATACACTAAAGTCCAGGACCATATCTATTATTACCGTAAAACTAGTCAAGAACTGCAATGAAAATGTAGTTACAGTTTTTTCCCAATCCATAATAAAAACGTCAATAAATACGAAAAACTAAAATCGAAAATTTTGTTTTTTTTCAAAATAATTGGAAAATAAAAAAAAAAATTACGAAATCTCTTTCTGCCATTGTCTCTCAGGTTGTCCAACTTTTTCTTTATTTAACCGACCCTGTATCTCCCACGGTTCCAGAGATCCCCATGCTGTTGATTCTTATCTTGGACACAGTGTATAAAAGATCCGAGTCTTGCTGCGCAAGATTTAATTTTTCGAAAATGTAAGTAATGCTTTAAAGATTATTGAAAGCGTATAAATACATAGTTGCTGAGGAACATGATAATACCTGCAATAATTGTATGTCACTCGACTATGATCAAACAATAACAATATGTTTTTATCTCATGTGTTATTTCATTATTCCTCGGCAACTACAGAACAATGCGACCAATAAATCAAATTCACGCCCTCTAGTAGGTACCTAATGCCACTGAACAAGGTGATTCGTTGTTAAAAAAGAGGTTTATTTATTTTTTGTATGGAATAATCGGTATATGTAAATACAGTGTGAATTTTTGGACACGAAGCGTTAAAATATTTCGAATAATAAACACTCTAAGAAAAAATGTCCATCATAAAAATTTAATCTTACCACAGGAGACGCGAGTGTTTAAGCTCCCCTCCCACTGTTCGTATAAGCGTGACAGGAGGTAGCTTCAAAATCTTGAACAGGAACCCCCAACAAAGTTGTTCCCCACTCCCCACCTCACTATTATAGGCGTGCCGGAGGGTAAATTTGAAGTCTGGTGATGTCTTAGTTAGGACCATTATTTTTTTCTCGATTCAATTTTAGTGACATCAATAAAAATTAATTCTACGTATTTTCGCAAAATCATAATCTGCAATAAAAAATAAGAAAATCCAACCAAGACCCACACATCCACATGGAGGGGAGCTATTTCTTATATATTTTTGTGTGCTAGAATATTTTAATATTGGTATTTTTTAATATAGGTATTAAAATATATTTGAAAGTTTCAGGTTAAGGAACTCACCCTGTATAGGCATTCTCGTATGTAAATGAATGCTATACATAAAATCAGAATATCCATCGAGCATTGCAGTACCTACCTAATTAGTTATGCACCAATAGTTCGTGTTAAGAGAATTCATATTCCGTGTGTGCTCAATTATGAAAATTCCAATTCACATTTGAATTATCTCTAAGGCGGTAACTTACAGCCATTACTATAGTAATGCAGATAATCGGCGACTTCTCAAAGGGGAAGCCCAGCAGCCATCTTGGTGTTCCGTTTCTCACATTGCATTTGATTTTCCATTACACTCGCGATTCACTGCTTAATGTGTTCTGGCTCCGTGCTCTGCGCTAGAAATTTGCCTTTGATGGGTGCCATCTTCTCTTCTGACGCAGAAAGGTGATAACGGGGCACATACACTATGGAAAAATGTAAAGCAGACTTTATGTAACATGAATTCAGGAGAGGAAAATACATTTTATTTGAATAATAAGACTGGATATTAAGGTATTTAAAACGCGCGATGCCGGAGTGCTCGGAATAGAGCACGTGTTTTAAAGACCAGTTAACACCTCCACCATGCTTCTGTTCTCCGAATACCATTGTGGCGTTTATAGGGAAATTCTCGATCATAAAGAGGAAAATTCGAGAACTATCTGTTTGGGAGAGTCTGTCAGTATTTCTAGAAGCTACTCATGTCGTGTGTATTCCAGGAATAGATTTGCAACTCTGAAATATATTCAGGAGTTAGTAATTCTAGAAGGCATTCCAGAAGAACACCAAGGGTGTATGTAAGCGGAACGAGCGAGCGGTTCAGTTTAATGTAGACTGCGAAGTAGTAAATTTTAAATTAGTATAAGCTTAGTGTGTAAATTGACGTAAGCGATTAATAAACTAATTAATTCAATTAATTTGCTTTCTAAAATTATCGTCGAACCCTAGTTAACACCAAGTTACAGAAAATGATGGTAGTACCCAATCATGTTAATAACAACCTAAAAAAAATAAACAAATACGTTCACATAAACCTAACGCAGGGCTGTTCTACGACGAGCGTTAACCGTCGTTATACAGGGTGCATTTTAGTTTTCGAATATAGGGAATTTTGTACCCTGTAAAGGTCGTCTTCTGATTTGTGACGCAATTTTCGTTGTTTATATTTCATTGCTACGTGGTTTTCGTCATTTGACGTAATTTTCAACTTTCTAATGAAAATTGACTCAAAATTGGACACGAAATTTTTCACGATTTTCCCGAAAATTGCTAAATAGTCATATCATAATCAAGTCCATATTAACATGGTATTCCGCTAGGTTGGAAAAATCAAGTCTACATAAGACACCCTGTATGACGTAAATCATTTTCTCGATCTCGCAGACATCTTTATCGATCATCTCCCTATACCTACGCTGCGGGAGATAAACGACGAAATAACATTACTCGTGCAATGCGAACAATCTCCAGGATAACGCTCTGTCAGGATAGCGACCTTTTTAAAGCGTAAGCCGAGGCGAGTCGTCAATTCTCCCTTTTGTAATGCTTGGTATCGCTTCCCCCGGTTGGGGTCAGGCCGGTATCAGTGGTGATAATAAAAAGGCGGCGCATTCACTTCCAAATGGTTGCACTGAAGACAGGAGTGTGCCCTGGGGATGCCGCGGGAGACTACCGGTCGATCCGATAGACGGTAATTCGTCACTGGCAGCAGGAAATGGAGAATAACTGTAAACTAGGGAAGTGAAAATAGTTGAAGGGAAAACTGTTAAGAAGATCCGGTAATATGAGTACGCGGTGACGTGGTGCTTCGTGAGCTTCGAAAGATTTCTCTAGAAGATCTCAAGTACAGCTGTGATTTTTTTTTATTCAAGCGAGGTATGTGATTGCAATTGATAAACTAATTTCAAATCGAGTAATGTATATCTAAGAGAATACATATACCTATAGATTGAGTACGTCTTAATAAGTGTATTATTTCAAAATATTCTTGAACTTTTGAATTGTTTTCACAAGCCTCTTTTCCTCTGTCAGACATGTATTTAACTGAGGGGAACAAGGTACAATTTTCTGACTTTCCATTTTATTCTTTTATGGAATCCTAAAAATTATAAAGTAGATAAAACTTAGATGTACAGCTAGTTATTGAATGTCTCATCAATATAAAGGCAGCTAAAAGAAAACGATTTTAAAACGGAAGAAATTTATCATGTTTAGTAAAATTACCGCCACTTTTAAACGACATGGACTATTATAAAGAAAATGCAGTTCAAGCGCCGTCTAACACTCTCACGACCTGACCTGGAATCGAGTAAAACTAGTTTTGCCAACTTCAAGCTAGCCGCTCAATATATACGAACTATGTTAATGATAGGAAATGATCATGAAATGAAAGTCTTATGCAAAAATTTTAATTAATTTTAACATAATTGAATGGATGTTGTCGTCAGGATTAACTCAGAAATAAACAAATTTTATCATTTTTTCAATCTTCTATAAAATTTTCTGAAATTACAAGAAAAATAGTTGTGCGGTAACAGCCGCCATCTGTCACGAATGCAAAAAAAAGTTTCGGGCAATTTTTCTTATTTTTTCCATAGAATCTTCAATAAAGCATAGGGATACGGATACCCAATTAAAATTTCAAAGTTGCTCCCGCCCCAACCCCCAGGGTAAGGGGCGTTGGGGGATGGTCGCATTTAATGTCGTCTAATAGCGCTTTCACTATTATGCACATTTTTTTCGTTGTCGGATTCAGTGTATTCTTTTAACATCAAATTTGCGAAGTTTTTGTTGATTGAAATCTCACATCAACCAAGTGTGCAATTGTGCAAACTAAAAAAAAAACTTACCTCAAGAAGAGGAGATCTTGACCGCCGTCTAAAGTGCATGACCTACTCTTTAGAAAACACCCCCTACTCTTTAGAAAACACAGAAAACTCACAGTTCGGTGTATTTTTGATGATATGAATTCAGTTATTGTAATAATCATTGTTTTGTGAGATTCTATGGGTTATTTAATCCTTTTCAGCTCAGTTTTAAACATACAAACGAGAAATAATCCTACAATCGTTAATAACTATTCTTTATAGCACAATTAAATGGATTTTACAACATTTATCAAGCCTTTTTATTAACCTCTTTTGTTGAACAACGAATGTAATGAATCGTTGTATACCTACGCAATTGCAGAGGAATTTGGTTTCAATTATTATTGATTTCTTACTTGGATTTCTCCGTTTAGGCATCTGCCTGATGTATTCTCAACAATAATGGATACTGTAGGCATGAAAGTGACGTTAATTTATTACTCTTATAATAAACGAGAAGTTTTTTCCCAATTACGAAAAGTTCAAACACGCTGTGGTGGGAAAGTATTATTTACCTGAAATGTGTATTTTGTTACATTGCCCGTAACTGGAATTA
This sequence comes from Malachius bipustulatus, assembly GCA_910589415.1. Classification (NCBI taxonomy): domain Eukaryota; kingdom Metazoa; phylum Arthropoda; class Insecta; order Coleoptera; family Melyridae; genus Malachius; species Malachius bipustulatus. Next base: position 44,420,519 of record OU342636.1, read on the forward strand.
TTGTATGTAGTTTATTTGTATTTTTGGAATTCCTATTTGATCGAATAAGCAATTTTTTGCGAAAAATACCTTAAGCAAGGATATAAAATTCCTCTAGATGTGTTTAATGGATTCATATCTGTTATAGCAGCATATCAATTCATTTTTAATGAACATTAAGTTATGTTTTATTAATGAAACTCACGACAAATTGATAAGTCCAATAAAATGTGTTTCAATGACATACAATATGGGAACGAGGCATGGAATTTTTGATGATTTTAATTATGGTTACGTCACATCGGTCACAAAATTTTTGTCACGTTATCATCTGAAAAATAATTAAAAAAAATCATAATTAAAGGTTCCACACGAAAAAGGTTGGAAGGCCTATAACTACCAACTTAGGTATCTAGGAAAAACTATACTATTTGAGGAGGCAGCTAAAATAAATATCTGGGTGTTCCCCTTGATAGAAGGTTCCTGTGGAACTCTTATCTGGAAAAGGTCTACCTAAAAAGGTATGTGGAAGAACTTGTGGCATGGGTCCCAAGCAATTATAGCTTGGAGGTCCAAAGGCTTACTATAATAGGAGAGAACAAAATCGCCGACTCTCTGAGCATAAGAGGAACTGAATCCAAATTTAAAGGACCGAAACCAGCTGTTGACATATGTTCAAATATCGCCAAAACAACAATAAACATCTGGACAGAGAATCAAAGACTGCAGTACTGACAAAGTCTACCAGGTTTGGCTCATTCTAAGGCCTTTATTGAAGGACCATCGAAGATCAGAACTGTTGAAACAGAAAGATACAAAGCCGGGGAGCATGTACGATGCAGGCTAAATGCCCCCATCGGATGGTTCCCCAAACAAATCATACTGCATGGTACCAACCGGCAAACGCACCAAATATTGTCTGCGAAAATCCCGACCAACACTTAAACAAGTGATGTGTGTATTCACCGGGCACTGCGGACTAAATAAACATCTTCACCCGATGGGAATCAACCCTGACCCATTATGCAGGGAATGTTACAAAGAGGAAGAGATATAGAACAAAGATCGTGCCGCTGTCCACCACTCTACAACCTCCGTAGATCTATGCTTGGCTCACATCAGCCAAGCCTCGACGATCCCCTCCAGGCGCCCTGGTCCAGTTCATTCTGAGCCTGGGATGGCTAAGGAGTGAGGACTCCAGCGAATGGATGAAGCACAATGGGCCATTTGTGGCCTCGGTGCAGCGGACTTGTTCTGTCCTCCTACAAATCCAGAATCCAGAACCTTTAGGACCCTGATAAGCCTTTACACAGAGGACATTGTAAGCGACAGTGAATAATTACTTACACAGGGTTGGTTTTGCCGATAACGCAGAATGTTACCTGTGCTTAAATGATGAAGAAAGCAGAAGCAGAACATGTTCTAAGTAACTGCCCCAGTAAGAACCAGACACTCAACATTCAGAAGGGAATATCTCTCTCCAATATAGACCTGGATACATTCTCATCTCACCCTCTAACGCCAGCTACAAAATAGCGTATATTTTCTGTAATTAAATTTCTGTACCTCTTAGCGTTCTGGATATAAGCGTAGTGAGCTCTGAAATAGGGGACAACCTGTATAGTTTAGCAAAAATAGTAAAGTCGACAAAATAATCCTAATTATCTACCTAATGTTGGGTTCGTTTGTAATTTGCAGATGAGCCGTTATTCTTGCAAGTATTATCCGTAACAGACAAGGGACTGTTACTGAAGGTACATTATAGGCTTCGCCGTCTTCGTAATCATAAAAAATAATAACTTTCCACTAAGAATAGTTACCTAATGGTCAAGTGCGGTTTTATAACAATTTATATTCATTCATAACCTCATAACTAACTATAAAAGATCCATCCACATCAATTTAATGTTTACTAACTAACTTATTGCTCCTCATCTCTCCAATATAAAAATAATATATTATACCCTAAGAGATCTTATTCCTTCTTCCCCTCTGTCGGTTTCTCCCTTCTCCGTTGGGCATTATGGATTAGGGCGAGTGCTAGTTGTGACAGGAGCTAAATGACAGCGCCGCGAACTGTCATATCCAACATCGAGCAATGATTCCTTCGGCAGCAGGGTGAAGCGATCATTTATTATGTCAAGAGTTGGTTGCGGTGGTGCGTTTTTAGGTTTTTAGGGAACGGCGGAATGAATTTGTCATCTGTCATAACGTAATCAAGTTAAGCTATACTACAAGGGGTCAGGGAATATTTTATATCGTCCATTTTTGTATCATTTTTATTTTTTTTACGATTTTAATATTACCTATTCATAAAAAATTTAAAAAAGGTCAATTTTATAATTTACTTTACTTTCTAATAATGTAAAACAAAAATAAACAGACTTTCCCTTAGCTTATAGTAATGATGATGACATTGTCTATTTTTTTTTTTTAAATAGGACACCTGTATAATATTGCATTTTCATATTTCCTGAAAAAATACAATAGGAATGTTTTTAAAGTTGCGATTTAAAATGAGTAGTTTATGAGTTATAAACAATAACTTTTTTTCTATTTTTTTTCTAAACTCATAATTTTGAAACCACATATTCAATGTGGTCAGGCGAGAATAGAATAACTAGCACAAGATATTTAGCCCTGATATTTTAATAACGATCGACCATGCCAAAACTTGAAAAGGACTAGTTCGTCTCGCTTTAAAGTCATCGTGTAGGTGCCTATAAAAAGAAAGGGTGTCGATTTTTTTGTTACGAACACCCCGTATATAAATATAAATATAATCTTGGTTTAACATGACGGATAAGTTTTGATTCTGGGATGAACTCTCTGAACCGTCTTTCCTGAGTAGCTCATTTCGATGCATCTCTCATGCATCGAGCTAATGGATCCGATCATCATGATATCATCCGTACACATGTTGTGAAACCAAACACCCTTCCCATGACCGTTCCCTTCTGAATCAAAGCGAGCTATTATGCACCATCGACCTCACGGATGATTGATAAGCGGTTTACAGCGTCGTAAAGACCCACGCCTATCACGTGTGTGGACTTTTAACACTTCGTCTTAACACCTATGCATAAAAACATCCATAAAACACGCGTCCAAAAACATGCCGGCAAGTTCTAAATTGGCCGTACCAATTTAGACGAAATTAGAGACACTCGCTGGTGGCGTGAAGCGTAAGACGACACTTGTCTTAAAATAAACAAGAATGTTTTAAAAACACGGGATGTACGGAATTAAAGCAGCGCCCCTTATGATCGCTTCTATTCCCCTGATCATTATCGATGTTTACCCAGACCAAACAGCTGCTAGAAGGGGATGGAAATTAGGTACGATGACTAATATTGTCTACTGGGACTGATGTAAAAAATACAGAGGTAGGTATTTCTAACAATAAATAAATAATTGATCCCTTGATTTATGAAGCAGTTTTATTAACCATAATACATCAATTATTATTACTTATGAAAAAGTATGAAAAAAATACCAAGTATTACAAGCAATTGCGATTGCTGTGTTTTTGATTTGTCTAACTTATTTAAATATCGGATGTTCATTTAGTAACACTTCCTCAGTTGGCTACGGAAATTGTGGGTCATTTTGGAAGTTAATTCTTTCGATATTCGATAAAAAAAAAACAAGATATTCAATAACTAAAATGGTAAACTAGGTATAGTCTCAGATCAAAATTGGTGACAGTAACTGACATTACTAAAAAAACCGTTTCGCGAGAAGCGGAAAGCAAAAACTCGTTTCGACGAAAATTTTCCTCTTGCCGCTTCTTCGAAATGACTTTTTTAGTAATGTCAGTTACTGCCAACAATTTTGATCTGGGATTATAATGTACTCGACTTTTATTGGTAATGATACTTATAGTCACGGTTACTTATTGTAACTGTTATTCGTTTATAAGTTATTTCAAATAACTTTAATTTTCATGCGAATTGTTAGTCTCAAATCATTGGTATTTCATCAACTAGTCTATATTGTCATCCCTAGTTCTTGATCATTGTAAACAACGGTGTGACGGTCATTAATATACAAAATCATATTATGATGTTTACATTAGACCAAAACACTTTTATAGGTAGCTGAAAATTATTTTTGTAATGAGGTAAACTTGATGGAATTTGTTTGTTATCTTTAGATACATGTCTCCAAAAGTTGTTGAGTGATGGTCCCCCTGAGTAAGAAAATTAAAGAATATGTTGCAAATCTTCAAACAATAGAGGAGATATCTCGACGTCAGTTTAACTGGCAGGTCAAAAATTTTCTGTCCTCAAACTCACTGGGTTGATGTTTATTGTTGAACTTGCTTTATAGTACAAGCTGCTTTGGAAGGGTGCTCACTTTTGTTCTCATTGGGTGATATTATTTATAGTATCCCTTCTCCGGGAAGTTGCAATTTTTGTCAGTTATTTTCCCGAAACTAATAGAACTACAAAGCAGCTTTCAGCAAGCAACGCTCTTTTCGCGGGTCTAGCGTGGTTTCAAATATCGTGTACATCAATTCCCAAAATTACAGAACAAAGATGTTGTAACGGGATTTTCAGTTAGGTAGAGATGATTACCCAGGGATGGATCCCTGCGCCTTTGTACCCGTGACAAGTCAATCAAAAAATATAAAATCTTTATTTACAAGTACTCTAGGCATATACAAGGCACTCACTACATGCCTCTGGGAGACCTCCGAGCTCAATTCACAAGGAGGGAGATGGTTCTCGAGTCAGTTCCTCGGATCCTCTAACTGGCTTCTCAGTTGGCTCTGTTTATATAGCCGGTGCCGGCGGAGATAACCTGCTAATCACCGCCGTAAAAACTGTATCACTCCTGATAAGCCCCTCTAATAATGCAAATAAATAATAATTACCAACGAATGCCTTGGAATTCGTTACAATGTGTTTGTTAGAAAACTTCCGAAGAGCCCGATTTAATAAAGGAGCCTTGTAACGATAGTCTTCTCAGTCGTAATACACCCGTAACGTGACTAGCCAGATTTTGCAAGCTTAAATATGATTTCTGTTTATGCATTTACGTCAAGGACTCATTATTTGTGAAACTGGTATAAGTAGAATAGATATGACATTTGATAGATTTTTGGTTTGCAAAAACTACATAGCGGCCATGAGAGAAACAAAAGTTGATTTCCGAAAACCTATGATTCAGTCGGCTTTTCCAAATTTTTGTAATGTCGAATGAATAGCTTTTGACGACTTATATGTAACACTACAAAAAATAATATTACATTTTTTATAATAATATAAAAGATACTTCTGGCTAAAATAGGAAATCTCGATATTTCATTTTTTTCCCACATAGGTACGTATTCCAGCAATGATTGAAGTTATCCTAAAATATTGTTTCAGATTCTCAATGTACTGCATTTAAACCTATAGACACATTGTAGGTATAATGTTGAATATTGAAGTATAAATCATAGTTGTCCGCATCAAATTATTACCTACTGCAACATTTTTGTTAAGTAATTGCATTTTTTGTCGTTAAAGTTAAATATTCTGTAATATCAAAGAGCAATTCAAAATTAAAAAAACCTTCTTGCGCATCAATCGCAGAAATAGTGTATTTTTATGCGATCCAATTTATGAATATTTTGACCGCTTTTTAAATTGGCTTTCTGAAATTTTCCCTAGTCAGGTCATATTAGCGTAGTGGTTTACTGTGAAAATTGCATTTCACTTCGTTTGAAAACGTGCCGTAGAATGGATTTTTAAATTTAACAAAACCAAAATAAATGGTAAAACTGAACAATTTTGCCCCTTTTCCTTTGCCCGCCACTGGCTGACTTTACCTAAAAAATACTATTTTTTACACTACCTTCAATAGAACTGAAAAAGTGAAAAGGGAGCTTTGAAAACTGAAAATTTGAAATTTTAGAGGAATAAACATAATTTAAAAATTATTCGAATATCTCCGCCATTTTTCTTATTTGCTTCTTGAAAATTTTCAGAGTTAAGGGTTATTAGTATAGTTATCTATTGGAAAAATTTCAGTTCGATTCGTACAAAAATAGAAAAATAGAATAAACGGCTATAGAAATTTAGCCTTTTTTACCCTTTTTCTACCCATGCCACTGGCTTAATAATAAAAAAATGCAAATTTTATTGCAATAACTAAAATTTCAATAACTATTCTTCCAATAATGCTAATTTTGTTTAAAAGTTTTTGTTTCTAACTTGCTTATTTAGAGGTTCAAAATCTATCAATTTTTCCTAAAATTTAAAAGGCAGCCATTTTGGAACGGCTATTCCGATTTTACTCAAGACCGACTACTTGCAGTTATATTACTACAAAAAAAATTTCAGCCCCCTAAATTGAAAACTGCGACCAGAAACCGTGCCTCATGACCGGTTTTTTTTTGGAAATTTGGAGGGACACCCTGTAAAAGTAACAAAACTTTAGGAAAATTATTTTTACGAAAATCAAACGTCATCTCTAAGTTTCACAAGAGTAAAAAATTTCGTTCATTAATCTTGAAAGGTGAAGCTACAGGAGCGTTTTTAAAATTTTAGAGAAATAAACATCATGTAAAAAAAATTCAAATAACTCCGCCATTTTTGTTATTTACTTCTTGAAATTTTTAAGGGCTAGAGGCTATTAGTATAGTTGCCTACTGTGAAAATTTCAATTTAATTCCTTCAAAAATGTGCTCAGAAATTGTTAGAGAAATTTAGCGATTTTTACCCTTTTCCTACCCACGCCACTGGCTTATTAATAAAAGTAATGCAAATTTTATAACATTAAATCAAATTTCAATTAATTTTCCTCCAATCATGTTGATTTAGTTTCAAAGTTATTTTTCCATCTTACTCATACAGGGGTTCAAAAAAAAGCAATTTTTCAAAAACTTCAAATGGCCGCCATTTTGAAACGGCTCGGCCGATTTTGCTCAAGTACAATACCAGACCAGTTCTTATATATATCTTACTCCCACAAAAATTTCAGTCCCCTAGATTGAAAACTGCGACCTGAAATGAGATGACAAAAACGGGATATGGGGAATTTTGAAAGGACACCCTGTAGAAGTAACGCGACTTTAGGAATTTTTTTCAACGAAAATCTAACGTCGTTCCAAAGCTTTACAAGGATCCAAAATTTCATTCACTAATCTTGAAAGATAAAGCTACAGGAGCGTTTTGAAAATCGAAATTTCGCGATTTTGGAGAAATATATATATATATAAATATATATATAAATATATATATAAATATATATATATATAAATATATATATATATATATATATATATATATATATATAAATATATTTAAATATATATATATATATAAAAATAAATATATTTTTTTATTAAAAAATACACTAATATATTGACACTCTAAAAGTCGAGCTTGCGATGTCATATCAAATCCAGATGCTATCAGTTTCTAGATGGATACCATTCATCGGGAGATTGGTTTCAAACTTTAGAAGTTCCGCCATCAGAATCTGACGAGTCATAACGTAACGAGATTATTTTACGAGACTTGATGTTGGATAAAGGGACATTTTCAAATAAAATATTGACTGAATTCTTTCGTTCACGTTCTTCGACACATTATATTGTTAAGTAAGTATCTACTTTATGCTTGCAAATTCCCTAACTCACCTTACAATAATACAGGGCAGGTAGATAAAATAGATAAACTTCTGTGGATTCAAGCAAAGAGATACTGGAATAAAAAATATCCGATTACTCAATTATATATCTTCTGCTGGTAATTAGAGATTTATTATTTAGAGATTCATGACTGGTGAATATATAAAAAGTCACAGAGATGTCATTACTATTCCGCAATAAATCTAGATATTGGAAAATTTTGAAGCTGATAGAAATTGAAACTCACGTAATATTAATAGAAAAATTGATTAAACTATACCTTATTATTGTAGATAGCTTTGTAGGATACGTATTAGGGAATAAATAGGACTGCTAACGGCATCTCTCGCCAATAAAACCCATATCTTCTTGAGTGTAGGAAATGATAAAATTACCGATCACGAATCTGTAATATTATCGTCATTACAGATCTATTCAGTAACGTTCCAACTTCAAAATAACTTTATCTGGTTGAGAGCCTTACTGAATAGAAACGTTGATTGAAAGACTAGGGCCTGACCTGACCTGACCGTTTTTTTTTGGCGGAGGCGTAATCCTCATGGACACCCTGGCGTGGTTCTGCCCTACAAGGGTAGTGCCGGACTCTTACCGGCTGAAAGCCCCTCCTTGCTGTTCTTCCACTCACAGGTACTAATGTCATGTAATGACTTGCTTCGACCTGTGAGTGATTGGATCCTACTCTCCTACCTCCTGTGCTCGTTCCCTTTCGTCCCTCTCTTTCTGTTTCATGATGTTACTCAGGAATGACACGATGTTTTCCCAATTATTGGGGGAGTTTAGCATCGTTGCCATCGGATTGTTTTCGGTTAGTCGATGACCCATTTGTTCTTCCATTTCGTCCCTATGGTATTTCCATTTCTGTCATTCGAAGATGGTGTGATGCGCCATGTCTGTTAGCTTGCAGTAAAAACAGGTGTCATTGGGGGTCCTACCTATGCGTTGGAGATACGCGCTAAAAACTCCATGGCCGGTATAAAGCACTGCATGGCGTAAAAATTGAGGTCTTCAAATTTTTGGTCGATCCAGAGTCCTATTTCTGGAATGAGCAGCCCTGACAAGGTTCTTAGTTTGGGCTGGTGAGGTCTTTCGTCCTTTCTTAGACTCTAGGTGACTTTCCTTTCTCGCCTGGATCTGTGTTTTTATGGGCACTATTGCTGAAAGCACAAGTAGTGCCTTCGTGGACGTCGTTCTGTATGCCGACGTCACTCCCAGCCCCAGCAGCACCTGCCTCTGCAGAGCCTCCAGCCTGTGCATATATGTCTTTATTCTAGTCACTCCACCCCATATCGGCGCCGCATACAAGATCACCGAGTGAACTACTCCCCCCAGCAATCTTTTTTTTGTGGTTTTAGGGCCTTCTATCTTCGGCCTTAGTCCTTTCATTGCATTCCAGATCTTCCTACTTTTCAACCACTCTTGACGTGCTCCTCAAAAATTAGCTTATCGTCAAGTGTAACTCCCAGGTACACGACTCTTCGCCCCGCCCTCACTTCTGTACCCTGTACGGTGAAGTCGATGGTTCTCTTCTTCCATGAGTTGGAGTGAAGAGAGCCGCTTCCGTCTTCTCTGGGGCCATCTCCGGCCCGACGCCCTGCAGCCACCGCACGACCCTCCTAATATACTTGTAAAAAAATTTGAAAAAATATCCAACCGTGTTTCTATAATGAACCGTTTCGTATACGGTTTCACACCCTGTACATATATTTTCCGGTTAATTGACAGAAATAAAGTGAATCGTACTCAGATGTGCAGAGACCATGCTCTAGTAGGCCTTCTTGATTTATTTTATCTTGAAGAAGACTGACTACATTCTAAATGTGTTTCTGACTCTTTCCTCAAAAATTTTGTTGAAAAATTCTGGGTGAGAGCATTAGTTTTTTATGAATCATTGAAAGGCCGTAATTCCATTTTTTTTATTGTTTTAATTTTTTGGAAAATTGTCTATAAATTGTCAAGGCTACCTGAAAATTTATAACGATAGATGTCAAACTTCTTCTTCTTCTTTAGGGTTTATGGCCTTTAGCTTTTACCAGCTATTTGGCCAGGGATGTCAAACTTAACCTGCAGGTACCTTACCCATGTGGTCGTTTTTCTTTTTTTTTTTTGGGGATCCCCAAGTATTATCTCAAAACTTTCGTCCCTTTCAATTATTGTAAAGAACAGAAAAATAAAGATATTTTCCTGCTTTCTCGGAGAGTTCTCACATTCTAAGATTGCCCCGCAGCCCCCTTAGCCATCCCTGGCTATGACATTTTTCGTTCCTTTTGAAACTGAATTAATATAACGCCGTGGAAACATGCCAAGTTTTGTACCTCCTCTGATGATGATGATGATGGTTGAATAACTCCGATTCGTTCCTGCCGTGTCTCACAGGTCCTTCGTTTTTCAAGAGGATCCTCAGATTTCTACAAGAAAAACCTGTGTCCCTGGATTTGTTTCGAGTAGGCTGCTGCACCACGACTACCTCCCTTACTTTATGAAGCTGTACTGCAAGTTACTTTATACCTTTTTTTCACATTGGAGACATCATTTTATCAAAAGAAAACAATGTTTGGGCAAATAATTAGTGTTAGCGGAGTTCATTATTAAATAAATTAACAAAAAATTGATTAGAATTAAATTTAAAAAAAAATAGCAAAATATTCAGAGAGGCTACAAGTTACTGTAGGCTGTAGGTACCCTTTTTACCTTTAACAACCGATGGAAGATCTAGTATATAGTAGACACATACATAGTATATTATATACATTAACGTACTTATTTTTACATTTCTGAAAATAAATTTTAACGATATTGTTAAAAAAATCGTTTCATCTTTTTCTGTAATTTCCAATTGATCGTAATTCGTAATAATGTTAAAGGGAAAGAGATTTTTCTTCACGCGTATTCAACTAGGTATATAAATTACAAATGCAGTATATTTACTGCATTTGTAATTTATGTCACGATTACCCCAAAACGTAGTATCCAATCTTGTTCAGGAAGGCCATAAACCTTTCAGCTCACCTTATCTGCCTTGGTATCAGTGTTACCACCTTAAAAAGATTAAAGGGCGAGGAATTCCTATAATGCAGAAGACACAGCCGCGGCCCGAGGAAGAAACGCGTTTCCGGGCCTCCCTCTCGGTGTATGCTCTCTTCTAATTTAGGAATCCTTCCACCAGACGCAACTCAAACAAATTCCTTGCATAAGAGCGCCATATATTCTCGCTCCCAACTCTAAATTTACTTTCTTTTCCGATCAAGTTACTTTATTTTTGCGTCTCTTGCTATTGTTATATTTCGTTCGGATTTCACTGAGATCTTAATATCACTGCGTCCCGCCTAACAAATCCCGATAAAATAAAATTGTCACAGATAAAGCTCGATAAAAATTTTAATCATAATAATATTTAATAGTATTTAATGGTGAAGAGTATACTTGATTTATGGTGAATATAACGTGATTATTTAAAATTCCGCAAATCAAGTACTTATAAAAAGGGGTGTTCGAAAACAAATCCGTTTTGGAGTAGGCCCTGACACAAAGAGATCGTCAGGTCAGGTTGTCAAAACATTCAAGAACGTCAATGAAATAGGCACTCACTTTATCGACATTTTTATAAAACACATAAATAAAATCAAGTCTTGTTGAAAACACTGTAAGTTTCGGGAAAACTGTTGATAAAATTTTACCTGCCAGAAAGACCTAAACTGGTCTGCTCACACAAATCATTTATTCCGTCATCTTACTAGTGCCTGCTTCCTTCTAAGACGACTTCAACACACGATGTCCCATGAAGTTGCTCTCTATCTTATTATGGGCATTATTTGGCATCAGTCACAATATGTCCTATGGGCTGGCCGATGTCCGTCTAGGGTTGGTCTGAGGGATCTTTCCGAAGGATTCTTCTTCTTCAAAAGAGAGCGATTAAAACCCAGTCAGACTTGTTCCTACGGCAGTCCTGAAGAGGCCATTTCAGGCGGCTTGGTCTTCTTACCTTGCCTGCTTTGTACGTCTTCTCTCTTCTCAAACAAAAAAAACAAAGATGGCCATTGCTTTCGCCATTTTTAAATGTGCTGCCATCTTGGTAATATTTCATTTTGACTCGTTATCAGGTATGTTGCCTAAGTGCCAAATTTCAGATTCCTGGATCATTTGGAACTCGAACTTTTTCTAATGTGGCGTTTCAATCAATCACCCTGTATACATAATATTATTTACCTCATAATTTCAATAAAAATTCCTATATACCTATATTTTTTGAGAGAATACGTTTGACAGGTGACCTCAACCGTGGTATATGTACATATAATTCAAAAGTATAATAATTTCTAACACAATCCAGCGATTTATTGTTTTTTGTTCAATTCAATAGCAATTCACGATTTTTTTGTTCGTTAATTCCGTGTGCGGCATAAAAATTCCGAGTTTCCAGTTAATTCTTCTACCCTCTGAAATCAAGAGCGTGGAATGACTACAACATGTACCTACTTTATTCAGTGGTTTCCTATGTAACTAAGTCTGAATCCGCTGGACCAAATGCGATTTAATTTCTTAGTTTGTCTATGTGCTTATTCTGAGTTAATTCAATGATAAAGCCTCGCCTCTGGCAAAGATAAGCCCCGCAGAGAAACGACAGTATATAACGATAACTTCAAAACACCCCCTAACTAAGTTACCTCCGAATATATTCACTTGAAGGGAGTCGGAGTAAGAACACGCTAAGAGTGTTAGTTTGTTTTCCTGAAAAGTTTTGCTAGCTTGGCTCTGGAAAGAATTGGTGACAAATGAGAGAATTATAGACTCTGACTGATATCTTTTAGCGAACTAGTTTGGTGATTGAAAAACTTTCAAATGATTTATTTCAGAGAATTGGTACTAATTCTGGTTTTTTTTTCAGGTAAGTCTCCACAGCTTTATATCTTCAGCTAGTAAGTAAATTTTTATACAATTTGATAACATATAAAAAACCCTTCTTGCGCATTTATACAAACAATGCTATTAAAATAGGAAATCTAGTTGGTTCACTTTTTTCGGCATCTTCATTTTCCTGATGATATAGGTACCTATTAATGTTTAAACGAGAAGTAATTTAAGAAAACTTAAAAAAAGATGATTATTATTTCAACAAAATATCTGCTTTGAAACTTCTTTTAAAGAAATTCATATTTAAAATACCTACATAGACTTTAATACGAAAGTGGTAGCTGAAGATAAGGAGTTTCCAAAAGTAGCCTTCTTTCTGCCGAGAACTTGAAAATTAGAGACAAACTATATAGAACGAGAACTATAATAGCAAAATAAAAGAAAAACGTGAAATCGGAATATTGCAGCAACGAGGGTCTAAATCCAAAAACTTAAAAAAATGTTTTGATTTTTTCGAGATCCACATCTTCTTACCGTTGTCTAAATCTAGTTGATACACACCCCCTTGATTGTGGCTGTAACGCTATGAATATTGTACAGGGTGTTCCATCACTTATGCCTACCCCTGAAATAAAAGTTTCTTTTAAAGATAAAAAATTGAAACTTGAGGATTCGTGTAATTAATATACGACCATAGAATGGCATAATCAGTTAAGTTTTTTTTTCGTTCGCTAATCAGCGTTAAAAAATTCCGTAATTTGGTGGTAATGTGGCCAAAAAAAAATAATTTTTATTCAATACATCGGTAGAAATCGATTAACACAATCAAAATCGATGAGAAGAAATATCAAAAAACTAATTACAAGCCTTTAATTGAATAAAATACTTAAAATATGGAAATGACAGGTAGGATTTTTAATATAATGGTAGTAATAAAAGTCAACAATAATTTGAATAATGAGGTAGGTATCTACCATAAATCCTTAGTAAACAGTCAGAACAATACCCATTCGAGTTCAATGGCACACGACATTGGGGTGTTAAGGATTTATGGTAGATACCTATCCCATTCAGATTATTGGTCACTTTTATTACTACCATATATCAATAATATACCTGACATTTCTATATTTTATGTATTTTCTTTAATAATTAAAGCCTTGTAATTAGTTTTTTGATATTTATTTACAGCGTTTTTGAATTTATTAATCGATGTATTGAATAAAAGTTGATTTTTTTGCCACTTTACCACCAAATTAAAGTTTTTACCGCTGATGAGCGAAGAAAAAAATGTAGTTAATCTGTTTATGCCATTCAATGGTCCTATATTAATTACATGAATCCTCAAAGTTTCAATTTCTCATCATTAAAATTAATCCCTACCTATTTCGGGGGTGGACATAAGTGATGGACAGTTGTATGGGTTGTAGTTGTGGCTTTCAACATGTTAGTTGTAAGTATGTAACTTGATTTCATTAAATATTTTGGCGATACTCGACAAAAGAAAATTTATTATAATAATTGATAATACAGTAACTTATTAGGTAAGTAATTAATAATATACTCGTACAAGGTTAGAACTATTTAATGATGGGGGGATACCTTAAATCATTGAAAGTTCGGGTAAATTCGAGAAAAGTTGTGCTATTTTGAGATGAGTCTTTTCCGAAAAAAAAATTGTAATATACCAAGTACCTATTTCCTGAAATATCCTGAAAAAAAACTGAAAAAACGAGAATTCTTATTTTCATGACATCTTTTTTATTATTGAAAATTAATTATTATTTTTCGTAGCTTAGCAGAAGTCGTCAAGAGGCATCAATTTGAGACTTGAAAAAATTTCAAAGCCGACTAAACCCAGAGCTTTCATACTCCACTTTTGTCTTTCTTATTGCCGCCATATTATTTTTTATGTCGTTCAGTATAAAAAATCAATAAAACCAAAATTAAATAAGTACTTAAAAATAATTCAAAAATGCTTATCCTTCTACATATTTAAAAAAAAAAGACAATTTTGTTAACCAAATATCATAGAGAAATCAGAGAACCATAAGGTAAGCAGGGATGATTTCATATGGACATAATTTGGTTAAAAAAGTTCAAAAAGTAATTACTTAATTTTCAATAATAAGAAAGATGTGTCAAAAATAAGGTTTCTGTTTTTTTTTCCTGTTTTTCAGGATATTTCATAAACTACTGAGGATATTTCTTTTTTTTCCGTAAAATACTCGTCTCAGAATAGAACAATTTCTCTTTAATTTAGCCGACCTTGTATTTGGTTTGAGATCCCTGTAGTTGCCCATTAAGTAGTTCTAACCCTGTAGAATCAACTTCAAAATGAGAAATGTAATTTTTATTATTTGAGCTTTTTATTTTTTGGCAAATAAAATAGACTGTCATCTTTTCTGAGCATTAGAAAGCATGGTAATATTGTTCAATTTATAAACCACATTTACACTAGAAAATTAAAATTGTCCCAGATTTATTTGAATAGTAAATGATTTCTTCTGTTTGTTCACACTTTTATAATGTAACAAGTTGTTAAAGGTAAAGGAATTGTTATAATATACATTTTAAGTTGCTTAATATGCAAATTATGTCGCTTTATATGCAGTTACCAGTTGCAAAAAGGAACAAATATGGTGCACCAAAATCGGTACCATATTATAATAATATGAAATTCGATATGTCCTTATGCTAATTCTTAATTGTGGTGAACACTCATATAGTTACAGTATGTAGCAATATAAATCCCGCAATTTAATAAAACCTCCAGCTTCCATTTATAAGCCTTATACAAACAAAGGGTCCATTTGCGTCCAAGTTACAAGTCCGGGGCTGGAAATGAGCCTTCAGTACACACATTTACATAATACAGGGATGTAATAGTCACGCAGGCTGTAATTCAGAAGTTGATTCAGGACTGAAAAATATTGACTTACATTGAATGAAGGTTTTTAGTGTATTTTTTTAACAAAAAAATACACTATTGAGGACGACATCACTTTTTTTTTAATGTGAAAACTACGATTAAAGACAACATATTTTGGAGATATATTTATCTCCATCAACGGGCTAATGAGGTAACTAGATTAAATAAACATTGATTTCAGTAACTAGATTTTAAATATTCTTCATTGGTCTATGGAATCAAGATGAAAGTGAAGAAATTGTGAATTATATGTATAAGTCAAGTTGTTCGTTCACGATAATACTTCATTGACGAATTTCCTTAATGGTATGTACATTACATTGTATAGGGGGCAATTCGTGCAGCAGAGGAAAAATATTTTAAAAAGTATTTCTTGTAAATTGACCGAGATATACGAAGAGGTAAAGTTGAGAACTCCACTTCCTTAATATTGACCGTTATATATAATTTGTTTGCTTAAAATAGAAACTGCGGTCTCTCGGTCGCTTCTTTCAAATAGTTACCATGAAAAATTTTAAGGTTTAAATTTATATGAATGAAATCAACGTCAGTTTTTTTCATTGGTGGGATACCAGGAGACTAAACTTAATTTCGTTGCATATGAAAATATAAACCGTGCTTTTGAAAATTTCTTTTTTATTATATTTTAAAGAAGAGGCCGTAGTCTCTTTTGTAAGGAAACAAATTCTTTAAAACTGTCAATATTAAAGAAGTTGAGTATATTTTTTTTACTATTTTTCCTGTGCTTCACCAATTGCCCCCTACAATATATTGAGAAAATTCGCCATTAAATAGTCACCCTGTATATTGTAGATTGTTCAAATGTTATTTTATTTTAAATCTAGAGACATTTGAACAATCTACTAAGTGAATATTTCTGTTAACGTACCTACGTACTTTACGTTGATTAGTTTTTATATTCCACAAAGGGAGTGGAAGTATGTAGTTGAATAAAGCAACACACCTTAAACATTATTCCTAAACCTTTAATACATTTCATTGAAAAGGATTCTTAAAGATAGTGAGCACCAAGTAATCCCATTTTAATTCGATTTTAGGAAACTACTTTGTGATACTGTGACAAACGGCACAGGAGATATCGTATCACGCAGTCTATGCATTCTCTGTTGAAACGACAAAAAATTTAATGTAATTACGATGATTATTATTATTAAAAGAATATTATTGAACGCTACCTTCGCTAGTCCACGTTGACTTGACGAATATTGACATATTTTAATAATTAATAGTAAATTGGACGAATATAGCAGTTTAAATTATTTGATTGGTTTACCGAAATCTGGCATGTAATAGGTACCTAGTACCTAGTATAATGTACCTATACCTCAGTCGACCAACAGATATAGTAATAAAACTGCGCACAAACTTTTAAGGTCCAAGTAGTCACATCTGTAGGCAGATAGTGCCTTTATTTATTGGTTACCTGGTTCCGGTAAACCAATGAAAAGGGCATTTAAGGTTTGTGTATATAATTCTTGTGTATAAGGTCTGCCTACCTGGATTGTAAACTTACCGCGCACTTTTATTGCTATATCTTTTGGCCGACTGAGGTATAGTATCTGTACAAGAAAGCACGGAAATCAATATAATTATTTGAACAGGCAGTGGGGCTTCGGTATTACCGTTATAGATAATATAATTGGCAATTTAATATTATTATTTTTTATATACAGGGTGAGTCAATAGTGAGAGATCGGAACATTGCTATTCAACCGTACAGGGTAAAACAAAATTTCAAACGCCATCCCAAATCGTGTGTTATTCTGCATATTTCAAAAATATTTTCACCTATACAGGGTGGACCATATTTTTCCTACATGTATCAATTTTTTTTTTCAAATGGAACCCCCTATATTTTATGACATATTCCTATTCGACTGTGAAATAGCTTTATGTCAATACATATTGTTCGAGATTTAGGTGCGGCGTTGACATTTAAAAAAATATTTTCAAAAAAATTCAACGCATGCATGTATTTACTGAAAAGAAGCCTCAGAACTTAGTTTTGGAGTTGTAAGGTTGAAATTTGGTATCCACATGGAGAAAGACCAGGTCTATCATCGCGATATAATAAGACTGAGATCTACTATACAGGTTAGTCACAAATAACTGTCAAATTTTGCTTACTTCAGAAGGTCATAACTTCACTTTTTCAAATGGCACACTCGGTATTTTTGTCCACAATTAGATCCACCTCTGATCTGGCTACATTTTTCATTTGGTATGTCCTATACCTAAAATGCCCAGTTTTAGAGATATTGTACATTTTCCGTTGGTCTGACTGCAGAAGATGCAAATGTCATATAAAACAGGGGATATGAAGAAAAATGTGACATTTCTAGTGACATTTATCATTGCAGCGTAATAGCAACTCAAAGCTCGAGCGAAATAAAATAAAAAATAAAATACAAGATATGACAATAATTTTAAATTAAAATAATATCAAATCAAATCAAAAAGTTTATTCATTTGCCCAAAAGAATAAATTCATTTAGAGGAAAACAACAATAAAGTGAAATAAAATATGATTTAAAAAATAAACTGTAACGAAGTTGTCAAATACACACTTGCACATAAATTCTTGCCGCAAGGAGAGGATTTCTCTCACTTTCTCCCAAACAATAAGTCATGTCTACTTGCTCTTGTAAACGTAAATCCATTTAGCAAAATTCTATTTAACTAACGAGAACTTGGAATTTAAACATGCAGTGACAGTGACACTAGTAAAACTAAAAATGTCACATTCTTCCATATCACTTTAAAGCGAAATGTCACATTTTTCTTCATAGCACCCTGTTTGATATGACATTTGCATCTTTTTGACATATTTTGACATTTGATTTGATATTACCTATCTTAATTTAAAATTATTGTCATATCTTGTATTTTATTTTTTATTTTATTTCGCTCGAGCTTTGAGTTGCTATTTACGCTGCAATGATAAATGTCACTAGAAATGTCACATTTTTCTTCATAGCCCCGGTTTTATATGACATTTGCATCTTCTGCAGTCAGACCAACGGAAAATGTGTAATATCTCTCAAACTGTGCATTTTAGGTATAGGACATACCAGATGAAAAATGTAGTCAGATCAGAGGTGGATCTAATTGTGGAAAAAAATACCGAGTGTGCCATTTGAAAAAGTGAAGTTATGACCTTCTGAAGTAAGCAAAATTTGATAGTTATTTGTGACTAACCTGTATAGTAGATCTCAGTCTTATTATATCGCGATGATAGACCTGGTCTTTCTCCATGTGGATACCAAATTTCAACCTTACAACTCCAAAACTAAGTTCAGAGGCTTCTTTTCAGTAAATACATGCATGCGTTGAATTTTTTTGAAAATATTTTTTTAAATGTCAACGCCGCACCTAAATCTCAAACAATATGTATTGACATAAAGCTATTTCATAGTCGAATAGGAATATGTCATAAAATATAGGGGGTTCCATTTGAAAAAAAAAATTAATACATGTAGGAAAAATATGGTCCACCCTGTATAAGTGAAAATATTTTTGAAATATGCAGAATAACAAACGTTTTGGGATGGCGTTTGAAATTTTGTTTTACCCTGTACGGTTGAATAGCAATGTTCCGATCTCTCACTATTGACTCACCCTGTATATATATTTAGGACAAACGGCCGCATCAACCACTTGGGTTATTAGCGGGCTAAATTACAGTATTTATACACAATGTCTTATTATATACAGTAATTATATTATTATACAATGTCTATTTCAAAATTGTAAATTAGAGGACAATTTGTGAGTATGTTGATCAAATTCTCTTGATTAGGTCCGAGTCCTTCAGAAAGGCGAGGATCTTTTTCGGGTTGCAGTTGTCTCCTAGGATTTCAGCCAGTGTGCCGTTGATGTTGTGTTTCAGTCTTAGCTCCTGGTAACTGGCGCATTCTGTGAATATGTGCTTTATGCTCAGCGACGAGTTGCAGTTCTGACAGACGGGTGCTCTTTCATGTGTCATGAGATGTTCATGGGTTAAGCGTGTGTGACCAATTCTTATGCGTGTTAGGATTCTTTGTTGTCTGGGATCTTCAGGTAAAGTTAATTTTTGTCTGGGGGATGATTTTATTTCTCTAAGCTTAGAGGTACTACTCTGCCACTCATTTTCCCAATGGCACATGATTCTCCGTTTGAAATAGTTTCTTAGATCCTTTGCTGTTATTTCTGTTATGACCTGGGATTCTTGGTGTTCGTTTGCCTCGTATGCTGCTCTGTCAGCCGCTTCGTTGCCTTTGATTCCTATATGGGAGGGTATCCATGTGATGTTTATGGATATGTTGCGTCTTGATAATTGGTGAAGAGTATCTTTGATGTGGGAGCTTAATGCGTCTTCTGGGTAAAGTTGTTTAATTCTATTGATTGAGCTCAAGGAGTCGGTGAATATTGCTATTTGTCTATTGTCGCTACCAAGAGCCAATTCGAGGGCCTTAGAAATTGCCAGAATTTCCCCGGTGTACACGCTGCTGTTTGGGTTCAGTATGTAGCGGAGTGTATCTTGTTTATATATGACCGCTGATCCAGCGCCTTCGTTTCTTTTGGATGCATCTGTGTATATGTGATCACAGTCGTTTAGCTTGGCTTTCATTTCGGCGAAGGCAGATAAAATAATCTCGGTGGGTGTCTCGGCTTTAGGGTATGCCGTTAGCGCTGTGTTGAACTGTGGGAGTGACGTGGTCCAGGGAGGAAAAGATGGGGGGTGGTATTTAAATAAGGATGGTATAGTTAGGCTGTACGTTGACAGGATCGATCGAATTCTTTCGAGAAAGGGGGGACTAGAGCTGCTATTAATGGTGTGAGTCTGTCTTGGGTTATCGAGGTATTTTTCCTTGGTTGTCGATTTGATACAGAAGTAATACAGGGACAGGAGTTCTCTTCGAAGATGCAGTGAGGGTTCTCCAGCTTCGACTTGCAAGCTTTGGATCGGGCTTGATTTGAACGCGCCTAGAGATATTCTTAGGCATGTGTTATGGAGTGAATCCAGTTTTCTCAGTTGTCTTCTACTTGCAGTCGTATAGACTATGGAACCGTAATCTAACTTGCTTCTGATCAGGGCTCGGTAGGTACGCAGCAGGCATTCGCGGTCAGAGCCCCACTGTTTTCCAGCTAAAGTGCGAAGTAGGTTCATGGGTCCATTACTTGAGGTCTTCAGTGAGTCTATGTGCTTGTTCCATTTTAGTTTATTGTCTATTATCATACCTAAGAATTTAAGTTCTGTTACGAAGCTTATGGGCCTCCCTCCGAAGGTGATGACAGGAAGGTGGTCGGCAGCTATGCTGGTCTTAGAGAACATAATGGCTTTTGTTTTTTCGTTGGAAAAATTGAATCCTGTTTGTTCGGACCACCTTTCAATATTTGATATGGTTTCTTGGAATATTTCGCCCAAGGTGTCGATGTCTTTGCCTCTTGCGAAGATGACGAGATCGTCGGCATACATTCTTGTTTTGATTGGCTTTTTGATGTTGCAGATAATATCGTTAATGGCCACAAGGAATAGGTTGACGCTTAGTATCGACCCCTGGGGCAGTCCGTTTTCGAGTTTGTGAATGTCTGACAGGGTGCCGTTGCATCGCACCTGGAACGATCTGTCTGCTAAGAAGTTTTGAATAAAGTGAATGAAGTTGCCATTAAGGTCCCACGATAGAAGTTTGCGGATAATCCTGTGTTTCCAGACAGTATCGTATGCCTTGGTTATGTCTAGTGAGATGGCCAAGCATTTTTGTTTCAGGGAGAAGGCTTCTCTCACTTCGGTTTCTAGGTCGATGATATTGTCAATGCAGCTTCTGTGTTTTCTGAAACCGTTTTGTTCCTCCGCCAGTAGACGTCTGGATTCCAGGTACCATGAGAATCGACTGTTTATTATTTTCTCTAGTGTTTTGCACATGGAGCAGGTGAGAGAGATTTGACGATATGACTCTGGGTTATATTTTGATTTAGATTGTTTCCTGATTGGTATGGTGATCGCTTTTGACCATTTTGCTGGGAATTGGTGTCTGGTCCAGATGCTGTTGTATATTTTCAACAGGTGTTGTTTTCCACTCCTAGGCAGATTTTGTAGGAAAACGTAAGGTATGTCGTCAGGACCTGGAGAGGCGCTTTTCTTGGACATTAGCGCGTAATCGAGTTCTGTCATGGTTACTGGGAGGTTTATCGGGTTGTCATTGTCGTCAGTAAATTTAAGGTCATGCAGTTCTTCTTGATTTTTAATGTCGAGGAATGTGGCGTTATACTGGCTTGTGCTTGAGGTTTTTTGGTAAGTGTCGGCTAATGTGTTTGCGATGTCTTTTGGTATCCTTATTGTGTCGTCAGCGACTTGCAGGGAAGTAATTCTGGTGTAGGTTGTCTGACCTTGTATTTTCTTTATTTTGTTCCAGGCAATTGAGGGGGGCGTTCTGCTATTTATGGAGGCTATAAACGTATTCCAGCTATCTTTCTTTGATTTCTTTGTTATGTATCGAGCGTGTGCTCTGAGTGCCTTGAAGTGGAGTAAGTTATCTTGGCTCATTTGTTTCTTATACTTGTTGAAAGCTTTTTTGTAAGCTTGGATTGCATGTTCGCATTGGCTGTTCCACCATGGCACCGGTTTGTGTTCTTTGATGATTTTGGTTTTACCTATTGTATTTTCTGCTGCACAAATTATTAGGTTTTCGAACTCTTGAGCAGTCTCATTTATATCTGGGTGGACGGAGCATGTATGTATGCCATTGTCAATCTCTTTGGAGAATTCAGACCAGTTAGCCCGTTTAAGTCGCCATTGGGAGAAGGGTTGGGTAGGAGGAGTTTTTTCTTCGCCTCTAAATATGATGGGGTAGTGGTCGCTTCCATAAAGATCGGGCAGGACTTCCCAATGCAGAGTTGGAGCTAGGGATGGGTCGCATAAACTTAGGTCTATAGCTGATGAGGAGCCAGATGAGAGGTTGATGTGAGTTTTTTCTCCTGTGTTTAATATTGTCAAGCCGTTTTCATCGAAGAGTCTATCCAGAATGCGACCTGCTGTGTTTGTAGTTTCGCATCCCCAAATTGTGTTGTGGGAGTTGAAGTCGCCTAAGAGTATTTTTGGTGAGAGAGTATTATTTTTTATATTATTTATTATTTGTATAATTTTTTGTTATTTATTCGCGAATACCTATACTTGTTAATAAATAACACTAATGAATAACTTTCTTCTTCCTCAGAACTTGCCGGAAGAACTGAGCAATATTTAAGAACTCTAAAGCGGAATTAAGTACAAAAAGTATAAAATAATAAACAATGTTAGGTATTATTCTGATTAGCTAAAGCGAAAAGTTTATGTTAGATTTACCTATAGTCCTGTTACTATGGGAAGGCGAATAAATTCTTACTGCGCAGAAAGGGTGGGTACCGTCTCCGACTCCATAAATATTTGTTGTCCAATAACAACAATGTTAATCGGAGTCCACGTTAAGAAAACAACCAACCAGATAAGGCTGATAAGAGTATCGCCGCAGTTCATCGAACATGTAAATACTTAGTGGCGGTGAACAAAGCTCGCAATATGCGTAGTTCACGTCCAGCCTTCGCCTCCCTATAAAAATCAGACTGTACCTACCTATAATAATTCTGTTTTGTTAGGAAATATGTACAGTGTGATCAGTAACTTGCACACTCCGAATACATACAGAGTCCATTAAAATTAAGGATATTCTGAAAAAAAAATTGAATCCAACGGTTGGTTTTCAAGTTTTGAATTTTTTTTACAGCATCTTCTGGCTTGCTGATAATTTTTATCTTTGTGCTTCTGACCCCATCGACCTCCGTGTTTTCTCTTTTCTCAATCTTCAATTTTTCTCTATCTTCCTTTTTCTTTTCCTTTTGTTGCTTTTCTTTGTCTATTTCCTATAATACTTCTTCCATTTTTCAGATGCTATTGCAAATGGAACTGGACAAGTATTTGTTCTTTTATTTGCTGATTTAGTGGTTAATTTTGGCCAGTGTAAATGATTATCCCATACATCAGAGGCAAAGGTGGTTTTAACACAATATTAGACAAAACATTTATTCTGTCATTGTTTTGTTTTTTTCTTTGTAGTATTATCACCACAAGCTTTTGCGTCAGACGTCACATCCAAATTTTTTTCCACCCCAAATTGTTTCGCTGCTGCATTAAGGCCAAGGCTATTATGCTGGACCACATGCATGCACAACCTCTTCCAAGTTATTTTGGGTGTAGGTAAAACGCTGATATGTATTTTTAGGTTTCATTTTATGAACCTGAAAAATTGATTTCTTGTGAAGGATATGAGTAAACTAGTAAAGTGACACATCATAAAGCATGTTCCCTTACTGGAAGGGACCTTAATTATGACTTGATCTATACAGGGTATGTTATAAACTTATCAAGGAGACTAATGTTGTATTCGTTTATAAAACATGTATGTTTAGAAATTTGTGTGTGGTTATATGAGCTAGATCTCGAAGCCAAAAATTACCAGAGTGGAACGACTGTGTCTTACCTACATAGTTAGACCAATGTTCCCTTTTTTATTAAAAAAAAGTTAGTTGTGTTGCTTGTATGCGCTTGTATTTCACTTGCATCCTAAAAGTTTAAAACAATAATAAAAGCAACAATAAAAAATATGCTCTTTAGATGAAAAAAGTATGATTTTTATCTTAGTACCTCCGCTGCTTTTGTATTTGTATTTTATATTCAAATAATAGGTAGAAGTCGTTATAATATTCGATGCTATGATGTAGTTTATGTAAAAGATTACACTTATGGAATTTTGAAAATGCATAAGATCAAAGACATGAATTCGTCAACGATAAATTTGTACTTTTCGAACGTTGACGGATAGGTATACTTGCAATAATTATATTGGCAATCCATATTGAACCGCTTAATAAAACCAAAAGGCCGCTCGTTATTATTCTAAATATTTCCCGTCCTTCTAACCATCCAATATTATACATACAATCAATTCTCTACGCCCAGTTACCCAACCCCCGGTCCTTTAACTGCGATCGCCTCCGTGAAGATCTCCCGAATTAAAACCCCGGCTCGTAGACGGCGGCGGTGGCGGCGGCGGTTATCGCGATTCATGGTTGGGTGGCTCTCTATAACTACACTTCACCACTAGCGGGAATGGGGACCATTGCAGTCAACGGTATAAATCGCCTGCGGGATCTCAGATGCCGACGACAGGAACGGCCACCCTCCCTTTGGCCGGAATATCGGCCCGAGGGTAGCTTGAGCCGTCGGTGTTGCCACAACCATGAGTGTGTGGTGGTGATGGAAAAGGAAATACTTATTTCGAAAATTATAACCTAATACGTTTCTTCTTCAGTAACTGGACAGCCAAAAACAGGTTGCACAATAATATCCTTCTCTATAATGCTATCTCGTAAACGCTAAGAGATACAGGGTCGTTTAAATTAGAGAAAAGCTGCGCAATTTTGTGCCCATCTTGAATTTGTCAACAGATACAAGATACATGTGACCGCTCCTGAAATATCCTGAAAAAACTGAAAAATCGTGAGTTCTTATTTTTGCCATACCTATCTTCCTTATTATTGAAAATAATTAAATATTTTTTTTAGGCTTACGTAAGGCTCCAAGATTTATCCATCTCACGTTTTAAAAAAATTCAAAGCCGACTAGAAAGAGTTTTAATATTCAACTTTCATTTTTGTTTTATCCTTCATATTTTTTTATGTCGTTCGGTATAAAAAAATAATGGAAACCAAAAGTTTATAAACTTCAAAAAATAAATTAAAAAAAAAACTTGTTCATTTTTCTTAAAAAAGGGACAACTTTTTAAACCGAATATCAGATGTATGCAAGGAGTAACATAGATCAAGCAGTATGACTTCATATATTGACGTATTTCAGCGATTTTTTTTTGTTTTTCTTTGAAAAAAGAATCAAATTTTTGAATTTCTTTTTTTAAGTTTATTAATTTTTGATTTCTATTATTTTTTCATACCGAAGGACATAAAAAAATATTATGGCGGCCTTAAGAAAAACGGAAGTTTGAACTCTGGGATCTAGTTAGCTTTGAATATTTTTGAAACGTCAGATATGGTTAAATCTTGGCGACTTATGTTGTAGACCTACAATAAAAATTTTAAATTATTTCTAATTATAAGTTTTTCAGTTTTTTCAGGATAATTTATTTATTTGAAAATAACAAAAAGATATGGGTAAAATCAGGAATTTCGATATTTCAGTTTTCGAAGTAAGTACATACTTATAACCCTGTGTAATTAAATCAAGCAAAGGCCCTTTTTTGAACTCGCAAGCATGGGGATCTCGGTTACCTTAAAAGATGTGAAGTTGGTTAAATTGCGACAAAAGTTGCGTATTTTTATGTAATTTGAAAAGACATTTAAGATATTTTCATTCGTTGCTGAAATATCCTGAAAAGACTGAAAAACGCGTTTTTTTTTTTGGCATATTATTTTGCACTGAAAACAAATTACTAATGTTTGTAGACTTGCATAAATCGTCACGAGCTATAAATAACCATCTGACATTTTTCAAGAATATTTCCATAAAGCCGACTAGATCCTAGAGTTTTCAATGTTAACTTTAATTTTCCTTGCGACCCATGTAACTCGGTATTTAAAAAATCAATGTAACCGAAAAATATATAAAATAGAAAAAAAATTACAAATATTTTTCTCTTTTTTCGAAAAAAAAATTATTAAA
Organism: Malachius bipustulatus; assembly: GCA_910589415.1. Lineage (NCBI taxonomy): Eukaryota > Metazoa > Arthropoda > Insecta > Coleoptera > Melyridae > Malachius > Malachius bipustulatus. Next base: position 44,446,634 of record OU342636.1, read on the forward strand.
TTACTAATATTAATATCAGATTAAAGAATAACGTCATTAACGACCATTCATCGAAAAACATAAGGCAAGTAATATGACGTCATATTGATGTCATTCAGTGTAAAAAAATGATCCCTCTCAAAAAAAAAAAATATAAAAAATATTTTGATTTTGAATGTTGTTTCAGCTTCGAAAATTGTTGAACTGTCAAATCGATAACTGTTGACGACTTATATGTTAACTTAAAAAAAAAATATTTTTAATAATAAAATACCAATGATAAAAGAAATCTCGAATTTTCAGCCCATACCTATATCTTACATCCATAAAACACCCTGTATCTATGTTAATAATGACGTGATATCCATTAACCATGCGTTTTTAGAACCACCTCGGTGTCCTCTATCCACAGTTACCGTCCGTTTACCAATGAAACACTCTGTATGAGTTACAGACCTTGTCTTTCTAAGATTACTTTTTAATAATGGAATAAAAAATGTACCAGTCCTGTACCAAAAGATGTGGAAAAATGTTACTTTGAAATATTTTAGTGATACTTTTATAAGGCAATAAATAAATATGCAAAAAACTACAAGAGCCTTTATTTCCTTGTATGTATTACAATTGCATTTATAAATTTAAGTTTCATCAGATAATTACTTGATGGTATGACAGTAAAGCACTGATTGTTGGTTGTTGAAATCACTTCTTGTTGAGTAAAATTGTTTTACCTTTACTCAACAAGAGGTCCCAATGTACTTTTTCGTGTGTAAGAAATCCGACCTTGATATTACTGGCAACCCTGTGAATTCCACCCTTCAATATCCGACTTTCAATGCTTGCAGTTTACGATATTTGGCCGCTTTTCAGGCAATAACTTTACACCTTACATTCACATAGATCAACAGCGACCATACTATAGCGCCACCCAAAGTCTGATACTATTTTTTCACCAATAATTCGTCAAAGTTCCAGCTAACTTTCCTACTAGCTCTGCCAGGGACATTCCGATGAAAAATGAGGCTTTATTTAAGAAACAACTGCTATTTGGGTATTTGGCTGTGCGTTTCCTATAAATATTAAACTCTGCGAAAAGTTTCAGGAGATATTTCCAGTCTAAAGGGAGTTACGATATCATTCCCTTCTTCGCATTGAATTTCAAAGAAAGAATCCATCTCTATTTCCATCACAATGCAGACAGCATTCAGGCAGGGTATTAGAAATAGTGGAGGTTACCTGCCTATACGCATCTCGGCTCGATTAAGTTCAGATCAGAACGGAACTTTATGAACCAGACGACACCCACGCCATTCCGTCTTTCTTTTGTAATACAAAATTCTCATAAATCAATCATGATCAGTCATTTTCAAGTAAATCATGAAGTAAATTCAACAATTGTAAAGAAGTGCGAATTTATTGTGGAAGAAATATTAAAGGATTTTTGTTTTTTGATACTTAATTCAAAAATTTAATGGAGTGAAAAATGCAATATATAGATATAATTTTTACTTTCTTTATTTGCAAAATTAAAAATTAATTCCCTTAAATAAGAAGACGGATTAAGTTCCAAATCTATCTCCAGAACGTTACTACTAAGTTGAATGTGGCGACAGTTTTGTTTTCTAGCAAGCTGACTTCACTACCGCGAAGTTTTATACAAAGAGCTACGACGTGAAATCATAAGTGCTGTGAGGCTATTTGGCGTGGTACTTGAAGATTTGTTCCGAACGTTTCTTCTACAGCCGTGGTAGACATCATCAGCAGTTACATTGGCATAACGGCGTGTCGACTCCCTCACGATTCCAGTCAAAGTCACCATTTTCACATATTCATACATAGTGGCGTCGAAAAAATATTTGAGCTAAAGATTTACTTGGTCAAAATAAAAAAGTCAAAACTTGGATAAGCTATCGAACTTCCATTAATTACACATTACGTTTATAAAAGTTTTATCTAAGAGTCATTTTCAGAATGGCTAACAATTAAACAAATGGAACTAGACTGATCTTAAATGCACCACAAATGGATAATTCAGAGGCAAATTTCGTCAAAGAGAATGGGAATATTAACGAAGAGTACAAAAAAAAAAATTAATTGGGATTTATCTTATTTTAGAAACTATCGACGTCGAACTTTACAGATTGAACTCAAATAGAACGAAAGTATAATTGAATCAATATGTTCTCCGATAGCGGTAATCTCCAAGAAAATGTCTTTATAGGTATACCGCATCTCGAGACCGATTGTAGCTTAATGGAATCTGAAATTGCTAGAGAATTATTTGCAACCTAAGCATATTAATTTAATTATTGTATATCGAAAATATATTATGGCTGGTCTCACTGCAAATTTGTTTGAAAGACTTTCATGCGCGAAGCCAAATTGTTCATCCGCTATCGACGTTTCCTTGCTCAGCATTCTCTCCATCATTTTGCTCCACAATCATACAGAGGGTGTAAGGTTAATTTAATTCTCTTATATTTTTCTACCTGTATATCCTGTATATCCTATACCAGCACACTGGCAGTTTTCCATGGCTTGGAAATGGAATCCCCACTTCATTATAAGTCCACACCTTCTTCGCCTCAAGCCTCCCATGCCTCTGCCTATCGGGCTCAACGGTAGATATGACTTAATTTCAATCAATACCTACCTAAAGGACTCTTCTTTCTATTTGAGATGTTACTCTTTCATTCTCTCTTCCACTCGTTCTCGCTAATATCGTTCGTAATTTAGCTGCTCAACAATATAATAATTATACGTAACCTTCTGTTTATGTTTCACATTTTACATTTTTTCTTTGCAGTCGTTTGTCGTTTTTCTCTTCTCTGGCGGTTATACATCTTAGGACCTCATTGTTGAACATAAACCAAAGCTCATCAACTACCACTGATGCATGGTACGAGACACGCACTTACCCTTTATTGCACTACAGTTTTCAACATCTGCAACAGGGTTCATTCTAGAAAGCACAAAGTCTATTTAACTTCCGACTCTACTACTTTTTAAAGGTCATTTTAATGGCTATATAAGTATAATATAATGCCATATAATCTATAGACGAGTACATAAAATGACTATAATAAGTAACTCTCAACTCTCTTATTTATCTGTGGTGTTTATAGGTATTCAATATGTATAATCAATACCTATTAAATGGAATAAACATATAACAGAGACGAATATCTTTCGCTGTTACACTTGTGTGTTTCGGGATGTTCGTCTTCGTCATGCATTCTCCTTGTTCACAGACTGTAAATCTGAGCCATAACAATTATTGTATCTATTAATCGATGCGATCAGCATGCACGATCCCTTTAAGGAAACCTTGGGGTTGATCCTATATTCTAGTAAAAGCCCGGAGAAGCCCCCGGGGAAACTTTACATTAACAGTGCTTACGGGAATTTGCTTGGAGCTGAAACAACCACCAGAGCATATACACATACAACTCCAAACAATAAGTATTATGGGATAGGCCAGCGAGTAACAAACATAAAGGGCTGAGGGCTTGCATGGTCTGACTATGGAATTTGTTCTTGGGATCACAGGAACAATCGGAGGTATTCATGGATGAGCTCTCGCGATGCTAGAAATGTATAATTTATGGAAGGATTTCTCAACTAAAGTTATGGCGTTACTTCTTGGAAGTACTTATATACACGCATGTACTATCTTTGGAACAAAAATAGCTCTGAATGTATTTTTTTTTTTCTTTAATTCACGAACGTGTATTATAAATAAGAGTTTAATGCGCCGTAACGAAATAATTTATGTTTAATAATTCTTCTAGCTTATTTAATTGCATATAAAATTATAGCAAATGCTCCTTTTTTAATTGTATACGTAAATTCTGTATAGGTTTTATAAGTTAAACAAAAAAATACGTGCATTTCTTTTAAGTGTTGCCATATAGGGAATTGCATGTTAAAATTTACACCCCATGTTAGCTTATCTTGTGTGGCACCTTAGAAGTCGTTTTTAATTTTCAGTGATAGTAGGTACATGTCATCTACTTCACAACACAACTACCTGTCAGAAAAACCAGCCATTGTGTAACTTTATTATACAAGCAGGTCTTGACTATTTAGTAGCTCACAATATTGATATCGGGAAGATACAGGGCTAGGTGTAATAGAAGAATAAATGTGCACAATTTTATATCTACTGATTAAGAATCAGAAACAAAACTTGCGAAAACTTCAGCAGTTCCTGTAATATCCTGAAAAAACTGAAAAATCCATTTTCCTTATTTTATCGATAAATCTCTTTGTCCTTTCAAAATTTTTCAAGTCGACTAGAGATCTTACAGTTTTCATAGCCAACTTTTGTTTTTCTTATGGCCGCCATATTTTTTTGTCATTTGGATTTAAAAAAATCATCGAAACCATAAATCTCATACATTTTGAAAATGAAAATAAAAAATCTTATCTGTGGAATACCTTTTTTGGATTTTTTTTTATGTTTCTGTTCCAAATATAGGAGATTGTTGGTTTCGATGATTTTTTCATACCAAACGACACAGAAAACAATATGGCGGCCATAAGAAAAATTAAAGTTGACTATGAAAACTCTAGGATCTAGTCATCCTTGTCTTTGAAAAATGTATGAAAAGTCAAAGATGTAGCTCATGACGACTTATGTGAGCCTACAAAAAAATTATTCATTTATTTTCAACAATAGGAAAATGGATTTTTCCGTTTTTTTCAGGATATTTCAGGAACGACTGAAGTTTTCCCAAATTTTGTCCAAATTTTGTTCCAAACCCATAGGATATTTAATTCCCTTTCACCAAAAATACGGTGGGTACTTGTACACAGTCTGTATACAGGGTGTATCTAAATAACACCGAAAAAAATTAAGGGGTGATTCTGTGATGAAAATTAAGGGGGGTATTTGGTATAGAATTTTTCGAAAAAACTCTCCCCGAAAAAGTTACACCCCTCCGAAGAATAAAAAAAAAATGGTTTTTATTTTTTATTTTCCCTGTATAAGTATTAAGCTAAAGACACGAAAATTGGTAAATATTAATTGTCAATGAAACTACATATTTTGAATTTTTTTCAACCCTGAAGTATGCTTAGAAGGGATTGAAATAGTCAACCCCTAAGATATTTTACCTTACAATTTTTTTTAGATTAAAATTTTTCTTTAAAAAAAAACACGGCTGAATAGCTCAATTATTAATCTACAAACTTTTTTATCTCCATAAGTTTTTTTCTGAAACTTGCGCACTTAAGAGAAAAAAATAAATGTATTGCAAGCTCATGTTATAAATAGAGTGTTTTATTGAACAATAGCCAACCAAAAAATTAGGCAAAGATTCTTACAACTAAAACAATAGTAAGCAAAGAATGAAAAAAGAAACTTTCGAAGGTCAACAATACAATAATAATGCTATCAGTATTATTGTTTTTATGAATGTCACTGCAAAGCACAGACCACTAGACCTTAAGGCAAAATATCCTCGCGTTAGCTCATCTTTGTGAAAATGCATTTCATTTATTTTTTTTCTCGTAAATGCTTAAGTTTTTGAAACAACTTGTGAAGATAAAAAAGTTTGTAGATTCATTGAGCTATTCAGCCGTGTTTTTTTTAGAGAAAATTTAAAAAAAAAAAAATTGCATGGTAAAATATCTTTGGGGTTGACTATTTCAATCCCTTCTAAGCATACTTCAGGGTTGAAAAAAATTAAAAAAATTCAAAATATGTAGTTTCATTGACAATTATTATTTACCAATTTTCGTGTCTTTAGCTTAATACTTATACAGGGAAAATAAAAACTATTTTTCCTTTATTCTTCGGAGGGGTGTAACTTTTTCGGGGAGAGTTTTTTCGAAAAATTCTATACCAAATACCCCCTTTAATTTTCATCACAGAATCACCCCTTAATTTTTTTCGGTGTTATTTAGATACACCCTGTATATTAGCGGATGCTCAATAAGTATTGTTGAGCATAATTACAAAAAAAAAATCCGGAGACTTAAATTTAACCCTCTTCGAGTGGCAGCTGCACTGTTGAATATTTCAATTTTTAATTGAAAGTAGGGATTTCTGATACCTCATTTGAAAGGGTGTTCTTCATTCATAATTGAAAAATGGTTTTATTATTTATTGCAAAAATTAACGATGTGCTTGATGAAAAATTCGCTTCAAAAAATGAAAATATAAAAACTCAAGTACAGCCTTTTGTTCTTGCAGCAGAGCAAAAACAGTTTCAATATTATTAGCAATACAGAACACATACATAGAAATATATATAATATTTGATAATTTTTTTTGGATTTAGGTTCTAACTCAATTGTCACTATAGGTTCCTTTTACAGAACGAATTATAAAACTTTCGCAATTATGTGAGGTGAAACTAAAGATATGGACTATACCGTTTCGTCCTCATTTGGACTCATCAGCATGTCACATCAGTCAGGTACACACCACACGTACTATGCGAAATCATAGTATATGTATAATAGAGATCAGAGTGTAACTCCTTAGTTCTCGAGTCTCCTGAGTTCTCTGAGTCGATTATGGTTCATATCTCTTTCTCTGGTTGCCACTTATGTGAAGTTAGCCCCCGAATTATAAAAATCCACAAATTTTTTCAGAGTTCTGAGTAGAACTAGAATAGTTCTCTAGAGTCCTGCATGTAAATAATTTTAAATAGTTCCGCGGAGCAAAGCCCTTTAACCTTTAAAACGCAAAAATTCGTTTAGGGGGCTAACTTCACGCAGCCCCCACTTTCCTCCGAAAATGAGTTCTGAGGTGATAAATATCAACAAAACTTAGAGTTCTACAGTTCCTGTATATTTTCGCAAATAGTTCCGCGAATTATTCTTTGTGAAATTTTGAAAAAATCGCCGAAAATGAAATCTTTTCTATACAAAAAGATTTTCTATACAACTGCTGGGTGGCTACCCAGAACTCCAATCAGAACTCATTTTCGGTGATTTTTGTCATAACTTATTGGCAATGTTATTCGCGATTAACAATCAAAGTATTCAGATTTCGGCAAAATGGAAGGTAACTTTTTTATAGACCTCTTCGGGTGCGACCCAAAACACTAATCAGATTTCATTTTCGGCGATTTTTTCGAGATTTCGCAAATTTCACTTTATGAAGAACGGAGGCAACTTTCGGGTGTGTTGCTCCAGAGAGAGAAGAGTCTTATCCTCCGTTGTGCTGTCCAATTACTAACCACCTTTAATAGCTAGTGACCAAAATTTGTCAAATATCTCAATGAGGTCGGGGAATTTACCCGAACCAAAAGGAACATAATAACTCGAAGCAGGCCAAGTGCACAACGGTACGTAAGCTATATTAACCAAGAAAAAGAAGAAGTACTGCGATGTTTTTATTGTTACTTGCTTATCTTGAAAAATTTGTAGTTAGGCAATGCATTAGAGCAAATAATACAATTTTTTTTGGGTTTCCCGTCCAGTTTTTGACATTTGAGAGTTTTGAGAGACATTTGAGAATCGATTTTTGATAAAAAAAGTTATCTTCCGAGTTGACATACGGCTTTCTATAAGTAAACTTTTTTTTCAAACACGGCGTAGGTATGTTCTTTCTAATTGTTATAACTTCGGTTAGTAGCTTCTGATAAAAAAAAGAAGAGTCGTCCCGTTGAAGACAGTTATAATTTATGTCAATGTTTATTTACCTACATAATATAGTCTACTTGTAATTTATCAAAATTCCCCAGTTCTCACTTTCCGTCCCAAGGGTCAATGAATTTTTTTCCCTGTCTTTTTCTTCAACTTTCGAGTTATATTGATAATTTTATGATGCAGGTATGGGTAAAAAGTTTCTTAGGGTTGTTGATTCACTACGCTCTCAATAAGATGAATTTTCAGTCGATAATACTAACATAAAATAGAATGCCAATTCACTGGGTCATCATCTAACTGTGATCGTTTAAATTTCCGATATCCAACAAATTTGTCTTTATAAAAGATTACTCCGGGTACGCTTACTCCCTCATTATGTATTCAAACCAGTTTTCTTTAGACACATAAAAACACACAAATATTTCCTTTTCAAATATCAAATTTCAGATAAATCCATTTTGAATTTCCGTTTATCCCTGAGTTCGTATCGAAAGGATCGCGAATCTTCCCTCAACATGTGATATTTTTCTCATATTTCATGTTCAAAAGGAGCATTTAGAGGGCACGCCTATACCGTGAGACGCGCGCTAAATAAATTTCATCATCTTGGAATGGAGACGTTCTGATGCCACACAAAAGTTTAGATGGAAAAGTTACATGAGGATAACTTGTTCAACGGGCTGAAAAGATCATGCTCGCTCCTCACAATTAGGCTTGTGTGGGGGTACGGATGTGTGGAGTTTGAAGTTAAAGTTGTTGTTTTGTACACTCACTGACGGTTTAACTTCTCATTAAGCTTGCCAACTTTGGATCCCACCGATTAACTTGGAAAGATAGGAGAGGTTTTTACAAGTTGCTGAGATAAACTTCCCCTTTCATGGAAAGCTTTTCTATGGTGATTATTCTGGACAGATCGGTATGAGTTTTAGTTACATATCAATTAAAATATGACAAGATTGATGAGACTGTCTTCTAGTCATACTTATTATGCTCAATTACCAAGTACTTTCTAAGTAGCTGCTCCTTTACCCCAAATTCGGAAAATTTTAGGAAAGTTATTTGTTTGAAATTTGATCTCAATTATTTATGCATGTAAAATATAAATTATATTATTACGTCTATTTATATTCGCTATACAATGAGCAATCAACCGATTTCTAGACAATTGCACGTAAAATGAGTTTCAAAAAGTATCATTCTTTGCTTTTTTCTATGTGTTATTAAAAATCGCATTAAAAACAACTTACAGCATGCGAATTTTAATTACTAATATATTAATATTATTATGTAATCGGAAAATTTCAATTTTACCGAAATATAGTGCCGTTTTAATAATATCGATATACAGGGTGAGGCGCGAGAACCTTATGGCATTTTTATATGGAGAACTCCTGGGAGTAGAAGTCTAAAAATTTGTACGTGTATAATTTTGGTTTTGACAAGCTGAACTAAAACATTCACAACCCCACACCACTTCCGGTTATACCGCAAGTTGCATTATTTTTTTTTTTAAATGGTACACCCTATATATTATTACATTTTCAGACTGCCTGAAAAACAGTAATAAAAATGATGTTTACAGTTCAAATTTGTAACGACCAATTGATGAGTTATAAACAAATGAAAATTGCAATTTTCCATTTTCAAAGCAGCTTAGCTTGAAAACGGGTCAAGATATTGGAAAACGGTTTACATGTCCCTATCCTAACTTTTTGTATACTACGCTGAAGTACCTACAAAAAAAATATTTTTTATTAATTTTTTTTTTTGAAAATCGCTGATTTTTCATCACTTTGTATACAAATTTCATGAGCACCATAGGATACTATGTGAAAAGTTAAGATAGGGACATGTAAGCTGTTTTCATCTATCTTGACCCGTTTTCGACCTAAGCTGCTTTGAAAATGGAAAATTGCGATTTTCATTTGTTTATAACTCATAAACCACTCGTTAGAATTTTGAACTATAGAGACCATTTTTATTACATTTTTTTAGGCAATCTGAAAATGTAATAATATACAGGTGTCCCATTTAAAACAAGAAAGTTGATGGCAACTTCCGGTATAACCGGAAATGGTGAGGGGTTGTAAATATTTTGGTTCAGCTCGTCAAAATCGAAATTATACACGTACAAATTTTTAGACTTCTACTCCCAGGACTTCTCCATATAAAAATGCCCTAAGGTTCTCACGCCTCACCCTGTATATGTTGAATTTTATGTGATAAAATAGCGGCGTGCGTCACTTCCGGAAAAACTTCACCTATCCTGTCAAAAAATGCGGCTTATCGAGCGTACATAGGTACCAAATGTCTAAACGATATTTATAAAAATTTTTAAAAAAATGGGGGATAGAAATGACAACAGTATTCGTTATCCCCTTCAAAATCCATTTTGATTTTCCTTTCTACCCCTAGGTCGCTTGGTTTTCGAGTAAATGAATTTCTTCGATAGGCCACGAGCAAAAAGCTCCAAGTAAACGAAATTTGCGAGCAATAAAATTAAAAGCTTTGCAATTGATCAATATCGATTTATTTAGAAGGTAGTTAAACTTTCTTTTTTATAACAATAAGTTTTTATTATACCGGGTGTTGCATCGGCCGACTGTCCATAAAAAACTTTCAAAATGCAAATTTTAATACATTATCCCTTAACATTATCTCCTAACATTATCTTCCCGTTTAATTTTACAGCAAGATTGTCTCGGCCCTTATAATGGACTCACGTGCAAAATGTGAATAATTTTCATTCGGCGAATAAAAAAATATTTTGAAAAACGTTTTCTATTTGTAAAATAAAAATGCTGTCCTGATTTTTCATCAATTAAACCACCAGCGAATGGTAAATTATTTATTAATTTTTGTCACTCGTTTCCGATGGAAAAAATGTTCTCACAATAGCTTCCCATGTAGGTACCATTTAATCATGTTTATTTTTTCTTCTGTTGTGTAGAGTCAAATATTTTTTCCAACGGAATCGATTTGTCAAAAATTAATAAATAATTTGACATTCTGATGGTTCTATTGAGGAAACTATCAGGACAGGACAGCATTTTATTTTACAAATGTTTTTCAATATATATTTTTATTCGCTGAATAAAAATTATTCATAATATTCTGCACGTGAGTCCATCATACAAGGGCCTCCAAAATAGTCTGATATATTTTTTTTCTAAAATGAATCGGGGATCTAATTATAGGGGGTATTAAAATTTTCATGAGATTTGCTATGGACGGTCTACCTATGCAACATCCGGTAGATGGTTGACGAGTTACTACCGGAATGTGCAGTATTTTTCCACTAAAATATAGGTTTTTGAGGAGGGGAGACGCAGCAACCTTCCCCCTCCTCCAACAATAGAATTGATTTTTGTGGTTTTGCAATAAATGACACCTCACTAACAGTTACCTGAAAAAAAATTTTGGATCAAAATTTTTCTTCAAATTTTTGAAAATTTTTGAAAATTTCAAAATTAAAAAAAACTCGGGTGCATTTCTTACTTACCGTCCCAGGACTACTATACATCCATAGTTAATTATTATCTCAAAAGATGAATTTGATGATTGATATTATCTCAAAAAGCACAATATGGAAAAGCTCCATTTGCTATCGAAATAAAAACAAGACCGTCCCATCGTATCGTAATTCCAATCCAATTTAACAGTCGTATCGGAATAGCTTCGATTTGAATTACTTATTTTATAAAAACGCCACTGTACTCGTATGTCGATAATATCGGAATGCTTCCATTACGATAGCAATTAGAATCCACATACTTGTCTAGGTCTTAACAGACTTGATACTCCACCCACAGATTGGTTTCTTTAGTACTTGTGAGATGTTATACTTTCAATGTTTGGTTCTCCTAAACGCCTTACTGAAGCAGCCTCTCACAAGATCACGCAACAACGTCGAGTATCTAACTTTTCGATAGTAAGTTTTCGATTCCGCAGCAATTTATATGTTTCCTGATCATCTTTCTCATACATGGTGCTATAACAGTGTTATTAACATAACTAAAAACAAAACTTATTTGTTACGTCAGTTTGTGAACGTTTTCTGATGAAAGGCGCTCCAATAGTCCAGTCGAACAGTAGCTCGAAACGGGTTCGCTGTATGATTGCTACTGATACACCCAAAATTTACTTTAAAAAATGTTCTTGGGTATTTTTAATTCAAGAATACTTTTAATTTGGTTTGTTTTGCTTTTCTCTGGAATTTATAAACAAAAATGATAATTTTCGTTTATTGTCTAAATTATATTTTATATAATTTTTTCTCTATAGCAAAGTCTGATTGAAATTGAAAAGCTAAAAAATGCAACTGTCAAAAGTATCCCCGTGCCATGTCCAGTCCAATGTAACCCCACCTACGGGGATAGTTTGAGCTTTTTTTGTTTAACTAGGTACCTACTAGTAGAAGTGAGGTGAGTTCATCCACCACAGATGGATTTCTTAGGTTCTGGACTGTCAAATGATGCCTAATTGACAGTAATGAGAAACCTAAACAGTCTATCCCCAGTCTCCCTACCGCTGACTTTAAATTTCCCCACCGTTATTCGCCAGCCGCGTTAATAAATCTTTAGGAGAATTGCACGAGGGCTTTTAAATAACCCATGCACATAGGTACGCTTTGACCATTCGACATAAAACGTAGTAGGTAGCAAGGATATCAAGGGGTATCAAGGGTGTCAACGTGGCAAAGAAACTGCTGCAATAATATATCAATAAAAGTAGTAACAATAATTTTAAAGATTTAATTTTTTACTAAGTCGGGGAAAAAGGACTTATCAAAGTAGTCAATTAGAAATGCAGCTTCCAGCAGTTTAACTTTTTCAGACTTTTTATGTCTTGTATACCTACTTGATAAATAATAATTATTTCTTTGACCTGACTTTTCATAAATAGATAAAAGAGGCAGCCCTATTATTAGAATCGTACCTACAATTTCCGTTTATAGGTATCGTAATATCTCTCTTCTTAAATAGGATTTCATCTAACTAGATGTTCCTTTATTTCAGAAACACACAATACTTCTAACGAGGGAATCAAAATACTTATTCTCTTTTGTAATTTCTTTTTCGTGACAATATTCCCTCGGGTCTTTTCTTTTTGCTATAGAAACAGTACCGTTTTACCGTAATAGAGTTTCCTTAAAATAGAGAACTATAAGTAGATGGAACTATTCATCATGGAATGAATTCACGGTAATAGTAAGATATGAAATGAGAACTAATTATAATATGGATGGAGAATAACTTTTTGGGGTATTGAAAGCTGCATCGATCGCTGAGGGTTTTTAGCAGCTTATTTATGTTCCAGGTCGTATCGTTGAAAGCAGTTTTCTTTACAAAACTAAAAATGCGATCAAATTGGTTTAATCATTTTCAAGGACGACACTGGAGGTTTGATTCTGTGTTTGGGATCTCGATGGCTGTATAGTGTTGGGCATAAGCTGAAGATGTGGTGGATCGTGAGTCTAGTATTGCATGATATTTTGTGGCCTAACCTGTTCGTTCCTATTGGTAGGAAGAAGGATGCTGCCTGACACAGAGGACATAGGAGACTTGAGAGAAAGCTCAAATTTTCTTGCCTGATGGGAAAATGTTTTGTTCTATTGCGAACTTTAAGGCAGATGGGGGAATGAAACGTTGTGTTGCGGAGAGACCTGGATGAGTCCGCTTTTGATAGTGAGTAAATAAGTAAATCGGGGCAGATAATAAAGCGATGATCAGGGGTAGAGATAAAATGTTCAATAGCAAGAAGGATGGCTTAGGACTCGACTGAGAAAATGCTGAGTAGACTAGGGAGGCGTTGGGGTAGCTGAAATTGCTTCTCTAAAGTGCTGCGTGAATACCTGGTTGCTGGTTGTGGACTTATCGAACCTTGAGATGGATAGGTTTAGGGGGACTCGTGGTGAGGCCCAGGGAGCTGGAAGGGTTGGGGGGATGGATTGTGGCCTAGGGTGAGAGTTCGTGTCAGATTCAATGCTAAGTATTCGTTGGTAGAAAGAAGAAGTTGAATCAAAAGGAGTTTTATAACTGCAGGAAGATAAAAGAGGGTAGTTTAGTTCGCTGGTACACGCAAAAAGGCTATCTATTGCAGTGGTGAAGAAAGCGGCAGTAACTGTTTATAACAGCTGTAGCCTGGACTTATCACACTTTGATAACAATTTTCGTCTTTTACGCCAAGTTCTGATCTGCTTATTTTCGCTTATTAGTAATTTCCAATCTTTACTTACATAAATTCACTCATAAATACTTTCACTAACTATTGTGCGCGAAAACAATATTTCAACTCTTATTTTTACAGGAATTTGGGCATAATTTCAATCATCGACCAAAAAACACATCCATACATGCCGGTGCTACGTTGCCAACCCAAGTCGAAAAATATAACTTAATACAAACTTCAATTTTCAGTAAAATGACTTTTTAATGATCATGTCGTTTACCTTTTTCAGAGCACAAAAAACAATTGGAAATTGAAATTGACGTCTGGAGTGCGGAGCTATATAACTCCATTGCCTCGTTTAGGTGTCTGTATAGTTTGAAGCCTCTCGTCTTCTTGGATCCTTGTCGTCCTTAATTGACGTCGCAGGACGACATCATCTTCGGCAGTCACGTATCGGACCCTATACCAATTGGCTAAATTACATCGATTTCCTTTGATTAGGAAAAGTTGTACCGGAGAAAAGATTTTACAGAAATCCATTTAATAACCGTGGTTAGCATTCACGATTCGTAAGCCTCCCTATCGTAACTTCGATGCTTGGAAATTAAATTGATGGAAGACAACTGGAATTTATAAACAGTGACTCTCCGAACCTTAATTTAATTCTGGGAAATTTCAAGTTGCAGGTATATAACAGGAAATTTTATTTTTCTGAGCACATGTTTGCAGATCAGTTGAATTAGGAAAATATGCAATTCTAGAAAAACATAAAAGCTTCTAATTTAAAAAAAATACGTCAAAAAGTAACAAAATTCATGCCATTGAATTTAGTTTTGTACCAAAATTCTATCTCATTCGGCTTAGAATTTAAATGTATAAACGTTATCACTCTTAACAGTACGTAGTTTTTATTTATATTTTTGCTCATAGACACCTACTTTTTCGGCAAAATTATATTTGTTACCAAATGAGACTTAATGTGACAAATGGCTTTTATGTGACAAATGGCTTCTGGCGCTCATTGTTGTATGTTTTATTGTATTAATGGGGATGTATCTACATTACGACCTAGAAGATCTTTTGTGTCTTCTCTTTTGGTGACTGTTGTTGACGATTATAGCACTACTTGCAATTTCGGTTCTCGGAGGAGATTTGGAATTTTTTATGGTTCTAAAAAGGATCTTTTTCCGCTGGTTGGTGAAGACCTAGGCATCGGAATCTTCTTTTTGTACTACATGGACACTCGACCAGAAGATATATTGGAGTTTCGTCTCCCTCCACGCAGAATTTACATGTTTGGTCGTTTTGTAGACCAATCCTGGAAGGTCTTTCCAGAGGTTTTCTTTTTGGGTTTTCTCTTCTTTCTTTATTTTGCCTTTGAGAAGATTTTCTCCTATTCTGCAAAAAGTTACTGGCCCTATGAGCGGCAGTTTGTTCCTCGCTTTGGTAGGCCAGGTATTTCCATGATTATTCAGTTTCGTAGTCCAAACATTTAATGGCAACTGGCCAGTCACCATATTCAATTAAGTATTATGAATGATAAAATGAAATATTCACAACGATATAATATTATAATACTGCACCCTTGCAACCCCTTGGGGGCTGAGTTGACAAAAATCCTTCCTACATTTGAAAACTTGTGATATATCATTGGAAAGGTCTCACGAAGAAGAATATTTTTCAAGAAATTAATTTTACGGGAATTTTTTACTCACTATAAATGGAGGCTTGAAATTTTGATATAATGAGACATTGTGGCGACACCTTTACAATGATGTATCTCAAGTGAATAAAAATCCAAGATGGCGTAATGCCTCCATAGTCCATATTGATTTTGACAACGATTAAATTCACGTCAAAAGATAAGGTATTTATGCAACAAAATGGACGTCTATCAAGTTCAATTATCTACCTACCTTGGATGGTTTAAAAATTATGAGGGGGTGATAATGAAAATTTGCGGAATGCATAGTAGTAGAATGGTAAAAATTAGGTTTGAGTAACTGGCTACCCTATAATATGTTTTACAGAGAAATGCTAAATAATAATTTGATAAGATAGAAAAGCTGTTTCCGCTGCTGCAGCTACATTTTAATACTGTTGAGCCATTTTTGAGAAAACCACAAAATATTTTTAAATTTGTGACGTCATGTTCATTATTGCCTTGATTTTCGTAATTAAAAATAATGTGAGTAACTAAATCACGTCACATATAATGAAAACAATGAAGTTTTAGAGAAAATAGAGTAAAACTTTGGAGTATGTGACGTCATTTTCATTGTTTTCATTCCGTTGTGACACAATTCATTTACGTTAGTTTTGATCGATAACTTCAAGGCACAAACAGACATGACGTCACAATTGAACCTTTTTCCAGATTTTCTCGAAAATAGCTTAAGCAGGTCTAAAATTTAACTCATAGCAGAGAATCATTTTTCAATTTAACATTTTTTATTTATCTCTAAAGCCTATTGTAGTAAAAATTCCTATTTGGTTCTCTATGGAGAAAAAAATCTGGTGATAAATCTGTGATTATAAAACAAAGTTGTTTTTTTATATTTCTAACCTTAGAAATATGAAAAGTTAAATTAGGGACATGAATATCGTTTTTGAAATGTCTCGAACCGTCTCCAATGTAAACTGCTTTGAAACCGGAAAAGTGCGATTTTCATTTGTTTATAACTCATGAATTACTCGCTACAAACTTCTGCTGTAAATTAAATTTGATCCGACAATGACAATAATGTGATAATAATAAACATATACAGAGTGAATATCATTTACTATTGAAAATATGAAAGTTAGTGTCGACTTACTGTTTAACCGGGATTTGATCGACGACAAAAATATTTCTGTCGATTCATCCGCATGAAAATCCTTGGACCCATATTTTCAGATTCTATTGATGCCTGATATCTTGTGAGAAATGTTTACATTTACTTGATTAGCTTGAAGAACTCTAAGCAACGCAGGTACCTATAAGTGTTTAGCTAATTTTTACAATTGATTTGGTCCAATCAAAAGTATAAGTTTTACTACCTAGGCTTCGTGTTACAAAATGCTTGGAAAAGCTCAATGATTTTTCCATGCCTAGTGTGTAATTATACTAAAAATTTAAACGATAGCTAACAATCATCGGAAGAAAAAATCTAACCATTTTTATATTACAAAGCTTTGCAACAGTTTCACTCGAAACTTTTTGAATATGTTTGGACCCGATAGCGCCACGATAGAGCTACGATATAAAGCTGGAAAAGTTTTCGTTCATCAAAATGAGCTCTTATCTCTCGAACTGTACAGAAAAGCCTTATTCCTGAAACTTTAAAACCATAGCTTCTTACGATATCACTTTCACTAACGAAAGCATATCTGGAATGTACTTGCAGACGACATTAATACCCATTTCTTAATTAGGCGAGGGTGCTTTTATTGATCTCGACTGCAAATTTCGGCAGTTACTTACGAAAGTTACGTATTATCGGAAAGTTGGACCGCTCTATGAACTAGAACTTAAGTTTACTTATTTAATTATAAGGTTTTATTACGACTAGTTAATGGAAAACTAGATAAGAATACGATTTCTCTACGAGTATTCTAGAATAGTCGCATCATTATTGTGCAATTTTTAATTACGGAATAATGTCATTCTTGTTACGTTGATCTGTATCCGAATTACCTCCCTTTCAAGGAAGGTAAAGTAGACGGAATGAGAATGAAAGGACTTGATTGACTACCAACTATTTGCAATCTGTCAAATTTATTGAATTTAAATTACGATGTGTCAAATAAATAATTTAATATTGATTTAATGAATGACATATTACAAACTCAATTGATCAGGCCATTTCTTATAGAAAGGTTGAAATAATCTAACCGAATAAAAAGTATGTTATTATAATTTTTGAAGCTGTATAAGATGGCGGTATGAGAGTAATCCCCACTTCAACATCCCTCAAGTTACAGCCCTCACCCAAAAAAAAAAAAAAATGAATGGCACCCTGAATATATTTTCATATATTCAAAACGAGTATTCGATTCTCTATTCACCTGTTTTTCAGATTCAAAATTGGTTTAATTGGTTCAAAAATAACCAAGAAAAAGTTAGTCAAGGTGTCATGACTTTTTATCTGAACTTTCTCTGAATGAATTTATAGCTGTCAAATGTTTTTAATAGGCAGGTGATAGTCATCATTAACGTTCATGATAAAGGGCTTTGGCTCTTGAAAATTTGAACGACTCGTCATTCTTTTACAGGTAATGATCAAATGGGGTGAGCAATTTTCACCCCCAGAAACGAACCATTCAGCTTTCTGAGAGACTTGATGGTAACCTTGACGAAAATAGAAATAAAATCAAAAAAAAAAAAAATTTTAACGTGGGCAAACAAAATTATTGGATAGTCAAACGTGATCGAACGACGGCCGGAAGAATAAGCAATAAAACGTTACGATTTACACAATTTGAGCATTTTGTGATAATGTAGACGTTCCTAAAAAGGTCTCACCTTTTTACTGTCAAACCGAATCTGGTAACCGTAAATTCATTTTAAATTTAAATTAGACATGCCTTTTCCATTTTATTCTAAGTTTAAAGGATATAGATACTGATTCATAAAAAAATGGAAGTGTTATTTTAAATAAACTCAATTAATAAGTTTAATGAGACCAACTTCAAAGACAGTTCAATACACGTAGCGGTAATGGTTGAATTTAGTACCCATATATGTATAAAACACTGACTTCGCTACACAAAACTCCCTAGTTAGTAACTTCGAACTCTCTAACTAGGAGTTAGTTTTGTTACTCTTGATATTGGCGAATTGGCCATGTTGTCCAAACAATATTGTCGAGTTCCGCCAATAAAATAGGATAAAACAAAACCAAGCGTGTTTGAGTTACTTTGTAACAAGTTATACTATTTAACAGCGTGTTTCACAAGGAGATTTCCAATGACTCTTTAGATTTGATAGTTGATTTTAATGTATTTTCAATTCTACGAAGTGCAATTCCCTGTGATAACCGAGCTATCCTCGGTTTGAACCAGCTTGTAACTCCTTGATAGCCTGAAGACAATAAGAGCCATCCCTACAAAGGGTGGAAAATAGCATTCGTAATGCATTGACTACACCCCGAATACCAAGAGGGCCATGTAAACTGCAAACGGCTCTCTGTTGTTCTGTAATGGTCCTCGTCAAGGATAATACATTGATAAACTAAAGCAGTTTGCTGCTATTAAGGTAATCAGCAAGGATATAGTAATAAGAAAGTTAATACGAACAAATGAAACTTGATAAAACAGGTGGAGAAAGTACAGAGATTTTCCTAAATTTTAATTTAACCAATTTGAGGCTTTTAATGATATCAAAAGTTAAAGCAGTTGTAAAACTTTTAAATTTTTTAAACTTTGTTTTTTCAATAATTAAAAAAGCAGTAAATTAGGTTTTTGGTAGCAGCGCGTTCAGGAAAGAATGCCCTTTCGAAAGATACCATTACCATCCTTGTAGATGAAACTGGTGAGCAGAAAACTGCAATTCGCACTTCTTTGTTATTTAGTGTATCGCTTATCAAATTTAATGAGACTCTTTGATTTTTAATTTGACGTGAAGAGTTAAGGTGGAAGACATTTTTTTTATGTTTTTGGTAGCTTCAGGAATTGACCACATAGCTTTAGGTATACTTTTCAAGTGTCATGAAAAATCATGGCGATAACAATGTACTATTTAGGGCAGAGTTTAACTACTAAAACAATTATCCTTATGTAAAAATAAAAATACAAAAAAAAAACTTACCTTTGTTTTATTTTCAGGTAAGAAATATTGAGCGTATGGGACCTTTTAATGGTAAACTCGTTTTTATTGTTAATATATATTTTTTTTATTTGAAAAAAAGTTGTTTTAAGATGAAGACTTGACTGCATTAAAAATTTGCAGACTTCTTCATAAGGTTTGGCCACCATCTTGGGAACTGTTTGTTCTAGAGCCTCAAAATAAAAACTTTTAGACATAAATATAGTGACACGAGAAATTTAATTAAAACATTTTCAAGATGGCCACATTCCGACAATACTGAAAGTTAGTACCTATGTACTTCATTTAACGGGGACACCTGTATAATATATTTTTTTTTATGTGTGAAAATTTAATTCAGGTAGTTTTTCATAATTGGAATCTAGTAGAGTGAATATAATGTATGCCAGTAATAAGAAAACTTGGCCACGTAGCTTTTTCGTTTCCTTAAATATATTTTATTCTTAATTTACAAGCAAGAAAAACAACTATCATTAAAGTTGAAAAAGAACTTTAACGACAAGATCACTAATGGATTTACTAGAAAAACTAGGCAGAGTTGAGGGTTTCAAGTGTATCTCTCCATTTATCAAAGGCTAGTTCCGCCCTAGCTAACACACTTGTCAGATGTTAGAGGCTTTATAACGCGTTCCCTCCTAAAGTGTGCTTCTTATCATTCTGCTTGATGGCGAAAAAAGTCGAAGTAACACTTCTGGATTAGTTCATAAGTGTTTTCCAAGATTTTCATTCCGAAGTGCATGGTGAAAGTGTTATCAGGAACATTTTAGATAAGTAAAGATTATAGCAATACCTATTGGGCAGGTCAGCTAAACTGGCCATAACGTCACGAATAACAACATCTTTATACCAATCTTTCTTACACAAAGCACATACACGTCTGCGCGTGTGATTATATGATTTGAGGGGGTAGGACTGAACCATGTAGTCGAATTTATTCGAATCAAAGTAACTGTCAAATTATCACATTCCGCATAATTTATTAATGTCATTCACATGGAGATTTCTCGTCTTATTCTTATATATTTGGATGCAGGTGGGGCTCTTTGCGAGATAGTCGACATAATTAGTTTTTACATAATTGTAATAAGAAGTTATCCACCATATTTTGCAGCGAAACTGGATGCTCTGGTGTCGTCAGATTCGAATTTATCAAACGAATTTGGAAATTAGAACTTCCGAATATCAACTGCACTTTCGTTTTTGATTTAAATTTTGAAAAATGAGTAGAAATTGAGCGTAAACATGAGCTAAAACTGCCAAGCGCGCGAGAGTGGGGGTAGAACAGCACTCAAGGGGTCTTTTACGCTTAAAATGCGATTTTATACATGACGTTCGATTTTGGCCGCCCAATTACTAAAACACGATGTATGTTTTAAAAAGAAAACATTTAAGGTTTGTCAAGCCGCAATCTCTTAAGTTACTTAAAGAAGAACAGTTGTGGACATTTTCATAGATAAAACCTGGAGCATCCTGTATAAAGATAGTCTTTGCTCACTCAGCACTCACACAGTGGAAACTAATAAAGCCAGAAACACTAAAGTTTCCTTGTGACGTGGGCAAGCAGTGAGATTATTATTTGTCAAAATTGAACTCTTAGGCCCGGTACCATTCGCCGGTGAACTATGTATCATCTGAACTGAGTTCAGGGGATGGGCTAGGTTTACCGGCGGCCACGTTGTACCAGCTCGATTTAAACGGTCCCCAATGGCCGTTCAACTGAACCGGCAGTTGGACTCGAGTTCAGTACGGAACCGACGTGGTACAACACAAATGTGACGTTGATCTTGGTTCAACTTTAAACTTCCGTTGAACTTGAATGGTACAAACGGGTCTCAGTGGGTTGCAAGGGGGTGGATATTAAACTGTCGGTTCTAGAAAAACTTAATTTGGACACTCTAAGGTTTCTTTTGTGACATAGCAACCAACAAGAAATTATTTTTTTTAAATGCAACTCATATTAAAGGGAAAACATGGGAGTGTATACGTTTATATAGGAAATCGTTATCGCTCAGTCAAGACTGCTGGAGTCAAAAACACGAATTTTAACAGTATAGGTTCTTTTCGTGACGTGGGTAAGCAATAAAAAATTATTTTTCGAAATTCGACCCCTGAGGGGCTATAAGGAGTGGACACCTTTGTATGAGAAATTATGTGTAAGAAATTAACGTCAAACCAGAAGAACTGAATTTAGTAGTAGTTTCCTTCCGCACATAAGCAAGCAATAAGGAATGGACGCTTTAATAATATGTAATTAGCTCCCAAAATAATTAATTATGCAAAAATATTAAATCCCGATTAATGTTCGTAAGTAACAGAAGCAATGTTTCTATTTTATTGAATTTGTTACAGTTAGTTTAATAACTATTAGTAGCTCAGGAGTTAATCCTAAAATCTGCTGGACACTTATACACCTACTTCCATACTTAGTTTTATGACTACATTTTTATATTAGGTGATGAATTCTTCCTTATGACGTAAACTTTTTGTATGCATGATTTTTATGTCCTTCATTTTACCTTTCCTATGACATGCAAAGAATAATTTGATTTCTGTGGGACGGCTTGTGATTAACTCCCAGTTCATTGTTCGGCGGTCCAGAGAGACTGATATATGACCTTTTCATTGATTCGCTTATCGCTCCTGGGATTGATTATGCAAAGCTTTCCCTCTTTGTGGCGTGAGGATTTATGACTCCAGTATAATCCTCAAGCTCCTTCTCTTATATTGGGTTTATATTTGATGTATGAATTTTCAAGTAGCTTCAAATAATAGTAACGAGGCTGCTCTCTCTGCAGTTCCAGTTCCAAGCCAATCCTCTCAAGAAAAATCGAGATTAAACTTAGGAACTTGGTAAAAATTTTATTGCAGCAAGGAGCAATCAATATTCCGGTAGATGTATAACTTTTATTAGTGCTTCATAAGAGACATAAAAGATATTATATTGAATACACAATTTCGTGTATATTTAGCTGTGTCTCGAATCTTTTATCTCCTCATTTTATCTACTTACTCAGAAGTTTTGGGTCATAATAATCGGCTAAACATCGTCAAAGACTTTCTGTACCCCGCAAGTTTTGAGCAGATTGTGGCTCAACGCTTATATGTATACGTATAGAGAATAAACTGCTTTCTCCTTGTAATCGCTAATTACACGCATAACGTCGTAATTTTTACAGATTTAGAAAACTACTGCGATAGATACTGAAAATGATTACAAAGTGTAGACTCAGGATCTTATGACCATTTTTGGATATTGTTCATTTATGTTATGTTGCTGCTTAAAATTTCAGACAGGTATGTAACGTACCTAGGTACCTAATAATTAATTGTCGCTATGAAGTTATTCTGTTGATATAAGGATCATAAAAGTGTCTACACTACTTAATAACTAAATGTGTACTCCAGTTTAATTTGATATCAAAACAACAAGATAATTTTGTGGGTACACAAATGTTCTACAAAAGTGAAAACCTACGAGCAAACAGCAAAATTGCTACTCCCCGTTCTGATCCTCGGGCAAATTTGTAGATCGTAGATCTTTAATAAATCTCCCTGGCGATGCAATCTGGATAGAACCGGCGTCAGTAACAGGAGCCCTTGAGGAACTGTTGACAAGCCCCCACGTCAATATTTCAGCTACGACTACTATAACAGAGCATCAAACATAAACGTGTGCTGAAAATTTCAATCTGCGACGTCTAGGTCCGGTAGATGGAGTAAAAGTTTCATATAAATATGCTGTTTGCAAACAGGTCTTTATATGCATATTACAAATTACCTGTACCCTGTTTAGTTACTTTTAGTGGAGTATTAATAGGTATATTAAATCTGGTTACAGTAGATATAGGTACCTACCAACCAAAATACCGAAAGCTTTTAGGTTTTTTGAACTTTTTGGAAAAAAATTTTCATCTGTTTTTCATCTGTTACATCCATATTAAAATCAGCAGAAGATGAAAAGAAACGAAAATATTCACATGCAGTTGAACAACGTCATGCAAACTTAACTCCACTTGTAATGTCAATTGATGTCTTTGCACCACAACTGGAATCATTTATAAAAAAAATCTTGCTGAACGTTTATCTGAAAAATGGAATCGTCCATAAACATTATTATTTTAATATTTATATACCTATTGAAATTACTGTGACTTTTTGTAGCTTTATTTACTCATGATAAATTTTTTGTCTTTAAAAAAAATATTTGGGATTGGTTCAAAGCGCCTGCGCCGAGAGCAAACCCACCCAAAACTCGTTCGGACACGTTTGTCTGTACCTAATAACGTGGTGCCTCATTAAGTAATACAGTGAGGACGTTTATAGTCTCCCTTACCTTATAAATTTTGATCCGAAGGAGAGAACTTTGGTTCAAAAACTAAATCCAATGCCTTGAATTTTACTACTTCTTGGCGTAAAACTGATTTAGGTATCAAATGTCAAAGAGGACGTTTCAGTCGCCGCTAACTTTAATTTTTTAAATGGCATGGGAGGTCGTGTGAGATCTCATTTTAAAGGTATTTCAATTATCCGCACAAAAATTATGTTAGTTGTCAATTTTGACAATCTTTGTGTCAGCGAGAATGTTTGAAATCCCTCACCGATTCTTAAATTTTGGTCCGAATGAGATAGAACTTTGGTGCAAAAACCAAATTCAATGGTATATGAATTTTTTAACTTTTTGACAAAGATGCCGTTGCAGACGTTAGGTTTCATAAACAGTTAGGTTCGTCCACACAGACTTTCACACGCAGACTGTCAAAATTAAAAACTAACATAATTTTTGGGTGGATAATTAAATTCCCCTCAAACATTTGACAAAACAGCCTTACGTCAAAAAGTATGAAAATTCATGCCATTGAAATTAGTTTTCGCACCTATCTTATCCGGATCAAAACTTCAAGGTCAGGTAGAAGCTTTTAAACGCTGTATAATATTTTGAAAGCTGCAGGGATGGTGATTTTTGCATAAAATCGTATAAAGAGCGTCTTCATCTCGCGGAGAATGGCCGTTATTTACTATTCCTCCGCGTGAATAATTATCCGCTCGCTACTATTATTTGCTACCAAACACTTCCTAAACTCTTCCTTAAACGAAATATAATTATATCAATAAGTGGAGATGAATAACGAAGGCGGGAAGTTCAGTTGTGAGAATTTTCGGCTTCCGATAATTCGTGCTTGTTGGAATTTAACATAACCACTCGCGCTATGCGCTCAGGATACTTTCCAAAGCCATCAAGCAGTCGGTATCTGCAATAACTCAGAAAATTATGTTCATGCAACTTCTCGATTACGTAAAAAATTTCCAAGCTCGCCGGGTGTGGCGTTTGGAAGTTGTAACTTTTTTGAGGAAGTTGAAATAGAAAAAGTTTATATGAAAAATTAAAATCAAGGTGAGAAAACTATAATTTTATTCTAACTCGTTTTCCTAAAATTTTGCATTTAAATAATACTCTAAATATAATATTCCATATTCGTCCTATTTTATAATACATACTGAACAAATTCTAAGAAACAGCAATGGTAAGAAAACCTTAATAGGTTTTCTGGATATCACGGTAAATCTAAGTTGGAACATTAAAAAGATCAAATCAGGAAATAAGGACCCGGCTGGTTTGTTCCTATGGGCAACAAATTCGTGAGGTAAGCGGTCCTTCTTCTTTCATTTGTTCGAAGGTATTACAACCGGATGGCAGCCCAAACTCTTTTAAGGTCCATTTTTTACGTAAACTGTAATTTAAGAGAATTATAGCTTTAGGAAGAATACTTTAAAGTTTATATAACTCAAGTTCGCGAATCCGAAAAATCCTACAACGTTTCTAATAGGTAGGTATGTTGGATTTATTAAATTCACTGTTTTTTATACCCAATTAAAGTACACTTCTGGAGAAATTATCTAATTTTACCTTATAAAATGGAAGCTACTATAATACTTTGTTATCTGAGCCAGATCTGTTATTTAGCTGGAAAGAACAAAGTGTCAGAACAGTAACATAATACAATATTAGGCCATTTGATTATACATACAGTGTGACCCATTTGTTCTTGAAACACCCTGTAGAATCTTAATTTATGGTTCTTTTAAATCATAGAGCTTGATAAACTATATTTTGGGAGCAAAAAGCGTCTCATTCCTACAAAATCCAAGGCCTACTAGATCAGTGTTTACTTGTAAAATCTCAAAAATTCATATTAGCGATTTTTTTAGAAAAAAAAACTGTGCACGCCACTGGATTCACCAGCCCTCAAAACGGTACTGTACTAAATTTTATTGAAAATGTCAGAGTAATAAGGATCTTGCAGTTATTTTAGAAATTATCATAATAGAACTCCGAATTTTCATTAATTTATTCGAAAAGGTCAAGAGAGACAAAATAGAAATTGTACGTCTAGTTGGTGATAATGTAGGTACTTTAAATTTTTATTTAATTTGTATTTATTTTTTTTATTTTTTTTAATTTTTATTTATTTTTTTTATTTTTACTTTTTTTACTTTTTTTAATTTTAATTTTTACTTATGATAGCTTTTCACCTTTTTCAAATTAATTTATGAAAATTCGGAGTATTATTATGAATTTCTAAAATAACTACAAGATCCTTTTTACTCTGACATTTTCAATAAAATTTAGTACAGTACCGTTTTGAGGGCTGGTGAATCCCGTGGCGTGCCCAGTTTTTTTCTAAAAAAATCGCTAATATGAATTTTTGAGATTTTACAAGTAAACACTGATCTAGTAGGCCCTGGATTTTGTAGGAATGAGACGCTTTTTGCTCCCGAAATATAGTTTATCAAGCTCTATGATTTAAAAGAATTTTTTCTAAAATCGCACCATAAATTAAGATTCTACAGGGTGTTTCAAGAACAAATGGGTCACACTGTATATGGCAGACTGTTTTCCAAGTCAGGAAAAGTATGATTTTTTCAACTAATGTAAATGTTTAATTGACAAGTGAACCGAGTTTCATTCGAAGTTTAGTGCTATTTTTTCGTATACTGTCTTTATAAGCCTATGTGTCTGAATTGCTACTATTATACGGTGGAAATGGGTGGTGCCCAAGAAAAATTGTTGAAAAATTATTCCTTGAACATTGACGTCATAAAGAAAGTGGTTAAATTGAGAAGTCAGCTTCTTTATTCTTGAGTATTTTTCAGAACTCTGCTTATTCATTACTATATTTGGCCCGCTTGAAAAGGATACTCTCCAGAAACCTCCCGAAGCTATCAGCCATTCCGCAAAGAAGATGGCACCTATAAATCCAACTCGGAAGAAACCTTTCAGCTACTGCTAACTACTCACTTCTCAGACTTCATTCTGGTGCAGACCACGTCTCACTTGGCGACTTATCTCCCGCCCGTCGCATCTTCGGGGGATTGGAGTGTGGCTGCCCGAGCGGTGGAAAGCAATAGGATTTATTGCGTGGGCAATAAAGTCTCTCTCCTCCTACATGTCCCCCCAGATAAGACGGTATTTACCCCGCCCTGCTACAGTGGGTACTGGAGTACCTGCAGCCCTTCCTGATAAAGTCCGTTTCACCGAAACTTGTGCAAAAGTCATAAACCCGTCACAGGTAATCCCACCCTCTGGCCCAGCCTGTCGTCGTCACACAATAGAAAAACTATATTCTTTTCTGACGTCAAATCTTGAAGAAAAGGTAAGTCGCAATTCAGATGTTTTTGAAGAATAAGGAGAGGAATATATTCAGGCCTTTTAGCAAACAACCAGTAACATGGCATATTTTAGATTATATAGGGGTACCAGATCCCAAACATTTGTTATAGCCAGGTACACCAAATATTAAGTGTATTTATAGCAAAATGCACGTTTGTAAGTAGGCATGTTTAGGACCACTGTACTATTTTAGGCGGAGCTTCGAAACTGATGACATTTATGGCTTTTGCACAAGTTTCGCTGAAACAGACTTTAACACTCTTCAGGGCATGCTTAGCATGGGGTTATATACCTCAAGCTTGGGGATAAGTCAAAGGGATCTTCTTCCCCTAACCTGGCCGTAGCGACTATACCCAGACCAAATCATTCCGTCCAATCAACTTGACGTCTTTTCTACTAAATACTAAAGAAAGACATTGGAGATGCTTTGCGACAGACTAATTAGCAGGTCCTCTGAGTCTGCACTACATCATGTAGTCAGCAGTATAGAGAGATCGCTAGATCAAACAGAAAGCACCCTTGGGACGTTTTTAGACATTGAGGGGGCCTTTGACAAGACCACCTTCAAATCAAAAGAGCTGGCACTAGCCGTCATTCTGTCCCTAAAACCATCATAAGATGGATAGGCAACATGTTGAGATTGAGGTCAGTAACCCATAGGTGATGGAGATACGATCGGAAAACCTGTCTGGCAATGATACCTTTGCAGACAGTCAAAAAATTTTTTATTATTTTTTTTCTCAGGCTTCACGAACTGCCCCCTAAAATAATTTACGGATATCAAAAACCATCTGCTTACTGTTTAAACCAACTATACATAATTGGACATCATAGTAATGGGAAAAAGCGCTGCTATGACTTATTATGCAGGTGGATTAATAATTTAATTTATGTTACATAGATTCTAGTCTAGAGGTATCCATAGTGACATTTCAGATACAGCCATTTGAACTTCTGTAACGAATTAAAAAAAGTCGCGAAAAACTTCATTTCTTTATCTTGGACTTTTAGTAAGTATAGGTACCCTACTAAAGTGATGATATTTCTTATTCGACTAAATGTTTAAGTTTACAAATATTGGGAAGAAGAGACAGTCACTCCATTAATACTGCCTACTATAAATAGCAATCCCTGTGTGTACGTACCTACGTGAACTTAATGGATAATAACGACCGTAGAAACGGGACACGCGACACGCGTTCTTTGATCAGTTGATTTGTAAAAGCTTCCGGAAATGACGTTTCACATAAAATCGGAATCGCCACCTGAAACAACTAAATTAATTGCATGAGAAATGGCTGGCTACGAGTCATTTAACATGCAGTGTCGGTGATGCTTTGTTGCCGGTTCTTGGAAAATTGCTTTTTACAAAACATACTTTATTCATTCCGAGATCTTTCGAAAGTATATTTTTTCATTCAGCAACAGTAAGAAATGAAGTTATAAAATGGCTGTGAACTTTATATTTTCAATTTGCAGAAATTCTGGGCAGCTGCTGTACGGAGAACATAATCACAGCTCCGCTTCTATAAAATTTGAATTTAAAACTTCTTCTCATTGTAATTGAAGACCACCTTCACTTCCTCCGTCATTATTCTCACACATAGGTGCATCACATGACCTCCAATAAGTAGTGGAGTATTTTTTGTGTTTCTGCTACTATTTTATAAATTTGATTAATAACTGAAATCTACAATAATTATTGACACATCACATGCCTGTGAAAATAGTGGCTCCATGGTCCAGTGTTGAAGAGCTCTGGGGACCGAGCCCAAGACGGGTTCGATTTTGGCTTGTCCCGCACAATTTTCAGATTCGTTATTGAATTTTGATGAAAAATATAATACGCGATCGACTGGGATGGCGGTAGCCAGTGATTGATGATGAAAAGGGCCTTCTAGGCTTAGTCGCTTGGGGTTCATTCATACCTTCATCCTTGCCTCAACCGTTAACCTTTTTGCCTGTGAATTTAAAGAAAAAAAAGTTTGAGATCCCCTTTTGAAATGATATCTCACATACCACGTTATTAAAAAAATCAGAAGAATAAAATTTTGAAAAAAAAAATCTCTAATAGTAATCACTAATACCTATACAGGCGGGGAAAGAAAAAGTCCGGACACGGTTCAATAAATTCTTGAAGTTTTAGTTTTGAATAAAAAAAAACAATTTTCAATTTGTTGTTTTGTAATTTTTTATACTTTTTTGTTTTGTTCCTTGGCTCAGTTACGATGACATATTTTAAGTATTACATTTTTATCTCTCCGATGTTTAATAATATGTAATATTTAGGCGAAACCCCGAAAATATGTCTCGCTCGATAACAAAATAGGCATGTTTTGGTGTTTTTGGCGAACATTTCGTTTTCATTTTGACACCCTGTCTAGTTATTGACGAAAGAGCATGATCCTACTTGAAACTGGAACCGCATAATAGCTTGACCTCCATATTGGCAGAATAATTTCCTTGAGAAACGGATCCGTTAAAAATATTATTAAGTGGCCAGCATAACGAACTAGAGCTCTTCCTAATAAACATTGGTGGAATTGAATCAGGACCAACATTCTCGTTAGGATCAATATTATTTAAAGTTGTTGAAAGTTCTTCATGAGAGACCGCTACCTAGCCAGTTACAACAAACTGCCGAATCACCATTCTTAAAATGACCATTGTTTACTGATTGATGATAAATAAAACACTAATGTTTTAAAAGATTCTACTGATGTATATTGCTGGATATTAATTTTTATTTTTATTTTTATTTTTCAAGTTCATTCTGTTTGTATATATTATTGAAACTTTTGTTATGTACCAGTGAAATTGCAATAAAAATATTTTTGAAAACCGACGTTAATATCCAGCAATATAGGTACGTCAGTAGAATCTTTTAAAACATTAGTGTTTTATTTATCATCAATCAGAATGCAGAGATTCTATAAAGTAAGGGTTGAAAACATAAATTTTATGACCATTGTTTACAATATATCTGAAAATAATTTTATAAACTGCACTTTACCCTCCCCTTCACACCACTTCTTGGTTCATTTCGATATCTTTAATGGTGTAGTTATAATCGAGCTTTCCATCTCAGGCGACTCACCCTGTATAATTCCAGAAACCTTTAAAATTTTCTGTTATTTATCTACGAGTGATTCATAAAATGCACTTTCTTACACGTTTCTTAGTTCATAAAATGTATGATTATCATTAAGAGCGCATAAAGTAAAAACGGGTGAAATAAAGTGTCGTAGCGGTTCATTATTATTACACTCTTGGCATAATCTGACGCGTCACCGCATGCCGGCCGTGTCAACAATTAAGTACAGGTTCTAGAGAGCGGCCAGAACGCAAGTGTACTGAGCTCTCCACGAGACGCTGAACTACATAGCCTGACACCGACCGCTCCCTAAAGTTGGTTAACACCATGCACCTACTACTAGAGAAACGTCATAGCTTATTCGCAGATCGACAGATCTATGTACAACTATTAGCCTGTGTTTTGTGATTCAATGAATGAATAAATATATTCTGCACTAGAAGAAATTATTATTTAATCAAAAAATGTGGCTGCACAAAATCTGTTACGTAATTAAAAAATCTAAAGAAGTGTATATTAAGCAATATGTCACCTCTCATGAACTGACGTGATGAAAAAAGCGTTAATAGGTTTAAAGGAACACTTAGGTACATAATACCTGAAATTGCAAAATGGCGGCCATAAGAAAAACAAAACTTGACCCTGAAAGATATATCAAAAATAAGGAATCGAATTTTCAGTTTTTTCAGGATATTTCAGAGACTGTCCCAGATATCTTTACCTCTATGTCTCGACGGATTCGAGATGGCCACATGATAGAGTAGCTTTTCTCTAATTTAACGGACTCTGTATCTCTTAGCGTTTAGGAGACACCCATGGTGAACTCTGAAATAACTGAAATAAGGGACACACTATATGACATACGATATAAAAACATACTATACTATATACAGTGTGACCCATTTGTTCTTGAAACACCCTGTAGAATCTTAATTTATGGTGCGATTTAAAAAAAAAATTCTTTTAAATCATAGAGCTTGATAAACTATATTTTGGGAGCAAAAAGCGTCTCATTCCTATAATATCCAATGCCTACTAGATCAGTGTTTACTTGTAAAATCTCAAAAATTCATATTAGCGATTTTTTTAGAAAAAAACTGTGCAAGCTACTGGATTCACCAGCCCTCAAAACGGTATTGTACTAAATTTTATTGGAAATGTCAGAGTAATAAGGATCTTTTTCTAAAAAAATCGCTAATATGAATTTTTGAGATTTTACAAGTAAACACTGATCTAGTAGGCCCTGGATATTGTAGGAATGAGACGCTTTTTGCTCCCAAAATATAGTTTATCAAGCTCTATGATTTAAAAGAATTTTTTTTTTAAATCGCACTATAAATTAAGATTCTACAGGGTGTTTCAAGAACAAATGGGTCACACTGTAGATATACATATTATAAGTAATCTAGACTCATATTTGTGCTGAAGTGCAATTATTAACTCCAATTTGTATACGATAAATGTATAGGGTGAGCGAAACTCGATGTCCCAGCCCTAATATAGAAAAGAAAGAAACGATATAAAAAATCTGAAAATATTTCAAATAAGATTAAATAAATGATAATAAAATAATAAATAAAATATTTTTCCATATTTGGAAACTGTCAAAAAAACCTAAGGTTATAGAATTATCTGATAATCGGTCACCTCAGGGTGTGAGTCATACTTTTTTTTGCGAGAAAAAAAAATAGGATTAAGTAAATAGATTTGTATACTAAGCGGGTGGTGCCGAAAGGATACTCACTTAGGATAAAGAATAAAGCTCAACAATAATAATAATTGTAAATTGCGTTAACATAATCTGTGAATAATTAAATAGGTATATTAAATAATAAAGCACCGGTGAGGGTGATTTGCAATCTTAGAGTCACATGCACGTATCTCTCGTTTCAGATTCGAGATTAAAAAAAAAAAATTAAATACAATGTTTATTATAATTTATGGAGAGGTGAGGTGGATTTCAGTGAATCCTGAACGAGATTCAAGCTCGGCTTCAAGAGAAAACTAATATTTTAACAGATATGCATATATTAGTTGATTTATTTCATATTTTCCTTTTATTTGTCGTCAGAAAACAGGAAATTAGATAATAATAACTTGTGCTTCATTGAAACCAGGTAGGTACTAACGAGTACAAGATCATGCATGACTTTGGCAACATCGTGCAAAACATACGTAGGTACAACGTAATTAATACAGAATGTTTACCGTGTGCCAACGCTTGTTTGCTATAATAGAGTCTGAATTGATACCAAACCAAACGACATGCCCCAGTCATGTCCCCTTTGACCCTTCGCTTCCCAGTGCTTTGTTAATTATAATTGTTTTATAAAGACCGTGCTGCGTTCGAATTAACGACGCTAGTGACGGTACAGTTTCCAATCGGCATCTCCTCATCAATTATAGAACCGTTGGGATTCATTTCTTTATTTCGATTATAATTACGTCGCAGAATTGAGAATTTTTCATTTTACTAATTGAGTTTCCCCCTACTGTTTCGCGCCTCAATTGTGATATTCCTTTTGTTGGAGAAATAAACGATTAAAACTCATTTAATAGCTAGCTACCTATATAAGGGAATGTTTAAAATTATAATTCCTTTTTCCAGAATTAATTAAGATTTTCATCATTCTGTTCAAGTTCAACCGGAACACAGGAAGAAAAGCGCGAACGAAATTTGTAATGGTATTGATGCAATACTCCATGCGCCTGGGCCAACCAGTTCCTTTTTCTTATTTCCTAACTAAAATTAAATATGATAGTTGTATGTGGTTAAATAAGATGTTTCCTTTAGGTACCCCCCTCCACTTTACACCGAGGATCCATGCTAGTGTGTGGAAGTTCCCGGACTTGGTAGAGATTTCCTCCTCTACCACCATCGGTTAAGTATATGGTATTTATAATATCAGCGTGTTCGTCGAGGTTACTAAAAAAATATTATGTGGAAACACTGGAAACCCTACACCCTGATCCATACCCTTTCATATTGTCTCTACATCCTTCTGCCTACATCAAAACCCTTCCTTATCCATGTTAAAGGACGCCGTTAGATACAAGAAGTGAGATTTATGAGGCATTGCCACTCAGCCTTCATGAGTTCTCTCCTCATCTTTTTTTGTAAATCGGCTTCTAACTGGGTCAGTTACTTTCAACAAAATTTCCAGTTTTGGTGCTCATTAGCAGAACATCGAAAGGAAATAAATAAATAATTCGACTCTATAGTTCGAAGTAGCATATTTCCGTCCCCTTTACTACCTCACAAGAGGTTAGGGTAGTTGATAATACCCCTATTACCTGCATGGTAATCGCTACAAGACGGCATGACTTCAATCACAACACAACCAGGTTACTGAGAGTCATCTTTCAAAGAAGGAGGGTCCAAGCACCCATTTTTGAAGGATGTCATTGAAGGCTGCCGAAAGTATCCCCGCAGGGGGGTATTATTTCTGCTGCTGTCTGACCTAATACTGAACCAGTTAAACAGCAAAGGGTACTATACCCAGGGACTATACCCAAAGGATACTATGCAGACGATATAGTCGTATTAGTCATCGAAAAACATGCTAAAATAACTTCAAAATTCGTGCAAGGGGCTCTGAACATTGTTGAAGAATAGCGTCTCAGAGATGAGCTGTGCGTAAGCCTTGAAAACAGCGCTGGTCAGAAGAAACGACAGAGTAAAGTCTACCTATCTATCTTCTTCAATAAACAACTGCAGGAAAGCAATGACTTGGTGAAACGTACCTGATTGTATTTTGCATATTGATATGACCCATATTAACATATTGTTGTTTAGTCTGATGGCCTAAGATTAACCAAAGACAAGCCACTCTAAAACTGCATGGTTACAGAGACTCGTCCAGGCATTACTAAAGCTTTCAACACTTCATCAGCGGCAGCAACCGAAGTCGTACTTGACCTGCTTCTTCTCGAAAATTTTTATTATTTTATCAAGAGCGAACCATGAATAGGGTGAAACAAAATGGTAACTGTGATGAACCCGGAAAAAATGGAGCACTCCAGAATAACTGATACCATCGCAGATCCTATGTTGTAAATATGATCTCATGATATAAGTCTTTATAAGTCTTTTATGAAGTCTTTCCTGGTCTCAATTCCGTAAAGAACCAAATAAAATGGAAAACCTATGCAAAAGAGGGTTGATCTGGTAAACAGGTGGTTCAAATACAGAGATAGGAACCATTGTGGTAACCGGTGTATTACAGAGCTGCCACCAGGCTAGTAGAAAATATACGTCACTTGAGATATACGTGCTTGCTGTGAAATCAGATAAAAATTGGTATGGGCATGCTTGCAAGACGTCATTGATCTGGTCAGATACTTAAGGGACTTGCTTGTGTACTAAACCACCGAGGAATATCTGACAATGAGGGTCCACATCAATTAACCAGAAAAGGCGCACCAGTAGTTTTTACTGGACATGGACCAGTGTTTGACATCTCAAGAAACAAGGTACCTACATAGGTTAGTAGGTCATTGAGAGAGGTAAATTACAACAGCATGAATTGAAGCTCTGTACCTGTGATAGAAGCCTGGCAAGTCGATGATGGAAGGAAGAACCATCTCAAGGTCTTACCAGATAATTACTTCATCTAAATAGAATGCAGACTAGAACGGTGGTGGACCTGTCACTGGTCACTGCCACTTGATAGATCATTGGAACCTTCAGAGAGAAAAATCAGTAAACAACTTGTCATTTAATATTTTATGCCCAGCACAGCACTAACTTGAACTCCATACAGCACCACAGCCTCCATACAGACAGATAATTAGAAATGTTGCAATGTTTAGAAAAATTTGTATTGTAAAGAAATTTGAACTTTTGTTTTCAAATAGTGTTCCGATATCGTACAAGAAAAGTTGGTTGAATAAAACAAATAAAAGCGTTCATACGTCTGGACGCGACATGTCTCTTCTCTACCAGCTTCGAAGAAGTCAACATCGGTAGTGAAATCTCGTTCATTCAAGTCGGTGTCCATTACGGCCCTTCGTGAATATTACTCAAACTCAAACTAAAATTTCTCGGCTCTTATCTCGTTAACCGGTAAATAAGTGATTCGCCCTCGACGAATGCAGCAATAGCAAGCAGCGGTTTCAAGCGACTGGCACCGCACTCTCCAAGGTAATTGATTGCATTATTTTATACTTCCTTGCTTTGGTGTCATTCATTTATTTTAAACATCAAAACCGTACAAATACACTCACAAAAAAAGTTCATCGGATTCGATTCTGTGTCGTAGTTCTGCCCAATTATTAATTGGTGTCACAAATATTATATTTTTGATAAGGTCATAAAAAGAAGTCACATGGTGTGAGGTCGCAGGCTCTGGCTGGCCATGTTATGACTCTATTAATAAGACTAATAAAGTCGATCCATTCCCTCAATGGAACGTTTCAATAGTGCAATATGGTGGTGCACCGTCCTGCTGAAAGTATCCTTCAACGTCATGCAGCTGGTTTGTAAACGGCTGGAGAATTTATTCCCTCTACTGAACAACATTTACGTTGCCTTCAAAAAAGATTGGCCAAAATTATCGCCTAGCACTCCTTGCTGCCCAAACACCACCTTTCTCAGGATGAAGTGCTTCCTGCTTTCGCAATTACGAGGTATTCACATTTTGTTGTTAACGATCATCCAAGTTATTGATCTAAATGTTATCATCAAGCTGACTTTATCGTCGGTGCACCTGACTACGCTGTATAAATTTTCAAAATGAAATGATGAATCTGTTGAATGAGGAGCTTGAAAACGAGAAAACCTAAAGGGACCATCGAAGACAAGAATAATAATTGTTGTTTTGACTGGTCAGCTGAAGCACCTGGTTTACTATGATCGGAATGTGTGTACTATTTTTAAATGTGATCTTGATCTGCTTTCAGGTGAATTATTATCTAAGTCCCCCTGGTTATCACTACACCTATGTGACCAGAGTTGTGTTATTAATTTTCTGTTATAACAACTGAGAACTGTGTTTTTTTTATTATATTGTTTCAGGTAACTAAGTGAACAAATCTGAAATATGTTCATAACTAATCAGTCCGTTGTATTTACGACTATGTGTGGTTCTTTTTTACCTTCTTTCTTTTAGTTCTTCCAGTTCCTTCAATTGATTCCACCAATCCTAATTTAGTTTTTCTAAAAAAAGTGTTCAATTTATAATGAAACTTCGTTATTCAACAGAGAATAGAACTGTTGTAGTAGTTGCCTACTTTACTATAGGTACCTAATACATCCTATTTATATTTACTCAATTTATTTGACTGTTTCTATTCTACAAAATTAATGATTTAATCATCGCATTTCTTGCGCGAACTATTCGACTGGTGATGAAAAACGAAAACAGATTATTTAATCACATTCAACTTGGGTGCACAGAGTGAGGCTTTTTATTCAATTTTGCAGAACGCGAACCCCGGAATATGGCATAGTGACCGAGTTCAATGTGTTGTAAACTCAAACAATAATCAAAGCGCGAGGTCTAATTATAAAAGCTTTGTCAAGTCGAAAGATTAAATCCGGCCAGAGGCGAGCTGTTGTAACAAAAAGCTAGGCTTTATTTAGTGAGCTCGGTTTTGTCCGAAATACTTGGCGGTTCTCAGTCCACCAGAGTCGTAATTACAACGACGGGTAAGTCTGGATTCTGTCATGTTTAGACTGCATGCGTTGGCTACATATTCTAGGAAGCTTTGTCCAGACTAGTCCTCAGGATTTCTCCTTCTCTAGTGATATATCTACTGATATTATTTACCCCAGTTTAGTTGAATTACTGACTGCCTCTTTTTGCTTCAACTCCTTGAAAATGTAACGCTTATTTAACAATTCTCTAGAACCAACAGACATAATTTAAATTTTCTCCCCTTGTTTTTCTTTTGCTTTTTTAGTAACCGATACCGATTTGATGTTGTTCCTCCCTGTGGTTGAATTTGATACAAAAACTTCTTCAAATAAAATAGTCTAGCGAATAGTATGTCATTTGACATATTATACATATTTTCTAGACTTGTATTTCCAGAATATCTTTTCCGGAAAATGAGACTGAGTAGTAAATGTTTTATGTCTGTAACCAGATGCTGAAGCTGACAAATATGTGATCATGTATTTATAAATTTCCAACTTATAAGTAGACAGGGCTAGATTATTGTTGCAATAGAAATAAAATTTTTGTTTTGAAGTCAAAATGGATTCCGTGTAGTTTGGACGTGGTCCTCGGAGATTTGCTCTAAACTTTTCTTCTACTATTACTCAGGTAGACATCATCCGGAGTTACGTATGCACAAGCGTTGCTTCCAAACTCCATGTTCAGTGATAACTGGATAAAGAACTCTAAGAACGCTCCCGAGAACGCTCCTATTTATATACTACAGACTGATGGTCCGATGAAGACTTATCTTTCGAACCATTAAAAATTCTAAATTTATTCCGAAAGCTTGAATTGAATGGGGTGCTATAATCTAATAGGCCAGAAGGAGAGACACAGAAGGTCTTATAGATCGTTGTTGATAGATAACGATGGTCCGATGAAGTCATACCCCCTCCAGTTCCCCCCTCCAGTACCCCCTTGGGATTGCTGAGTCGTAATGCTCTTATGACTTCTCGAACGTTGTAGCCATTCTCCTGGAGAACATACTCTAGGTGGGTGCGCTCTTCCAGGAGGTGTTGGGAGTGTTAACGACGACATCAAGAAATTATAGTTATTCGTCATGTAATACTACTCTTTGGAAAAGTATCTGTGTTTTATATTTTGACTTATTAGAGCAACAGCATCTCTATGGTATTGGCAGTTACGTCACTAACAGACATGAGACTTCCTGTTATATAAATCCCGGAGTTCAATGTGAATTTTCTGGATAAGTATTCAACTGAGCTTATATTAGAGATAGATAATCATGCCTGCTGATATGACATGCCGATGAGCTCTAACAAGAACAAAAGAGCTATCCATATCTTTAGCAGCGTTTCTGTCTGTTTTGGCATAAGATCAGATCTATGAGCCCTGGAACCCATCAAGCCTTCCTCTTTTCCCCTTATGTTTTTTTTGTGTAAATAATAACTTTGTTGTAATTACAATATTATATTTCTGTATATTTCTCCAAATCACAATTTTTAGATTTTCGAAACGCCTGTACCATCTTTCAAAATTAGTGCCCGACACTTTTCACTTTTGTGGGAGTTATGGAGGACTTTGATTTTCGTTGAAAAAGCTCTCGAAAGTCGCGTTATTTCTACAGGATGTTCCTTCAAAATTCGAAAAAACCCATTTTTCAGGTCGCAGTTTTCAATTTTTTTTAACCCTGTACAAAATTAAGATGTATACAACTCCCTCGACAACTCCATACAAGATATATAGAAAATAACTTTAAAATTAAATCAACAATGAGAGTAAAGTTTTTTGAACTTCACAATACAGTGGCGTAGGTGGTAAAAGAGGAAAACTTTTTATAACCTTGTATTAGAATATTTCCGAAGGAATTGAACTGAAATTTTTAGAGCAAATAGTTATACTAATAACCTTTAACTTTAACAAACTTCAAGAAGCTAATAATAAAAATGGCGGAGATTAAAAAAATATATATATATATACTGGGTGTCTCAGCTTATTCGAAGCGGTGTCTGTAGGCCAAACGATTGATTTTTTCCAAAATTTTTTTGCAAATTCAAGTACAGGATCACAATGGCCATAATTTAAAATTATTTTGGAGTATACAGAGTGTCCCATATGACAGTGACATATCAAAGTTATGTTTTTTTTAAATGGAATGCTCCTATGTTATTGCATTTTTAGATTGTCTGAGAAGAGAAAATAAGATTGGCTTTTACAGTTGGTGTTTAAATTCAGAAGTTTTTGAGTTATAAACAAGTGAAAATCGTCATTTTTCAAGTTCAAGGCCCTGTACAATGAAAACGGTTCAAGATAGAGAAAAACGGCTTACATGTCCTTATTTTAACTTTTTATGTACTATCTTATGCTATAGAAAAATTTTTACTTTCTTTGATTTTTTTATTTGGCGACGCGTGGAGAAATCTCAGAATTTTTCAAATTTTTCATCACCCTGTATAAACATTTCATCTACATGATAGGATAGTACATGAAAAAGTAAAATAGGGACATGTAAGCCGTTTTTCTCTATCTTCAGCCGTTTTCGTTGTACAGGGCTTTGAACTTGAAAAATGACGATTTTCACTTGTTTATAACTCAAAAACTTCTGAATTTAAACACCAACTGTAAAAGTCAATCTTATTTTCTCTTCTCAGATAATCTAAAAATGCAATAACATTGGAGCATTCCATTTAAAAAAACATAGCTTTGATATGCCACTGTCATATGGGACACTCTCTATACTCCAAAATAATTTTAAATTATGGCCATTGTGATCCTGTACCTGAATTTGCAAAAATTTTTTGGAAAAAGTCCATCGTTTGGCCTACAGAGACCGATTCGAATAAGCTGGGACACCCTGTATATATATATATCATGTTTATCTCTCCAAAATTTCAAATTTTCGATTTCAAAAACGCCCTTGAAGCTTTAGCGTTAAAGCTTTAAGCACAAAATTTCAAACTCTTGTTAAACCGATGGAGGATCGTTGATTTTTATTAAAAAGCCTTATAAAAAACCGTTGTAAGGCCATCACTTCAAATTTCGCAAAAACCCGTTTTTGTCACTCGATGACAGGTCGCAGTTTTCAATTTAGGGAACTGAAATTATTGTACAAGCGGGACGTTAGTTGTCTTGTATTAAATTTGAGAAATACCAATAAATACGTTTCAAAATGGCAGCGATTTGAACTTTTTTAAAAGTGCTAGTTTTTAATACCTGTATGTACCTATATGCAAAACTAAACATAAATAATTAATCGAATTACGAGTAACAGAATTAGAAGAGCTTACATATCCATTCACAGTAAACAATTATTATCTAACTACTAATTTCCAGTACGGCGCGAATATTCATAATTGAATCAATGCAAAGGAAAATCTATTTCTGCGATTGATGCTCGGTTTTTTTTTTGTTTTTTTTTTTTTTGTGGAGGAGGTTAAAATATTAGAGAGTTAAATTATTTGGCGTATTTCTTTAACTGTTTGTTGAGAATTTGGGCTTAAGGTGAGAAAAATTGTATTCTCACCGTATTTTTCGCCTATACAACTTGATCAATGTTCCTGCAAAAGCTATAAAATGAATACACCATTCTGCACAGTTTATCATAAAAGTATACATATAGGCTGACAGAAAATAAATAAAAAATGCATTTCCATCAGTTTTTCTAAAATTAATTTACTTCACAGCGGGCAAAAACAATCCATCAGCTGTACCAGTATTTCACGATTCATTAGATTTAACGGTAATGTTGTCAGTGCTCCATGCATAATTAAAATGAATGAAAATGGATAGGAAGGGTGTACACACAAGGGATGGCGGAAGTGCAGGGTAGAGTATTAATTACCCATAAAGGGTTGCATAAGTAATTATTACCTATGCAGTGCTAAGCAGCTGTTTGCAGCTCTTTTGACGTTATTATTCCCTAGATTAGTAAAGGTAGTTGAAGGGTGAAATAAGAGCCAAGAGAATGTTGGAGGAAACTGTCTGCAATGTACCTCATGTTACCTACGAGTATACGTCATGGCGCACATAATGAAACAGGAAATGTTACTTTGATACAGGAATGTAATGTTGTAAAGATCGTAGTAGGTACTTCGTTTTTTTTTGTAACCTTTTAAAGACTTTTAAAGATTTAAGGGGAGAATTATTCACTTATCATGACTGAAATTACATAATCAACAATATCATTCTTAAGCGTATAAACTCTATTCTTGGTTTGATTTATTTAATTATTTTGCAGCTATAACCGGGGCGAAAAGCTTTGAGAATACTGGCATGAAGAACAAGATTACCATGGCTCATTAGAGCATTAATTAATTACAAATTAAGAATGATGTAATTTTTCTGTGAAACCTTATCTACGGTTCCTATAGAAATTATTCTTCTTATTTATTTGTTTATTTTTTCATTAACAGTAGGTAACTTAAATTACCTACCATTACCGTAAGCGTGTAACGTATCACTTGGATTAATGCACGATTATTTCCCCACTCAGTTGAATGTTTTACCATGTTTATATCATGCACGATAAACATACACATAAAAGCAAGAACTAGATGATAACTATGTAAGTACCGGTCGTATACCTTTCAACAATAATATTCAACCGCCCTGTTTATTATTAACCATAAACTTTACTACTGCAACTTTACTACTGGGGGGTGTATTTTAGAACTAAAATTTTATTTCGTCATAACTACCTTTTGCTGGATAGATGTGTTGACAAGCTAGAGACTAGATACAGACTACTATATTATGAACATATGTGAAAGGATAACATTGCGGTTTAGAAGAATACTACCACTGTTTTATGAGATATTTTTTAACCGTTGAAAGATTCTAAAGCTGAAGAAAATGTGTCACATATTGAATCTGCCTTTGTTATTATTTACGATTATGTGGAAACTCGATCCCATTCGTAATAATGATGTTCGTACTGTAACCACTATAAAATAGTCCAGTATGAATGGTATAGTAATAAAATTTTGAACTAAAGCAACTTATCTATCGAAATAGCAACCGATTTTTAAGTCACTGGAATCATGGAAACCATCAATTTGGCTTCTGTTCACTCTTCTATAATGTGAGTAAATGATTCCTCAACTTCACCACAAGTAAGACAATTTGGACTTGGAGCTGCCATCCATTTAAGAATAACATTGTGTATATAGTGCCTATGATCGGTTCTTATATAAATGGTTTAGCTTACACCAGAGCTTTCTTGGTAGTTAGAAATGGCAGTGAAACATTTGTAGATTTCTCTGACAGAATATCTATTGACATATTGAAAGTTGTATACTTTCAGTCGTTAGATGGCACTTACCTTGCAAGTCACTATATTTCCGACAAATCACTCTACTCAAATAGTTTCATTTCTTTCTGTTCGACACACTCCTTTGTTGCTGATAATATGTCAGACTGATGAGCTGGAAATAACCAGTGAAACATCGATGTCTCTGTCTTTATCATACATTATGGTTGTGTCGTTCAGAAAACGTTATTGTTTTGCATTATTTCTGTTGAAATTTCATTAATTGCCTTAAGTCTCCTATGAAAATCTCCATCAAAATTGATTAAAGGATATTGATGGTTTCTGCAGAACGTCCACAAACTCAGGAAGCACTCAATATTAAATTCCATTCATGTAACATTAAATTACATTCTACCGCGTCTTGTTCCTGGGCAATTTAATTGCATCTCCCAGACTTTTCTTCTTATTTCAAAATGACTAAGGGCTAAGTATGTTTCTATTATTATTATGTTATTTTTAAATTAGATCTTATTTAAAAAAAGTACCTACATGTTTTTTAATGATTTTGTGTGTGGTTTTTTGTCTGCGTAGATTTGTTGCATGGGGCAATATTGCATAAAACAGGCAACCAAGGGATCGGAGTTTGGAAAATTATCCCAGTTATGATTCGCAACGTTTAGTTTAGTTTTGAGGTGTGTTTACTTTAATGACTGGGTGAGTCATTAAGAATGGTCACCGGAAATATCTCAGAAACTAGGGGTCGTACAGCCTCTGAAGGCAAAAATTTTTATTAAAGGAAAGTTGCCCTAAAAAATCAGAGGAAAATAGTTTTGAGCTTCTAAAATAACCAGCTAGGGGGCGTACCAAATATGACGAAATAAAAAACTGTAATTAAAAGGACTTGAGACTTGAGACTTTGCTTGAAGTAGGTAATCATCTATAATTTTCATATCACAGTTTCTTCGAGTGAATTAACAACAAAAATTACTAAACTAGTAAAAAGGGCGTCTGAATTGTTTGCAATAAAGTAGATGTAGGTATGTATTCAATTAATTAATTTAAGTGAAACTAATGCAGTGGATTTCTTGCAAATTCTACATGAAGATTATTGGGAAAATAATTATTTTAGGGGTAATAACACTTACCCACTGTCATTTTTAATACGTAGGTAGACGGTTTTATTGAATTAAAAAACAAATTATTTTCATTGTTTCTGTCAGGGCATCGCTGTCAGCTTTAAAAAAAATAAAAAAAGCAATTTCATTAAACAAAGATCAATTTTAATATGCTTTTGAGGAGAGAAAGAATTTAATTAAA
The DNA here is from genome assembly GCA_910589415.1 of Malachius bipustulatus. Taxonomy (NCBI): domain Eukaryota; kingdom Metazoa; phylum Arthropoda; class Insecta; order Coleoptera; family Melyridae; genus Malachius; species Malachius bipustulatus. The sequence goes on from OU342636.1 coordinate 44,490,146, forward strand.
ACTTATGCGAACTCTCTTGCGAATATTAGGACAGTTTCTTGGTTGACATAATGAAGTACAAATCCAGAGACTGGGTTGCTCTTTTTAATCACGGCATCACAAGATGAGGCAAGTAGAAATAAAGGCGTCACAACACAACTGAGGGAGGCCCTTTGTCAGCTTGATGTGCCTGTAAAGAGATTTTGTTTTAATATTCATGTATTTATATAATCCTGGAAGCTGGAAAACGGCAGGAGCTCCTGTTTTTGTGGAACCAGCAGCGACGGTTCGCAAGCGTTGTTAAATTGTTATCCCTACGATTCAAAACATACGGCACTATTATTAGTGATGGGTTTCATTATTAATTATTCATTTAAAATATAAATTTGTTGAAATTCTTATTTAGCGTGGTTCAAAATATCTAGAATATAGTGTAGATTAATTCCTTGAATGACAGAACAAGGACGTTTTGTTTGGAACACTGAAACGCCCGATTTAAAGCAAGAGCCCTGCCGTTGCATTGACTTGTCAGTCGTAATACACCCACAACATGAATGTGAAGTAACCTAACTCATATCTTAAGTTAATCAATCATTGTTCATGTTATGTATCTATTTCATAAAAATCGTTAAAGTGAAGACATAGGTACCTGTTTTATTAACATTGATAAATATTTTGACAAAGTTATTTGACTGAAGCATATAGAAGTAGGCTAAGTTAAGACAAACCTTTTTGCTGTCAGGCAGGGCCTACTTTAAAAGGATTATTTTCCGAACACCCTCTACATCATACATGGTCCATCATAACCTCAGACTTTTCTAGTCTGCTCTACTTGTTTTTCTCACATCACAATCATTTAGCTAATGGAGTTTAAATCCGTATAATCCACATAACTCAGATAATATCATTATGTTATATGTATACATACATACACAATAATGACAATAACAAGCTCATTATCTTTTCTGATTTAATGAATACCAATTTCAGATGGCATACATTTCTGTCCATGTTTTTTGACGTGGATTTTGCCTTCCGAATAATAATTCCATCATCATATATTTTGTTATTGGATGTATAATTGAGCATCTCAGCAAACAGTTTTGGGAGTTCAGTGAAAATATATTTATTCAGGGTGCCCTTTAAAAGGGAGCAAATGTAACATCTAACTAATTAATTTCCATGTCAAAAATTGCTGCTTCTAGTACACTTTAATTAAGATCGGTTGCTGGGGAATTTGCTTCACTACAGCTGACATGTATTCTTGGTTTTTTATCAAATCCTTAAGCCACAAGCCGAGCATTTCTTCAATTAAGAGTAACCATCGTCGCTATACTTATTACTTAGACGATGACCAATGACCATGTAGTATTCTTTATTACGTTTACTTTACAACTTCATTCGCCACTACACATCGTACTGCTCTTTCAAATCCCTTCAAATCACTTCCATCTCGGGCTCGTTTTATTGAAACTTTATTAATGGCGTTTTTGTCTCAAGTTCAATTACTTCAATAAGTTTTTGATAACAGTTGAGTAAACTAAATTATCTCACTACTACCTTGGTAAGGTGACCTTTCGTTATTAAAAAGTCGACTGTAAAGCTAAGTAAAACATGCCCGTCAAACGACCACCTCAGATAAAAAAGGTCAGTTACTCCTCTTGGAAGGCATTTTGCATTTTTACAAAAATTGTAGAAATATGGCGAAGAATTCAATTGCGGAAATCTGGTCGACAATTTAAAGTAACGCTTTTCTAAGCCCCTCCCACACGCAATATCCAAAAATCAGCTTTCTCGGTTCACTTGCATTTTAAACCCGTTTTTTTTTTAGACGTAATGACTATATCTGTCTCATTAACATCCTTTCACCTTTAGTACGAGAGCCCACGACCAAAACCATGTATCATCGTTTTACGGCCAAAACCGTATCAAGTCGTTAGATAAGATGATCCTGAACCCTACTAGGTGGGTGGTAACGGTCAAAAGTGTAGCAACTGTGTGGGAGGCCATTTCTGCTATGTCAAAAAAAATAGGCAGACGGTATTATCGTATTACGTCTGATATTGAAAATGTACATAGATTTTGTCATTTTATAACGAAAATGTTTGTTTTCCGACATTTTGCGCGTAGCATATGGCCTGAGCGCATTTTTGAAAATGTCAAAAAATTTAGCCGAACTGTATTATAGCAACCCGGTTCAATTTTTTTTAAACTTTTTTATGGCTTCCGGGATTGCTAAAATACTGTTTTCAGACATTTCCGATGTCGCCTATAATCCCAAAAACGAAAAGAACGTTCCGGAGTCGCCCGGCAAACGCCCTGGCGCTTGTTACAATCCTATGGCAAGAAAGGCTATTTACTTCTTACGCTCCTGTCCTGTCATGCGGCAGCAGGCTACTCTGACAGTTGTAACGACGCTCACACCGCTCATTCATGAGATTGCTATTGTACGATTAAGTTTAAAAAGTCATATGTGACGTCATCCCAAACAGCACAAAGTAATAAAAAAAATAAATAAAGTAAAATGATAGACGTTTGCACTTTTCGTGGTTCTCCGGTAACCAACTACCAGAATTGAGCGACGTTATTTTGGACGAAGAATCAAAAGGTATAGTTAACATGACTTTTACTGCAGCATTCATATAAAGAAATGAGTGATCTTGACTAATGATTTTTATTTTTTAGAAGATGACTTTGAAGATCCTGATCGTGATCTGGAAAGTGATTTTGATGATGACGATGATGATTATGCGTCCGATAGTGACTAAAAACACATACACATCTCGCATCTTGTATCTCCAAATAAACAGTTTTTTTTTTTTACTTTATCCCAATTTCCTTTTGTGCAATTTATTGAAGTCCTTCAACTTCCGTTCGACGATTTCGGATAAGCTCTTTATTAATCATCATCAAATAATTTACGGGTCGCAACTTATTCATTGGCTCGTAATAACATATAGACTTCAATCGCCTCAATACGATTTTTGAATAATTTCGGAGTATCGAAAAGTTGTCTGATTAGTAAGGTGCTACACTGAATTTGTCTGATATAAATTTTTTCTACATCTAGACAACTTATTTTATCACGTCTAACAATTTTCAGACGAATTGCTATGTTACCGATCGGTAAATTTTTTTAACGTTTTCAAAACGGTCTCAAAATTTAATGTGCTCACATTTTCTTCTGAAAAATGATTATTTCATATACACTGACCCAAATTCACTCGTGAAAATCATTTTCAGACGTTTTGCTATGATACTTTTTTTTTGTCTCATTTTTAATTTTTTTAAGTGGTCTCCTGGGTACACGCTACGCTAGTGGCGTCTGAAAAACTTATTTTCGATATCTTAGAGGTATCATTTAACTATATTCTGAAAATCAGACGGATTGCTATGATACAGTTTGGTAAAAATTTTTGACATTTTTGAAAATTTGGTTAGGTCGGACGATACACGGAAAATTTCTGATATTGTGATTTTCGGGTTCAGAATAATCGAATCTATTAATTTGATGCGGTTTTGGTCGTATTGCTATGAGACAAAAATTTTGGTCGTGGGCTCTCGTACTACTTAGAACATCGTCGGTTGGTGGGTGATCTCACCCAGTTCTATCGGTACTTTCATGAGAATTGGTGTCGGGATTTGCGAGCTTAATTCCACCTGCAGGTGTTTTTGAAGGCTGTACACGTCAAACGAGACGTCAACCGATGGGTGCCCAACAATATGCAGTAGATCTCAGCTAGTGTAACTGCCTGCCATGCTTAGAAATTCACTACCCGAATATGTATTTTTTTTCTTCTCAGAGTCAGAATATCATCATCATTTAGAAAATATCATGTAAAATATCTCAACTGATATTTCAAGAAACTAACCTTGTTCACCTATCCTTCAAGGGAGGAAAGACATCGTGTTCAGCATTAGCTCAAAATTTGCGTCATTTTGTCCAGTTTACTCCCTCCTAAAATTTATTGTTTTGATCAATCATTTACGAGCTGCAGATTTACTTGAATACTTTTACTTTACCCTGTATATTGTTGGCAATGTCAATTATTATACTTCTATTGTGACTTATTTTCGTGCCCAAATTTATTAGTAGGTACCTTTATTTTTTGAAATTGATTCCGGGCTATTGTGCCGTCGTTCATTGAGATTTGCTCTGAACGTTTCGTCTACAGTTGCGGTAGACATCATCGGCGATTACGTATGCGCAAACGATGCTTTCACTCCTCGTGTTCACTGAAAACTAACTCGACAGCTGGGAGAGCGCTCCTGTTTATAGGGTGATGGTCTGGTGACGTCGTACCCCCTCACTAGCTATCTCCACCGTAGCAACGGCCGGTCTCTCCGATGACTCTTCGGGTCTGACTTAACGCCGGATACTCAATCATCCGTAGTTTCATTCCTTACTCCTGCCTTTTGAAATTATTTGGATTGTAACGGGATTTTTCTGAGGATAGAGGATAGAGGTGAGTTCCCAGGAATGGGTAATTGCTCCTTTGTAATCGTGACGAGTCTATTAAAATTTATGACATTTATTAACGAACACTCGTATTTACATATATATTGTGGCTATATTAATATTGACAAACTATCTGTCCTGTATCCTTGGTTTTGGTTTCGTCCTGACTGATGAATGTTAAAGTGGGCCGGCTCTCATTCCGCAAGTTGGCCTCATTGGCTCCAGATAGCCGCGCCGGGGCGTACGCTGTTTCTTTTCGTTGTCGTTGTCGATACGATCACGGCCCGTCGGGCTCACTCGCAGTCGAGCCATCTGTGTCGATCCCAGCCGTCTCCGGTACACGCGCCGGAGAGCTACTCAGGGAACGTCCTCCGTCGGCGGGCGCTTTCTGAAAACAAAAACCGCTCTCGATGTTTCACTACAACCTCGGGGCGGCTATTAGGGAATGAAGGGTCTGCCGGCACCTCAATGCAGCGTCAGCAGATTACGTATCCTGATCGGTCGCCTACCAGAGCTCACTGCACTCCGGTTGCAATTCCGATGTTGGACTACGGTTCGGTCAATTCAGTTCATCGACCTCCTGTATCTGTCGGGGCACTCATTACATGCCCCAGCTGATCTCCAGGCTCAGTTCACCTAGGAGAGAGAGTTGTTCGCAAGTCAATTCCTTACGATCCACTCTTTCGAGTCTTCAACTGGTGCTCTTTATATAGCCGGTGCTGGTGGAGGTAACCTGCTAATCACTGTCGTAAAAACTGTATCATTCCAGATAAACCCCTCTAAGAATGAAATAAATAATAATTATCAACGAAAGCCTCGGATTTCGTTACAGAATTTATATAAATTTCAATTGCTTCACGATGTAAGCGGGTGTAATAGAGGGAAGTAGTGGACAGGGCTTTCGTCTTTTCAAAACATACGAGTATGTCGCGATCGTCCTTAAGCACGGTGTGCTCCGTGACAGCTGACTTGTCTGTTAGGCTAGGCCCAGGCGGCAGTTTCTCTTATGTTCGGTCAAGGCGGTTTGTTGGTAGCGGAGTGTAATAAGACCGCAGTTGCATCCAGTTGATGTTGACGTAGAAGTCCCCCTTCCACTGATCATAGGTTTTAGTGAGTACATGTTGGAAGAGAGAGGTGATGTCCCTAGGAAAGATGCGCTGAATGTGTTGAAGGGTCTCGTCGATGGCCACCATAGTGAAGAGGGAAACGACATCAAAACTGACGAGAATGTCACTTTAATGAAGGGTCAAAGATTCAAGTTTTTCTATTAAGTGACCTGAGTCTCTAATGTGGGATTCTGTAGATTCGACGTGAGGCTGCAGCAGGTAAAAAAAAATATCTTATGGCTGTGGTAAAGCCCAAGTGTCAGAAGTTTTCAAGTAGCCTCAAGGGCCTCTGACGTAACTTAACGACTGCTGTGAAGCAGCCGGGACCCCCTTTTTAACCTCTGCAGCAGGTTGGTTAGATATTTGGCCAGATAATATATCGGGGAACCAACGGCATTGACAACGGGGCGAACTGGCACGTTAGGTTTGTGTATCTTTGGCAGTTCATAAAGTCTGGGTGTCCTGCATGGCTTTGGTATTCTTAATCTGCCGTTTGCAATTGGTAGGATTTCTATAAAGTTTTTTGCATGTTTGACAGGTCAAGATGTTTTTGATTTTCTCCTCGTAGTTTCTGACATTCAATACAGCGGTAGCATTTCCCTTGTCTGAGCGTATTTACTCTTACTGAAATATATGTATTTGGTTGACAACACCGCGGCTAATGACATAATATATTCGTTCGAGATGGACCTATAGCATAAAATTAGCCAATTTCTTCGATTTCATCTACACAATCCCGTTAAAGTAAGCGTTAAAGTTATAATTTTGAAATTTTATCAGTATTTTCTTTTTATTATCCAGAATGAAGTAATCGGAAGTAATTATTTACAACGTTGTAAGGTGCACCCCAAACCGCTGGATGGAACTTAATTTTTTCACCGATTTTTGAGGAAAGTTTTCCGTGTTATACCTAGTTTAAAATATTTGTCACAGTTTAAGCAAATATACCTAACTAACCATACCGGATACTCTCTTAAATCAACTGACAATTTTTACAGCGCCTCCATGCTGCAATTTCACTAATTACTTTAAAACTTTCGCTATGTTTCACCAAATATAGCATTTAGTGTCACCCCACATACGCTTGGCGGTGCTGCTGTAGTTGTCCTAGATCAGCACAATGCCTTAGATTTAGAAGTGTCTGATATTGTTAGTTTAACATATTTTGGTGTTGTACTTATGTCCTCATTTACGTCGGATTAAATTTTTGTTGTTGGCGTTGTTGGTAAGTATAAAGTGAGGTATAAAGTCGTGTAGGATTTTTAAATTCACGAGGATATAAAATAATAAGGCGGAGTCAAATAATGGAAGATATTTCATTAAATAAAAGGATATTTTTTAAAGCGGCAATTAGAACGGTGATTAAAATAATTGGACGGAAAGGACTTTTACGAGAATTCAGCATTTCAGTGTTTTCAGTTCCCACAAAAGCTACTGAGGAGTTGAAGAATTGGCAATAATTTAGCAAATGGTCAAAGCTGTAAAATAAAGCAGAGGCTACAGGTTTGTTTTCCGTAATTTCCACAGATAAATACGCAGAAAAACAACTTCACTTCCAACAAAGGAAAAATATTCATTACGGCTTGAAAAGAATTATAAATTTACGCAAAAAATTTCTGTAGGATAACTTATTATACATAGAATTTATTAATAGAACGCCACGCTCCGGATTTATCCAAAATCCTCCTTTCCTTTTGAATTTTGTTTTATTTCATAATTGAATTCAAGCACGGTCTTGTGCGGGCTTATTCTAATCGTAATTAGCTGCCACAACGGACGTCTCTTCGTCCAGATGACGATTCTGATATTCGCAAAAACTTCAAAAACCCGACAAAATATTATAATACTCCCGAAACGAATTCCGATTATGTCCTTATAAGTTTACTTATTACATATAAAGTGATTAGAAAATAAAATTCAAAAAGTAACCATTTGGAGCACTAGCACTAGTGATATAAAATTGGACTACTCTTAATAAAAAATGTACTATTAATAAAAAATAAAAGTGTATGTAAGCTTTCACGACCGGTTTCCAATGAAATCTCAACTGATTCCGGGCTGTTGTGTCGTGGTCCATGGAGATTTGCTCCGAACGTTTCGCCTCCAGTTGCGGTAGACATTTGCAATAAAACTATTATTATTAATATAATTAATTTAAAATTATTATAGTGAAAGTGTGCCCCTAAAATAGGGATTCTTAAAGGAATTGTGTGTGAGATCATCAAAGAAATGGAGTTAATAGGCCGTGTGGTGAAAATTCAACCATACCACACTATAAAAGAAAATATAAACGCCATCAGCCGCAACAATTTGTTGTCTAGAAATAGTGACAAGCAATATAAATATACCCGTTAATTATTTTAAGTATTGTTGTTTTTTCTTAACAATTTTATATCGTGTTAGCAAATGACAACTTAATTTAGACAGGCGTCGCATAATTCATGTTGTTAAGTTAATTGCAGATTCAAAGTCAAATTTTTTGACAAAACTCGCTTGAATTACGTTTTCATCTACACATACTCTTACGATAAAAATTACTGAATTTTGTATAAAGTTGAAGTATGCGAAGTATTTTCATTATATTCAAAAATGATTGCCGACTTGATGATTTAATTACTTTCTGTTGATATTTTTTTAATAAACTTATGTAGTATGTAACCCAGTTATTTATAAGTCACTGGAATGCAGTACAAACTTGCAGTTAAAAAGGTTTGGTAATGAAAACATGAATTAGTTGTCATAAGATTTGTTATTGGTCTCGACTTTTTATTGTTGAGCGTTTGTTAAAGCAAGACGTAGACTGTTGGGATTTAGGAATGGATGTAAGGCCAAAGTTGGTCCTAAGCAAACATCCCCGAGCTACTCAGACCATACAGAGGAGACCCACTCCACTAGATCACGGTTCGTGTCTCGAATTTGTTCATAGAAAATCTCCAGTGGAAATCTGCGGACCGGCTATCAGACTTGCCAAGTTATTGCTTCAAACTCGACGATCCGAAGAGAACTTGTAGCTTTTTCCGAACATTGAAAAAAAAACACAGACTATTTGTCACTGAATAAACGAAGTTAAAGGTGAGTTTTTTAATAAGCACGAGTATTGGCACGTACCTAATCTGCCTTATAAAAAATAGTTTGATTATTGAAATACACATAAAGAATAAAGAGGACAAACTTCAACGGTAAAATATTTACTTAAAATTTCAAGATAAATGGTCTTATTAATCGGATACTAACGATGTTACAGGGTGTTAAGCTCCTAAATAACATTTTTTGTGTAACTCCCAAACGATTTAATATTTTTTTATGAAATTTTTTATATCGTTCTTTTATTGATTAGTGTAATATTACAGAAATAATTACCTGTATGTAGCTTGAACCAGGGATAGGGGCCCAACACGCGTATCTTCAGATTTTTAACGCGTATCTTCAGATTTTTACGCTACAAAATAAATGTTGGTTTTGACATATTATATTTTCCAAAAGCCAGACATTTCTGGTACAAAGTGTGCATAAAACTTTCTCTGTAAGTTCTCAAAAGTTTATGATTTATGTCCACTTAAATAATAAGTGAAAGTTCGGTAATATTTATACATATATAAAAATGGCGACGCCGAAATCTCGTGGAGGTATCCAAAAGTTGAGCACATTGCGCTAGGAAACGGATCTGTCAATTTTCCAAAAAAATGTCCGACTTTTGTTTTTGTTTCAAAGTTCTAGCTCGTTCGGTTAAAAATTTAAGGTCAGGGGGGACTATAATGGTCCTCACTGTATATTGAATTAGCAAGTTATTATTGTATAGCAAAATTATTGTATATCAAACTTAGCAAGTTCTCGAATCCATAATTACTGAGTGGAGCGACTTTGTCTTACCTACATAAAGTCTGTACACTGAGAGTTGTCTGTTGTGATAACTAAGGATACATCATCTCGTTATGTTTCTTACTCCTTCTATTGCATTGCATAGTCAATCGAGTTAAAATGGGACGTATTGTCAGAAATACGTTTGAATCGTCAGCAATTCTAAAAAGATGAGCGAGAGTGAGACGGAAGTACCGACTCGCGTCTTGATACGCTTAGATTGATACGATATTACGATAAGATTGTCGTCGCTACTGTCAGTAGTGTCAGTGTCAGCGCTAAATAATATACTAATAAGGTTTGTGTTGTGATTTGAAACGTTTTTAATACGAAATTAGGAGAATTACCTGTAATATTGTACGGTGTGATAAACTATGAGTAACTTATTAATTGCGCGAATGCCTAAAAATCTATTTCCTTGTTTTGGCTGGGAAACGATTGAACTCCCTAGTACGTGGTCTTGTGGTTAAATTGCTGGAATATTTTACTTGCAGAATAAGAAAACGGAGATGTTATTCTTTCTTTTAAACGGCAACCGGCAGGTAGGTGACATGATATTTCTATCATGATGATGATAACAATAATTATTATTATCGTTCTTATTTACTTGCATTATATATATTTGTTATCAAAAAGTTGCAAGGCTCTACTTCGTCAATAACTTGTCGAAATAATATATTTGTAGGATATTCATTATTCTTCAACACACGCCACTGAGACGAACTGTGATACCACATCTGGTTCGACTTAGAAATAAGTGTACGAATCAAATCGAATTAAATGAAATTGTTTAGTCAGAATCAGTGAGGCATGACAACGGACAACACTCAGTGGACAGATAGTAGTTACAACCTACAACGTTTTTCTGACGATACGTCCCAATTTACCTCGATTGACTATGCAATGCAATAGAAGGAGTAAGACATATAACGAGATGATGTATCCTTGGTTATCACAACGGACAACACTCACTGGACAAACTATATACATAGTTAATAGAGAATTTTTGTAAATAATGCGATTTTACATCTAAATAGTTCCTTTAAAAATATATAGTTCTATTAAATACAAAAATATTTAGCCACTGCATTCCTTTTAAAAAAGTGTCTAAAAATGTGTATAATATAGACATTATTTCCTTCTAATTATGTTAGTAAATATTGAGTGGAAAAACAAAAAATCGAGTTTTTGAAAATAAAATTTGAAACCAAAAGACGATAGCCAATTTTAGTTTTTACCAATAACGTTTTCTCAAAAAAAAAAAAAAAAACAGAGGGTCCATTTTTCTGTATTATCTGTTAATAGGCAGACATCGAAATTAAGTCACCCTGTACATGTTAAGTATAATTTTTCTACATGAAATAAGCCGCTTAGCCCTCAGGAACAAATTGTTTCAGTACTTCCAGTGGTTTGTCCGGAAGCATTTACGAGTAAATATTTCCCTCACGTTTAATATGATTAGGCGTGTGAAAAAGTGACAGCATGAAATTACGAATGGACAAGTTCTCGCATATCCCTTTTAAATGCGACGTAATAGCGAACGTACGTAGTAATCACAGACGTATGTGGCCGGGCTCGTTAAGGCTTATCCACGTAGATAGATATGTTCCCGCCCTTTTAGAACCGCCGCGACGTGACGAATGGGACCCCGGATTCCAGAATTACATAACTAGGTCGCGTGGCCCGTTGCACGCCTGCACGTGCGACACACGTACCGACTACCAGAGTTACAACTTTTAATAAATTCAACATTCAACTCGGGACGAACGGAATACCTCGAAAAGTCTGTTTATTGGAGAATTTTACCATAGCTGACAAGTTGAGGATTGCTGATTTAATATGTATTTTGTTTTACGCTTTCACTAATATTTTAAGCTTGTGTAATTATTTACATCCGCGGCTCCTAAGTTTCATCAATTTTTTCGGGACAAACAGCCATTGCAAACTAATATTTTAAGGTCACAACTAAGGCCTCTTTGGCACTACGGTCGAATTTCTATTTTTTTTTTCACTTTCAGGGCAAGGAAAATCTTCGAGATTAACAGTAGCACGGTTTTTATTTTGAATTTTGCATTTATTTTGCATTTATAATCCAAAAATCATTGCATCAATCCCTGTGGACTGGACACGATATGAATAAGCGGATATATTGCAAAGTACGTGCCTGAATTCGTTTCGAAGCGCTAGGCTTTGTTCTCAAGTGCTTACATCCCGTAGACTCGATGTGTAATCTTGGCGTCTGCCAGATCCGCACTTTCATTGCATTCTCAAAACGTGTTTTTAGGCCGTCTTGTGGCTTTCTCTTTCATTTGCAAAGCATATGAATACCTTCCTGGTGTTACTATAAGAAGTAAACCTACAATAGGATCATATATTAGAGAAAATACAGAGGAAACCTGCAATGTCATAGAGATCTGTATTATATTGTTACGTATTTTCCTTCTATGGGTTTGTCAATAATTTGGAAAGCTAATAACTGTTTTACTTACTTTATTTAATCGTTTAGTTACTTCAATTTAGAATTCACCCTCTAAAAACTACTTACTAATTTACAAGTTCAATTATAATCCCACTACTACTACTGTTTCCGTAAATCACACACTGTCTATACACTACTAAATTACTTTCTGTAAGTATAGAACACTGTCTAATATCGCTAATTTATTATCGCTTCCTTATTTGCTTACTACTTCGCAGTTTACTCTGAACTTCTCGCACCGCTCTCTAGTTTCGTTTCTACGCACCCTGGGTGCTCTTCTAGAACGGCTTCAAGAATTATTAAATTGCTTCATTAATTGGTAAAAAATATTATTCTCATTATAAGCAACTACTCGAACCGCATGTTAAGAAACAAAGTGTAAATACGACAAATAGATGAATTGAGACAGACTATAGGAGTAACCGGTCCATGAGACACTGCATCAAAACAGAATGTCAATAAGAACACTGTGGTAGCACTTCTCACATCAATACTTTCTGCTAAAGTACATCTTCAGTTTTCTGAAATTAATATTCTTGTATTAATTATTGTTATCGTTTTAAATAATTTAGCATTGGTAGGTACATGAATTTGGCACAAGTATTTCCTAGACTAATTATGGCATAAGTATAATTATGAGCTTCTTGAAATAGTAAACTTGGTTAGGATTCAATTTCGGCTACCTTGAGTGGGAGGCTCAACGACTACCGCTCGACGGTATAACTGCGATTCAACTGCAACCGAACTGGATTTGAGCTCTTCCAATGAAAATGTCCATTTAATACTGGGGGATTATCCAATCTTTATAGATATAAAACATCATTTTATTTAATCTAAGCTCAGCCACCGCTCGTTCTACTATACTTTGGCTATTCAAGGCACATACCAATGATACCATCTGGCGTCTTAATTTCCTGCAGTCATCTCGGCACTGAAATTTAAGCGTAAATGTTTGGCTTGTAGTACGAGTATTTGTTGGCTGCTATAATTTGAGAAAGTGAAAGCCAACAATTTTTTCCAAAAAACAACGCATCTTGATTTTTTTTAGTCTAAATGGGTTTTAAATAGTTTAGATTTAAGAACATTAGGTCAACAAATAGCTATGTCATTAGTTAGTCGAATTGTGCATACTTATGCTGTAGTTTTTCTGAACCCGATGAAAGTGTTTTACGACTCACTATTTGCTTAGATCGTCACATTAACTACAAAAAGCGTTTTTTTATATTGGGCCAAAAGATATAATTGATATTGCCATAAATGGAAAGATTGCAGTAATTGATAACAGTTATTTATGTATCTATAGTGAGCGAAACTTCGTCGTTTGAGAATGAGAGCTTTTTTCTCACTCGAAAAGCTCATTTGCTATACCATAAATTAGCGTTCGAGATGCATATAACATTTTCATTCTCCCCTTTACGAAATTGTAACTTTCTGTCGTGATAAGACGACCGAAAGCGAAAGTAAAACATCCTATAGGTGATAGGTTGCTAGGTGGTTGCTAGGTATGAAAAACCCTGGACGGAAAAGTAGAAATGTCAGTTTGATTAACGTTTATTTAGATGGGAAATTGAATGTAAAACTGCAATAAAAAATTCCAGTAAATCTTTCTGGAACATACAAATAATTATTATTGTATGTTCCAGAAAGATTTACTGGAATTTGCAGCTTCTTGAATGAAATTCATTTTGAACTAAACTACGATCAAAGATTCTAAAATTATAGCGGTACAGAGTTTTAAACTTGACAGTGTCATAAATAATAATTTAAAACAATCGTTACTATGGTAATGTTAAAAACATGGCACCTTATAATAATTCCATTGTTATCACTGAATCGTATTATTTTACTCATTTCTTCTTAATCCGTGGTTCAATATGGCAAGGGGAGAATGAAAAGTTTAATACATTACACGCTACGAAAGCTCTTTCAGGTGCTCGGAGTTTTTAAATATCCTCGGCTACGCTACGCTTCGCCTCGGCTATTCAAATACTCCTCACACCTAAAAGTGAACTTTCGTAGCTTGTAATGTAAATAACTATTTTTAGACAGATCAATTGAAATAAGCGAAAAAAATTTAAATTCGACTTTTTTTAGAATAAAAAAAAAACATCAGCTTTGCTTGACTATTTAAACAATAAAACGAAAAAGTAGTTTTTCAGATGTCGGAAAAAGTGTACGAATGCGAATTTTTTATCCCGAAAGGAGAAAAAACCGCCAACTTTTTACCGCTTTTACAGGTGCCAATTTTTTGCAATTCGCATTTTAAAGCTAAAGAGATTAACTAATAATACGAGTAAGTAAAAAAGAATAATCGAATTTTCCTGAAAAAGACTGAAAAAAGGTGTCGCATTAAAAATGTGGATTTTTGGCTTTATTTCTTATAAACAAATAGAATAATTTTTTTTTAAGTTTCATCTTTTTAATCAAGAGCGTTAGAAAACTGGTTCAAGGGCAAGAATTAAAAAAAAACCTCTATGATGTCTGGAAGCCGAGATATCGTAAAATTTTACGACCCACTCCGATTTGAAAATCCATTTTCGATTTTCCCGCGCGCTTTAAATATTCGATCCGCACATTACCTCGAGCTCTAAACAGGGACATTCCGTCATTTTACTCAGGCCTTTTCTGGTGAATTTAGTTCGTATCTCATGACATGTAGTGGTATCATATTAAACTCGGACAACTTTTTTCTCCTGGTAATCACATTACCAGGAGTTCAGTCACATTAGATCAAAACTTATGAATGATTTTGGTGAACGAAAGGTTACATTATTTCACTTTGCAGTGAGTTCACATAATTTGCGGAATTTTTAATTAACCAACCATTTACTTAAGTTGGAATATAAGATTTTCCAGACAAATCTATCCTATACAGGGTGCACCATGTATCCTTCTCTATATTGCTATCTCCTGAACGCTAAGCGATACAGGGTCGGTTAAATTAGAGAAAAGATGCGCAGTTTTGTGGCCATCTCGAATTCGTCAAAACATGCAAGATATCTGTGACCGTTCTTGAAATATCCTGAAAAAACTGAAAAATCGAGATTTCTTATTTTCGTCATATCTTTTTTATTATTGGAAATTAATAAATAATTTTTTGTAGGCTTACATAAGCCGTTAAGAGCTATCCATCTGACATTTCAAAAATTTTCAAGGCCTACTAGATCCAAGAGTTTTCACAGTCAACTTTCGTTTTTCTTATGGCCGCCATATTGTTTTTTTATGTCGTTCGATATGAAAAAAATAATGGAAACCAAAAATTAATAAACTTCAAAAAAATTTTTTTTTAATTTTTATTCTTCTTTTTTCAAAGAAAAACCAAAAAAAAATCGTCGAAAAACATCAACATTTGTAAAATACGCCGAAATAGTGCTTGCCTTATGGTTTTTTAATTTATCTATGAAATTCGGTCTAAAAAGTTGTCTTTTTTTAAAGAAAAAAGAAGAACAAAAAATGTCTTAATTTATTTTTTGAAGTTTAATAATTTTTAGTTTTTATGATTTTTTTTATACCGAACAACATAAAAAAACACTATGGTGGCCATAAGAAAAACGAAAGTTGACTATAAAAATTCTGGGATCTAGTCGGCTTTGAAAATTTTTGAAATGTCAGATGGGTAGCTCTTGCCGACATATGTAAGCACACAAAAAATTATTCATTAATCTCCAATAATAAAAAAGATATGGTAAAATAAGAAATCTTGATTTTTCAGTTTTTTCAGGATATTTCAGGAACGGTTACAGATATCTTGTATGTCTCGACGGAATCGAGATGGCCACAAAATTGCGTTCCTTTGGACTTGTTTAACCGATAATATAGAGATTAATATAGAGAAGGATACATGGTGCACCCTGTATATCTGTTTAATATCGCCTACGAAATTTGACAACCTAACCATGTAGTTAGTCATTTAGAGGGAAAAAAATTACCTGGAATTTTAGAAGTGGAAATGGTAAAGGAGAAAAAGGTATTATTTTCGATTTTCGGCAACACTCAACGTCAAAAAAACGATCCAATACAAAAATTCACGCAATAAACCAATATATCGTGCAAAAATTTACAACTTATTTTGTAGAGGTCCCTTTTTAACATTATTAGGTTCCTCAAAATTTCTTAGAATAATGCGAAAAATCTTAATTTTTGGTTTTAAATTATTGACTAAATTTGACCAAATTTGGTGAAAGAATACTCATACCCTTCTATAATTATGTATATTGAAAACTATCAAGTTCTTCGAGAAATTATCATCATTGCCACTAAAAAAATATTACTAGAATGGTTGCGTGTAAGCGGTAGGGGTGTAAATTCAATTATAGCTTTAAAGATGTAAAAAAAATTTAAGTGTGGGCTTTTTTTCTTTGAATTGTGAACTTTATACCATACGAGATTTTCCACTTCAATTTACAATTTCACACCTTGTATAGGATATTGAAAACTATCAACTTTTCCGCTACTTCCGAGGTATTCTTATACTCGGAAAAATCCGGCCTATCGTTTTCCAGCAAAAAATAATAGAGTGGGAAGGAGAATGCGGCAGAGATAAAAATTCAAATCAAGGTTTAAAAGATGAAAAATAAAAAACTGAAGGTGAGGTGTGAGGGATTTCGTTTCAAGATCACTTTTTTTCTTGATAAATTCTTTTATTCCATAAAAGACATACTTAAACATTGTATTATTAGACCATAATATACAATATAAAATTAAAGTTAAATTTAATTGGCAATGTAAATTCAGAGTTTCAACTATAAATAAATTATAAAAATGATAATAAACGATTACAGCTCATCGTTTTCGTAACATTTTATTTATAGTAATCAAATTTGTATAAAGAATTCCTGAATTGGATATTAATTAAAATTAAATATTTAAAAACAGCCACATAATTTTCAATCTTTCGGAAATAAAATGAGAACGCATTAATTTTGAATAAGATCGTGTGAAAATGAGATCCATGCTCGAATGTCTCTTTTCACGGTGTACTCTTGTACTATTAAGATGAATGTTTTTGAAAACTTGCAGCTGTAATTTCGCTGAAAGTCACTTCTGACTGTAACGGCAGCGGTAAATACGTTTCAAGCTAGCTACAAGGTGCAGAACATGTTAAGTTTATCTTATCAGGAAACGTTTGTTTCCCTTGTGAACTCGAATTCCGGAATTCATTACCTGAACAAGTTTTTCTCATCAATTATTCTCTCCGAGACTTAGAAGAAACTTCGCTCAGTCTAATATTCACCATATATGCATAAAGCCAAAAACAAAATATAGTGTGCATGAGCAAGTGGAAAGACTTACGCAGACTTTGATCATGCTAGCCTAAATAATTTATTCATTTGTTCACATAGATGTTTAATAATAATCAAAAATCTTTCAAATAGACGAAATTACAATGAAAAAATTAGCAAACGACAATAATAAATATTCAAGTCTCCCATAAAAATTTTCCAAATTGGTGCCCTGGAAGAATACGATGGTTAAGAAAACTACGGTCACGGCACGAGACATGAATAAGCCGAGCTTTATATTTATCGTTGTTTCTTTCGGATCCAACTCCACAAGATACGGCATTAGCATACAATTCTCCCTTTCACACCGTGCCTTTCTAGCGAGCGAGTGTCTGGCCTTTATTTTTGCCGGATCATTTGCCTCTGCGGATTTTATAGGGCGTGAAGCCTGGTCGCCCGGTCCAGATCCAGCCCCGGCGCCTTCTCCAAAATCACCTTCTTACCCTACCCAATGACTATTTTAGCTGCGGATTTAAAATGAAATAAAATTTTTCCATCAGTGGAAATTTCCTAAAACTGGCATAATAATTGGCAGAAAGTGGATGTTTTGACTGGCCCGATTTTTCATTCCGATCATTCGGATGTTTAATTAGAAAATCCTTCCATATTTAGGTTTATAAATAATTTTTTGCCAGGAATATAATATGAGTAGGTAGGTATTATATGAGAATATTATAAGAAAAAAACCAACGTTTTTTTTTTGTAAATGTAGGTATGTAAATGTATACATAGGTAGGTAGTCAATATGTATTTTGTGAATTTTTTTTTTGTGAATATATCGTGAAACTTTTTTACCGCCTATTCGGAAAATATATTCGCCTCAATAGCCCTAGAGGCGAAAGTGTAAAAGAAGATAATTTATAATATCAGCGTAAATGTTTTATCTCATTATCAAAATGAAGTTCTTTAAGAGTGCCTAGCGCTTTAGAGTCCTGTTTCAGGAATGTGTTCTCAATTATACAGGGTGAATCTTATGTATAAAGAAAAATTCATTTATTGGTTATTATTATATTTGTAGAATCAAGAAAACCCGAAAGAGGTCAATTTTTAAATTAAATTTATATTCTATTGACGCAATATTTTTTTAAACAGAGTGTTTCATTATTGAGCAAAAGGAACAGCCTGTATAAAAAGTAATGAATTTATTCGTACATATTCAACAATTCTCAATGATCCATTTTGATATGAAAAAATCTATAAACTCGTAGTTTAAAAATTGAATATTTTTGTTTCATAAGGCAGTTCTAATTACGTCTATGTACCAAGTTTCATACGAGATTCACATTGAAATTCACATAAATTATGACTTTTGAACCTACCTACCTATATCAACTTTCTTGTTAAGTTGTTAGTCATCATGTATTTCGTTCTTTGAGAGTCTGCAATTCGGAACGGTTCAGTACTTTTGATCCTTGTAGGATCACTTGGTAGGCAGTAATCGATAAAGAGCCAGCCCTTTTTGGGTGACTTCTTGTTAAAGTTCCTGCTGACCAGAACTTTTCGGGAACGTTTGATGTCAACTCACCAGCAATCAGGAGAATATTATTTAAACTTCTCGACTCACGCTACAATGGTCGTGAATAAAGGTCATAAAAGTAGAAAGTTTATTCTTAGAGACTTTAATTGGGCGTAATTAGGGCCTGAATTTTCAGATGTATTTAGATCGGATTTAGGTCACAATTTTAGATTCTTGTTATTGCATCTACGGGGTATTAATAATAGAGATGTACAATAAATTTCACTGACGATTATTTGAGTGATTTTAAAATAGAAAGTTCATAAACACATGAGTCCACAAATGATTCGTTTTCAAGATACTTAAAAAATTAATAACTTTTTCGTAAATATCTGAAATTTATAAAAAAATTACATAAATTGCACTTCTACATACCGTACGTCTTTGGTTCAAGTTCACAGGGAATATTATTATTGCTGTAATATTCGAATTATTAGAAAAACGACCTTTGATCATATCTTTGTTAGACAATTTCTTTGAAAATTTGGTTCTATTTTTAATGTAATTCATTCATCTCTATTTTCCCTTAACATAGATAAATGGCATCCCTAGTGAATAAACGGATGTATTTTCAATTCCATTCTTTCAAGGGCCTAAAATTCCGAACACTACCTTCGCATTTACTTTATTAATGGCCTCAAATACGCAACCGAACACATGTTCACTAATATTTATGCAGATTACATCGGAAATAAAGGGAATGAAATTCCGTTTAGACCAGACTAGTGGGCTCCAATTCTTGTCCGTGAATTTTGTTATATCTCCAGAGACAGGTCAATGCCGGAGAGGTTTCTCCGGGAGACATGAGGGTGAACGCCACCCCCTAAGGCCGTAAACAGAAGTAAATTACGCACCCTCCTCTTGTTAATCCCGTTCCTGAACCGGATTACCTTGCTTGAACGTTTTATATCAGCCAGGCTCTTCGCTTTGTACATGCCTTGCTCGTTCCTAATTCTATTTGCGTCCAAAGTACTCTGGATGTGCTTAATGTTGGCTACCTGGGCCTGCTTGATCCCATAGATCCTACTACGCCCTACGGTAAAGCAAGGTTCAGTTCTCACAATTGCGGTTTCAATTTAGCCACTACCTATCAGGGAGCAACTGCATGTCTTGATTGAAACTACAAGAACATCGGCATTTGTGTAAATTTTGACAAAACTGCTGCAACCTTTCTAATTTTTCCTTTCCTTCACAAATATAAAGTAGGTACAAGTTCTTAAACAGCACGGCAGACTCTCCACTACTATATTTCCATCTATCCTGCGTGGAATGTTTTTTTTTTTACATTAACGCTGCCTATTGACCATTGCAGAGGATGCAGATGAATAATTCGATGAATTATTCATCGATTTTTTTCGTGATGATGTGACTTTTTAACTGTCAAATTTGACTTTTCTAGCAAAAAAATACAAAGTTTGAAATTAATTTTCAAAAAAAAATTGTCACAGGAAAAAGCTGTTTGATATTTGGTTTTTCACCCAAATATGTACATGACCCCATATATCTAATACTTCTGTATTGCTTTCGCCCGTAAGTGGAAGTGCCACAGACATAGTGGGACAGCAAGCGACTATCTCTGTCTGTTTTTTTAGAATACCTCGACCCGTTGTGCGCAAGCGTCATGACTCAGGTGGTCGAATCTGATGGCTTGTAGGCGTGTCGAATTCTCTGACATGCGCGTAGGACTCGACATTGTTCTCGACAACCCGGTTGTAAAAGAAAAGAAAGTTTCTTCCAAAACTTTGTTGAACAATTTCTGTTTGGATTGAGATACTTGATATGGAAAAGAATCGAAGGTAAAATGGATCCCTGAGGTACGCCGGCATTAATAGAAAAGGTCTCAGAAAGGACTCTATCGACGGTCATCTGCAAGGGAGAATCTCCGAGATAATTTGCAAGGCGCAAGCAGAACTTCTCAGGCATACCATACCTCAGCCTACAGTTTTATCAACAATCCATCATGCCATATACATAGTCGAAAGCCCTAGAAATATCAGACGCATCCCCTCGAGACTCCCCATGGTGCACAGTTCGGTATTGCAGATGATGTTACATCTGAAATGTAACGCTGTACGGACCGGCACCAGCGTTAACCTGCATCCTTAGCGATTTCGTGTGCACAAACCAGTAACTTTGGCCAAAGTGTACCTAGCAATAAAATTTCTGTTTATGAGTAGTAGTTGGGTGTGCAGCATGGAAGTGTGAATTTCGGAGGGAAAAAATGTTTATTGTAGCTTTGTTATGTGTCGAGAGACACTCGTTTCTGGTGACGGTAGACCTGCTGGTACTGGTCAGATGTTCGATACTCGATTAAATAACACGGGGAACGTCAAGGGCCGATTTTGCTGGTTCGGTACGTGCAACTGTAGTGTGCGTCCTCTTTAAGACTACAAGACTAAGATTTTAAGATTTTTAAAGACATAAGTAACAGTACAGGATAGGTTAAGTTAAAGCAAAGTTGCTCTAGATATTTCAAACTTATTAACAATAAATTTAGATCTGAAAAAGATCAGGATAACTACAGTTGTTGCTGAAATATGCAGAAAATATAATGAACATTTCTCTATTTTATAGTTTTGTAGGTGTACATAAAAGTCATTATGAGCTATCCATCTGACGTTTGAAAAATTCTCAAAGCCGGCTAGATCATCAAGTTTTCATAGTCACCTTTTTTTTTAAATCGTATTCTTTTTTCAAAGATAACATTTGTACATTTTTTTTTTAATGAAGTAAATTTTCAATTTCATTGATTTTTTAAACGCAGGATGACATGTAAAAACAATAAAGCGGCCAAAATAAAAAGAAAAATTGGCTACGAAAACCTTACGTTTTGAATTTTTTTGAAAAATGAATATACTTGACCACTTGTGTAAACCTGCAAAAAAAATTAGCTTATTTCCAATAATAAAAAAGATATGGCTGAAATAAGAAATTTCGATTTTTCTGTTTTCTCGTCACTGTCAGCAACGACTGAAATTATCCTGAATTTTGTTTTAGATTCTCAACAAATAATATGAAACAGTTTCGGTTTTCTCTAATTTAATCGACCCTGTATCTCCGCTACTTCTCAAGCTAGTACAATAAGAAAAGATCTGGAAGCTGAAAATGTAATATGTGAAAAAACCGTTGAATGCAATGTCTATTCGAGAATAATAATATGAAGGTTTAGAACTACTTATATGATATCGTCGAGAAAACCTCTCAGATCAAATCAACTTTTTACTTGACTTTGAGTTCATTTTTTTGACATATCAAGATATAGAGTTACTCTTGTGACACATGGCGGGAGAATTATTTTCCATTTTTTCGTAAGCAGGGAATAGGATCCGACAAGCAGATTTATAACGGAGAAATAGGAAAATTTGATAGTGATGCATTGTCTCGAAGGAATGGCACCTAGAGGTATTTCCCCGAAGGGAAGCTATTGAATTAATTTATCATCTACAACGGATGTATTAAATTACTGTTTTGCGTGAGAAATTCGAAAGTTTTTTATGAGCAAGCTAGAGGGTAATTTAGCGGAAAAGAAGTGGCTTAGGTAGAAAATTTTTATAACCGATTTTGAGGAGTGTAAAAAGCATATACCTAGGTAAGTATTATGATGTTTTTCTTTAAGTATGTTTAGTATAACGTGGTTGATCTCTTGCTAAGGATTTTGTTCTATAAGATTTATGTAAAATGATTGAATAGCTCTTGCAATACAAAAAAATAATTATTATAGAAGTTGCAATAATAAAGTTTTTAGATTTTAATAGTGAAGGCTTTGTAAATATGTAAATAATTTATTAATTACAGCGCTTCATGTATAAATTATAATTTCTCTTCGACCATCAAGTAATACGTTCTTCAAACTGCTAATTTCAAATGACATGACATTCCCTATGCGATGAGGAAAAGTTCGAGTTTCCCAATTTCCCAGTTCGAGCTTTAAGCCAATCACAGCTCGGCATTTTGAGAACTCATTTTCGGAACTCACTGCATGACGTCAACATGTTAAGATAACGCATTAATACCGCTCGACTAACTATTGAAACACCGACAAAAAAAAACACGATCGATTGCAATCCGCTCTAGGTTTTATCTTCAACCTATTGCCGTGCCCCTGCAAATCGTGGAGATCGACGTCTACCTGTGGCAGAGCGTTTTGCTCGGTAGAGCAGTTTCCACGCTACAATAGGACCAGAATAACTTGGCCTCTGGTTCTGAGAATTACTGTTGAAGACGGGTTATATTAGAAATGTACTGTATTGGTCATTGCAGATTTCAGGCGTGGCTATAGCAGGGTATAGTCCGGTTAATAATTTTTTTAAATTTTCTAGATATTGTAGGTAAAAGGTAAAATATTCAGTCTATTGAAATAGGTACTACTTCTGTCTTTACTGACTTCCCAATTTTAACTTGCAAATTGTTTGTGCAAATAGTACAAATTTTGTACTTTGTTAAATAGTTAAAAGTTTTTTAAAATTATGGCAAATTTTGATACAAAAGTGGCTCATAAAACACTTTCCGGACAAAGCCGTGAAATTATTAATAATGGTTTTTTCAACCGAACCACGGCCGAACTGTGTGCATCGAGTTCATTTTATTACAGCACCCTTCAGTTTCCTAGAATTACAGTATTATTTTTTGTTATTGAAGGATTGTGATCCTTGGCGATTCGCAAAACACGTAAAAATAATATAGCAGTCTAAAACTTATACCATGGAATGTACTTAGAACCGGTTATACTGAAGTTTCAGAATAGTAGGCACTAAGTTCTCGGAAGTGGTCGTGACGTATAAGCGCTCAGTTGGAGCATTCAGTGGCGGACGCAAAATATCAAAATAGGTTCAGACAATAATGAATTTATTGAGAAATATAATTGTAAACTTCCAAATAATATAGCATATAGTAAATAATATAGCATATAGCAAAAATAAAAATAGCAAAGAAAATAGGAAAAAAATAGTACCTTAGTCATCGTCAGAAGAAAAATCGTCGGATGATGGACAACTATCCCGATCACCGTTATCGTTCAAGTTGATAATTAATGGCTCAACCGAAACATCAACTATTGTGTCTAGATCCCACATTCTGTCTTCTTCTTTTGTAGTATGTCGGATGCAGTTTCTCCATGTTTCAGCCGTCACATCTCCTATTGCAGTAGCTAGCAGGCGTTTCACTTCATCCATCTTGAAGGTCACGTTTTGTTTCGCCACTTGGTTTTTTATTTGAGCCCAAATAAGTTCTATAGGATTCAGTTCACAGTGGTAAGGAGGGAGGCGGTGTACAATGATGTTGCACTCGCGAGCCAATTCGTCGACAGCATATCTCTTAAAATGAGGTATTTGTGCCCTTGCGATGTTTAATAGTTGCACTTTTAACATGTTGTCATCAAATGGTATATTTCTTTGAGCCAGCCAGTTAATGATGTCACCTTTTCGCCATGCAGTTGTTGGCGATGGCTCCAATCGTCGACTATGGTAGGAAGCATTGTCCATTACCACGACCGAATTTGGCTCAAGGCTTGGTAAAATTTTTAAAAACCAGCTTTCGAATTTTTCCGCATCCATTTCCTCATGGTAGTCACTAGTTTTCTTCGATTCGAAAAGTAGCAATCCGTTTTCCAAAAAACCCGAATCACTACCTATGTGAGTTATTATGAGCCTCCGCCCCTTGCCCGCTGGCGCTTTTAGTCCTGTGGAAAAACCTTCAAAAAAAGCTTGTCGACGGCTTGTTATTTCCAAATCTTGCCAAATTTTCGAAACAGTATGACCTTGATTCAGCCAAGTTTCGTCTAAGAAATATATTTTCTTCCCTTCACGACGATACTCTCGAATTTTTTGTAAATAATTTCTCCGCCACAAAATTATTTCTTCTCTTTCTATAAGAAGACTTTTTCTCTGCCTTTTCATATGCCTTATGTTCATTTGTCTTAATGTCCGCAATAAGACACGTCGCGATATTTTCGGCATTGCGTCATCCGAATTGATTTCGGCAGCGATTGCTTTTAATGTTGGAATTTCATTTCGGAAAAAGAACGAATGAAATTTTCTCCGAACGGCGTATTTTATGTCATCATCAATGTCAATGCGTTTTCTCCCCCTTGTTTCAATATTTTCAGCTACCTTTTCTGTTCCGCCTTTGGACTCTTTGAAAGTTTTCAAGATTCGGTGTACACTCCTAGTTGACACTTTGGTTAAATCACTACACAAAGCAACTACATCGTTTACCAACATACTTTGATTCCTTTCACGGAGTCCACAATACACGTTGTATATAATAGTTTTTTCTCCTGTAGATAAATTCGTACGACGACGTTTACTTTGGCTGCTCTCGCCTTCCATATTGCTCACAACTTTAAATTTAAACAGTATTTCACTTCGGCACTCAAAGAAGCTTGCTTCTTTCCCGTTTACACCACAGTGAGAACTGAGAAATAAGATTCAGACAGGAAATCTGATGAGCGACCCTTAAAGCAACCAAGCTATCCCCACTAATTATGCACTTTATTGTCGACCGGGTATGGGTTTTTCCGGGATGGTAATTCCGTAAATTTCTTATAGTTAAACTTTTTCTGTATCCTGGAACTCAGTTCATTCCCAAAACAGGAATCATTATTGTATTATTATTTTACCAAATAATTAACTAATAACTAATTATTAACAAATTAGTAAGATATTGATTTTTTCTAGCTTGTATTTCTTAATTACTTCACAGATTGTCTATGAACAATATGAAATATTCAAAATTTTGTTGTTCCCGAGAGTCGAGAATCTTCTTCCCCCGGTAATATTAATTTTTCTTTTCTGACAACCAGAAAACAGAAAGAGAAAAATATACAAGTCCCGATCGACATCCAATAACAGCCCAAAACAAACAAACAACTTTTCTTTTTGTTCAGGTTATTCCACTGCCGCGAATTCTTTTTCATTCATTTTCATGCGTTTTTTAATTTTTGTGATGCTTCAATAATTCAGCAAATATAAACATAAAAATAAAATATTAAGGATTTAAAGGAGCGATAAATGTTATATTGCAGCCCCTCACGAAAATAGCATGAACGATACGCCACTGAATACGGAGCTGCCTTGGACGGACTGGCAGCATGCTCGATATATATCCATCTTACTTTACCTTACTGCAAGTTTGCAAGTTGGATCTGCTTATCCTTTGTACTTGTTGACACTGCTGTAATGTTGCCATATATTATATTTTAAGGGACCGAACCTCATTGAAATTCTACATCTTTTGCTATTAAATATCGATGTTGTGAAATTATTATAGCAGAAAAATTACTCAACAAATAAAACACAGTATTTTTTATCCTACAACCATTTACCTGCATGTGAATGATAAAAATACAAAATGATAAAACACCAAGAATTAAAAGCTGGCAACAATGTGTTTACTTTAAGTCCGTAATATTTCTAAGAACTTAGTGCCTACTATTCTGAAACTTCAGTATAGGTGGGCTGATCTAATAGCATTGCGCTCCCTTTAAAGACCTTTCACTCCCTCATCAAACGGCCAACTTATTTTGGACGTATTGTACGTTCTGTTGAGACTCATCACAACATTTCTTCCATTTCTTCCACCATTACTCTTCTTGATATCTTTAACTAAGAAGATTCTGAAGAAATTCTATTATGATCTAGTTAGTTCTGTTAATATTCATTTAAATCTAGTTACTTGTTTTATGATCACTTGGGTTACCATACTGTTGTTAGACGCACATTTACGCATGGAAGTTATTCACAGCTCAGCGGTTGAAATAATAAAAGAAAAATCATCAGTAAGAACCAATCACAACTGAGAAGATACAAGCAATTATCGCATCGAACGCCCTCATAGCACTGGCACAACATATAAGATGAGAATGAATAGAACACCTTTAGAGCGCCTGCGCCTGCGCTCAGACCAACTAATAGTTGCAGGCAAGACGAGCTTGAACACGCGTGCCTATGTCCAAATAAGTAGAGTCTTAGTAAATAATATAATATTAAGAAAAATCATATAGAGAAGATAGTGTTTTATACTCGGATTTATCTCTGGGAAAATGAACATTTTTCGCTTGGTTGGTACGTCCAAGAATAAGAAAGTTTACTCCTCGTGAATAATACCCATTATTCTTCGCTCGTTAAAGAATATAATATCATTTTTCTAATTAATATATTCATTAGTAGTTATATGGCTATTTTTCATTATTTTCGTGAATGGTATCTACTTATTTTGTTAGCAATACACAGGGTGTTTCACCGGCAGACCGATATGGCTTAATAAGGGTATATAACCATAGTTTTTCAAGGCAATTGAAGATCTGGTTTTGAAATTCTGAGGCCCTTCGTTTCAATGTTACAGGGCAGGGCGATAAATTCATTTTGTCGAAATTTTTGATAAGCAGTATCTTTTGAACCAATTGATGGAATGTAATGAAATTTGGTAGGTATGCTCTACCTATGACATTTGTTATCCGCATTTACCGTCGATTCGAAAACTGCAGGGCCACATCACTAATTTTCCAGGTCTCTTTCGGCTTTGTCAAAAAAATCATCTTGTATGCATTTTCTTCTAAGTTTAGTGCCTTTTCGAAAACTACATGAAAATGCTAGACAGTTACGACAAAAAAATGCTTCTCACAAATAAACTGAAACGTGAAGAAACCTTTAGTGTTTTCAGGATTTCAATTCAAGGCTGTTCATTATTTTCGAAAAACCAAATGTCATTTTCTGGAACTTGCCTATTTAGTAGTTATTTCAAATAAATTCGCTTGTTCTATAGACTTAGCCAAGATTATTATGGACCGTACCTAATACCAGATTTATTCGAACAGAAGTTTTAATAAGAAAAACAAGTCAAACAAGAAATGACAATCTTTAGAAAGAAAAACTAGGATCCAGTGCAGATGATGCTCAATAATTAGGTCGCTATCAAACTCGACACATTTCCTTGACCTTGTGGTGTGATTTAATTATTATAATATATTTTTTTCGGAAATGCACATTTTAACTCTTGTGAATACATTTTCTTGTCTATTACCGAAGGTAATACTTCCAGATATTATAATTATTATTATGAAAAAACAAATAGCTCAATGGGGAGATCTAACTCAATTATTTTTTTGTTAAATTAAACCTGCTTGCCAATTCAAGAAAAGTTCTGGGCGGTGAATTTGAACTGTAGAAATCTCGTCATCGATTCTTAAAGAGTCTGTGCCAAAGCTATTTAAAATTCAGGTCAGGATATCGGTCGATTAATTAACCGATCCTATTAATATGCGACAACGTTCCTACTATTAGCAGTTAAGCAACGGTTAGGGCCTCGTTAGTTTGCAAATATAGCGGCCAAAGGACTGCATTTATGCCTCATTGTGGGGCCGCCTTTATTTTGAATCGTCTAATGGTGATTGGGCGGTATTTCTGTTTTACCTGTTAATTATAGACTAATTGGGAACGTTCGGTAATTTTTATCATCTAGTACTCACATTGTTTGTCAATTTTGTAATTAAATAACTCAACTTGATAATTATTATACACAGCAGGGATATTAACCTCGCAGTATTATTTATTATTTTATATACCTAATCAGGTTTTGTTTATCGTAGTTCAAAGCATTTCGTGCCTAAAGGCTATTAACAAGAAAAATAGATAACTTAAATAAAAAATCTCTATCCAAACATAATAATTCTTCTCAGCAGGGACTGGGAACTCGATAGCATACATCGTCTTGGTAGGTTTATCGAGGAGGACTATGTTAAGCTGGTTGGTTTGAATTTGACGGTCAGAAAGGAGTAATTCCAGTAGATCTGTCACCTATCAATCTCGACAACGGACTCAATTTCTCCTGGTAAATAGGACAGCATTGGCTCCTGACCTATCTCGAATGAGTGCCTGAGATGGCAGTATAGCACCCGCAAAGCCGCATTGTGACGGTAGATGTACACCGATACTGCTTTTGTCGGACATGCCAACAACAAGTCCATGATACATTCCGTTGCTCTATTTTCCGATCTCTGCGGTTCTGTTCGCCGCCCCAAACATAAATCCCTCCACTCCTGCATGTTTCCCACTCCAGGTCTTCCACGAGACAGAGATGTCGGTCCGAGATCTTTCTTATCTTGAACGCAATACCCAGAACAACCCTGTCATGAGCCCCTCATCTTTCGGGTGTCCGTATCGAGTTGGCGTAGCTGACTAAGTGGCCACTTGACGCCAAGGTATCAATAGACCTCTCCAGCATCCACATGTTTTAGAATGCTTCCATCTGTAGGCCTAATTTCCTCGGGAACTTCCTCGCATCGTCCTCTCCCAAAGTTATGCACCGCGTTCAATCCAAGTTCTATACCGATATCCCGCGAGTATTCTTGGACCACGTTGAGAGCTTGACGGAGATCTCTATAATCGGAAACATAAAGTAAGACCAGCAAGGAAATGTAGAATAGAAGGGGGCTCAGAGAAACTTCGTGAAAATCCCCTTTCCTGAATGCAACCGGTTCTGTTGTAACTCGTCTTACAATAGATGTAATAGAGAAGCGAGTCCTCCAAAGCGACAACATGCTTTCGATGTAGCTCACAGAATCGAATTCCTTCCGATAATAAACACATGCCTGTAAATATCTTATAGAACGTGTTGAGGCATGTAATGGGCTGGTAGTTTCACGGTTCAGTCATATCTTCCCTCTTAGGGATTAGCGCGATGCGGTCCTCCTTAATCAAGTTTGGAAGTTGCTGCTCCTTATTTAGTAAGGAACGTAATATCCTGACTAACCGACGATGGATGGATGGAAGTTTCTTCCACCACCAGTTGTTGATTCTAACTGCCCCCCTGGAGAAGCGTCATTCTTTATATATCGGCAAGAGCAAGTCGAACTTCTTCTTCACTGACTGCTTCGGACTTTTCCACCAATGAATGCCACCTGCAATGGTGGATTGACAACTTTGGTGTGGGCTCCTCAAAAAGACGAGAGGGTGTTTTCTTAACAAATTGAGTGTTCCTGTTTGATACGTTCAACCCGTCAGCGTTAATACGCTGATTCTATCGAGACAGCCCCCTCTTGATCTGCAGCACCGTCCTGTTCAGAGTGTGATGTTGGCGTCGTAATCCAGAATATTATTTCTGGATTCAGTAATATAAAAATATTATTAAAAATTATAAATAATATTAATATTATTATTTTAATTAATAATATAATATATATAATATAATAATATAATAATATAATATAATAATATAATAATATTTAATTAATAATATTATTATTATTTTTATTACATTAACATTTGTTTCTCTGTAGCCCATCTACTTGGGGTCCACTCACCCAAGTCCACTGACAACCAGCGGACTTGTCAAAGCCTTGTAGAATTTCTCTTAGGATCCTCATTGAAGGAGTCTTGTCTCTCTGGAGTAATAGGTTCTCTATGGTGTTGGTAGTTACGGTCACCAACACAGATGTCCCTAATGATTATAGATACCGGAGTTCCCTGTGAATCTTTTGGATAAGTTAATCAACACTTGTGGCCTGCCGATGAACTCCAACAAAAGCCTCCATGTCTTCAGCAGTGTTTTTCTCTGTCTTTGGCACGGGATCAGTGATGAACATGAGCTCTAGAACTCTCCAGTTTTCTTTTTTTATTATTCTTTTAATATTTTGCTCGAGAATTTCACTTCTAAATAAATAAACCTATCATTTGGAACCTGCAGAGATAATAAAATATTTGCTAACATGACAACAATATTAATATTTAATATTAATATTGTTGGTTGCACCTGTTTTTCTTTTGTTTGTCTTGTGAAATTCCACTTCCAGAAAAATGTGTAAAATTTAGTCCATGGCATTAAAGACCTAACTAAAGAGATTGTTTCTCCGTTGCTCGGCAAATATTGCCCCTAGTACTCTTGTATTCTCAGGAAGGGCATAATAACAATCCTTCCCCTTTTCTCGCGGTCCGTGGAAATAAAGAAGCGGGTGCAAGGTGGATCCGGACCGTGAGACACCCCATGCAATTTCACGCGCCGCTGACCCCTGCGGATTTACGCTGGAAAGGTCCTGTTATTGTTAAAGTTTACGTTCGGGATGGATGAAGAGGAATTAAGGATGGAGGTGGAGTAGGAGGGCACTCAGCACGTGATTACGCCGCACGCGGTCGCATTATTGTCCATTCCGTGGCTTGGGATTGCGCTCCAGGAGATTGCATTCAGTGCAGCTTAGATTTAGCGATCAATTGACCGTGCCTTAGCCATGATCATGGAATACTTTGTAGTCAACAATTTGCAGTTTTGGCTTGCTTCGAGGCTTATATTTGTAACGACTGTATCCACAACAGAGAAATAGTTAACCGGAATAAAACTAGCATGATATTATTCCCTAATAAGAGTTTTTTAATCCACGAATTAAGTGAGACTTCTATGCCCGCTTTATTAAAAATACCGATACCCCCATACGATATGACTGTTTGTCATTTTCTTGTAGAGATGGAATTGGTTTTGCGTACCTATACCTACCTGCTGATCAGATAATAATTATTATTATTAGCATCATTATAAAATTAGATGTTATGGAGATATGTGGCTTATAAATAATTTAAAAAGATATTTGATGAACCAATGAAATTAACATTTTGCTTTTAAAGGGATAGGGAGAATATTCTGACAAGCATCTACCTCGCTAACATTTTGTAAGCAATTTAATCGCCCTCTGGCAAAATGTGCATTTGCAGTACTCAAAGGGACCTTAACTGCATTCAAAATTTCAGCGAGGTAGGTGACCTTGTTCACACTTCCGTAAGAAAAAGTTCCCTGCCATTGAGACAGTTTATTTAAATATGCTTTTCGTTTCAGGTATGTTGGACTTCCTATCAATTATCAGCTAAACCATGAAGTGGGTCCGTAAGTATAAAATATAACAATGTATTAGTATATTTTGCAACAAGTGTTTGGAATATGCTATTCCAAACGTGTTCCAGACATTACTTTCTCTGCCATCGAGATAATTATACACGAAAACGCATTCTTATAAATCAATATTTGTTTGACACATCGTAATTTAAATTCAGTCTACTTTATCTCCCTTTGAGGGAGATAGGTAAATTCTGTTACAGTTTAACAGAATGACATTATTCCATAAATAAAAACTGTACAAGAATATGACTATTCTAGAACTATCGTAGAGAATAGTATATTCTTCAACGAGCGAAGAATGATAACTATTATTCACGAGAACGAAGCGGCTCATGTTGGAACGTTTGAGTGAATAAAAGCTATTCTTCGCGAGATGAGAAGACGTTATTTTATCTTCGACCTTTTCAGAAAATCATTAGAAAAAATAAGTAAAACTTTTCAAGAGACTTATTTTCTTGATATTTGCATTGTCATCTTTTACTGAATTCCCAGTCATTTTATCTATCAATAAAGTATATTCTGGAATGGAGAGCAACTCCGATTATTATGACCTGTCTGGTAAGGTCAGGTCAGGTGCGCTGGTGGCTGGCGTTGATTGAAGCGCATAGACTGCGCGCATCTAAATTATTGATTTTTCAGCTTTATTCACAATAATTCACATACAATGATGAAACAGGTACAATAATGAGAGGTTAGGGCTTTATTCGAATCCGAATGTATTATAAACTATAAAGTAAACGATCGGTAGTAGGTTGAAGATAGCCAAGAGCGTTTCAATAGGAGATAAGTGGCCGTGGCGTTATCTCAACATGTTTGATGTCACGCAGTTAATTTCCGAAATTAAGTTCTCAAAATGCCGAGCAGTGATTGGCTTAAATAGAACATTCCCTCATCGCAAGCGGTTAGGGAATGTACGTCATTAGTTAACTGAAATTGGCAGTATAAAGAACGTATTACTAAATGGTCGAAGAGAAAATCAATTATTTTATGTTATGATTTAGAAAATTATGTTATAAAATCGAAAAGTTAGTTAGAAACTTAAGATCCGAATTTGGTACGAGTTTTCGTTGTGTACAACTTGATTAACAAATTATTAAGTTCTTTAATTATTATTCGATCAATTATAGTCAGCTATTTAAGTGGGACCCTGTCCAGAGAATACTATGCACAAAAAGAAACTACTACTGAAAACGAAATGACGAGATAATATACTTACAGGAATTACAGGATGAATCCCAGAATTCCGATTGCTTAAAGCCTAATCAAAATCTTACATTAGAGTTCTTACATAAAGTATCAACAAAGCAAACACAAAAAGGAATTTATAGTTAAAGCAAATTCTAGTTCGCAATTTCAACTGAATGGATCAACTTAACGACTTAATAATCCGTAGTAAGGTTTTAGGCAACGCAGAATCTGTTGTGTGTATAACGGTAATGACTGAAAGCCTGCCCCTGAATTGAAGTTGTAGGGAGACAGGGGAAGGCTAAGCCGGGACACGTTCATCTACTTTATATTCTATAAGGCTTACATACACTAGCTTATTCCAATTTGTACGTCACCTGGAAACTTTGAATGCTAAGGCTTTCGAATCTGAATACCTTCGCTTTCATATACCGTTCCCTTAGTGGAGAAAAGCGACATTAGGGGTGGGCTGCCCTCAAAGAAATCGTCGTCTTCGGAGACGAATAGAAATTACGATCTACATTTTTTGGACTATATTATTGAATCGAAATAAATGTAGATTAGTTGTAATGTTTATTGATGAATTACTATTTCAAGGTGAGAACTTTAATTCTCTAGAAAATCGGGGAAACGCATTTAAAAAAATACAAAAACAGGTCAATTGAGACTTCTTTTTGAGCCACATTTTGGTGAGCCACATCGACTCTGCTAAAGAGCGCATAATCGAGAGCTCCAATAATTCAACCGCGTAAATTGCGGTTGATATCATTGATAGCATTTGTTATGTTAACTTTCAAGGCATCAATCGTCTGCGGCTTTATCGCATAGACCCATAATTTACCGTAGCCCCACAAGAAAGACTCTAAGGACGTTAAATCACACTATCTATGTGACCAGTCACCAAAACGCAAGATAACCATGCCGTCGAATTTTTGGTGCAGAAATTCCAATGTTCCTGTAAGTGCTTCTCGCCGTTGACAATTATGGCTTCCTACATATTCATCAAAAAACGGACATCTTCGCTGAAGTTTATTTTTCATCCAAAATCGGTGTCCACTTCCAACTACTCTAGAGCCCAGTCAACGAATGTTCGACGCTGTCCATGGTCGTTGGCCTTTAGTTCCTGGGTTAAATGAATTTTGTAGGGGTACAGGTTCAAATCCCGATTTAAAACGTGCCAAGTAGAGGTTTGCCTGCGAAAGCTCAAGTTCTTGGGCGCGACCAGGATTTGCCTGCCTAGGGTTATCCTGCACCCTCTCGTTTACTGCAGCATAGGTATATTAAAAAAGAAACTTACAATAAAACAAATCGATTTCTTCCTGGCAATCCCACGTGCTTACGCATTGGGCTCCCTGCAGTTCCTATATCTATTGATTGACAATAATTTGACGACGACCTCGTATTCGTCACTTTGCCGCTGTGATAGACGTCCTGTCGCCCACCGCCTGTCGATATTCTATCTCCTTTCAGGTAATTGGTTTCATTTCAGTAAAGCGTGTTTATAATTTAATGCAATTTAGCTTTCATATAGACTAGCTGTTCGTCCCTACAGTGTTGCACTGAGAAACACCTCAATGCGTCTTCGGTTATTGGACGTGAATAGAACGCAAAAAAGGGCGCCTTCGCACATCACACTACATTCAATTACATGATAATTTTCTTTCGAGCGTGTAGGTATTTGCGTACAAAAATTTCCTTTTTCTACTCGTATCATCGATAAGTATATTTCCATGCAGAGTTAATACAATATGTAGCGAACGAAATTGCTATAAAATGAGGTTAAATACATGTCAATGGCAGTCACGTCTTTTTTTTTTCTTTTTTTCACGTCATTAGTTTGGATATCGTGC
This sequence comes from Malachius bipustulatus, assembly GCA_910589415.1. Lineage (NCBI taxonomy): Eukaryota > Metazoa > Arthropoda > Insecta > Coleoptera > Melyridae > Malachius > Malachius bipustulatus. The sequence goes on from OU342636.1 coordinate 44,524,736, forward strand.
AATTTTTCAAATAAAAATATATCTTAAGAATGAACTTGATATAAATTTAGTAATTTTGTTCGATGGATCTTTGCGTGCCGTCACAATTGTCAATTGTATGAGCCAAATCAATTCACAATTTCACTGGCGCTACAGAGGGTTTCGAAGTGGACGGAGTGGAATAGCCTCAAGGTAATGCCTGAGAAGACAGAGGCAACACTACTTAACAGTACCGCGAGAGGAAAAATAGGACAACCCCGCCTGAACTTCAATAACATACAGGGAGTAAAAATTGTCCCTATAGGAGCTATCAAATATCTTGGTGTTCTCATAGACACCAAGCGCACATTCGCCGCCGACATCGTCGGGATCGTGAGGAAGACAGAAACAATTGCAGCTCGCAGTGGGTTCATGCCCAATATAGACGACCCAACCCAAGAGCCTAAGAGCCAAAAGCGAAGAATATTGGCAAGCGTGGCCCATTCGCAGATCCTATACGCCACTCCAGCATGGCACGTCCCCACAAAGAACAGGAGACACATAAAAGAGCTGAGACGCCTCCAGAGACAAATCAGCATATGAGTATGCAGCGCCTATCGCAGTGTCAACTGCGGAGGTAGATGTAATAGCAAACAACCCCCCCCCCCCCCCCCATCGAAGATAGACGACAGACTTACACCAACGGTAATCTCGAGGATGTCAAGAGGAGTGTGATTAAAATGTGGCAACGCAAGTGAGCTGATGAAACACACGGGTGTTGGACCGTCGGATTAATCCCGGATATACAGCCGTCGATTGAAAGATGCCACTGAGAGGGGAGTTCTCTTTACTCAAGCAATTTCTGGGCGTGGATGTTTCAGGAAGTAACGTGAGGCAAACAGTGAAAACTGCACCTTTTGCGGAGAAATTGATAATGAAGGATATACCCTGTTTATTGGCTTGAGATGGGCACAATAGTGGATTCTCTACGTGATGGACACAGGCATGCCATTCACAGATGCCAATGTTGCCGAGAACCTTGTGGGAGCAGAAGAGGCTTGGAGTGCAATGTCAGGACAATATACAGACGAATCAGAAAGAGGAGAGATAGTAGTCGGTTCTGCACATCGAAGTAATGCGAGAGCGGATGCAGATGTGAGAAGAAGGAGGAGTGGGTTTTAGTCGATAAGAGTCCGACATCACCTTAGGAACCAGAAAATCTCAGGGTGTCGATGAGGATTCCCGCCTCCTCGGATAATAAAAAGGTTTGATCTGATCTGCCAGGTTTCTTTGGAAGAAACAGAATATAATATGCCTCTGCTTTTCTTCTGTATTCGTCATAGTACTTTGACAGAAAAAAGATATGGAGGGATTGGGTTATGCCCCCCAAGCGACTAGGCCTTCAAAGCCCTTTTCGCCATTCCTACTGGCCACCCCAATATCACCCCAATCTATTGCATATTTAATTTTTTTAACATTCAAAAAAGAATTTGAAAACTATAGTGAAGGCTGAGCCAGGATCGAATTCACGATCTTTGGCTCCGCCGGTGATCTTCACCACTGCAACCAGAGCCATCCGGCTTTATATTAAAGCAAAGCATTGGAATCGCGTTCGTAATGTCGTTATAGTAAAACCATAACTAAGTCTACCTACTTCATGAAATTTGTCATATTCGTCTAAATTCAATCTATTCGAGATATAATTGAAATTGACAAATCTGTTCGAAATTTCCCCTCATCATCGGCTATAACAGTCGTATAGGTTTACAAAATAAACGACTTTGAGGTCTATTTTTACCAATAATTTTGTTTCAAGTTTATGTTGCTTGAGTGCACTATTTTCATTCAAAATTACCACTCTCAGAGACAGTGCAGTCATGTGGTGTGGGTCTTAGTTATTTTAAATAATTTAGGCGTTTCTGTTTTAATAATCTTGTACTTAGATTTTGTCGTCTCAATTTTTTTACAGTACAAAAGAACACGCGGTAAAGAAATAATTAAACTGTGTTAAGCCAAAGAAGTCAGGATGTTTTATTATATCAACTTATTTTCCTGTTAGCTCTCATCCTCCCAAGCACACACATGCAAGCATCACATAGTGATATCTCCATGTGACAGTCGATGACACACGATACTATCCCCTATTTCCCCGGATCAAGAACTGGATATCATTCCCCGTCCCGCACGACACGGTAATCCTTATCGATGTTTGCAGAATCTGCGAGACTCCCGGCAGCGCGCAAAGGCCTGTGATATCACTGGAAGTCGCCTCGATCAAGTCCCACACAAGCCCATAGCATTATCATAATCCGTTACTACACGCTATAAGGGTAACGTTAGTAGAAATGCCTCTACGGTTGAGATAATGTCATTTGTAATTCGATAGGAGATATTTAAAAGATCAGATTATATAAAAACTGATAAATAATATAAATTAATACTATTATTTATAATTTCGAGTAGAAATTTATTGTAAGTGTAATTTAATTTTTTTTAATAAAAGAAGGAGCATCGGTCTTAACTGTGTAGGTAAGACATAGTCGCTCCACTCTGGTAATGTGGCTTCGAGATCGTGCTCATTTTGACAAACACAATTTTTAAGTATAGCCTTTAAAACCTTCGATCGCTTGTTTTACTTTTCACGCAGACATTCGAAAATGAATCTGAAAAGTAATGGGGGTCGAGCTGAGTTTCGAACCCGCGATCTATGGCTCCGTTGGTTCTATCCTGCCTCGGCCCGCATCGCTTTCAAATTTATTTTCGAATGTTTAAGAAAGTGGGATTGGTGAAGAGGACCTTGGAGGCCTGCTTGAGATGCACTGGACTTAAATGATGGACCATCCCTCATCCCTTACATGTTATTCCATCAGAATAAAAAAGAAAATTTTGTAATTAATTAATATTTAACGGTATTATTTAGCGGTTCCGTATTATATGTAGGAAGGAAGGAATAAATAATGCAGAGTAAAACGTGAACTCTTGGAACGCATATCTATTAAGTATAAGTAACTGCTCGATATGTAATCTTCACGGCGCTCGGCGTTATTATAGAGACGCTGGGTTTCCATTATAAGGAAATATTTAGCAGATATTAAGATACCTGCTTCCTAATTTTCAACCTTTGGGGGCGTGTTCGACGACGATTGGTGTATAAAAGATTCATGATGCTGAGACCCCGGGCTGTACTTGAAGTAAATGGGAATGGGGCGATCACACTAAATCTGCTTATAAATTGCCCAGCTTTTCTTTACGTCTCTCTTTTGAATTTTCATAATGTTTGCATGGAATAAACGACATAAGATGAGATCAATAAGCTTTTGTTAATAAATGAACTTTTATTTGAGAAATCTAAAAAAAAAATTACAAATTTGTGAAGAACTCTTCGACGCGTGATCCTTCGAACATGGGCGAAAACGCTCGAGAGTTCGCGAGAGTGGTTGTGGAGTGAGGACGAAAAGTAGATGAGGGAAAGGCATAATACAAGCGCTGTCTCATCTGCTGTTTTACCCCCCCACTCTTACGCGCTCGGCCATTTTCGCTCATGCTGGCGCTCAATTTATACCTATTTTACGCATTTAAATGGAAAACGAACATTGACGTTAATTAAGTATAAAGAACTTCTTATTGAAATTGCGCGAAAACTATATTTATCCGACAGCATCTGGGTTTCGCACACAGGAAGTACCTACCTGTCAATAGCGGCTATCTTGCGAAGAGCCTGCAGTATAAATCAAAAAATGTACAAATTTACAAATTTTTGGAAAAAAAACGCTATTTTTTTCTCTCTTAATAATGAACCGATATTGTTTTAGCTCTGATTTTCTTCGTATTTTAATTCTCTACAATTCATCAATTGGGACCATTTACATGGATCTGTCAGTTTTACTTTTATAATTAAAAAAAAGAATTTGTTAATAATAATAATAAAAAATGGGAAACTTGAGAGGATATGGGGGATATTCCGCGTGTGTGGGCATCATCAGTATTCCCTTAATATTTTTGTCATAATCTGGTGATTTTAGAGCTGTGTTGCTTGGTCTGCTTAGCTAACTTCACCAATTTTCACTAATTTTCCTCTAATCCCTGGTTGCCACTTAACGGACAGAACAAAGACAAAAACAGAAACCAAACTTTTGTTGCCTGTCAAAAAAAAAGGTGAGACATTTTTAAAATATTGGTAACGCAAGTCGCTGGCATCGGATTCAGTGACAATTTTTTTTTGTTATCTCCGTGTGGTGAAAACCCGCCATAACAATTTATTTTTTTCTGCGACGGGCTATAAGTTTGACCTTTTTTCCCCGTTGACAGGTAGAAAAATGCCTCATTATATGAGCTGCATCTTATCGGGGAAATAAATGAATTAGCAGGGAAATAAATGAGTACTTATTTCCCCGAAATGGCGGCTTAGGTATAGCTACTATTAACACTCAGATATCATTAAATTTATATCAAATATACGTAAAGGAAAGTTACCTTATTATCCAAATGGCAATTATTAAGGGAATTTTCATAACAATCACTATCCATATTAATAAATTCACTCATTGAGACCTTACAAGAATCTTTGCAAAACTATCTAAAATTTTAATTAAATTATGACGTTTATCGAATTAAATCGTTTCGTTACCAGGCAACGTCGATTACGATAAAAGACAGTTTGAAAATCCAAGTTTAACATAAATCATTTTTTGTACAACTGCCATTAAAAGTCACACTTTTAACAACAGCTGACAGTGTTAAAAGTGATTGTTTACATGGAAGCGTGTTAAAAGTACTTTCAACACTAGTGTTAAAAAAAAGTACTTTACAACATTCGTGTTAAAAGTAATTCTATCTACTTTCTCTGTACTTACATTCTCTTAACTACATTTTCTCATGATGAAATCAGACAAAATTATAGGTGATAAGATTTTTTCATATTCTCTCTATTACTGGCAAACATATTAATAAAAAATAAGTACCTAATAGTCGAGAATTCCAGACAATAATAATTGTTCAGAAATTGCAATTAATAATAATAATTTTGACGTCTCTTATATTTTGTATGCACGCATTTGTTTGTAACCATAGCGTCGGCAACGGTTGCTATGCATAGTACACTCGTACTTATCTGTAATATTTTAAAATACAATTTGAAGTTGAGTGTCATTCTAAATTCATCAATTTTATTATCAAAATAGAGCAGTTTTACAAAAACCATTGTATGATATTCGTCTTAAAAGTGATTTTATCATTTCGTGAAATTTGTTCAACTCGCTCCGCTACGCTTCGCTCATTTCACAAACCTTTTCACTCAAAAATAAAACTTCACTTTTAACACTAATATCATAAATAGCTATTTCCGACATAATTTTCAGTTATCTAACTACGTTTTTCGACATTCTAACACTGATATTTCTTCTCGCAGAAAAAAATTGTATATTACACACGAGAAAAAAGTGCGATTTTAGCTCTCGATGTGTTTGTCCCCTCCGCTAAACGCGTCGGGGACGAAATCACATCTCGAGCTAAAATCTATCACTTTTTTCTCTTGTATAATAAATAACTATTTTTAATAGCCGATATTTCGCTTATACCTACATAATTTAAATTTGCTTATAAGCTTTTTTTGCAATTAAAGGTGTAATAATTGTATATTACCGTGTGAGCGAATGAAAATGTGATTTAGGCGGATTTTGGAAAAAAATTCATGTCTGAGATTGAATCTGTAAAACCTGTTTACCTTGGTAAACAATCAAAATCTTTGATTTTACAGTTTTACAGATTCAGTCTCATCAGAAATGAAGTATTTACCAAATTCTGTCTAAATTACATTTTAATTTAATTCACTTATAAAACAGTTCCAAGCTAGGTGTAAGTTTGCTTCCCGTATCGGATAGGTGCTTCAAAACTAGACGTAGGGAAGACTTATATTTAAAATTCACACACAGATTTTTGAAATATTTTAATCATTAAATATCAAGAAACAGGCTAAACCCGTTTAAAAATATTAAGTATTCATAATTTCATAAACAAGAGTTGAAACTTAAAGTTCGAATTTTAATTTTGCTCCTGTCAGTACCTGTAGTGAATATTTACTTTCTTTATTAAATTTTCGTTAAATATTTTGCCTTTAAATTTTTAAAAAAGCTCTAGATGTGTTAAATATAAATAATAATGTAAACGTGATATACCTATAATTTACGTGTTTTATTTTTATAGAATTTCTCAATATATGTATAGAAATATAAAAGTATACCCTTGCGAAAGGAGATGTGCCTTTGTGAAATCATAAATGTTTTGTTGTTGGTGCCCCAAACATAGGAATTTGTTCTGTATCTAACGATTTCAGAAAACGAGATTCGACAAATCTTCCCCGTTCCCTGTTTCCAACTGATAGGCACGAAGCTGCGAGAGTTGTTAGTTGCAATCAGTGTCGATTGGTTCCCGAAAATACAGTCGAATATTTCTCTCTTTATCTTCGGGGATTTTCTTTTATTGCTGTTGCGAGTCTCTTAATATTTACTGCTCCAGTTCTCTAGGCTATTGCTTTCCTAATCGTGACAATATTCTTTCTCTGTTCGACGTGTCGCATAAAACATTCATAGGTTATGTGAACTACTTATGGATAGGATATGTGATATGAAAGAATTAGTTAAAACAAGTCATAGTGTGTGTTTTCAAAATGGATTTCATTATTAGCTTCTAAGGTATGTGAAGCATGCATGAAGCATTCTAATTATTAATTTCGCTACCTTTATAAATAGAAAGTTACAATGCTTTATTCAGACTAGAAGACATTTTTATGCTCCCAGTTACACTTATCTTATTGTTAGGAGGTGCAGGTGCGTGTTATAAGGTAACTTAATGTAGAAAATTAATACATGAAACATCCTCCAGTATACCTACAGAGATCGATTCTTCTTCTATTCAGAGATAGTCTTATTACATATATTCTTAAATCATATTAATAGCCTGATCAGTGCGTACATGTTGTGCTTATTTGATAATTTTTCTTGAACCTTCTTGTAATTTTTGAATTTCTGTCTTATTTGATTGGGAATCGGGTCACGTGCGAGTCAATGTCCTGAAAAGCTCGTGCGGAAAACCATGCTGTGTGAAATTTTTTGTTTGCTTTTTTTTCATTTTAAACGACAATCAAGAATTAAATTTAGAAAATATTAACTTTTTTCAATTTAGCTAATTGATTTTTGCATCCTTGCTTTTTTTAAGTATCGAATGATATGAAAAACAATATGGTGGCCATAAAGGAAAATTAAAACTGATGAAAATCCTTGAATCTAGTGGACTTTGAAAATATTCAAAATATCAAAATTAATAGCTCACGACTTAGTTAACTACAATAAAAAAACACGGGTAGTAGCGCGGCGGCGTAGGTCGCTATGACTGTTAAGCCTTTAACGCTGCCACCGTCTGGGTTCGAGTCCCAACTCGGCATGGCTGCTTATGCTCGTTGATTTAACTATTTATTTTATAAAATTAAAATTTGTGGCGAGCTAAATGAGCTCGATCTCGAGGCCAAATTATCAGAGTGGAGTGACTAATGTTCTTAATACACAGTTAACTATGTTAACTACATAGTGAAGACTTATTTTTGGTATTTTTTTATAAAAAAAAAAACTTAAAATATATTTAGGTATTGAGGTATTTAGATATTTAGGTGCGCATACACGGTGGCCCGACGAAAACGAAACAGACCTACTTACTTGGAAACTGAAGATACACACTAAAAACACCGAAAGATGTCAATTTTGTTGTTGATGGGGCATATTTGGCATATTGCATATTTAAAAATGCACTGAACCATTAAATAACGATAATATTCAGATACCTTTGGATGTAGCAACAAAACCGTATCGATTGGCGTCCAATTTATCCCAACTCTAACCACTGCATAATATATTAAAGCATCCTTAGTCGAAGTCTGCCCTTAGTCAGACGTCTCGACGTGTCTGAAGGGTCCGCAAGTGCGAAGGGTACAGGACCCCGTTGCATCTGGAATCAGCGATCCCGTCATCCGAAACAAAAGGCGTTGAGTTGTAATTAACAATGGGACATGTGTGACGTGCACCGAATGCGTTAATAATAATTTCTCGGGAGAGTTCTAATGATGCAGCTAGCGGTAGGGCGGGGTGCACAAAGGACACGTGAACGAGACGGCGACTATAAACGTATTACCGCCAAGCTGAAAGCAAAAACTTGTAACAATTAAGAGGCAAATAATAAATAGAGCTTGTTTACTGCGACTGCGGCATGTTTACCCATGTACCCATTCAACTATAAGTTATAAATACCGCAGCAATTTTTTTTTGCGGTTTTAAGTTTTAAACGATAACCGAAATAATGGTTAATGCAAAACATCAGCCAAAATTGACGTTTGCGGACAATTGCAAGATACTTAGAGTCTGTGAAAGGATACAGAAGCTCAGATCTGATACCATTAAAGATTTGGGAGCACATTTCGACACTCAACTCTGCTTCACATATCACGTAAATAACACATAATCTTCGGCTCTTAAGGCTTTGGAATTTCTGTGCCGGAATACCAGGTCATTTGATAACATACGATGTCTGAAACCTGCTTTTGATGCTTTTATGAGGTCCAAAATGTAATTTGCTCCCGCCGTTTGGTATACGTTGTGTAATGGTCCGTTAGACTTGTTGGAACATTTTCAAATAAAATTCCTAAAAGTATCTACTATGGTTCAAGTGTTTTCATCTTTGTCCACATCAAGGATTTCAACACGAAGTTCTATTGAAAACATTCAAGTGCTTATCATTGGAAGAAAGGCATAGATTAAGTTATCTGACGTTTTTGTACAAAGTAACCAACGAAGGAATTGATTCAGCCTGGCTACTTGAGGCCTTATTAAATTTTCATGTTACCCAACATGATAGTAGATGTTGTTGCTTTTTTCGATTCCTAATACCAAAATCAAACATATCTCACCAATATTTTTTAAAGCATGTTGTTTTAATGACATCAGTAATCTGTTTAAAGTCATTTTTCCATTTATGAATGACCTTAAGTTTCTCGTTTTTTCAGAACAGAAACAAATTAAATTTGTGAAATTTCAAATATATTCCGCATATGGTAAGTGTGAGGGAAATAAGTCTAATAAATATAATAAATTGATCTTCTCCCTCCTCAAATAGGTCACACTTTATAATAAAATTATTCTGATTACTTTTTTATTTTGTATGTGCACCCTTTCGAGTAAAACGCAGAAACGCCCTTGCGAATGCTGAAATCATACCGTTGTGCCCGTCTTCATCAGATTCCACAATCGCCCCGCAGACGAAACGGCGTTGGGATGAGACCCGTAGGCTCTGAGGGAAGATTGATGACTCCCTCAGCTCGTATTAATGGTAACGCCATCTGTGCCTCACGTCATATTACAACCTAATAAATTGATTACGAAACAGAAATATGAATCCTGCCACACTCTCGCACTGTATCTAGATTACGCACCCTGCAAGGATTGCTAGATATATCGACAAATATACAGAGTGTTTTCTGTGCACGTTCGTTATTATCTTATGTACCTAATAAGCAAAATAGGTTATGTACGTTTTTTTCTAAGATTATGATACTATAATCTGTGTTCGGTTATTGGAATAACATTAGACAACTTTTTTTATATATTCAGGATGATCAGTGACTAATGCGATGTAGTTAAATGCCATGTAGAGAACATCGAGGCAAGTCTAAATCTATGACATCTTTTTTTTTGCCAACAGGCACGAATACACAGGCTGTCTGGGTCTTCTATGTATGGGCTTTCCCTCAACCTAGTTGTAGGGTCGTGACTAAAGGTCCGCACAGGGGCTATATCGATGCCGGAGAACGTCCGAAAGTGGACTCTTCGAAAGACCGTAAATTCTGTTGTCGAGGTCATATCTCGCGAACAGTGGAATACGAGGGTCTAGGCCAAAAGGCCTGAGAGTCTAGCCTGGGCCAAAAGGAGACAACCTTTAAAAACCTAAATCCTTCGGCGGGAACCCAGGCTAAAAGGATGCGTTGCTGAATAGTAGATCAGTTCCTGCTGGATTCAACCTCGAAGAAGTGGCGCACCTTTGAAAATAAATGCCTACCATACGTATGGAGCTTTGCGTATGGTATTTCTTTAATAGCTCCATTATTCGTGGAAACCATATATGGACCAAGATACACCTAATTCAAAAAGGGAAGGGGATTCTAAAAAGATAGACCCACCAAAAAAAAAAAAAAAAACTCTCAGGAAACTGAGAAAAGTGTAGAAACTACAAAACCAGGGAGAAACTGGAGAACCTAGAACACTAGGGTTGAAGGGGAACCCCAGTGTAACAAAACCCGGGACCAGTAAGGAATCGGACCAACGTAAAAGAATTACTTAACCTGCACAAGGTTCTTAGGAGTGCAGCTTAGAGGGGACTTTCTCATGGCTTCCTGCGCTGACCAGGCTACAAAGGACTGGCTGGTGCGGGTGGTCAGGGAAATGGAATCCTGGTTAGGAGCGAAACTTAGCACCAAGGACGTTCCGAAACCTATAAGAGCACTAGTGTGGATACCAGGGAGGGACCCATGAGGAAGCAGAAAAAATCCAAAAAAAGCTGGGAATTCAAAACCAGATATAAAAAACCAGAAACGTGGATCCTAGTGAACAGAAAACCTGACACAAAAGGCCAACAATTAAGTTTCCTCATAGGAGAAAATAGAGCAACTTCAATGCAGACCTTACCTAAACCTAACTGGGGTGCTGTTCAAGCGACTAGGTGGGTAAGGGGAAGAGGGAGCAGAGAAGATGTAACTGAAAAAGCTGAGTAAGCACCAGCTGAGGTGGGCAATTGGACTACTAACTGCCCACTATTGGAACACCTCTCAATAATAGGAGTGAAAAACAACCCAGATTGCAGGAGATGCGGGGAGGGGGAGGAAACCCCATACCACCTAATGTGTGAATGCCCGGCACTAGAGGGAACTAGATTTCTAGTATTTGGGACCGAAATGCCAGAACCAAAAGAAATAGAACAAGCACCCGTTGGACTCGTACTGAAATACTTTCGGGAGATGGGACCGATGAGATAATTATCCGAAGGGGTACAATAAGCGCAAGCTTCAGTACAAGGTCTTTGAACCTAGGCTAGAAGTAATAATAATAATAAATGTATGGGCTTAAATGTTAAACGATGATATCCTTGCAACGGTTTGATGAAGTTCAAGAAAATTTAGCAGAAACCCTCATCTACTGAGGCATTTCAAGATGATGACCTATCGGAAAATTGAAAATCCAAGACCCCTGTCTACCTGAATAGGTTTTGCACATTTTTTTTAGCAGAAAAGCACATTTTCCAATCGACTTTTGGAGAAAAAGCCACCGGATTCGGAAAGTACAGGAAAAATGATACGAAATGATTTTCTTAAATCAAACGACACATTTCGACCAACTTCATAAAAAAGGATCAAAGTAAGAACTTGTCTTGATCGCTTAAAAACGAACAATTTCAATAAAATACGAACACGAAAATTATTAACGGAGCCGTGACGCTAATTAATTGAACTTTTAAGCTCTAGAAACTCATCAATTTGTAGCTTTACATGATGGTTTACATTTTTTTTTTTTTTAATTTCGAATCCAAGACTAGTGTTGGGACAGTACTGTTGGGTGACAGCCTGTACAGTGAGATCCTCGATCAATTTAAAGTTTTAATTTAATTAATTTTGAACCTTTCTGTGTTAGGTATATGAGTATACATTTGACTGTTTGCTTTTTTACATCTTTACATTTTGTTGTTATTTGCTTTTGCTGTGTTTATGTATTTTTACTGTGTTTGTTTTTCATGTACCTGTTACATTATATTGTAATGACGATGCCACGACACTTTAGTGTCATATATGCAAATAAACTTTAATCTAATCTAGTAGTACCCGTACTGCTAAATAGCTACATAACATATTGAACGTTGACGTTTCATTACACGAGTTGTAGTATTTTTTATAGCTTTTTATTCCTATTAGGTAATAGACCTGGTGCCAATCCAACATAACATAGGGTTTGGGGCGTGAATCATAAATAAATATTATAAATACATAGTTGGCTACCGAATGAGTTAGACTGAAAGGTCGATTTTGGAGGTAGGTATGTATAAATCTGTTCAAATTGGAATTCTTCTGTGGCATTCAGTTACTGAATTAGATCTCAGTAGACAAAATACTAGACTTTAGGTGTGGTATTTATGAATGAAACGTTGACAAATATCGAAATTAATTACCTGGAGATGGATGTGAAAACACTGCTCTAATGACTCTAATCTGGAACGTGCCTGTTAACGTTTAGAAGAGAGGCTGTGGAGGTTAATAAATTATCACGTCATATATCGTGGATAAAAATTACTCACCTACCTATGATTTTTTTATTTTTACTCTTGTGCTCTTTTTTGGGTCTTTTATACTCGTATTTCTACATTTCTGAGAATAATTTGTGAATTATAATCACAAAAAAACATAAAATTTTCGAAAACAAAAAGTGTTTTGTGTCAATTTTTGTTTTTATGATTTTATTATCATTTGATTGTAATAATTGTATATGAGTATTATAGCACGAATACTAATTTTGATATTTGAGGAGAGCGAGGTGGTAGTAGGAACAAAGATTTTCAGAGACATTCATGCATAGAGTGTCCAAGCAGTTGTCTGTCCTGCTAGAAGCTCTTCTGGCTCTGACAGTACTTTTGTACAAGACAAACTGTCCTGCTGGCAGAACTTTGTTCCGCACATAAACCTGTCCTTCATGGAGGACTACGGTTTTCTTCTCGCAGTAGTCGCAGTACGAACAATTCGTGGAAACGGGAGAACTACAAAAATTTAAATTAGAACTGGAAAGTAGGGTCGTCGCATTTCCAGTTCCGATTCATTTCACTTCCTCATTTAAACCAAAATTCACCGCTTGGCAGCAGTTAGCATCAGTCCAGTGTTGAACGTGGTGCGAACTTTTGGCGGGCGCTGTATATCATGTTTGATTTTGGCTGTCTAGTTACCCTGTATACAGGACGCCTAGTATGTATGGAATAATTCTTTTATATCGTATTGTAAATCGGGTAACCAATTTTATTGAAAATTGGGTGGTTTAACTTTACGAAATTGGTGCAAACCTCGGAAACGGACATTTTCTGTTGGTTTGACACTATAATCAAATTAAATATTATATTGTGTATCAAGGACGGAACAAGACTATTTTAGCGACTGTTAGCTTACCGATCAAAGCGAGAACCGACCTCACACGAGTTATAGTAGTGTTCCATCCGCCCATGGTGCATACGCAGTACTTTTTAGCGCATCAGCTTGAGAGCTTGAAGGTTTTGTGACGGATTTACGTTAAAAGATTCGTCTAACTATTTTTTTACACCGAGCTTAACATTATTCATTTATTTACATAAAGTAGTAGTATTTATTTGTAAACACATTTATTTAATAGCCCAATTTTTTTTTTAGAATTGACTTTTTCGTGAATTTTTAGAATACACTAATGAGTTTCCACGTCATCTCCTACGATTCTGAGAAATCTGCGGTGACTCAGCGTTATCCGTCGTGGTCGCCTGGGAACTCGTCACCTCAGCGCCTCTATAATACCCTGCTTGATAAATGCCACAGTATGAAAAAAAAAAAGGAAACATGATTGGTTTAATTATGGAAATGCTTTAAAATAATTCACTAAAAAAACAGGTCATAGGCAGTTTATCTCGCACGGGCAGGGGACAAACTATCAACCGACGTCAGTTTTTGTAAAAATAAAAAAATACCGGTCCAGCCGACACTGACCTGGAATGAATATGTTCGCCCGGTAGCAAAGTGCTCAATCGTGTCAGTCACTCGGGGGCTGCAATTTTTTAATTGTCTTGATTCTGCGTATTGTTACTGAATTTATCTAAAAGTACTCCACTATCTAAAAGTCTTTTTTTTCTTTTTTGTCAATAAATTTATTGAAATGAAAACTTTGTCAACCGTTACTTTATTTGTGATTAGGTATCATCTCCTTGAATACGATTCAAAATAAATTACAAAAGGGTATCACTAATAAAAAGGTAAATAAATAAAATAAATCATTATTTCCTACAAGTTAGGTAGGTACTACTTTTGAGCCCTAAGATACGTACATATTCCCCAGCCCTGATACCCTGTTACATTATTATAGAAGATGCTGGTCTCAGATTTTGGCAACATATTTCAGAACAATTGAGCTTGAACCTCCTCCATAGGTTAATTGAAGCTCGCAGCTTTATAATTGTTTCAAAGCTCTTCACTTAGCTAATGAAATGGTGGGAACGTGACGGGTAGAAGCAGGCGACTGTCTGTGAAAATTGCCCGTTGCACTCTGAAGTTGAGCCTCGGAACCAAGGAAACTACGGGGACGTCTCCCAATTCTCAAAGCCGCCCGCCCCTCTTCCGAGATGACTGTGTTCGTGTCGAGTAAGTGTGATGTGAGGATATCCTAGATCAAAGATGAATTGGATGCCGATCAGCGGCCGCCTTTGTGTAGTCTGCCTTTGGTAAGACGATACCGAATCGACGGCTCGCTTCACTACACGTACTGCAAACTCGGGAGCCTATAACTTTAGAAGCATTCATATAAGGGTCGACGTCGCGACGCCGATGGCGTTCACAGTGTTTGATTGTGTAATAATGGCAATGAAATTGTTCTTTTTATCAAGTAAAAGAAAGTTATTTTCATTATACCTAACAACTTATTTTCACACGAGCTGAAATACACGAAAATACAATGGATACTATACATTACGTGTAGGTAGGTACCTACATGAGAAAAAGAATGAATGCAAGTTTATTCTTAATTTGATAAATATTTCAGTATAAAAATGTTTGAATACATTAAAAGAGTTTATTGAATATTAAATAGAAAATTTAGGAGGTTCTGTTCAAGTAATAATTAATTAATTTAAATTGAATTACCTTCCAATATTGATAAATAAAATGAGATACTTATACTCAACTCAAGTGATACTTCCCATTAGAGGTGGTGATCTGCTCCAATTCTGAATAGCAATGATCAATGCTTCAGAGGAGGCTCCTCGCGACTACAAGCCAGTAAGGTTAAAACTGCCTCCTGGAGCTGAACTTGAAACGGTGCCCTAATTGGAAGGCATCCAAGGTGAACGTTGTTGAGTTACAGATGAAAGATGAAACATAATGTACCTACATGAAATAAAAAAAAATGTATATCTCCCTTTTTTTGGAAATATTGGATAGGGACAAGTGAACATAATGTTATGAAATTATAAACAAGTTTATTAATATCTCAAACAGCTAAATATCGCACATTATTTTTTGTATGTGCGTTTGTATGTATGTATGTTTGTATGTATATACACTTGTGCATATGGCCAGCCATATTGTTTTCGTTTTTGATTGAAAATCCCATTTATCAAACCAGTGACCAGTATGATGTCACGGGAATCTCTCTACATATTACTGTTCGAACTTCGTCATAAATTATTATTTAAAATGAAGTTACATTATTGAATATGAAATTGTTTTTTTGTGTTCGTAGCAAAAGCATCGTGTGTAACACTTGCACAAAGCCACAATAGACCTTCGGTCGCAGTGGAGGTGCCACAATGGTCCACTCGCGATAAATCTAACACTTTCACAAAAGCTGTTGCGTCCCGCTTTTCATTTTATACTTTCATTTTTTAATCCTGTCCTTTCCGCGCCCTTCCTTGTGTAAGCTTTTCAATGGTGTTTTACTGGTCATCTACCTACAACCGAAAAGTTGGATTAAACAACCCTCAACAAGGACAGTTGCAGGACCTTTCGTCTTTTAGCAGGAAGAAGGACAGGATCAACGCAGAACTGATTCTCAATTCGTCTTCCGTAGACAACGCATAGTTTGACTTGTCCGCATCTCAACGCAGTGTCTACATTGTTACGTGGCTTTCCGCGTTTCCGCAAGTGTTATTAGGTATATACCTACGCATTATAATATCCGAAAATTCGCAGTTAACGCAAAGACAATTACTATTTAATACGTGCATCTACTGAGCTATCAAGAAGTTCAAGGAATTCGATAAGCAGAGCAACTTACCAAACAAAACGTAAGTTTACACACTTTCCTTTACTCTCCGCATTTCATAATTTATCAAATTATTCATCGGTCATCAGACCCATTATTTTATTCACCGCATTTTCTTAATTACACGCAACATAAAATTTGGTCCTTCGTAGCAGCATTTTTGAATTCGTCCTATGTTAATTACAATTTAATGACTTTTTTACGCATGTGATGCAATTATTTAATATTTTAAAGTTCATTAAACGCATTGGCAAGTTTTATTAAGGTCGCAATACTTATAACACACGCATTTTGATTCTTCATTATTTCAATAAACGTAATAATTGATTTACGCATTTTACAATTCACGCATTATTTGTTGCATTTTACGTTGTTCGCATATTTCTAATAGAAACGCATCATCAAGTTGGGTGGTAAATTACTGTTGACCTTGGTTGCACCTGCAACTGAGAGAAGCTCCTTTCTCGCAGTTCGTCATTTATCTCATTTTTATGAGGTTTCTTTGAATTCATCTTGAATTTATCCACGGATTTATAAATTCTGATTTTGTTATTTCAGATACCTACCCTATTTAACGCATTTGTCCATTGTTGCCACTTGGGATTTGTTTTCCTAATTTCCACGCATTTTATTATTTGCAGTTGCATTTAATATTCAATTCGATATTTCTTATCCTTTTTTAAATTAATTAGTTCACAATGACTAGTTATACGTTGGAAAAGGCACTCGCATTCGCAAATCAGACATCTACTCGGTTGCAATCAATTCTGGATCTATCAAAGGTTAAGCCGGGAGAATCGACTTCAACATTTATTGTCGCCTATGAAACCGCGCTTGAATTATACGACGAGTTTCAGATGATCATTAAAAATACTCTCGTAGATGAGTCTTCTAAGATTTGGCAACAGTTTAGCGGCAACATTTTGGAAATTGACCATAAATATTTTCTATTGAAGTCTACTTATTTAGACTTGGTTAATACAAATGAAACCAAATTATTGGCTTCAGGTGATGATGGTGGCTCCAAACGCAAGTCAAATGAATCTTTGAACTCTTCAGGCTTACGATCGCAGGTTCGTTTGCCTAAATTAAATCTACCAAGTTTCGATGGGGATTTAAAAGGCTGGTCATCATTTATTGAGTTATTCAACTCGCTCATACATAACAACGAGATTTTATCATCAATTGAGAAGTACCAATATTTAATTTCAACCTTATCAAAGGAACCATTAAATTTGGTCAAACACCTTCCTCTCACCGCAGACAATTATTTAATCGCATACAATAGTCTAGTTGATCGCTATCAAAACGAAAGGGTTTTGGCAACTTACTATTGGAACAATATTGTAAACGCTCCAAGATGTACGAATTCCGATTCCGTGCAGTCTCTGCGAGATCTCATTAATACATTTAATGAGAATATCAGCGCATTACAGAATTGCCCGAATCTCAATATGTGGGATTTTACATTGTTTAATTGGTTGTTACAAAAACTTGATAACAATACGCGCAAACGTTTTGAGATTAAATTTGCTCAAGACGAATTTCCATCCTTTGATGATTTGAAGCAATTTTTAACAGATCAGTGCAGGGCTTTAGAAACAAATTCATTAAATTCCCAGCACATTGCAATAATTAATAGACCACAATCTAGTACAAAGGCACCGCAGCCTAGTGCAAGGCCCAATTGGCGCACTGAGGGTAGTCATAGTAAACCCCCAGTTTCTTTGGCCTCAACTTACAAGCCAGTCGAGTCGCAATGCTCTTATTGTAAGTCAAGGTCTCACAATATTTTCAGATGTGCTTCATTTTTGGAGCTGTCTCCATACGATCGTCACTTGGCTGCAAGGTCAAAACACTTGTGTCATAACTGTCTCAGTTCACTTCATCGCTTTGACTCTTGCAAATCAGAGTCTCGATGCCGTCAGTGTTCCGCCAAACACAATACGCTCTTACATTTTGGTGAGAACTCTAATAAGGCAAATGTATCTTCAGGAGAGCCCGGCTCTTCCGCATTAGAATCAGCTCATCCTTCCGCAGAAATTACGACGAAACTCCCAGTAGTCATGTCTTCTACGGGTATCACAACCCAAACGCAATCGTCACAACACACTGTCTTGTTGGCCACTGTCATGTTGGAAGTAGCTGACACTTGGGGTAATTTTCAGACAGTTCGAGCACTTTGTGATTCTGGCAGTCAGTCCAGCTTTATAACTGAGCGTTGCCGCAAACGTCTTGGTTTATCAATTACTCCTTCAGTATCTCCCATTTCTGGTTTAGGTCACGCAAATGTAACGTCGTCTCATGGAACCGCATCTTGTAATATTCGTCCTGTCGGATCTTCCGAAGTGAACTTCAATATTACCGCAATGGTTTTACCCGCAATCTGTTCTGAATTGCCCACCATTTCTCTTTCGCCTTCGCAAACTTTTGACAATCTTAAGTTGGCTGACCCTAGATGGTACGTTCCTGGTGCTGTAGAAATGCTCCTAGGAGCAGATATTTTTGCACGCATTGTGCGAGATGGGTACATCGCAGGTGATGGTCACCGTCCCGCAGCTATAAATACAGCATTTGGGTGGGTATTAATTGGCGCCAGTTCATCTACAGTCGCAGCACGTCCAGTGCATTCCTTTTTCGCATCAACCGAGTCTTGTCTTAATGAGACCTTGAAAAACTTTTGGAAAGTGGAAGAGGTTGAAGCAAAACAAAGCCTCTCTGCTGACGATCAGCAAGCTGAGGATTTATTTCAGAACACGCATTTTAGAGACCTCTCAGGTCGTTTTGGAGTTGTCTTGCCATTCAAGGACTCCCAACGCATTCACAACTTTGACAATTCGCTTCAAATAGCGGACCGCAGACTTATGGCAGTTGAAAAAAGACTAGCTAGTCAACCTGAAGTTCGAGGTAAATATCATGCTTTTATGCAGGACTATCTCGACTCCGGTCATATGACCAAACTCTCGCAATCCCCATTAGGATCCAATTGTTACTTCATCCCGCATCATTGTGTTTTCAAGGCCACTGACCCTTCCGCAAAAATTCGCGTGGTCTTTGATGCTTCGGCAAAAACCGCAAACAACACTTCTCTCAATGAGAACCTACTTACAGGTACCAAGCTTCAAACAGACGTTTCTGTCATTTTACTACGTTTCCGCATGTTTTCGCATGTCTTTACATGTGACATCAGACAGATGTATAGACAAATTCTTGTCTCCAAGTCGCATCGTCAGTATCAGCTGATTCGATGGCGCTTTTCCCCGCAGGAACGCATTGGTACGTATCAACTTAATACCGTCACTTACGGTGTAGCCAGTAGCCCTCATCTCGCAATTAGATGTCTGTTACAATTAGCAGAAGAAGGGGAACAAGATTTTCCTCTCGCAGCACAAGCCATTAGATCCAATCTCTATGTAGATGATTTTGCCGCAGGAGGCAATGACTTGTGCAGTACTTTAGAACTTCGAAATCAATTGATTGATTTGTTGAAGAAGGGCTGTTTTGAATTACGCAAATGGGCGTCCAATGATGCCTCAGTTTTAGATGAAATTCCCGCAGATCATTGTCAGACTAATCCTCTGACATTTGATGAAAATGAATCCATTATTAAGATTCTTGGCCTGCAATGGCAATCGAGTTCTGACTCATTCTCATTTCACGTCAACCTTGTCAATTCTCAGTGTACCAAAAGGTCAATCCTTTCTGAGATCGCACGCATTTATGACCCTCTAGGTTTTTTATGTCCTTTGACTTTTTTCGCAAAGCGCCTTATCCAGTACCTATGGACTCTGGGTCTGGATTGGGACACAACGCCCCCTAAAGAGGTGTGCACGCAATGGGATCAATTTAAACTATCTTTATCAGCTATTTCTCAGCTAACTATTCCTCGTCATCTTAAACCTCTTTCTGTCAAGGAATGTCAGTTACACGCATTCTGTGACGCATCAGAAGCAGGTTACGCATGTGTCGCTTACTTTCGCATTGTTTGCGACAATAATGATGTACATATATCATTCATCATGGCTAAGTCCAAAGTGGCACCACTCAAACAGATATCCATACCTCGTTTAGAGTTATGTGCAGCTGTGTTATTGGCAGACTTAGTCTCTTTCATCACACGCAACTCCGAAGGATACCTTCAAATTGATCAGGTGTATGCTTGGAGTGATTCGACAGTAGCGTTGTCGTGGATCCGTTCTTCCCCACATCGATGGAAGACCTTCGTCGCTAACAGGGTTACTCACATCCAAGATCGTGTACCTCCTGATTGTTGGCATCACGTCCGCTCCGCTGATAATCCAGCGGACCCCGCATCTCGAGGTCTTCTTCCACAGGAGCTGCTTTCATATTCCCTTTGGTGGGCGGGTCCTCCGTGGCTAAAGGATCCTCCAGATTCCTGGTCCTTAGACTCACCTCCTCCCGCATTGCCTTCTGACGCCGTGCCAGAAGGCAAAGTGACTGTTTTGTTGGTTGAAACAGTTCACTCCACAATTGAAGATCTTTTGAACAGGTACTCATCATTGGGTAAAATACAACGCATTCTAACATACTGTTTTCGCTTTGCTAACAACGCACGCAAACAGGTAACGCATTCGGGACCTGTTACAAACGTAGAAACGCATCATGCTCTTATGAGCATTGTCAAGGCTATTCAAGCCATCGCATTCAGTACTGAACTCAACCGCATACGGAAGGGTTTGCCATTAGCTAAACACCTTCAAAAATTGACTCCTTTTATTGACAGTTCAGGAATTCTCAGAGTTGGTGGGCGTTTGGTCAACTCATCATTACCATTCGATTCCAAACATCCAGCTCTTATTCCTCGCAAGCACCGGTTTACCGAGCTGCTCATCCATCAAATTCACAATGACAACTGTCATCCTGGCGTCAATACAACCATGTATTTGACTCAACAGAACTTTTGGATTCTGTCCGCACGCAAAGCTATTCGCTCGTATTTAAGGGAGTGTTATCCTTGTTTTCGTCGTCATCCTGCTACATATGTCCCCGTCATGGGTGACTTGCCAACTCTTCGAGTCAGTCAACTGAAGGCTTTCAGCGTCGTTGGTCTGGACTATGGTGGGCCGTTTCCTATTTTATTGTCTCGCCGTCGAGGAGCCAAAACGCAAAAGGCATACATATGTTTGTTTGTCTGTTTTGCTACAAAGGCGCTTCATGTTGAAGTTGCCTCAGATTTATCCGCAGATACTTTCGTAGCCGCACTTAGACGCTTTATCGCAAGACGTGGTCGCTGTTCGCAGATAACTAGTGACAACGGTACGAACTTTGTTCGCGCAAACAAGGATCTCATTTCCTACATGAAACAAGCTGCCGAAGGTGAAAAAATTACTTGGCATTTTCACCCACCGTCAGCACCGCATTTTTCAGGTTTGGCTGAAAGTGGCATCAAATCAGTTAAAACGCATCTTGCTCGAGTGATTGGAGACCAAATCCTCACTTATGAGGAACTTGTCACATTGTGCACACAGGTCGAGGCTCTGTTGAACTCTCGCCCCCTGTGTAGTGTTTCTACAGATCCAAACGACTTGTCAAGTCTTTCTCCGGGACATTTCCTGACGCTTGAGCCTTTAACTGCTCCGCCAGACCCTGATTTATCGCATCTTCAATTATCACGGTTGTCGCGTTGGCAACTAGTACAAAGATTGCATCATGATTTTTGGCATAGATGGAGGAACGAATATTTACATAACCTTTATCAAAAGGCCAAATGGGCAAAGTCGCATTCAATTGACCCAGCTGATATTGGAACTCTCGTCCTTATTAAGGAGGACAATCTACCCCCGCTACAATGGCGATTGGGAAGAATTGTCAGTCTACATTTTGGTAGGGATAACATAGCTCGCGTAGCTATTGTTCGCACTTCTCATGGTTGCGTTAAACGACCTTTAATAAAACTTTGCCCTTTACCGTCACAATAATATGTTTTATTTTTTATTGTATCGCATCTGTATATAGTCATTCGCATTTCACACTCAATCAATTCAATTTCAAAAATTACCTATTTTTTGGTAATTTTGGTGGGCGGAATGTTGCGTCCCGCTTTTCATTTTATACTTTCATTTTTTAATCCTGTCCTTTCCGCGCCCTTCCTTGTGTAAGCTTTTCAATGGTGTTTTACTGGTCATCTACCTACAACCGAAAAGTTGGATTAAACAACCCTCAACAAGGACAGTTGCAGGACCTTTCGTCTTTTAGCAGGAAGAAGGACAGGATCAACGCAGAACTGATTCTCAATTCGTCTTCCGTAGACAACGCATAGTTTGACTTGTCCGCATCTCAACGCAGTGTCTACATTGTTACGTGGCTTTCCGCGTTTCCGCAAGTGTTATTAGGTATATACCTACGCATTATAATATCCGAAAATTCGCAGTTAACGCAAAGACAATTACTATTTAATACGTGCATCTACTGAGCTATCAAGAAGTTCAAGGAATTCGATAAGCAGAGCAACTTACCAAACAAAACGTAAGTTTACACACTTTCCTTTACTCTCCGCATTTCATAATTTATCAAATTATTCATCGGTCATCAGACCCATTATTTTATTCACCGCATTTTCTTAATTACACGCAACAAAAGCAATATAAGTATCATACTTGTGAAATTATTTTTTTATGTGTTTATTCCAGGCTTGTCATTGATGATTGATTTTATATGATTTAAGTATATGATTATAATCAATTTATATGATTTTATTCATTTCTAAACTTATCTTTCTTATTAAATTTATTTTTCTTATGAAACTTATATTTTCCTAACAAAACCCTGTATATCTGCTGTTCATCGAATAGTAATAAACCCCTAGTATGTGGTATCGTTGTATTCACTAAGATAAGGGAGTCAAATGATGACGTCACAGCTCAAAAATGTGATTCGATAAACAAAATAATTTTTATGATGATAAATGCCTTTTTTAGAAATAAAATCGACCTGTTTCCCCCCATGCAATTAGCCCAGTGTCTGATAAATTTTGTTACATTGTGTAAAATTATTCTAAAACTATGAAATGAAATACCTAATTGGAAATAAAGTTATATATTTCCAAACAGTCTTAGTGAGTGTAGTTACTAATTACGAGGCTATCTATAAGTGGTTTTATCAACCATTGCTAATTACACACGGTATCACTTTATTATTGGTTAATGATGATTTCGATATTTCCAGGTGGACATGATTTTACCATTACAGTTGTATCGCAAAACCGTTACATCACCGCTCTTTATCCTGAAAACGGATTTTTTTCTATCAGTAGTAAAGGTAAAGTACAAGCGAAAGTTCTCCTATATTACAGGGTGGTCAATAAATTTTACGGATTCAATAGGTTTTCTGCTAATGTGAAACAATTGCTATGAATTATTAGCTCTAATAAATGCTTTTGGAAAACAACCCTTAAAAAAATAGGTTTCCTAAAATATAAATAATAATTCTGAAATATTGGGATGTCTAATTTTAGTACCTATTCATAATTTCAAAATGAAGGTGAAACTCTCTCTTATGTCAAGCAGCTACGTTTTGGAATGTTAGAACATAAATGTATCACGTGAGCAAAAGAAAACGTATTAAAAAAAAAACTGTAAAGTTATTCTTCACAATTTTATAGATTCAGTTGGTATGAAATTCAGAAGATATGAAATTTTTCCCAAAACCTGTCTAAATTACATTTTCTTTTGATCATACGATGTAATAAACAATAATTATTAAAAGCTTGACCTTGATATTTGCTTAAAAAAATATCCAAAAGTGGCTTCTTTCTGATCGGCACACTCCTCTGGTGGTGGTGATGTATGACAGACTGATGAGATGGAAATGACCATTGAAACATCGATGTCTCTGCCTTCACCATACCGTTAGGGCAAGTGTATCGTTCAGAAAGCATTATTGATATCCAAAAGTCACGGTTTATACGGGGTGATTTTTCAAAATTCGGAAAAACCCGCTTTTGTTCTCTCGTTCAGGTCGCAGGTTTTAATCTAGGAAGCTGAAATTTTTGTGGCAGTTAGATTTCTGTAGGGAAGGGACTTGTATCGAATCGTTTCAAAATGACGGCTATTCAATTTTCCAAAATATTGATATTTTTAACCTGCGAATATCCGAAATTAAACAAAGCTTTCCGACCAATTTAACAAAATAACAACAGCGTATCTCAAATTATACACTTGCGACAAAAAGCGTCTTCTAAATTATTGTAACATCTTTTTTAATGGGAAGTATACCTGTCCAAGATCTTCTAGTCATTGTCATTACTTCTTTTAGTTAATTTTTCCATAGTTTCTTTTGCGTAGCTATATAAAGTAAAATTAATGACACAAAGCAAGAACAAAAATATGATAAAAAGTTATACGGAAAGCTTTATGTTTTTTGTATGGAGATAAATTTTGAAAGTCTTAATGCATTTTGTATTAAGATAGGTAAGTTCGATGAAAATCGGCTTAGGAGCAGGTGTGCTTTTACAGTTGATTCCTTTCCCACGGATTTGCATTTGTTCCCCGCTTGATAGAACGGTTTGAATCCGCCGCAAATCTCAGAGCGAGGCCGGTAAAAAGTTCTCGACTAAGAGTTAACGTCTAGAGGAGCAAGTTCGCGGGAGAAAAATAGCTGGAACGGGGATAGACCGCTGTTAACACAGCGTGGTGCAAATAAAGATATCTGCTGGAGGTGACAAATGCCAAATTCTGCTTTAGACGGGAGGTCGACTCGCTGGAAGAGATAAACGACGGATTCGGCATCACCGGAACAAACAGACATCATCATTTTTCTCTATAGTTTACGACGAACAGCCATAGTTTAACTGCCGTAGCCGAGCTCTTCCAGTTTACGCACAGATCTCGCAGTTATACATCATCTGCTGGGAGAGCTCGAAAACACTTCAATTACGTCACTAGAAATTCGCCCAGAAATGTGAGCTTGGCCGGATTCCTGGGGAATGACTTTGAAATGTTGTTTAGAATGTGCAAGTTTGGGTTGTTGGTCATCAGTTGTTTATGAATAGAACCAAAATAGGAAAAGTTTCTGGTATGTCTGTATAGTTTATTTTAGACAACAATGAATCAATAATACATCAGCAACTAATTTAGATACAAATTTTAACTAATTCATTGTTGCTGAAAATTCTATGGCCGTTGAGCGAAATAACTACATAATATGTTTTACTGAGCAGAGACGTTTTTGACTTAACATCAGTTGATTCCAAAACCGGACAATTTGCCTTTTCTGTTTGAATTATGGTTACAGTAGGTTTCGTTTACAAATTAATCTTTAATCTTTTAATTATTACGCTCCCCAATTAAAAATATAACGGAATCTCAATTCCTGCTTATTCAATTCCCGCAATAATCTTTGGAGAATAATAATTAGTTTGTTACACAATAGTTTCAAACACAATATTTTTGGTGTCGAAAACTCCACCAGGATTCCAAGTAGTCGAAGCTCGTGTATGTAATAGCAGGAACAATGAAATCTTTTATATGTAAAATTTTGAAACATCAACTCTTTAATTCGCTAAAAAGGCAAACGGCCCACTAATGAATGCAAGCCCGTTATAAGAAGATGAATTTTACTCTTCGAGGGTGAATTTAATTCTTGATTATCGATTATTGTAGCCCAGTCATTATATCTAAACATTTACCATGAAATAAGAAAAATTCCGTTGTCGATTTTTGTTATTCCACCCTTTAGTGGCGGTCACTGGTCGTCTAAAGTCAAAATGACGACCAGGTCTTTTTTTTCTTGAGAAAGTCGACTATTTTTAATTTTTTGTTGAAAATAATCGTAGAAACTAAGCTTTTAGGAAATTCAATGTCTTACAACTTTAAAAGTTACTTTTTTCTCTGAGATCGATACATTCGAAATAAAAACTGAAAAATTCTGATAATTTTCTTCACCTTGTATACCGGGTGTTCAATAATTAACACGTCCCGAGTTGGCTTTAGAGATCGAAACGTATGTGATAACTTAATTTCCTATTAATATAGAATAGTAGACTTTCGACTTTCGAGATGTTTCGAGTTGTTTCATAATAACTGTAATGTTACTGCCGGTTTTTAGTCTCAAATCATCGGTATTTCATCCGTAGCTTTGAATCCTTCAGTCGATATGCGTCAAATAGTCGTAAACAGTGTTCATCGCACATGGATATCCCAAGTAACGGGGACATGGGAACTGTTATTGCTACCTAATTAGGTACTCCCAACTCTAGTCCAAGCGCAATTAAATTGATGTAAGGAAAACAATATGACGTAAGTGACATTTTAGCATTATTGATTTGCTAAAGGTGGTTCATTTTTCAAAGGAAAATTACTAAAAATAAATTGCCAAATAAATAATGAAGATTACTTTTCATTAGAGGAAGAAAATAATAACTGAAAAATTACTTCTAGTTCCTCATCAATCTCAGTGCTTGCACCTATGGAATATTTCTGTAGAAATCTGTTAACAAGCTTCTTAGAAATTGTGCTCACTTTAATCATTATACAGTGATATAGCTTTAGCAGTGAAAGTAACTCCGAGATATTACCGAGCAGATAAAATTTTTGTCAATAGTTTTCCGGAAATTTACAGTTTTCACCAAGACATTTTTGCAGGTTTAGAATGGCTTAGAATATCATGTAGGTTCCCAGAGTTACCGAACATGGATTTGTTGGTTTTAAAACTTCCGAGGCAACATATTTAGTGAAAGAGGTGTGAAAAGAAGTCTTGTAATCTGGTTATTAAGTCTTCCTTTCTCTAAAGGGAGATTTGTTTCTCCCCCTGGTCCAGCGGAATCGAGCTGTTTCTTGGAGTCTTTGGCTCTCCTTGTCAAAGCATATTTGTTTTAGACACTCCATGGATATTCCAGGAGTGGCTGGGAAATGTTAGTCCGCTCCCCGCAGAGCCCGCATACAAGGAATAAGGAGTAACATAAATGTTTTATGGGCTTCTGTCTTTCTTCCTCCCAGAAAAAAATTAACTTTTAAATTACGAATGTTTGGTGAATTTTATTTATCTTTAGACACTGAATGGGAAAAAAAACAGGTTCACGATTTTTATTTAAATTTTGTCTTTGGAAAAAATTAATTCAAATTCACAATTTCTGATTAGGAATTATGAGCTATTTGGGTAGGTACTAGATCCTGAAAATACGATATACGTACACCTAAACATTGAAATAATCCTATTACTAGCACGAAGACCCATCGTCGACGATTAAGGACGTTACATTCGAAGTTAACGTTAAAGTTTCTAAAGAGAAGCTATTTTCAATCAGGAATTCAATTAAAATTGCACTGATTAGAATTTTGATATTATAAAAGTTTTCTGATATTGCTTCCGGCGACTGTTGTATTTAAACTGAAATAATCGTTGATCAATCTTTTCTGTTCGTAAATACTTTCAACTTATTATGGTTTTTATATTGACTTAATGAACGAAACTTTGTGAAACTGAAATATTTGTCAAAGACTACTAGCTTAATAATGATGTGGTTGTTTAACTTTCAAAGCTACTGGTTTGAAGGATAGAAGTCCCCCAATTTCCAACTTTTCAAGAAGCCTTGTTCGGAATCGGCACGAACAATATAGAATTCACAGAAGGTATAATAATAAGTCTCCGAAATAGCAAACATCGACTATTGTATCTGAGACTGGAATCAAAGGTGTTGCTAACCACACTTTCCGGCAAGCTGGGTTCGTAATCCGATTGCGAAGTTATTTCCTTATCGTGATTGTAACGTTTGGGAAGTTATTTTTTGTCAGTAGGGATAAGACAGCTCCTCTCTAACTTATGTACTTTACATTTACAATTTACATCCGTCGAACGAATTATAGCTTGTAATACAGAAGTTGCAGCACTTGAAGAGATGAAAGAGCTGCATTTATTAGTATAGGTATATGCACATATAAATATCGATTTTATATTATGTGCCCCTATTATTGAGCCCCTTAGATTATAGTAGATTTGAGGTTTTTGGGATTTAGACTCTAAGACTCATCAGCATATCATATCAGTTAGACACACGCTACATATATCGCGTAGCGTAGCATAGTAATTTCGGGGCTTTGCAGAGGTATACAGGGTGATTGATTGAAACGCCACATTAGAAAAAGTTCGACTTCCAAATGATCTAGGAATCTGAAATTTGGAACTTAGGCAACATACCTAATAACGAGTCAAAATGAAATATTACCAAGATGGCAGAACATTTAAAAATGGCGAAAGCAATTACCATCTTTGTTTTTTTAAATGGAACACCCCATATATTATTGCATTTTCAAATTGTCTGAGAAAATGTAATAACAATGGTGCTTATAGTTACAGTTTAATTTGAGTAGGCCATGAGTTATAAACAAGTGAAAATCGTGATTTTCCAACTTTAAAGACACTTACCACGAAAACGGCTCAAGATATCAGAAAGCGGCTTACATGTCCCTATCTTAACTTTTTATAAGGCATCCAATTATGCAGTTGGAATATTTATACAAGGTGGTGAAAATTGTCAGATTTTTCATCACCCTGTATAAACATTTGAACTCTACAGTAGGATACCAGATGAAAAGTTAAGATAGGGACATGTACCGCTTTCTGATATCTTGAGCCGTTTTCGTGGTAAGTGTCTTTAAAGTTGGAAAATCACGATTTTCACTAAAACTATTCGCTAAAATATAAGACGTGTCTTTTGCAGTGGTTATGAGTTGAATCCTGGTGGGTGACACCTCTTGATGTTTTTATTCAGTCAACCTCCTCACAAAATTCCAGCCGAGCTTACGATCATAGCACCAACAACGCGAAGAAAACTTTTGGTCCTGGTCTCTCTACTCTACCGTTGAGTTGACATAGGAAAGGGGGGCCTAATGAAGTAGCTGAGTAAAACACAGATCAGGAACGTCTCATGTCCAGGGATGTGAAGTTGAGGAATGATTCCCGAAATGAGATCCTGAAAGCAAGGTCACATAGCATAACCTTGAGGCGGATTCAGAAATGGATCCCGAAATATAATTTCGAGACGAGATTCAGAGGTGTATCTCTAAGGGAGATTCTGAGATAAATCCCTGAATATTATCTCGAGGTGAGAGTTCTAGATAAATCTCGAAAATAGAATTAATGCGTCGATTAGTTAAATAATATGAGATGACCAATCTGTGCATGATCTTGCTTCTTGCAAAATCTTATCCTGATTATTCAGGCTTCGATAGGCACAAAGATAAGATAAAACTGTAAACACCGCGAAGTCTTTAAAAAAAAAAAGAAAGAGTCAAAATGCGTCAAGAATTAAGTTGCTACTGCGCCGAGTCTGTCGTCAGTCCGTCGCACTTCTGGGAGCAGTGAGTCGAGAGGCGGCGTCAATGGCTCGGAAATGGTTGGCAGCGGAAATAAAGGGCTCGACTTCTAATGCTGTCTTCGTCTACTGTCTTCTATTGAACAATAATGATTTTCTAAATCAGAATGGTGATTGAAGAATAAAAAATTGTTTAAAAGCTCATTAAGTATGAACTTGATTTTACTTGTAACAAGTTTTCGTACTGTTGCTGTTTACCGGTTCTCAAAAAATGTACGAGGGACCCCAGAATTGGCGTATTTCTGGGTTTTCTGGACTTTATTTTCCCAGCAAGACAACTTTGTCCTTTCAACATCGATTGTCGAATTCCAACCCGGAACGCAGGTGAATGCGTTTTCACCTTCCTTTCTCTCCTAGAAATTCGCTCAGGAAGGTCCACGCAAATACCTGTTGCGAATAATAGACAATGGCGTCTTGAATTTAGTGTTCATTATTATAACCATCCCTCACGTTTTTATGTCTCTCACGTTAACCTGCCCCACGTTGGGCGCCACTTGAAACGAACTATTTAACCCTTAGAGGGGAAAAATAGTCGCTGAGAGCATGAGACAAGAAAAACAAGGGTCGTAGGTTGAGTCGCTAGTCTAGGAGGATCAACAATAACCAGCAGGTCAGCAAAACAACAGGTACTCTTTATTGAAAAATATAAAATATATCACAATTATGAATACTACACTCTTGAGCACGGTTAACAATTAAAAAGAACAGAGCGTGCGGTTTAGCAGAATGAATTGGTCGGATGCTAGTAGTTCACAAGGCACTTAGCTTCGTATGGCTCTTCAGAAGTCTAGCTGGAAGTGGCCTGGATCTTCATGCTTGGCTCCAGACAATCTGCTTGGCACGGAAAAGGCAGGTGCCTCAGGGAATAAGATGGCCTCCAGGAAAAAGATTGCCTCCAAGAAAAAAATTGACTCCAGGGAAAAATTGCCTCCAGGGAAAAGAATGCCTCCAGGGAAAAGAATGCCTCCAGGGAAAAAGCTGTAATTTCATTGGTATCAGAAACACTCTTGCATTAATGAACGGTCCGATCGAGTCTGCTTGCCGAGGGTAGGTACATAAAATGATGTCCCGTCCTCAAGATAGGTTAAGATCAAAAAATTTGACGAAATTTTACAAGCGGAGCGAAACTCGATCGGATTTAAAAGAATTAAAATTAGCATACGGTATTAAGATCGGGATTAATACGGAAAAAATATGATCGGTATAATTCTAGCACAATTAACAAAATCATTCTACAACACTCACCAAGGCAAAAACGTGAGGGATGGTTATAATAATGAACACTAAAATCAAGACGCTATTGTCTATTATTCGCAACAGGTATTTGCGTGGACCTTCCTGAGCGAATTTCCAGGAGAGAAAGGAAGGTGAAAACGCATTCACCTGCGTTCCGGGTTGGAATTCGACAATCGATGTTGACGAAACTCGAGGCCGCCAGCCGGCCGTGTTGCATTGCACTAAAACCCACCATCACTCACTTACTGCGCGCGCCCGCCGTTGTCTCCGCGTCGCTGGCATTTAGCCGGTACGTACAAAATGTACGTTACAATTATTAAATTTGAATGAGGTTAGTTCTCATATTCCTTGCCAAAAATTCTCTTTAAACATGAAATTTGACCTCCAAGTGTGGAAATAATTTTTTTTTTATTGTATCATTGTAGAAGAAAAATTTGCGAGATGTTAAGAAAATTGGTTATGAGTTTTGGAGATGTCTATATTGAATTTTAATATATTTGAATGTGCTATTACCAAAAAACTGTTACTGATCGTTATCAAATAACGCGCCAACTCATCTCAGGATACTTGAGCGGATTCCAGCACAAGACGTGGTAAGTATTGACTTTTCACAAGTGACGACAATAGGAACAAATGTCTCTTCCCTTATTATCGTTTCTGTTTCACGTCACCCTTTGTGAAAACCGCACAACCGAGAGTCTTAGAAGCTAACGACGTAATCAATTAATTCTGTTTTTCGCAAGTTGACAATGTCTGCTCCAGCATAACGAGCATAAGCGTTTGCTGTATTGGTTATTTCTGGAAGTGGTAGATTATCCTTAACTCATTATTTCCAACTCTGGATGATCATTTTATTGTAGTTTACGCTGAGCTAACTGCCTGATATTGGCTCTTTGAAAATTAAACTTGAAGGGAGCGTACTTACAATTCAATTTCATTTTGCTTGACTGCTTTTGAATAATAATTATCCTTTCTTTCTTTCATAACTTTTGAGAATTTCAATTGAAATATTACAATAGATTGAAAAAAACCTAATAATTTTGGTTTTGAAGGTGGTAATCATGTAAAATAAGCTGAACTATTTAAACAGGAGAATTCATTTAGGCATTAAAAGGAACATTTATTTTTCCTTTTACTTTATATGCAGGGTGATTCATGCCTAATGTGACATAGTTAAATGCCAGGTAGGGGACAATGGACACTGGAGGCAAGGCTAAATCTATGACACTTTATTTTGCCAACAGGTACAAAGATACAGGGTATTTTCTATGTTTGGGTTTAAATTTAAAATGGCGATATATTTGCAACGGTTTGATGCAATCCAACATAATATTGCAGAAACGCGCATCTACCGAAACACTTCAAAATGACCTACCGACAAATTGAAAATCCAGAACCGTACTTAAAAAGAAATGGTTCGCACTTTTTTTGAGAGAACAGCACAGTTTCCGATCGACTTTCGAAAAAAACGGCATCGAATTTGGAAAGTACACTAAAAGTGCTATGGATATGGAATGAGCTTCGTAAATATTTGAACCGCCAGCTTCACAAAATAAGATCAACAGAACTTACACCTACCTAAACTTTAATAAACTTCAATTTTCAATTTTGCCAGTACAAATTGTTTCTAAAATTCCTCAAAATGCATTTGAAATCACTTCAAAAGCTGAGGTACTGCGAATTTACGGGATAGCCTATTGCCAGAATTTTTAATCTAGGAACCAGAGCCGTACTTGGAGAAAATTGGTCGCATTTTTTTGACAGAAAAGTAAATTTTCCGATCGACTTTCGGGAGAAACAGCATCAGATTCGGAAAGTACAGGAAAAACTCTCTGAAATGAGCTTCTTAAATCGAACGGCACACTTTGATCAGCTTCATAAAAACAGATTGTAAATGTAAAATGCAGTACAAGTTCTTATTTTGATCTATTTTAGCGAAGCTGTTTGAAGTATGGCGTTCTATTTAAGAAGTTCATTTCATAGCATTTTTGCTGTATCTACTCTCCGAATCCGATGACGTTTTTTTTTCCGGAACGTTGACCGGAAAATTTGCTTTTCTGTCAAAAAAGTTCAAAACCATTTCTTTGAATTTTTTTTTCATATAAAACTGGAACAACTTTTTGGTTCTGTTGTGTTTGTGACTTTCAGCATGTTAGTTTTAACCTCGGTTTTAACTCGATACTTATAGTCAAATTTTTTGGTGATACTCAATAAAATTAAATTTATATTATAATTAATTGAAATAACAAAATCGTAATAATTATGTAACTAGATAAGAATAAAAATCAACATAAAAATGAGAAATGTAATTTTAATTTTTAAAGTTTTAATTTTGTGACAAAACAGGCTGCCATCTTTTCTGACAGCATGGCAACCATTTTTCAATTTATAATCCAAATTTACATCAGGAAATTGAAATTGTCCCGTATGGTTTTGAACAGAACGTTCCTGCAACCGGGGCACTATTTTCAATCATTGTACCGCAAATAAGAGTATCCTAAAAGTATATCATTCAAGAAACAAGAAATTTATGTTGTAAAACAACACTGAACTTTGATAAGTGAGAAAATAATTTGACAAATTGTGAAATGCAATCAAGAAAAGAGGAAAAGCAAAAGAGAAACAGTATAATTTTTATAAATGCTGTGAAATTTTGCATAATAAGAGCTAATCTAAGATAATCAATTATTATTTAAAATATCACCTAAGTATGGTGAAAAATATACTGGGTGCATATTTGCGGAATAAAGGTGACAGTGAAACATCGATCACAGTTTGTTTTCCCGTCGACTTTAACATTTACAACTTCACAGGTTCCAACGTATACGCATAAATCCCTTTATCGGCAAATTCTCCGAAGTTTCCATGTGCCTGGATTACTTCGATATTAAGCTTTAAATTTTACTGGGATGTGAAATTAGGTTCATTCCAAGTATTTCAATTAAAATTTAGTAATATTACGAGGGACAGGAAAATTTAGGTGTCCTGATTTTACTAAATTAAATCGAATTGAATGCTGTGCTCTGCAACTTTCTGAAATAAAAGGTCTTTCTAGGCAAAACTTCCGCAGGTTTATGACGGGAAAGGTCCGACCATTTTTTTTCCAATTTATCAGAACATGTTTTTGTTATTTTTGTTGTTTTGGTCTTCAAACGACCTATTACTGTTTATGCTATTTATTCCAAAAATTGAATATTTTTAATGCAGGATGAATTGAACTGTCGTAAAAATTAAAATCAAATAAAGAAAAAAGTAACATTTTTGTTATTGTTGTGTTTTCAAGTGAATTTAAAAATAAAATTCGTTTCCTTAAACTAACTATTATACAGAGCATCCAAGATAAGGAGGGCCGGGCATACCACAGATAAAGTTATAGGATAGTGATATGTAAGCGCTTTTTAGTACCTATATCTTAGACCGTCACCTGATTTGAAAATTCAAATTTTTCATTTTCATTTGTTTATAACTTCCGTAAAAATCAATCAATTTTAAAACCTCCAGAGATTCCCTTAAAAAAGACATGATACAAAATACATGTTTAAAAGCAGGGAAGCACGTTTTAATAATTACGTAATCAAATATATCCATCTCATTCTAATGATAATAAACTTTATATCTCCATCCCAGTCATTTAATTGTTTTAGAAATATTGCAGGGCCGTAATGCTTTGTGGATTCTGGCATTAGAATGTTAACGAAATTCTCGTTAATTAATTAAAGTTGATATTCTCATTTTCCCGATTTCATTTATTGTTGTTGTCGTTATAAAAATTATTTAAATTCACTCGAATAATTGTAACGATTTTTCAGTAACAAAGTATAAAGGATGTAGGTACATATCTTGAGCAAAAACATCAGTTACTCATATTCGGTGCTTAAATTTTGAAATGTACGAACTTGCCTTTCTTTAAGGGTAAACGATTCTCCCTTTCTTCCATGTTTGCGTTGTCGAACCTGAACCTGTAATGTTGAATATATTATTAAACTGTAACTGCAACATACTGACTGGTCGCAACTTCAAACTCTATTCGAGCTAGTAGCCTTGGGCTGTTCTATGAATAATAAGTGGGGGGGTTTCGTCCAAACCTCTGTTTCAACCACGGCCCTCTCTACTTCATAATTCATACTTAATTAATATCGGCAAGGATAAATGTGCAGATTTTCTCCACTGGGAAAAACAGTAAAACCGACTGCTGTTTATATTATTCTCCGCTGCCGCTGCTGCTGCTGCTGGCACTTTGCCATAAGGGAAATACGGTTCTTGGTCTTATGTGTCATGATTTGCGACAGTGGCCGATGGGTTAAAAATTCACGATGATCGTTAATCAAAGTTTCTCGGCAATCCACCGACACATTCCTTTTCATCTTCTGATATTGAATTTTCAAAGAGTTCAGAGAGGATCTTAATAGTTTTTTTGTTCCTCCAGAAGAACTTCTGCAACTCATTTTATGTAGGAGTCAATGTACCTGGTAAAATGTACTTTACAGTTTGTTGTTCTCTGATCCAATACTTACGCAATACCTACCAAAAGAATTTAAAAAATCACTATCAGCCAATATTATAAAGGCTCATTAGGGTAACGGGCAGATTTCTGTGCTCGTTTTTGAAGCTAATATTGACGTCAAATGACTTTTGTTAACGTTTTTGTCATTGTTTTCATGTCAAGAATAGATAAATTTAAAAATTTTCCACCTAGACTCGATACCTTCTTCAAAAATGGCCACAGAAATCTGCTCGTTAACTTAATGAGCCTTTATAATACCCGCTGCAAGAGTATTATAACTGGAATGTTTAATACTTCGAATGTTTGTTTTGTATTTCTCTTTTTAATTATTATTTATCCTGCTGCCACTTGAAATCAAAGCCTCTCAGTTAAAGGTTAAAACTTAAAAACAACTTTTCTTTAATAAACTCTCCTAAGGTTTTTGATGACAATTGTAAAAACGTCACTTCGATTTATGATTCAATGAATTTATCAAATTTAGCACTCGGAACTTCAATTTTTTAATGAGTGAGGACGCCGGTGTGGAAGTGAACCACGATCTCTCATTTTTCGTTGTCAGTTCAGTCTTTGTCTGTCTGTCTGTCTGTCTCTCTTCCTCTTTTTATAAGTAAAGCGATTTATGAATTGAATCTATTTTTATGATTTAAATTAATATGAAAAAAAGGAGTTGACGTTGCCGCCGTCTGAGGTTCGAATCCAGCTCGACATGACTGTTTGTGTTCGTTCATAAAACTATTTATTTCTCTAAAATGTTTGTGTGGCTATATGAGCTCGATCTCGAAGCCAAAATTACCAGAGTAGAGCTATGTCTTACCTGCACAGTTAAGACCGATGCTCCCTCTTTTTTTAATAAAAATAAATAAATAAATGAATTTAGACATGATAGAAGCATGTAACAACAACTGTTACAATATGTTTACTATTTATTATAAGTACATACTGTATTAATTATTTCATTTTTAATTTACAGATTGTCTGCATCTCCAGTTGTACCGTGACAGCAAGGACCGCTACAAGCAGGGTCAGACTAAAGCGTCCTTGAGCTTGCAACACTTCTTGGGATTGGAGAGTGGGTTCACTTTGGACAAGGAGAGCAACACGGTGGCAATTCTCTGCCGTGATGTGGTGGTGGTGCTGGCTTTCGACAACCGGGAGCGTCTTATGCAGTGGCAAGTCAAACTTAGTAACCACCTCAATGATGGCCCACACTTTCTCGTCCTGGTTAGCTCCGCTCCAGCTAGGAGCAAGATACCACAGGGGCCAGCTAGGCTACATGTGCAGGTAAGGAGAAAAGTAGTCGATATTGCAGCTTTAACCGCTGTTAATGATCAAGGTGGACTTATAAAATATTCTTTCGAATTTCCCTTCTGTGGGTTCGAAGATAATTTTGGAAAGTCAATTAGGTGAATAATTAATTGCTTTATTAATCGCTTACGTTAATTTACAAGTCACACAATTAACTGCTAATACTAATTTGCAAGTTCAATTATAATCTCACTACTATTACTGCTTCCGTTCCAGAGTCCAAATGTTCCGTTTTTGGAACATTCCAGTCAGAAGCAGCTCTCAGACATTCTGATAATCTATTCTTGAAAGTTAGTTATCCAACTTTTTCTTTTATGGTATTTTCCTATAAACGCCACTACGGTGCCATAGGTGCGGCCTAGGGATGCGTCTCACATGCTCAACACTCCATTCAGGCGGTATCTAAGCAACTTGAGATGTCGTAACAATTATTTATTTCTCATAGAAACGGAGGCACCACTCATAATAATTTTACTACAGTCTACTTATTGTCATACTGATTAAAAGAGTTTAGTTAACTAATTCTAAAATATTTTCTTGTTATTCCGTGTAACGAAATATTATAAGCAAACGAGAAAACATTATTTTATCAATCTACTACGATGCATACAATCATTCCCTTAATTTCAGGAGCATGGATTTTGCCTAACAACTGGTGTTCCGCCGAAGGTGAGCGGGCAATGGCTGATAAGTCACCTGCGAAGGTACGGCGTTGTAGAAGGACGGTTTTGCTTCGAGGGCGGCTCGCGATGTGGTAAAGGTGAAGGATTGCATGTACTACTCACTGACCAAGGTGATGAGATTGCCAGCGCTCTCAAGGTGGCTGCGACCGGCCAACTGTTGGCCAGCAGAAGGAGACCGGTATCCAGGAATATGTCTGGTAAGATTTCGTTGAGATTCATAAGATAAGCAGTCAAGTAGCAGCAGAGCAATTCCCTATTACATGACTCAATTTTGTTTCTATTATACTTAAGGTACTCTTGAGTAGGTATCTAGAGAAAGTTTACTTCTATCTAAGTACTTCTTCTGAAAAAAAGCTAAGAGCCAAAACGGTGATATCTCGATGAGTAATGGACGGACTCGCAATTGCGCCACACCAGGTTGTGCGCTCTTGCGAAATCTCGGTTTTTTACCCGAATTTTTTTTTCTGTCAATGACTAACAGCTAACCTAAGACCGAAAAACTGTATTCCCCTCGTTTTTATACCTGGATTCTCCCCTCCTTCCCATCTCCGAGAGTCTACTAAGTTGACTGAAACAAAAAAAAAAAGAAATAGTTTCGTTTGTGGAAGTTTTTCACGCTATATCTACCCCACTATTAGGCATTCTGTCTACTTTTATTATTTTGTTGCCACGACACTATGAAATTTTTTTCTAGGATACCAAACTTTTGGATCCGAACATAACATACTAATATCTAGTTATTTTTGGAATTCGGACCATTGGGACAGGTGTTTTCATAGCTGAGATCCCATCGAGACTATGAATAGCCAGCCAAGACCTTCAATCTGTTTTTTCTGCCGAGTTGAACACGTAATCATTATTTCATAAAAAAAAACTCAAAAATAATAATTAGGAGAGATCGGTGATCCAGCTTTATTAGTCATGAATCAGACGCCACGACAAACATAATCGGACGTTTGATTCGGTCGCTAAGCTCAGAACTCGAAACAACCAAGATGGCAGCGGTTTTTTCAATATGACAGATTTTTCTCAAATTGATTGTTTAGGGACTTTTGTGATTCAAACTAGGACGTCATCCTTAAAGTTTGTAACAATAATTATTGTCATCTTTTTATTTCCAAGGTTCAGGTTGTGTTGATTTTTTGCGTAATTTGAACCAACAGTGAGGGAGCTGTGACCAACCTACAGATCTACCTATTCTAGAATTTCTGTGTGTAACATAAGAAATTCACGGACTCCCATAACTTATAATGATTACTAGTACTTAATACAATTTTCTAAGATCAGACAGAAAATGACGCTTAAATTAATAATGTATTACTTTATTTTTGTTTTATTTGTACTGTTCCTATTTACATTCCGTGCATCTAAATAATAAAGGTCGGACCTCATTGTGTGGTTGCCAAAGGGAGAATTATTAAAGTTATTGTTTCCTAGTATTCGGTTGTTAATCACTACCATGTTCTACATTATTCATAAAATGTCTCTCAACAATGCCGACACAGCAGCTGGTGATTAAGTTTCGGGACATGGAATCATGCAGGCTTTATTCAAAACATCCCTCTATAATTCGTATAAATCTTCAATTTTCATAATAGGCTTTGGAAAAACAAATGTAATTACGTACTAATTATTGATGTACCTACAGAAAAACGATGTATACCTACATATAATGTATTTCCTAATGTATAATATATTAGGAATGCATTTGAAATTAAAAGATGAAATTTTGTTGAATTATATCCGATTCCTGACCAAATATCAAAAGAACAAAAGAAAATTTTTTAGACAAGCTCATTTTTTTAGTAATAAAAACCAAGCCGTATAAAAACTTAATTTTGATGTCTCAAATATACGAGATATTGAAGTATTGGACTTCCTGGAATAGTGACACGTAGTCACTGTTACTAACTGTAACTGGTATTCTTTTATAGAGTCAGTTAAAAAAGTTTGATAAATAATATTTCTCATACATGGCTCATACAAAGAAGATGGAGATCTTCTTTGATTTATTTCAATTGAAGAAAATATAATTTGACTAGATTCTTATTTCCATATGGCATGTTCTTTCACCCAACTACGGATTAAAATCAAAATAGATAGTTAGTTACTAAATGGATCTTAAAATCGAGTCGAGCCAGAGGTTCAGTGGAATCAGCGAAGGTTATGGACTTTTGTAAGTTAAGGAATGTTGCAACTGGGCTGCTTATTCACACGACAAATCATAATATATCCTTAATGTTAAAGTTAGATTAACATGTACCATAATGTGTTATAGTGATGGACAGCCCCCGTCGTCCGGCGTTGCGATCTGATGGACGTGCCGCTTTGGAGTTAGCTGATGGGTCACTAAGGGCCGATTCCCCGTACACAGACTTAGAAAGCAACTATGGTTGCGGCGATAGTATATCCAACGACGGCTGGGGTCCACCTCCTATTGAACGATGTATGAGCTGTATCAGCAAGCTGGGTGCAATGTCCAGGTGAGTATCACGTATTAAGGGATGTCTAACTTTTCGTATACCTAACAGAGATTTTATAAATTATTATTCTTCTGGAATTTCTTATATGACTCCTATCAAAGCTGAAGAGATGTCTACGCCCCACTTTTTGATACCTTGCCATGTCCCAACCCAAGTGATATAAGAGAAAGTTAAATGGTCATTGTTTCCGAAAGATGGTTATTTTCTTTTTCGGGTTCAAATGGCTTCAATAGAGTAACTTTAAAAAAAAATTAAAATTGGCCGGCTTCATCTGAAATCATAAGTGATTTCGGACAGAGTAGCCGTGATCCTTGGATATTTGCTTCGACTTTTGCGTCGACAACTGCAGCAGACATCATCGGCGACTACTTAAATTTGAATTTTTAACAAAATTGCCTCTTTGAGATATTATAAGGTTATTAAAACACTTTTTCGTTTTGTTTTGTCCACAGATCATCGACGGCCACTGTTACTATTGGGACGGTACCCTGCTGGGAGCACACCTGCGACAGGCACTCAATGAGTAGCAGCTCGGACAGCAGCGGTTGGAGTCAAACTGTAACACGACCACCCGCTAGACCTCCAAAGCCACCCACCTCCAGCGGTCCATCTCCTAAAAAACCGCTTCCGACGCCACAGCAGACACCTGGTTGCTACGACAACTATGACGTACCCAAGGTGCCCTATCCCGTGGTGAGTCACCATCTCAAAGCTACAGAAATCAGCATCACGCGTTTATAGAATTTTAAAAATCATGAAAATATAGATCGAGCTTATTCCATGCATAGGATATTATGTTTTGAAAGGATAAACTACTCTGATCTGAGACAATAGTCCATTAAAAAAGAAAGCTAATGAAATTAACTAACCCTCATTTATCTCCAAGTTTGACATCAGTCTGATCGAATTATTTGTTTCAGGAAACAAAGGCTGATGAACTCTACGACACACCCCGAAAGTTAAAGGAATGCATCTTCGAGACTGTACATAAACCATGCGGCTGTGTTCTGCGCATCCGTCAACCAGAACCAGAGCGCCCTTGCGTGTGCCAACGACTAATGTCCTGCTGGACAGCACCAGACGACGTCCAGGCTTTATATGCGACAGTGGACCTCAGTAAGAAGTGCCATCGCACCCAACCCGCAGCTACAGTAACAGCTCCCACAGCAAACTACGCCAACATTACTCCTATTAGTGAGAACAACAATACTTTAACCCCTGCCAAACCAACTACCACTGCTCCATCTATGAATTACGAGAACATGGAATTTGCTCAGACTCTCAACCTCTATGAAAACAGCAAAGAAATTGTTGATAAGGCAAAAGCTTTGTGTAGTAAGTGCGGCCACCAGACTGACTACTTAATGATGGAACCTTCCAGTAAGCCGCCCAGTCAACCTCATCCAGGGTACATTCCAATGTCACCTGCTGTTAAACAAAGACTGGATAAAGTACTTTCAAATAGCAACCCTAACTTAGCCCCGGTTTTAGATCGGTCAAACAAGCCTTCTGGTTCGTCTATGCTCCACACAAACATCTACCATCGAAGACAAATATTAGATTCCACGGACAATCTTGAGCTAAAAAGGAAAAGATCAAATTCAGCTGATTCTACTCGTGAACCAGAACCGGAAGGTTCGCCTTGTCACTGTGCTCAGTCGATAGCAGTCCGAAGATCCTCCTCAGTTCCTTGCAAGTCCAACAGAGATTCTTCGAGCTCCAACGATTCCGGAGTTTTTGAGTTGCCACGTAGAACTCCTATTTGTACCAATACATTGCCTAGACGTTCAAAGTCTTCAGATCCTCTGAGAGATTTGACTTTTCAGTTCAACAAGCCGGAGGGAAAGTCTTCTAGTGCTGAGGCTGAGGTACCGGTATGTCAAACTGGGTCTACATCAAGTGGCACTTCGGATATGTCAGATTATTTTGAGACCCTCTCATTGTCTTCTCACAGCTCTAGCGATCCACCACCGC
The DNA here is from genome assembly GCA_910589415.1 of Malachius bipustulatus. Taxonomy (NCBI): domain Eukaryota; kingdom Metazoa; phylum Arthropoda; class Insecta; order Coleoptera; family Melyridae; genus Malachius; species Malachius bipustulatus. The sequence goes on from OU342636.1 coordinate 44,566,273, forward strand.
CTCCAAGCTGTACTCTCAGACCGAGGTCGGGTAATGAATACCTCAGTCTCCAACGATTGATAGCGCCAGTTCCTGAAGAACGACATAACTAGTCTTTATTTTTAGAAAGCAATAATACTTAGTATCTAGAAAAATACTTATTAACTACTATCGAAAATGTATTCAATCATTTGTTTTAAAAGTATGGACTTTCTAATAAATTATTGATAAGTATGAGGGAGTGGTTTTATTTACTAAAAAAAAAAGAACTGGTGTAACTTTATGTTGTGCAGACAGCGTTCTCTTCTATGCCTAACTTCCTCAGGTGTTCCTTGAGCTTAAAATGTCCCTTAGAAATCCAATCGGATTCTGCATGAGATGTTCCTTACTGAGGTTGAGAGTATCTTCGACCTCTCTCGGTTGAAATTCAAATGAGTTCTTTAGCTTATCTAAACCCTGAGAGGTTCCTCCAATCTTCAATGGATTTCTATCAGTTTTGTTCTTCCTTTCGGAGTTCTACCTTGTAGAATGTATATTCAAAGCCACAGAATGTTTCTGGTACTACAAAAGATGTTGATGCTCCTTGTCTTACCAATGAGTGGGCACACTCATTTCCCACAATTTCAGTATGTCCTGGTGTTCATTCTTAGTGATTTTTTTTGGCCTAGTTCATTTAGTTTTCCTACACACTCCCAGGTCTTAGTAGCTGATAGTCAAAGAGCTCAGCGTCTCGACTATCCATCGTTTTCTTTTTTTTTCTGTTTTCATAGTTTCTGTCGAGGTACTATCGAGTACTTAGTGCGCGACCCATAAACTCCTGCTCCGGTTTCCTCGACGGTTTTGGAACCGTATACACTGTGTCTCTTGAATTTCCGAACTTAGAGAATTCCCATGTTAAAATAAACTATTGTGAGTATCGGCTCCCCTAATTATGTTACAGTAAAATGTCAAATGTAAAACTTCTTAAGGAAAAAAAGCTGCTTCTTGTGCTGTAATTGGATTTTCATTTGGTTCATCCGTTTTCGAGAAAATCAGGAAAAACTTAATGGTTTTTCGTAGTTTTCAAGGTTGCTTTGCTTTTGACAGATAATGTTATGTAATAAGACAGATAATAGGCCAAAATAAGTCTGTTATAAACAAGAAGATGGTATTCTAAATGAACAAATTAATTATTAATTTTGGAAAATGAATAACAAAAAAATCATCATTTCTACTATTTGATCAAAAGTGTTCAAATAAATCTCCATTTTCAGGTAAACAATATCCAAGTCGATCATGGAACTCTCGCCGAACGTTTGGGACTATGTACTCGGGACTTCATGACTGTTTGCTACGATTGCTTCTTTTAAGTCGATCAGACTGTTAAACGAGTTTTCACTGTTGTATTTTTAAATAACCCCTGAGAAAAAAGTAACAGGGAGCCAAATCTGGGGTTTGACTTATAGTTATAGCCCCCATCCTTCAAAAATAAAGCACCCTGTATATAATTTTCGTATTTTCAAAACAAATATTTAATTCTCTATTCAGCTGTTTTTTTGAGTTTCAAAATTCAAAGTTTCAAAAGTCGCGAACTGTCATTGGACTAAACCATTATGAAAAAATGTAAACAAACAAAATTGTGAAACTGGAATGTTAAAGCCTGCCAATAGCGGTCTAAAACTTAAAACGAAATATTCAGACATTTAATTCTTGGAGTCGTGTACGAGGTTTGTCAAAAAAAAAACACTAATTTGTCAAAAAGTTAAGTAGAGGTAGTAGCATTATTTTTGACAGTATCGAAAATTGTTTATTATTAGAATTGAAAACCGGTTGTAAACTTTACACTCGTGAATAATCGTCATCATTACATTATGGTCGTTGAATATTATCAATAATTGACGTTTTTTTAATTCAAGGTGCTCTCTGTGAAAATGTGTGGTTTGAAAGGCAAGTTTGAGTCACAAATCAAAAATCGTTTTCCTGATTTTCTCGAAAATGGCTACAAGACCTAAAATATAATTACAGCAACAGAAGCAACTTTTCAATCTAAACAATGTAGGTACCTATATTCAACATTTCTCTCTAAAAGGACTAGAGAAGCCAAGATTTCCTATGCTCGATTAGGGAAGCCAATATTCCCTATGCTCTTTAAAATAGATTTACGTCGTGTCGCCTTAGAATTTTTTTTTAAGAAGATAATTTTTTTAATTTTCAAACCCTCAAGATCTGACAACTTTTGTTCCCAATAAAAGTATCCACATTTTTATATAATTTTGATAAGGAAAAGCGATTAGGATAAATTCTTTATAAAAAAAATGACAATTATGGAAAAAATTTAATTAAAAATTAAAACTACAAATAGCAAAAAACCATGCCAGGATCTGGGGCGGCAACTTGATCGTGTTATTAATAAAAAAAAATCGTTTCAGTTCTTATTTATTTTTTTAACTGAGTTCTACTCAATAAATTATTAGGTACAGTTTCATACAATCGAACAAATATTGATTTTTTTGTAGACAAATTAACTTAAAATACTTTTTTATTGCATAAAAATCAATTTTGTTGTGAAAAAAAGAACTGAAACGAAATCAAGGTGAACGCGATAAATTAAAAAAAAAAAATTAAGTTTGAGTGGCTACATCTAAGTCAGCGCTCATTCAAAAATCTTTTTTACCCCACCAATTTGAAGGAAATTTATTCAACTTGTTTTTCCATAGCGCAATGTCTTTACCTATATCTACTCAGAAAAACGTTATACGCAAAAAAAGAAAAGCGAAAAAAATTGATTTTTTGTCTTTTTTCAAATTACCTACTTTTTTAAATATTTTTGATGCAAGAAATTTTTTCTAATTTTTTCAAGTAAACTATTTCGATCTATAATTACATTATCTAAAAAACTGGGATCCTATTCCACCCCTATCTCCAGTTTCTTACCCTCTTATTTTATAGCACTACGCGATTTTTTAATCTTCACTGACCATTTGAAGGAGTCATGCAATAAAAATCCGCTCTTTTGATAGCTCCTTATTTGTTTCCTTGTTTATTGGGACATAATCAATAGCCTACTAGCGAATAAGCACGATTGCTGTTAAAAAAGAAGCGCTTGATATCTTCAGACAAGTTTAACCTTCAAATAAATAAATAAATAAATTATATAAAATATAGTTAATATTTATTAAATTTCTAATATTTAATTTTGGTCAACCGACATCTTTCATTCGCAATAAAATGTGCGAGTTCTGTTTTTTACATTCTGGCACCCCATACATATTGTGATTGAGTAGTATTTATAAGTGAATCGTAATTGGATCACAATAAAAATGAAATCTTTGGCATCCAGCCTTAAAGGATCATAATAATTATTCGGCTATGTGAAGCTCATATCAATTTTTTCGCTTTGGTTTTGACAGTGCAAATTGGAAACGGAGCACTTGTGAAATTCTCATTAAGAACAGAATATGCCATTAATTGAATTTTAGGTTTTATTGATGTTCGGCAATCACATTTACATTTTTATAAATTATTATAACTTACAATAATTTCACGTTTTGTAAAAAAAAAACGTATAAAATGTCTCACTAAGAAGCCGACAATAAAAGCTTCCTTGGAATAAAAATAAATTAAAGATGAAACTTTATTTATTTCTAACTAACAGCTACTCTTAAACACATGCTACTCTGGAAGTCATATCTTTTAGATTTGATCAATGTTTTGCTGTTAACGTAGATAATTAAAATTTTAATTTGTTTGACTTAGGAAACTTCCAGAAAAGTTTATATTTGGATTATTATTTGGTGGAAATATATTAAAGTTGCTTAAAAGATTATAAACCTACGCCAAACATGGACAAGCATCGATTTTTCAATAACCTAAATAAGACTTCTCGACTATGAACAAAAAATACAGTCTAATTATAACTCTTCAGCGACTCCCAATTCTCCTGCTACTTCCCTTATCCATTCCAGAAAGCTAGAAACTCTTGTATATACGCCCGGTCGTCCACGTTTAGCGCAGCCATCTCCCCAACTGACTACTCCTACAAGCTCAGCTCGACCACCACGTTCGCATACCAGCGGTCCTCCCGAGTCTCCTCCACATGCATCCACACCCCCACGAAGATGTCCCGCACAGACCATTGAATCAAGAATTGGCTGCTGACGTCCTCCGTATATACTGTCCTCTCGACATGTATCGAGAGAAAGTAATGGTACAGCAGCGGCTTGCAGCACTGGAGACGGAATATGCGGACGCAAAGGGAATGTAGCACCCCATCCACTCACCTCGCACCACGTACCAGGACGCGGCTCAGATGTGGAGAGACAAACAGGGCTGACTAGCTTTGAAGAATGAAAACCAGGAAAGGGAAGAAGGAGGATAGCAATGTCGTGACTATGGGGTCCTAGCTTTCTGAAAGAGAGAAAATTAAATCACTAATTGTTATTGTGGTAATGATAATAATTATAACAAACTCAATAATGATTAAACCATGCAATTACAAATACATACAGGTACAGACACTAGAGCAGACATTGATATCTGAATTTTTAATAATGCCCTCACCTAAAATCTGGATGCAGTACAGCCCTGTCTACCTTCAACAGCAGCTGGTCACTCCCAATACCGGTCGCTGCCACCAGTCCGTCTGTCCAACAATGGGCTGCTGATATTACCAGTCGTCTGGTCGGAAAAGAAATAGTATATTCTATATCAAGGGCGGAAAGAAGTTCATTTCGGCGAGTATGAAGTTATATGGAATACGAGCTGAAATGGACTTCGGATCCGGCCGAGATATAGACGCTATTTTTTAGCGCATCGCATTAGAACACAGAATACTTTGGCTTGTTAGCTTGTTGGTGAATATGTGGTACCGTACAAATTAATTCACTGTCAGTGTAATTTTCCTGTCTATAGCGTTCATTTTGTTGCTTTATTGACGAAACCTCAGAAACTAGTAACCCTCGTTAATCGTTATAATTAGATAGGTACCTACCTGTTATTATTATATTTCCAGCTCGTTTAGACTTGATTGAAATAATTTGCGCGAATCGTGGTCTCGGTAGTTGTCAGCTGTGTGCTTGAATTTCGCTGCCGAGCTCTCACCTGCCTAGTTATCACTAACTGATAACAGCCTACAGTAGTTGTTATGGTAACGAGTAAATCTGTCCGCTCTAGGGCCAGAAAAAACGTTCTTTGCTGGCTGGAATATTTTGTACGCTTGGAAGCGAGCCGCTATTGCATGTAGGCTGCAATATGCGTCATTCCGCCGGCTATTAAGCTACTGAAAAATCGTCTTTCAGAGGCGATGCGCTAAAAAATAAGTTTTCTTATCATTACCACTTTATGAATTAATAATTATTGTGATATTCCAAATCTATTTAAAATAAATAAAGCCGATTATTACGAATGCTTCCTCATTGTAATAAAATACAGCTCGATTCTGCAAAAATTGCCATTTTTCGTCTTCTGATATAAGTAAACCATAATGTTCACGGTGTCAGGTATCTACTAAAACAATTAAGTACCTACTAATATGCCACAAGTTCCTATATTTTTTTTCGAGGGGTCGATTTCAAGAAATCGAATAATTTAGTCTTATCATTAAAGCCAGATGACAGGTATAGGTACATCTCCAACTAAAGACTTTGTAATTGAAACATCCATTCTTCTAAAAGACATCAGTCACATAATTCTAGAATTTTTTAGACGATTGACATCACCCAGTGTTTACTATGCTAACAGCTGGGACATATGACATATAGCTAGTGCCTGTCCACAAATAAACCAATAGCGACAAATTAACTAGATCTACACGTCACAATCTAACCCCCCCCCCCCCCCCCCCTAACGAAGTATTCGCAGTCTAACAAGTATTACACTTTGTGAAAACGGCGACTATATAAAATAATTAAAATATGAAAAAAATTTAAGGCTATAAAACACCCCGTAAGATATCCTGTACTTTAAAATGACAAAGCGAAAATTCCAAAGCTCACCTGCTCACCAAAGCACCTCCACACACATGCTCGCCACTCCTGTCTCTGAGTTCCACTTGCCAGGGAATTGCTCCGGGAGGGGGTTCTTCACCGCCAACTACTCGAGGCTCTCTGTTAGGTGTCCAGGATATAGCCCGCTTTCCGCAGCTGGATACTGGGAACTTTGGAAAACCGCCGCTTCGACTAGTTTTCACTAGAGCCCGCCTCCCTGGATGTGTTGCTATAATTGCTGGCCGTCTGATGTTACGAAGTTTACTGGGGCTTCCTAATGACAAATAAATTCCCCTTTCTTTAACTAGAGAACTGCGATAATTATTTTTTTGTTAAATCGCATCATAAAGTTCATATTTTGATTGCCATTTTAGTTTCTATTAATGATATTCTTTTACGCAGAAGTGCTTAAAAATGTGGACTTCTATGCACTAGTGCTTAAAATTAAAAAAATAAAATAAAAAATTGAAAGCAAGTTGTCTTGAAGGCCGTCACTTTAACAATATGAGAAACCTTCTTGCGAATCAATCGCGTAAATACTTAGGCCCGTATTCACAAAGCATTTTTGTCCTGTAATATCTGGAAAATAATTGAATAAATGGGATGGAGATATGCAGTTTTTATGCGTTAGAGTGAGATGGGTATAATCGGTTACGTAATTATGTTCACATCATATTAGTATTACAATAGTTGTCTCCTGTGAAGATTTCAGTTTATTTCCTTATAATAATAATAATTAGTATATTATGCAACGATCTTATAATGAAGGCTATTAATACGCGAGTATGATGGTTAAGATACGAGCCGTAGGCGAGTGTCTTAACCATCATAAGAGCGTATTAATAGCCATTATCTGCGAGTTCCATACACTATTTTTTCTACGACCCTTTTTTATTTCATAGAAAAGATTGAAAAATTATATATTTTAACAATGACCCGTGTACAATTGCGGATCATTGAGGTTAAGATAGGTTGCTTACGCATATTAGGTAGCAAATTTTCTTTTCGTCGCTAAGATTATTCTGCTGAGACATGTTTTAGTATCAAGTTTAAAGGGCACTACTCACAACTGCGTAATTTTTATTATGCGAAGTTCGAATTCCGAATTTTACGCTTTGATTTTCAGTAACAATTTTAATAACATTGTCAGCCATTAATTACGATATTGCTTACCTGCGCACGCGACGGTCACGGTCGCAGCGTTGCCGCTTTGAATACTATATCACGGAGCGCTACGAATGATATAATACTTTATCTTCCCATCTTTTACACGATATACCTACTTATCAAATTAATTAAGGTAACATAAAATCTTGATAAATTTTCTTTGAATGTTGCTTATGTTCTAAATTAAATAAACGTTCAGATTTTTTTTTCAGAAATACAGAACTTATATCACAAGGCAATTTTTGTCGTGAGTATGACAACTCTGTGACTTCGGTTGGCTTGCCGACCCGATTGTGAGCGAAAACGAACCGATTCGATTGCAAATGCTCCTCTGCCATTGGATAGCTTGACCAGTGCTTTAATGAAAATTTGTATCTTAATGAGACCCATTAAAGCACTGGTGATTCATACTTAATATGCAGATTAAAGGTTGGGAGTAGAAAAAATAATATATAACTTTATTTGCAAAAAATTAGCACATTAACAAATTTAAAGAAAAAGTGAAATATCAACTATCACAAAAAAGTTAGAGGCTAATTAATGCAAATTGGCGAGGTTAGCTAATCCCTAAAATGGATCTATAAATTTAGCAATTTTGACCAATTTTCTATCTACGCCACTGGTACACTGGTAATGACAAAAACGCAATATTTTGGCACCAAGTACCATCAACGTTCTACCTCAGATTCCCGAGTGAAAAATATGACAACTTACCTAACGGGAATTATCTAATGTCCAAAAGGCACCCTTTTTAAGATACAGCCCTTAAAAAAAGGTCAAACAAAAACACATTTTCCAGAATAAGTCAAAAACGGATAAGTTGAGAAACTTTAAAATTGACATTGACATACAGGCTGTACCTTTTTGATGTCACGTCTCACTTTTTACATCAGAACTTTTATATCCGCGCGCCACTGTATTTATTTATCCAAAGGCTTTACTAAGCGTATTACTAAACGTTTTGCCCTTCTGTAAAAGTTTGGTATTCTCATGGTTTTCTCATAATTAAAATTATTGATGGACTTGGATTAATAGCACGAAAACGTATTTGTGAAAATTTTATTTTCTTTAAAATACCTAATAATTTTTATCGTTTAAATCGTTTAAGTAAATTTTTTAATAATCGTAGTAGACGGTAAAACTAAAGTTTTTCATTTAATTAATTTTTTATATATTTTGGAAAAATTCAGTCGATTCTTAATATATTAATTATTATATGTTAATAGCTGTTAAGCCAGCATGACACACTCTCTTTGGAAAATCAGGTTCTTCATAATATATCAGAGAAAATCATAATATCGTACTTATCTCAGATAGTAATTCAGAATTGTTAAATTAATTGTAAAACTACGAAATGTCGTGTTTTTGTAAAGTTACATTTCACGTGCCTCGTGAACTCCCCTATTATAATAATAATACCTATACTTTAATTATTATCCTCACCTGTTAAAAAATCCTTCACTGATAGGGACCATGCTCTTTTAACACGATTAACTGCACTGGGATGATCCTCGTCAGGATTCATTAATTCTGAGATTAAACTTATCCTTTGGTATCTCTTTGAGTCATTAATAATTCGATATTCGGAATTGGTCACTTTAAGTGTATGATGATGCTTTCTGTTCAAACTTCTTTTCACAATTTCTCTTCTTGAAATTGCGTTTACATTAACACCAGGAAATGTGTTCGCTGGATGATGTAGAGAATGTTCAGTTTTATTGAAGAGATCATTCAGTTTTGTTAAATTTTTACTAATGTCGTTCACAAAACCGTGGGACACTGGCTTTTTATATTCTTTAAATCCGCGAATACAATCGGAAACCTCAACACAGAAAGTTGTCAAGATGATAGAACAAACGAAGAGATCACGAGATAATTGCATGATTATTGTTGAGGTAGTGTGGTTAAATTTTTTGTGGGTGGGTCAATATATGTGACGGTATTTCACCCACTCTACTTCCGAAATACACATCTTATTTTTATTTCATTGCATACAGAAACTTGTTAACTTGTCCACACGAAAAGCACCAGTGGCGGAGAGAATTTTTAAAAGCGAAACCAATATCGGAAAGATTTTTTTAGCAGAAGCTATACAGTTTGCGAATGGAGTTATTACCTATAATAATTAATATTATTGATTATATTGAAATATTTATACTTATAATGATATTATCGCTCCATAAATTCACTTTTATTTTCAATAAGGTACATAGGTACTTACATAATACACACGATTCTTACACACAACACACACATTATAGATTTTCATTACAATTGTTGGTTTTGTCCTTTAAAATAATTATTATATTATCTAAGATCTTAACGGTCTAAACTAAAAAAAAGGTTTTTTAAACTGATATTATTTTGCAATTATAGTTCAGATATTCAAATCAAAGGATTAGGTCCATCAACTTTGTATTCATAGAATGCGCATAAATGAGGTCTATCATTATTATTGACGAATTTCCGCTATGTAAGCTTTATTAAATTTTTCATGAGTGAGACTTTTTATAAAATGCCAATAAATGGATATAGAAATTTAGCAATTCTGTCCCTTTTCCTACATAGGTACGACACTGCAAAAAAAATGCAAAAAAAAATGCATTTTATTTACACTAACGTATTAAGTTCGAAAAACGTTCCCATCATCCTGTTAATTTATTTTCGAAAATCAAAAGGCTTTCGAGGACATTTTTAACTACATCCCGGGAAATTGCGTTACCTACAGTATGTCCCCGGATCGACTTTAAAAGAGGAAAAACTTTTTTGTTTTTTATTTCTCAGAAAATTTCACTCTTGATGATCTGGCCTGCTTGATTTCAAATCCCCAAAACAAAAGTTTCTTTTTAGGTAACTCGAACGGTTCTTGAGATAATATAATTTTTCTTCAATAATTGCACTTAAATTTTTTTTCGTAATTTTTAGACGTAAGCTTGGTATGATGATTTCATTGAAAAGCAACACTGACAGCAGTTGTCAAATCTAACAAATCACTTGAACTGCACATTAATCTACTGTATGCTATAATGTTGACTTTACAACAAAGAATTTATTTAATTCAATGTTACGGAACTGGGAGAGCTCGCATTGAAATCTGTACAGAAAAAGGAGGAGCATTATTCGAATAGAAAATTAATAGTTGTCCTTTTTGAGAATTTAATTTCATGTTACGATTATTTGAATTTCTTCAGAAAAAATTAAATTACATATGAAAAAAATTCCAATTATTAAAGAAAAATTATATTATCTCAAAAACCCCGTGAGTTACCTAAAAAGTAACTTTTGTTTTGGGGATTTGAAATCAAGTAGGCCAGAACATCAAGAGTGAAATTTTCTGAGAAATCAAAAACAAAAAAGTTTTTCCTTTTTTAAAGTCGATCCGGGGACATACTGTATAACAAAATTTTTCGCCTACGGCGCATAATATGCAAGATCTTTCATGCCACTAGGTTATGAGATGCGCTATAAAATGGTTGTCTGTGGGCGAAAAAAGTCATAATCATAAATTAATAGTCATTCAAAAATTAGGAGGTCAAGTAAAGACTTCTTGAGACATTACCTACCGTTCAATTACAAATATTTGTCCGGTAGGTACCTACCTGATTTAAGAAGTTTTTACAGAAAATGGTTTTATTATCAACATTTCATACAAAAGTATCGATCTGGTGTAATTTATTTATTAAGGCTAATCATCAATATATTTTATAAGCATTTAAGAAGGAAGTTATCAATTTATGCCAAAATGGAGAGCCATATTTTAGCAATTATGTGAATTATTATAAAATATTTAAAGAATTTCAGCTTATGATATTATGCACCGGACTTTCCCCGGCACACTTTATCAATGAATGAAAGCGAAAATAGTTTTGGACCGGTAGTAAGACCGTTTAAAAACAAAATAATAAACCAGGGCTCGTCGATCACTGCCCACTGATTCGACCGAAAGTGTAAGTGCGCACCATTCGGACCATTATATGGGCGTTTAATGGTATTTGGATGCTGCAACAGAAAAGAAAGCTAAATAAATGATAATAAATGCACTTTTTCTCGACGAGGCTTGAAGATTATTTAAATTATTGTTTTCTGAAATGGTAAAAGGACAGAAGTCGCCATGCACCTAATAATGTCGTAATTTATTAATTTTGCATAAATGATGGCGTGATTCCAGGGTTATTCAACAGCATCTTATATTGGATGTTCAAACTATCACAGGAGATCCTTGATAAATTATGTATTATTATTCATGTAATTTATAAATTCCTTGTCAAACAGGTGAGGTCTATGATGTTCTTGGATCCTTATCCTCTAATAAGAAAGATGAAAAATCAAGGTGGGAATGTTTGAAAAAAGAGAAGAAGGAGAATAGTAGTTACTGTGAGCCAGTAGTATAGATGTGATCTAAGTATGAATGATTTGCTGTTTGTGTAATAAAGTTACAATATGTATCAGAGAAGATCTTGGGCGTCTAAACTCACAGAGAGTTTAGTCAGCGTTAGTGGAATACATAATTGAATCAAGGAGTGTATTTAATATTCGAAGAGTTTTTAATTTTGGGAACATGGAGTTCAATATGGAATTTCAATTTTAGCGACTCAAAGGCGCTGCATATAAGTTTTGAAAGTTCGCCTTTTTAAAATCAATACGATGTAGTGCGGGACTTGGTTCAAGTCCCACAAAGTGGTTAAAGAGAAGTGAATTCAAACAATATCAAAAATATGGCCTTTGGGATTCTATACTGGATAAAATCGCTATTGAAAAAAATGAAAATTTTAAATTTTTATTTAAAATTAATTGCCTGTCGAAAAAGCTATACCTATTATATTTAAAACATTTTGTAACAAACATTGCGACGATATCAATTACTTTCTTAACTGTGTAGGTAAGACTTTGGTAATCTGGCTTCGAGAACTAGCGCATTCAGTCACAGACACATTTTTTGTTTTATAAACGAGCACAATCATGCCGAGCTGCGATTCGAACCTCAGAAGGTGGCAGCGTCAACGGTTTGTAAACTGCTGCGCTAACATCAATCATTTTTAGAAACACACGGTTAGTGGTCAATATCTGCGGGGACGAGCCAATCATCTTCTTTTGAATTAAATTCTTCTTTAATTTTACATAAAAAGTACAAATTTATAAAAAAATTACTTTCTTTTTGACATTTACATTTATAGAGAATAATTTATGATTTCATTGCAAGTGTGACTATTACAAAAACTTATATTTAATTTTATAATAATTATTTGTCTTGTAATTTTAGTATCTTAGTTATTATCGTGGCTACGTAGGTATACGTCCCTGATGTTTGTTTAGGAAATATAAATTTGATAAACTTCTCTACAAAATAACAAATTGGGCATTATTGTTTGTATATTTTTTTCTTTTATAAGCAGTTTGTAGTTTTACAAGCGCTGTATTTTGGACGACAGACGTGTTAATAGTTATTTATGCAACAAGCGCATAAATAAAGTGTTACTTTTTTCACGACTGGGAAGTTTGACCGCACGAGCCGCAGGCGATTGCGTCAAACCCAGAAGAGAAAAAAATGCACTTTTTTTTGTTTCCCATATTTGTCTATTAGAAATAGACAAAAATAAGAATAGATAACTTTCAAATATTATGTTTCTTCCAAAAATTATTTTTACTCTTAAATATTTTTTCGATTATTTTTCAGTAAATTATCTAGGTAGGTATTTGTTTGTTACAATAACTTTACTTTCTTAAACAATAAATTAATGACTTCCTTCCTTACAATTAAATCAATAATGATAAAATTGACATCTTTCAGAAATTTAGCTAAAAATTATTCATAAAAAATGTAAAAATTATTTTACCTACACCTTTTTTTGGATAAATTTATTTTATTTGATTTTTATTTGGTTCAGTTCATGTTTGTATTTTTTATCTTTTACTTGTCCACGAGCTTTATGTCACGCGAGTGCTGCAAGGAAGACCGACCAGGGATGGGCGCCCCGCCGCGTTCGTTTGCGACGGAGACGCCCATCGACTACACGAGGTGCCCCTGTTTCTGCTAAACCTGGTGGATCTAGAGTATGGGCCGCTCGATAAACTGACTTCCCTCTTGTGACCTAGTGATTAGGCCCGGGAGGTGTGCACAAACCACCCCTGTGTTTGTGCCGTGCAGGGCGACCCGTGTCGCTAGACGATGGGATCCTGGTGGCTGAGCCGAGAGGCAATACTCCACTTTGGCGAGTTAAGTTAGACGGGCGGTCGAGACTAACCCATCTTGACCAATCGGCTGTGGCGTCCCGTCAGAGGGCCGCCTGGGTGAGTTTCTGGAGATGGGACTGACTGAGGGCCGGCCCTGCTCGAGTTGCGGGACCGTCACCCTCACGTCGTGCAGCTTCTCCCTGGGAGCTATATTCTCTTAGTAGCCCTGGCGTTTCGCGCAGTCTGCCTGCAGACTGTGGCGGGGTCTCCAGTGCGCGCTCCATGGCGGGTGGGGAGCTAGGAGAATGAATCAAAGTTAAAATCTCCATGGGAAAAACGAAAGAAGAAACAAACCCTGGGACGTCCTCCAAGGATGTCCCCACCTCTCTGGGGACGCCCGCTCTGGGTGTCCGCCCATCATCATCAATTCAATCTGAGGGTGCCTCTACTGGCACCTCAGATAGAACTGTCTCACGGCAAACACACAAAATAGAGTTTGAACGCAACACACGGCGAGCGGCGCGGCGGCGGAACTAAAAATCCGCAGCCGCGCAGCTCGTCACAACAAAGGGCAGGGGCGCTGGCGGACCCAAACCGAAAAGGGAGGACGAAAAGCAACCCTCGCCCAAAAACAAAAGAACTCGCTCTGAAGGGTCTACACACCCTCCCCGCCCTTAAGGATGGACGCAAGCGGACGAAGACGGACAGAGCGAGCCAAAATACCAGCTACGCTGGGATGGCAACAAGCCATCTCAGGGTGACTGTAATCAACAGGAAGGAGGAACTTGACAGGCTCACACCCGGCCAGGCGTCCTTCGTCCAAACCAAACTCCTCGAGGCCCTGGACCTGCTAATCCTAGGCTCCAGGGAACGACAAACCACTCCCTCCACCTTTGTTCGCATCAGCCATCCCGGGGAGATCCTCCGGATCACCTGCGACAATGACGCATCGCTGGAGTGGTTAAAAAATCAGTGCCCACCAACTTGATGATGCGGTAAATGTGGTCGGGGTAAATGATCTGCCCAAGATCTACTACAATGGGGACTGGAGTACCTGCTGCCCTTCCTGGTAAGACTTTTCGAGATGCCGAGCATGGGGCTGCATACCCAAAGCTTGGAGAGAAGTCAAAGTAATCTTCATCCCCAAACCTGGCCGTAACGACTACACCCAGGCCAAAACATTCCATCCGATTAGCTTGACGTCTTTCCTACTGAAGACTTTGGAGAGGCTTTGCGACAGACTAATTAGGGATGAATCAAATTTATCGATCCACCCAAACCAACACGCCTTCATCACTGACAGATTCACTGAGTCTGCACTACATCAAAGGTCACTCAAATACCAAAGGAAACGACGCCGCAGATCAGCTTGCCTGGGAGGGAGCTAAATCTCCCGCCGCGCCCGAGCCTGCTGTGCCGCTGGCACTTAGCGAAATCTATTCAATAATAAAGAAGGATAGTATCGAGAAGCACGTTAGATGTTGGCAAAATGCCTCATCGGCTGCTTCCCCAAACAAAATAGGATACCGGTACTAACCGGCAAACTCACTAAATACTGTCTGCGAATATCCCGACCAACACTTAAACTAGTGATGGGCATTTGCACTGGGCACTGCGGACTAAAAAAACATCTTCACACGATGGGAAACAACCTTGGCCCATTATGCAGGGAATGTTACGAAAAGGAAGAGACTATGGAACACTCAATGTGTCGCTGTCCTTCCTTCTCCAATCTCCGTAGATCTCTGCTTGGCTCACATCAGCCAAGCCTCGACGACCTCTCTGGAGCTCCTCCAGGCGCCCTGGTCCAGTTCATTGTGAGCCTGGGATGGCTAAAGGAGTGAGGACGCCAGGGAATGGAGGAAGCACAATGGGTCATTTGTAGCCTCAGTGCAGCGAACTTGTTCTGCCCTCCAAATCCAGAATCCAGAGCACTACCTAAACTTCTTTCCATATGGCAGAGCGTAGATTTTAGAGTTTTTTTGAAATTTGTTGCCCCTAATTACTGGGAAAAGTTGCATTGTGAAAGAAATTTCAAACTACCAATGTTTTCTACATCAAAAAGATGCATTTGTTCGAAAGTTTAATGGTTTTCTAGAAAAACGGCATTTTATGATAAAAGACATAAAAGTTGCAACATGCTTTGTTGTGTACAAAAACATTACTACTTGTTTTCGATAATTTTTTTATGATTTGTTTCACTGCCAATAAAAAAAAAAGTTGTTAGCAATAAAAAAGTAGAAAATAATAATGACAAGAAGTGTGTGTATAAAAACCGGGTTCTGTATCTCAACGGTTGTGAGAAAAAAATCAATTTAGTTGTCGAAGATACTAGTTGCCTTCCTGCAAAATTGCGCATCAATATATCGAAAATAACTACCAAAGTAAGTAAAACAAATAAATAATTACGGTGTAAATATTTTTATTCGTGCATTTAAGCTGCATTACAAAGTTGCAATGTTTAAAGAATATGAAAATTATTTTTTAGCGCATCGCCTCTGAAAGACGATTTTTCAGTAGCTCAGTAGCCGGCGGAATGACGCATATTGCAGCCTGCATGCAACAGCAGCTCGCTTTCAAGCGTAGAAAATTTTCCAGCCCGCAACGAACGTTTTTCCTGGCCCTAGGGCGGACAGATTTAGGAGTTACTGTAGCAACTACTGATAGTGTTATCAGTTAGTGATTACGCGGCAGGTGAGAGCGAAATTGAAGCACACCGCTGACAACTAAACCGAGACCACTATACCTACGCGCATATTTCAATAAAGTCTAAACGAGCTGGAAATATAATAACAGGTATAGGTACCTATCTAATTATAACGATTAACGGGGGTTACTAGTTTCTGAGGTTTCGTCAATAAAGAAACAAAATTAACGCTCGACAGGAAAATTACACTGACAGTGAATTAATTTGTACGCCACCACATATTCGCCAACAAGCTAACAAGCCAAAGTATTCAGTGTTCTTACGCGATGCGCTAAAAAATAGTGTCTATATCTCGGCCGGATCAGAAGTTCATTTCAGCTCGTATTCAATCGACCCTCGCTCCGCTCCGCTCTGCTCGGCCCGATAACTTCATACTCGCTGAAATGAACTTCTTTCCGCCCTTGATATAGAATATACTAATAATATTTTCGTTTAGAAAACGCACACAAAATGAAAAAACCGTGTATAGTTGCATTGCTTGTTTTGCTGGTGATTTCTGGTATTTCCTGCAAATTTGTTGGAAAATTTATAGGCACTCCAGAAGTGTGCCAAGAAGATCAAATTAGAACTCATGATGGAGAATGCACTGATTTTGTCTTCGATGTCAGAGAATATCCAGATAAGTAGGTAGGTACGTTTTAACCCGTAGGTTCGATCTTTAACCATAATTGAGTAATTTGACATCAAATTTTGACATAAAATCGGAGTAAAGTTTATGGTTATCATTATAAAACCCGTCACTACAGCAACAATTTACAAATTCAAGTTACACAGCCACATGCTGTGATACAACCAGCTTTGTTACACAGGTACTCTGAAGAGAGGTTTCTACTGCTATTTCAGAGAATTGGACTCCGCCTTTGTAGAGGAGAATACAAAATGTTTTTCCTCAACTAAGTCGTAAATAACTAGCACACATGACCATCTTAATACTTTTTACGACATTTAATTAGGATGGTGTGTCTGGGTTTTTCATGGGGTTTTCTCTAGACTATTGCCCGTATTCACAAACGATAATTTCCTAAATAATTACGTAATTATTTAAATGAGTGAGATGGAGATATGCAGTTTTTTTGCAATAGAATGAGATGGGGATAATTGATTACGTAATTATTTTGGAAATTATCGTTTGTGAATACGGGCGTCTATCTTACAAAGCAAATGCTTCACCATGATGTCAACATCGCATCAGAATATCCTATACAGATCGTTCTTTTCCCAATGATCGACGAAACCAATGATATTATGTAATTTAATAAATTAAACAACATGTTAATCATAAGCCTGAAATTTGTAATTTCAAACGAATATATACAGGGTGACAACAATCGCTATCCTCGTTGTATGGCTAACTTTGTTATTTCAATAGAGTTGCAGATTAGGTTAAATTAGCAAAGTTGGGCAGAATTTGTTGCTTATCAAGAATCGGAACTAAAATTTTTGAAAAATTCAGCCATTACTGCCATTTTAGCCATATCTTTTTTATTTTTTGAAATAAATAAATAATTTCTTGTAGGCTTGCATAAATCGTCAACAGCTATCTATTTGATGTTTTAAAAATTCTCACGGCCAACTAAATCCCAGAGTTTTCATAGTCAACTTTTGTTTTTCTTATGGCCGCCATATTGTATTTTAATGTTATTCTGTATTAAAAGAGCTAAGGAAACACAAAAATCTATCACATTAAAAAAAAATGCCTTAAATATTTTTTTCGATAAAAAAAAGAATCTTTCTTCAACTAAATGTCATATAACCATAAGTCAAGAAATGTCACGCCATGTTGTGACGTCACCACGACGTCGTTCGGTGATAAAATTTTCTTTCTGTTTTCGAAAAAAGAAGCAGGAAATGTTTGAAGAAATTTTTTTGAATGTGATAGATTTTTGGTTTCCTTAATTTTTTGATACAAAATGACATGAAAATCCAATATGGCGGCCATAGAAAAACAAAAGTTGACTATGAAAAAGTTACCTGTATTTCAGAAAAAGTCAAATCAAATTCAGAAAGGACTCCACAAAGGGCTCCTGGTACATGGGTGAACACCTCTGGCGACGGAGCCCAAGATCGTGGGTTCGATCTTGGCTCAGCCTGCACTATTTTGCAGATTAATTTTCGAATGTTTATGAAAAATTTTAATATGCGATCGATTGGGTGGTGATGGCCAGTGGGATTGACACCGAAAGGGCCTTAAACGCCTAGTCGTTTGGGGTGCACAACACCTCCTTCCCATACCATTACCCCATTGGGGCACTCCATTTGCTGCTAGAAAATTAAAAAATATTACCTTCTGTTTCAACTTAGTATACACATGTATTGTATACAGGGTGTCCCGTATCGTTATGTTCAAATTTTGTGAGCATATAGTAGGCTTATTTCTAAGCCTAAAAAACCTAAAAGTGGCAGGTCTATCTGCATTTGTTACGAAGTTACAGGCCTAAGAAAATAATGTCTAGTAATTACCAGATTTAACTTTGAAAACCACATAAAACTTATTTTATTGACCAAATCTTCAGTTTGTCATGTGTTAAAAATGTCCTATTCCTTGCTGAATACAAACTTATTGTGCTCGGAGGCCTATTGCAGAAGTAACAGTTCTAATTTCTCATCTTTTTTCGCGACTGATCTCTTGACCAGCTTGCTGAATACGATCCAATAATAATTGCTTTTTGGAATTTAGTTACAAATGCCAATTCCGAAATATGTTGGTGCCTCATATATTTGAATCCAAATGCCATTTTGTATGAGCAGGAGAACCTCTTCTAATGTTTATTTCGGTGACATTTACTCATGTCGTTACCATAACAATAAATTATTAGCCTAAACCACAACACATGTGGCATGTGGTTGTGTGGTTTTCAAAGTTGAATCTTTGTTATTTTCTAGTCATAATTTTCTTAGGCCTGTAACTTCGTAATGAATAAAGATAGACCTGCCGCTTTTGGTTTTTTTGGGCTCAAAATAAGGCCTACTATATGCTCAAAAAATTTGAACATAACGATACGGGACACCTGTATAATAAGCGTTCGTAGGTTTCATCGCCTTTAAATTTTCCCTACATCTTACAATCTTGTTAATATTTTATATAGTTCGTTTTACTTTCATGACCCTTATAATAATTTTTATTAAACGCTTATGAAATCACTACCCACTTTAATGTAATGTACATACTCTCTCCCATTTTTTCAGTTTAAAAAAAAAATTGCTTTTAATTTAACTTGAATCAAAATTAAAAATTTTATAGAATAAATCGTCTAATTTATGACTTTGTAACTTGTAACAAAATTTTATTGAAAAACAATCACAAAACCTATCTTGAGCTCACTGATTTTTAAAATTTGTACTAAGTATACTCTAAAAACTTAAACTAAGTACAATGCGAAAATCTTACAATATCCTTTTCTTTATAAACCTTTCTCTACTCTCTCTGCTTCTCTTCTTCTTTACTCTTTCTCTCACAGCACTTCTTCCAAATTCTTTTCCTGGTCCTCCGACACCGTCTCTCGTTATTCCTCTTTTCCTTACAAATAATACTTCTCTCTCGTCCTCGTAGTCTCTTTCCCCTTGTCTTGCTGCTTCTCTTCCCTTTACAAATAAATCTTTCCGTTACTTTCTGCTTTCAAATTTTCTCTTCTCTTTCCTTTTGACAACCTCTCTGCTTCTTTTATAATTTATCTCTACAACCTCTCTAATTCTTTTTCTCTTTTATATCACTTGTTATTTCTCTTTTGTGCTTCCAAATACTTTTTTCACCTTTTTTACTTTTTTTCCTGACAGTTAGGTACTCTTTTAAATTCCAATCTAATAATTATTCTCGTTTTCGTTGCTATATTAACATTTTTTTGTTATCAATTTGCCTGACTCTGTATTTAGTTAAATTTTCGAAAAATTGCCCATAGCGGAAGATTGATCTTGGATCCTTGCATATTTTTTTTGCTCCACTAAATTTTGCTTACTACATCTGCGCAAAAATTAATCCTTACGATTGCTAATTTTATTCTTCATAATCTACTGTAAATGTGTATGTTGAACTTGTTGAGAATGTACTTATATTTTTTTTCCGCAAGCGTTCTAAAATGCGGCAATTATCATACTGTACACACCTTGTAGAACGATCTCATTATGTTACTAGTAACAATATTTTCATTATTGTCCTAGCATAATAATAATTAACGTATGACATCGCCAAAATACATTGAATTCGGACAACTGGAAGTACCCGCGGATTATCTAGCTACTATTGCTACGACTATACGCTGCTTTCTAATCATGGCGAGTGCTGTCAATCTAGCATAGGGTTAGAGTTCAATGTTCAATGACAAAATGTGTTATTGACATTGACGTAATAAACGTCAACGCAATTTTTTTAATTTTAATTAATAATAATTATTCTGAGTGACACTATTAAATTAAAAAGTACATTATAAAATCTACGGTGCATTATAGTTTGTGTTGCAGTCCTTTATAAATAAATAAATTCAGAACATTTTATGTTTCAATACTACGCTTGCGGAAAAAATCGTATATGTCACTTGGAGTAGAATGCTCATTTTGTGTTTCGCTCAATTATTGCACTGCCTCGGCTTCGCCTCGGCTGCAATAATTGCGCTCAACACAAAATGATCGCCTTCTACTCCTAGTAACATAATATACCTACTATTATTTCAGCACCCAGAGCCCCCCGACTTACGAGAACAAGAAGTACCTAAAAGAACTGAAAACTTATTCAAGACATAGTTAAAAAATAAATAATGATTCCGGGTTATAAAATTTAATTTTTTTCATTAAGTACAGGTCGACACATCTAAGTGGGCGTTCACAACGGCGCACCGCACATAGCACTGCACTTAGCATCGCACATAGCTCTGACCGCTCTAGGATAATTAATACATACACTAAAATGCGGGTGTTCATAACCGCGCACAGCACATAGCATCGTGCATTGCATGTCCTAGCATGCAGGCGATGGTACAAGGCTAGGTTAAATGAGCTTAGTATTATTTAGCATTGCCTTCACCTGCACGCGTCGAAAAGAATAATAATGAATAAAGAAAATTTAATTAGTTTAATTTTTGCAAGAGAAGTAATTTGGAATAAACGCAACAAAGGGCATCACAACAGCTTACTATTAGGCAAATTATGTAAAGAAATTACACAGGAATGTGGAATAACGAGTAAGAAAATCGAGAAACTTTACTTTTAATTTCAAGCAATTTAGCAGAGATTTGACATTAACATGGATGTTGGCATAAATATCTTCTAAATACGTCTCTAATGAATTTAGCTTCACTATTTAGTCTTCCCCTTTGCACAGGATTTGGTGGTCGATGTTCGCAGTGTAGATGATTTTCTTGTAAATTATGTTCCACACCTTCTTGGTCAATTATTGTGTCTGTAGAACACAAATAGCTTTAACAATTATGTCTGCAAGCTCCACATTTGTTGATATAGATTTGTCTAAAATTTCCCATTTTGCTCTTATTATCCCAAATGCATGTTCAACAGTTCTTCTTGCTCGTGACAGACGGATATTAAAATATTCACAAGTAGGAGTCAAATCTTGTTTGCTGTAGGGTTTTAATAAATTTCTCATCAATGTCAGTCATCAAATGATGATATTCTCCAAATTCAAGTATCTTCCTATTTAAAGGATGAACAGACTCCTTTATTGTACTTGTCCTTTTTTGTAACAATCTAATAAGAGGAGTCAAAAGCTCTTCATCTGAAGAAGATTCAGATATATTCGATATTATTGCAATTCTCTACACTTGCTTTATTACAGCTGAACTACATAAATTATAAGTTATAGGATGGTCGAGGGTGCGTGCGGTGCTCCAACGTGAACACACATGACCTAGCACTGACGCCATGCTAAGTGCGATACTATGTGCAATGCTAAGTGCAGTGCAATGTGCGGTGCGCCGTTGTGAACGCCCACTAAGTGGCGCACCGCACATAGCACTGCACTTAGCATCGCACATAGCTCTGACCGCTCTAGGCTAATTCATACATACACTAAAATGCGGGTGTTCATAACCGTGCACAGCACATAGCATTGTGCATTGCATGTCCTAGCATGCAGGCGATGGTACAAGGCTAGGTTAAATGAGCTTTAGTATTATTTAGCATTGCCTTCACCTGCACGCGTCGAAAAGAATAATAATGAATAAAGAAAATTTAATTAGTTTAATTTTTGCAAGAGAAGCAATTTGGAATACTTACACGCAACAAAGGGCATCACAACAGCTTACTATTAGGCAAATTATGTAAAGAAATTACACAGGAATGTGGAATAACGAGTAAGAAAATCGAGAAACTTTACTTTTAATTTCTAGCAATTTAGCAGATATTTGACATTAACATGGATGTTGGCATAAATATCTTCTAAATACGTCTCTAATGAATTTAGCTTCACTATTTAGTCTTCCCCTTATTTGCACAGGATTTGGTGGTCGATGTTCGCAGTGTAGATGATTTTCTTGTAAATTATGTTCCACACCTTCTTGGTCAATTATTGTGTCTGTAGAACACAAATAGCTTTAACAATTATGTCTGCAAGCTCCACATTTGTTGATATAGATTTGTCTAAAATTTCCCATTTTGCTCTTATTATCCCAAATGCATGTTCAACAGTTCTTCGTGCTCGTGACAGACGGATATTAAAATATTCACAAGTAGGAGTCAAATCTTGTTTGGTGTAGGGTTTTAATAAATTTCTCATCAATGTCAGTCATCAAATGATGATATTCTCCAAATTCAAGTCTCTTCCTATTTAAAGGATGAACAGACTCCTTTATTGTACTTGTCCTTTTTTGTAACAATCTAATAAGAGGAGTATCTAACAACAAAAGCTCTTCATCTGAAGAATATTCAGATATATTCGACATTATTGCAATTCTCTACACTTGCTTTATTACAGCTGAACTATATAAATTATAAGTTATAGGATGGTCGAGGGTGCGTGCGGTGCTCCAACGTGAACACACATGACCTAGCACTGACGCCATGCTAAGTGAGATACTATGTGCAATGCTAAGTGCAGTGCAATGTGCGGTGCGCCGTTGTGAACGCCCACTAGGTGGCCACTGAGAGGCGCAGATCGAGATGCGAGAGGTTTTTAGAAAGAAAGCGACATATTCAAACCATGCCTGTGGTCGGTACACTGAGTATCAAAGTTCTTGACTAAAAATGAATTTTCTGTAATTAATGTTAAAATACGGAATTTTATTACTTTAGTAACGACTTTTGTATCACGACTTTGGCCAAAAAGTATTTTATTTTTAATATATGAAGATGCGGTCACCATAATTCACAACTCACGAGCACGAGGTTTAGCTCAATATTTTTGAACCACGCTGCCCTATTTGAATAGAGAAATGCTGGGTTGTCAAGTTGACAGTACGGTCCGATTTTACATTTAAATAAAACCAAAAAGATAAGAAAATTATTATCGAACGCTCCCTTCGCTCTCTTCGCTAGTCCACATTGACTTGACGAGTACTGACATACCTATTTAATTAATAAATAAGCGGATTGGAAAAGACGGCGATTTAAATTATTTGATTGACTTACCGAATTAATGACTCAAAAACACCTCTATTAATGAATTTATAAACAATACGTTTTTTATATGCTGATAAGATAAGACAGTACCGAAATTACTATTATCTGGTGCTTTTTAGTTTTTTTTGTCATTTCAATTGACTTTGCATAAAGTCTTAACCTGTCTGCATGGATAGTAAAATTCGTTAAATCTGACAAACTTGAAAATTAAGCCACTCCCCAAAGGCTACTGCGCCACTGGCCACCTTACGTGTGTCAAGCTGTAGGTATGCAATGCAATTTGCCATCAATATACCTATAGGTATAGGTGTAGCTTTCAATGTATTGGCTGTTAATGTATTGCAATAAAATTATTTTAATTTTAAAACATAATAATGTTCTTTTATTAAAATAATTACTTATTCACCTATGCACATATATTCAGTTAATTCATGTTGTGTTGGTAGAGTGTTTTTAAGCCGAGGCGCTATTTTCTGAATAGTTTCAAACTCGTCGAGCCTTTTCCATTTGGAATATAAGAAAAACAAATTAAATCATATCAATTGCAGCAATCCGATTGTTATAAAACAATAACGTTTTCTGAAGGACACAAATCCTAATGGTATGGTGAAGACAGAGACATCGATGTTTCACTGGTTATTTCCAGCTCATCAGTCTGACATATTCTCACCACCAGAGGAGTGTACGGCACAGAAAGAAAACCAACATACTTAAGCATATTGATTTGTCGGAAACATAGTGACTTGCATGGCAAATGCCATGTAACGACTAAAAAGTATACAACTTTCAATATGCCATTAGATATTCTCTCAGAGAAATCTGCAATTTTTCCATGCCGTGTGAATCTCAATAAACAAATCAGAGATGGAGCTAGTCACAAAGCTGTATTCCTAGAAAGGAAGTAGTTTCTTAGAAAGGACATATTATTGTTTATTCCTAAGAAAGTTATTGTTTTTCAATAATCGGATTGCTTTAATTGATATGATTTGTTATTGCATCAATTTGTTTCTTAGAAACTACTTCCTTTCTAGGAATACATGTTTGACAAACTCAAAATGTTGGATATCGTTGTAAAGAGAATTCAAGTAGCTTTCAAATGATGTCACACTCGATATCTGTTCCCTATGATGATAAGCAAAGGGGTAGCTACCCCTGCCAAGGGGGTGAACTTGGGTAGTTAAATTTGTCCCGAAAATATGTCAAAATAACAAAATCGACCTGTTTCGGCGTTTTTCGCATACATCTTCATTTTCTAAATTATTAGGCTTGTTACCTTTTCGATGACCCACCCTGTATATTCACTTCACCCCCCTGGAGACTTTTGAGTGCTATAAACATATTTGAATTCCAGCAATTTTAATTGAGATATGATTTCCATCGTGCTGAGTCTAAACTCTGAAAATTCATTAAATCAACTTAGCTGGCAGATATCTACAGTTGGGCGAAAGATATCCAGCTACGGTTTTCAAAGCCATCTTAAGAATTTAATTCTCTTTTTTACTATGTAAAAATAAATATATCATTGTATTTAATTTTTTTCAGAAAAAAAAACGCGATATTTGCTTACATGTCAGATAAATTAAAAATTCACGAAGTTCAGTCGACAGAGAAAGGGAAACTCTTTGTAACGAGACTAATCCCCGATAAGGCTATCTGAAATAATCAACATTTGAATATACAAAGTTTTGACGTACCGCCACGACTTTATTTTTGAAGTTACGATAAAAAGTTTCAAATAAAATAAATCCAAATTATTTGAGGATTAGTCCACTCTGGCATGACTATTACGCATCATAGCGATAATTTCAGAAACTCAAAATTTTCCAGCGCTTTTTCGGGGTCACTTTCCTCCTAAAAGTTTTTAACCTGAAGCCGCGCAAAACGCAAAACATATTGTTCCTGAAATATGGTCGGCGTCCATTCTTAGTTCGTCCCCCGGTACATATGCCCGTACAGAATGCCTCAAAAAACTATCGTCAAAGCAACAACCATGAAGAGTATTTAATAGATCTGATACCTTGATACCTACTCGTATAACAAATAAAATACACTTTTGCAAAATGATCAAAAACAAAGCGTTAATTACTTTCTTAAATTGAAATAGGTAAGTACTTACCGCTTAATAGAGAGTAGATAGGTAGGTACTAATGAGGAAGTGATTTTGTTCCTGTGTAAATAATAACTGCAAATCCATTTAAAACTGCTTAGGCATTATGTTTTACAACAAAAATAAGACTCTTCACACATGGATGAGTTTCAGGCGTTAATAAACACAGTAATGATTACTATTATTACGATTTTTTTCTAAAAGTCATGTGGTTTGCAGTGAAAGTAAACTTTCGATATAAATACAATAGGAGCGCCATAGTTTGGACAAAGTTCACACGAATTCTCGCGAGTTAACAATAATAATTCAGCCCACAAAATTACCTCTCTATCTTCGATCATGAAGTTCGTAAGTACTATTTTTACTTCCACTTTAAATAATTTCCATGTTAACTAGTTTAAGCAGTTTGTTCTACAGGGTGGGTTATTTTTAAGATGTCCCGGTCCCTTATACGAGAAACTTAGTGCCCGGTTTTATAAAGTACCTACCTAATTAGCCATAAACCTCATTTATCCTAAACAAAACAATGAAATTGGATATCACTGACTTACTTTGGAAACATTTCAACACAAATATCAAGCATAATAATTTCTAACACATTTAATTTTATTTAAAATTTCATTTAAATATTTTATAAGCAATCGTTCTACAGTGCATTTCTTTTAAATGTTGCCGTAGCATGTTAAAATTTACACCCTATAATGTTAACTTACTTATGTTGTGTGGCACCATAGAAGTTGTTTTTAATTTTCAATAATATAATAGTACATGTCATCTAATTCAACCTGTCAAAAAAACTGGCCATTGTTTAACTTAATTATACAGGGTAGGATCTTGACTATTTATGACTCACAATATTGAAATCAGGAAGAGTAAAAGATATTGGTTTGGTTATATTACAGAAATTTGCACAATTTGATACTGATTAAGAATAGGAAACAAAATTTGGGATAACTTCAGTCGTTCCTGAAATATCCTGAAAAAAACTGAAAAGTTTATATTCCTTATTTTATCGATCTTTCTTATTGTTGAAAATAAATGAATAATTTTTTGTAGGTTCACATAAGTCGTCAAAAGCTATCCATTTGACATTAAAAAAATTTGAAGGATCATAAAGTTTTCATAGTCAAATTTTGTTTTTCTTATTATGGCCGCCATATTTTTGGCTCACGATGGCGGAAAATGGTTTACATGTCCCTATTTCAA
The DNA here is from genome assembly GCA_910589415.1 of Malachius bipustulatus. Taxonomy (NCBI): domain Eukaryota; kingdom Metazoa; phylum Arthropoda; class Insecta; order Coleoptera; family Melyridae; genus Malachius; species Malachius bipustulatus. Next base: position 44,593,133 of record OU342636.1, read on the forward strand.
CTTTTTATTTTCTATTACATGGAACAGAAACATTTATACAATTTTTGTTTTTTGTTATTTAGCGACGCGTATTGAGAAATTACAGATTTTTTTTTTCATTCTGTATAAAAATTTTACTTACATAATAGGATAGTACATATAAAGTTAAAATAGGAACATGGAAGCCGTTTTCCTCCATCTTGACCCGTTTTTGTTGCACACTGCCTTGAACTTTGAACATTTATTGAAAATTGAAAATATTTTTTATTAAAAATTTATTTTAACTCCCAAACTTATCAATTTCAACACCAACTGTAAGAACAAATTTGATTTTTTTCTTCTCAGACAATCTAAAAATACAATAACAAAGGGGCATTATTCCATTTCAAAAATCATTCCTTTGATTTGTAAACTCTTAGATATCTGGGACAATTTGTATAGTCCAAAATAATTTTTAATCAAATGGATCGATCATCACCCAGTATTTGAATTCGTTCGAGAACAGGGTCGTTCTATTTGAAAATATTTGGAAAAATTACGTCATCTTATTCTTTCTGTCGAGAGTAGAAACTTTTGGTACTTTGTGGTGAAACTAGGCCAACTCCAAAATCTTCCAGTGCAAACTGCACAGTAATGTGGCAAGCAGAACATTTTAAAACACTTCAAAGTCAGGTGGTTTATTCGTGAAGATGGAAACAAGGAATATGAGACCCACAAAAAAAAAACTCAATTTTCAAGAAAAAACTCTCATTTCAATTGTTCATGTCCAGTAGAGAAACCATAGCTACTACTTCCCCGTTTAGGTTTAAGGATCAACTTAACCCACACCGTTTACAAAATAGTCTGAAATATGTATATTAGTGCAGTCACTGAAGACATAAAAGGGGGCTATCATAAAAAACATAAAAAACAATGATCTACACCGATGAACTAACGGCATGAATGTTTTTTTTTTTACTTTTTCACTTTTTATCCCATAAAACCATAACATCATACCTACCAAATTTCATCAAAATCGCTGAACACTTTGCCACCTAGTAGTGGCCAAACCAAGCAACTTTGTAATAAGATACGTTGACCTAAATCGATTATAGATACTAAGCTGTAAAGATCTTTTAGGGACACCCCATATAAAGAAGTTAGGAATCTATCATGTGAGCAATGAAAAGATAAATTCGATTGGCCATAGTATACTCAAGAGGATTAAATAAAACACTTGATTTGATGTCAAATGAGTATAAAATACAGGGTGTCCGTTTTTCGAGGCTAACCGTGGGTATCTCGCTTATCAGTAGAGATATGAGATCGGTTAAATTGGGACAAAGTTGCGTATTTTTATGCCGAGTAATAATCTGAAAAAAAATTCAGGATATTATTAGTCGTTGCTGAAATATCCTGGAAAAACTGAAAAATCGAGATTTCGTATTTTTGCCATATCTTTCTTGTTCTTGGAAATTATTGAAAAAATTTTTGTAGGCTTACCTAAGCCGTTAAGAGCCTATCCATCTGGCATTTCAAAAATTTTCAAAGCCAACTAGATCCCAGAGTATTCATAGTCAACTTTTGTTTTTCTTATGGCCGCCATATCGGATTTTCACACCATTCTGTATTAAAAAAATTAAGGAAACCAAAAATCTATCGCAATAAAAAAAAATCAAAATTTTATTCTTTTTTCGAAAAAAAGAACCTTTCTTCAACCGAATGTCATAAATAACCATAAGTCAAGTAATGTCACATCATATTGTGACGTCGCTTGACGACGTTGGGTGATAAAATTTTCTTTATTTTTTGAAAAAAGAAGAAGAAAATTTTGAATTTTTTTTAATATGATAGATTTTTTTTCTTCATTTTTTTAATACAGAATGACATTAAAAGACAATATGGGGGCCATAAGAAAAACAAAAGTTGACTATGAATAATCCGGGATCTAGTTGGCTTTGACAGTTTTTGAAATGTCAGATGGATAGCTCTTAACGGCTTAGGTAAGTTAGGTAAGTAAATGTAAAATTAAAAGTAAAATGTCCAATTTTATTATTATTTTATCACAAATGAATTTTACGGACTCTGTTAAGCTGACAAGTGAGTATTTTACATTTATTTCTCTTCCATCTATAAATTAATGACCAAACAAATTTAATTAATGAGCAATTTCCTAACTCACTTTTTAGCCTGTCCTGATGATGGGTTAATAACCCGAAACCGGTCGACAGACTATTCATTAATATATATTTTATACTCGTTTGACCTCAAATCAAGTGTTTTATTTAATGAAAAGGTAGCCTAATAATTTAGACAACCTTTTAGCGGAGATTTTTGTGTTGCGCGAGATTGGCCTTCGAAATTCCGACACATGTTTTGAAACATTCAAAGCAAGTTTTTTTTTTATCATAAATGGCCGTTTTTCTCGAGAATGGTTACGTTAGCAACTATGACTTTTTTGTATAGAAAATATTGGCGGTTAAAAATGGGCTTTTAAAATGTCAATTTGCCCAGTGTCGTAGATATTGGGGGCAAAAAAACCTCACGCAACTCTAAAATCTCCACCACTACACTGGTATATTAAAAAAATGAGTTAGCATTAAAAAAGTAGGTGATATTAATGAATAATTAGACTTGTACATTGTACAACAGCTATGTTCTGAATCTCAAACGGTTCTCTAGATATCATAAAAAATCTTTTTCTGACACCATATTACGTATCACAAAAATGGTGTATTTCCGAACACACGTTAATGTGGAATTGTTTGTTCATATTTGAGCAAAGAATCTGTCTTTAATTTTTTTGCAATATGAAAGATACCTACACCCTATACAGGTGTATCTTTAATATTGCGAAAAAACTTAAAGGCAGATTCTTTGGTCAAAAATAAACAAAAAATTTCTCTTAACGTATGTCCCCAAATGCACCGTTTTTGAGTCACGGGGTGTCAAAAAAAAAAGATTATTTTTTCAATTTTTTGAAATATCTCGGAACCATAAAATATAAGATACAGAACTCAGCGTTTGTACAGATCTTACCAATGATATTAGCTAATTTTTCAATGATAACCAATTTTTTTATATGCCAGTGGCGGAGATTTTAGGGTTGCGTGCGGTTTAAAAAAAAAAACGTAAAAAAAGAGTTTAAACATAAAGTCCCTAATTTATGCCTTATAAACAAATGAACATCGCAATTCTCTAATTTCAAAGCAGTTTTACCTTGAAAGCGACCCAAAATACAATAAAATGACTTACACGCCCTCTAAGTCATCCTGTTGTTCAGTTGAAATATTCATTCAGAGTGCGATGAAAAATATGAGATTAAATTTATTTTTTGATATTTCAATACCATAGGCTAAATCACTGGCACCTCTTCGTTTCTACAAAGTTAGAAAGTTTTACCTGTTGGTCATGAGGGTTGAATTTTTTAGGGAGGATGAAATTTAGGGGATTTAGGGGATCACCGTAAACCGTAATTTCTAAAAAAGCACAATTATTGCATGTGATCTTTGTGAGGTACGAGTGACTCTTCTGATTATTTTTTTCTTCTCCAGGAAAATATTTAAACCAGACATTTAATCTAACAAAACAGGGAGAAACACAAAGTCGTCATCAGCAAAAGGATGATGAAAAAATACACAAAATACGCAAGGGATGATGAATAATAATAATAAAGTATCACAGCAAATGTATTAAAGAAATCACCTTTAAAAAAACTGAGGGATGTTACAGCGATGAGGTTTTTTTAATAGCAATTAAGGGTATTTTATAATTATTATCAACTAGGTACCTACTTATCTATAATACTGGACTGATCAAGAAGCTAAACAGTATTAAATAAGTTCATCTAACTTTTTTTCTAGTTGTTAGCTACAAACTCATGCAAATATAGGTCAATATCAATCAATCAATCAAAATCAATAAAAAAAACTTTAAACAAAGATAACATTCCTTTATTTTACCTTTAATTTATACCCAATTCTTTCAGTTCTACTGTCTGCTGACTCTGAGTCTTCTATCCACCCTCTGTACTTGCTACCCTCGTCAACAAGTTGTGGAGGATCAAGTGCAAGATCCTTCTGAATACGTACGGGCACAGAGGCAGGCTGGCGGACACGATCATCACGATTCAGTAGACTTCGGAGCGCATACAGGTGAACATGGAGCTTTTGGATGGTATGCTGACTTCCCTGTGTTGCATCACCACTGAAGATTGGGTTAACGCAAACAGGTGCCCCTAATGCCTCATGGTCAATGATCAAAGATACATCTTTCAGAAGCTTTCGTTGTTGTATTGTTGCTACCAATAATAAGGATGTAAATAAGACTGGAGATATTTTTTCAAGTTCTTACAAATTTTTACTTGATTAATTTTAATACTTTTAAAATGTGCTTACCTTTAAAAAAATAATAAATGCAAGTCATGTGGGATTTTATCTAGTTTCGTTAAGGACGTTTCTCAAATCTTTAAGTAAAAATAAAATTAGAAAAGTGTAGGTACAATTAGATGGGTTGCTTAATACCATTCATAGATCTGTGTACCTAACAGCTCTTACAAAATACGTTAATGTGTTATATTTTTAGGCTATATACGTACTATTTTAGTAAATAAACTTTTTGAACTGTAAATAGGTAGGTACCAATATGAAATGTTTTTACTTTTTCATTGTTTTTATCTTAACTGATCTTTCTTGATAAACTGTAAACACTACTACAGTGATCATAAGTTACAAATCAATAATTATTTATATGTATAATTAATTCACTTTTTGTAATGAACACTGACAAAAATTTTAGAAACAAAACTGTAAATAATTTAAGATTCCTGCATTAAACTTTTTTACATTTTTTGTAACTTTGTAAATCAACTTATTTAAATGTTTTCTTGTTCATTTAGAATTTTCTCTTCTTTCTTTGTTTCTATTCAAACTAAAATAACCTCTATCTTCGTCTTTCCCCTTTTTTATCGTACAAATTGATGACAGCCTCTTTAGATCATAAACAATTCTGCCATACAGAAGAATATATAAAATAAATATATAAGACAAAGAGCGAAAAAGGCTGACATCAACCTGCATACCTAGTACACCTTTTTAATCACTCTTTTCTATTCTTTTTCTTATAAACTGATTATATTTTCAAACTTACTCTGCCTTCTTTACTAAACCATTTAACATACATTTTTATTGCTTATTCTTTTCAACTTCTATGCATCTCCATCATCCTGGAAGGAACTAAAAAATAAATTAAAAAACAAATGTTACAAGCTGTTTATGTTATTAATTGTTAATACTGCTGGTTAAAATAAAACACTGTTATACATGGATATGTATTCTTTTATTTATTTAGCACATAGATATCTATTATGATACATCCCTGTATATCATCGAATACTGATATTAATCCAATGATTACAATTATTATTAGATGACTAGGATTAAATAAAATGAAAAATATGAAAAATATAAAATATATACTTATATCTATTATAACTAAAGTAAAAATAAAATTGTAATACATAATATTAATAGTAACCTATACATTAAGTCACATACTGGGAGAAGGGTAAACTTTTACTACATTCTGCACCAATCATCGCACAGAACACATACCCACATTATCCACCAATGCATGCATATCAACACATTTTTCTTTGGAATCATAATTTCTTTCATAGTTGACATCAAATAACATGTTTAGGTCATAATACAACAGTGTGACGCCTCTTGAAGATGTGTATAAGCATTGGTGAATCTGTGTTCTGCAGGAAAATTGTAGTAAACTTTAGTTATATATTTATTATAATACAAAGGTATATCAGACATGTACACGTTTCAAGACTACTAGAACCTTATTTCCTTTCTCTTTTTTTTATCCGTCAGTTAAAGCTAAAATGTGCATTTCGAATCTACCTTGTATACCTATTAGTAATTAGCTTTTCTTAATTTCAATCTGACTAGATTAAAAGTATCACATTTCAAGTAAATTATGTCAATTACATACTTTATATAAAACAGAAAATAATAGCAGAGTTACAGTAACAGATTATTTAAATGCATACATATTGAGAACTTTTAAAGGATTATTTATACAAGCTTTTTACGAAATTATTTTTCACAGCCAATTTTTGAAAGTGCTGAATCAAAAAACTTATTTAATTGTAAAAAGACTAAAAATATTTTTCTGAAGAATTTGTTCTCTGTCACATTTTTAGTTTTTGTTATTTTTTACTTTTACCCCTGATACAAAGAGCAGTTTTGGCCCTTTTTGAGTACTTAATATTTTAAATATCTTTGAGCAATTACAATATAATAATATTAATAATAATAGAACTTCATAAAATAATATTACCTAATACAATAATAAAATATACAATCATCGGCTTAGTAAAAGTGTTAGTGCCTAGTGCCTTGGCTTTCATAGAGAATAAACATATGTACCTAATATAATATTTTTCCACTTTATTTATAAAGTACACTACTTGTTGCAAAAATTTCAGCATGAATTTCAATCATAAATAAATGAGATAATGCCAAATCACCATTTGCCAAATCACAAGATGTGCGCGAAAACACTGAAACAGGTTTTGTTATCGAGGTGAACATATTTTGATGACAAATTTAACTACCCAAGTTCATCCCCGCTATCACGTATCATCATAGGGAACAGCAATCGAGTTATGCATCAGTTGAAAGCTACTTGAATTCTCTTTACAATGATGTCTCACTTTTTGGGTTTCGCCTGAATATTACAGGACGAATTGATAAAAAAGGTCTACTTCATAATTACTTCCTCTTTAATTGAAATGAGAAACAGATTTCATTTTATTAAAAATTATTATCTCTGCACACTTCCGAAGAAAAGGAAGAAATTGTGAAGAAAACCTATTTTATCCTGTATGAGATTCATCCTGTATCTCATATTTTTGAAAAACCCAAAAAGAAATATATCGTTGTAAAGAGAATTCAAGTAGCTTTCAATTGATGTATAACTCGATATCTGTCCCCTATGATGATAAGCGAAGGGGTGGTAGCCACCCCCGCCAAGGGGATGAGCTTGAGTAGTTAAACTTGTCACCAAAATATGTCCCCCTCGATAATAAAATTGACCTGTTTCGTTTTTAAAAACTCCCTATATGTATTTTGATGTAACAGTAATTATTAATCTTCTACCTATAATTTACATGATTTTCATAACAACTGGAAATTATTGTCACAAATCATTCAATTCACTTTTACAGTGATGGCCAGTAAAATGCGAATTAATAACCTAACAATTTTAATAAAGTCTAGAAAGAAATGCAGACATATGCTGATAGCTTCATCATAAATTTTGAACCAATTTTACAATAAAATAGCTTCATTCAGTTCTGCAGGGGGATCAAATCCATAAAATAGATCAAACTACCTAGTGCATACATTGTTTACATTGTTTATAGAAGTAAGATCAGAAGAAAAGTAAAGAAGAAGAAACGAGTTTGGAATGTAAATGTGAAGTGAGACGGTTCAGCTAGGGAAGGGATAAGTTGTTAAGTACAATCACATGGTTAATTATTAATAGGAGGTTATTGCAATATAAATAAATAAAAAAGACTGAAAATTATTATTATAAACTATTGTTAGTTAATTTACTATCAATCAAGTGAGTATTTAATAGCCTGCCTAATTAATGGTGAATTAAGGAAGTGGAAAAGGCACTGATAATAAAATGTCTGAAGAAAGTAAGGCGATGTAGAACATATGATGACAATGCTCAAGGACAACGTGAAGAGCAGAAATTGCAGCAGGAATACAACGAGGCATATCAGGAATTCTTGACTTCTCAAAGGCAAAATAAAGATTGAAGAGAAACCCCGAAGAGAAAATCTCTGGAAAGACCTCTCAGGATTAAAATAGGTCAAATGAATGCTTGGAAAATGCAACCAAAAAAGATTTGAAGCCTGTATCAAACTCAATAAAAACGTTTCAGAATGCTAACAGGTTTTCTCATGAGGCATTGTTTACAAACTATGCTGTGTGTTGATAGATACATTGTACTGAAGAGTCCCAAACAGGACGAAACACGTGTTTACAATTTCCGCCTCTGCTCACAGCACAACATTAATGGATGGCATGTTGTCTGACAACATGTCATTCATCTTTTGTCTAGCAAGGCCTAGTAGGGGCTTTACCTACTTCATGCACACCGGGAGGCACTGCACTCATTTTTGGCATGCATTATGGCTGTCTGGGGTGTATCCTATGGCGCAAGTCGAACCCACCGTGCCTTTTATTTTATTTTTATTTCATTGTTTACAAAGTTTGGTTTACAAAGTGATCAAACCTGTGGATTCTGCAAAGAAAGAGACATCATTTTTAGGACAAACGAAAATCTAAAATCTCCTCCGAGAACTGGAACTGAATGAGGTGATATAATCGAACAACAGCAGAAAAGCAGTGAAGAAAATTTGTCAAGAGTTATTCAACAACATAGGGATCTTGCCAAAGTAAAACAGGATATAGACGAGATAAGTTTTGGAATAAATTACTTATAAGTATTTATCAAGACCTTTAGTTATCACAAAACATCACAAAAGAGTTTAAATACTTTTTGACTCTATTCCGACAAATTTAAGACAATACACTATACATTTTTTTGAGTTAAGTGGATAAGATATTAATTTAATAGGTAGTAATAATTTTAAACGTAATATGGCTGACACGGCATTATCTATTAGTAGGCAGTTGCAGTTCCAAAAGCTAGTGAGAAGTGGAATAAAAAAATATGTTGTTCGCACATGACTTTACATCCTTAATGCTAGCATAAACCTTCAGTTTTCTACTCATCTATCTAAAGACATCTTAGTCGAGAAACACTGCTTTAAATAGTGTAGTTCTTTCTAATAAACTACTCGATCAAAAATATTTATTTTATAACTTTAAAACTTAACAAACAGTGAAACAAGAAGATAGATGTAACTTTTAGAAATATTGTACTTCGCAATGTCTCTTACAATGGCACATCAATAATCTAATAATGACTTAATAACGCATTTAAATGACATTAAAGGCTATAGAAAAACCATTTTATTATTATGGTTGTCTATTCATACTTTACTTCAATACTGGAGTCAGGGAAAATAAAAATACACCAAGAAATCCTTACTTAATAAGTCAACATCCCAAACAAAAAAAATTAAATAATTCTCAAACCAAGATTCGATGCCAAAAAGTTAGCTCGCCAATTTCCGTTTGTACGTTAATCGGGCCAAATAATTAGGCCAAATATTCGATTATTCGGCCTAAACGAATAGGTCGGGCTGTGGGGGTCTTCCATGCATGATCCTGTTAGTTGATTATACAAATATTCAGAAAAATAAGGTTAAATGATTCCAACACTGTAGTTGGTTATTTTATCATAATAGTTGACGTTGAGAGTTTTTGCAAGGTGCTTTTCCAAAAAATGTATACACCAACGTCTGGGTTGCTTAGCAAACTGCACTTTCAACAAAAGAAAATTCGGAAAGAGGTAAGTATTGGATTAGATTCGCAATTTTTTCACCTTCCGTATGACTTCCATAACTCAACCCAACAACGGTGTCATCAAACGAATCACATAATAAAGAATTATCAGGGATTGTTTTGGTCACAAAAATCTGTCATTGGCTCCCGGACTATTAGGAATACTCCTAGCAACAAATTGTTCTCATAAAATTTTTAATATAATATGTAACTGCAGAAAACTCATACATCTACCTAACTATGTATATCAATTTATCTATAGGATGCATAAACGTATATTGGAGTCAATCAAATACTACGGAGCTACTATAACAAAGACAACATGCACTTCATTAGAGACTCCTTTTAATTTGTCCATTTTATAGACCACAGTTCTTGAAATTTTCAACTCCTATCATCCGAGAATTCAATCCACGTCGAAAACGAGAATCAATGTGCAGTCCCTTTTCTAGACAGAGAAGTCATTAGAACCGACAACACCCTGCGTAAGGATTAGTACAGGAAACCTACATGCTCGGATAGGTACATACATTTTAAATTATACCAGCCCATGAAAATGAAGATCAACCTAATAAGAAATCTAAAGACGGGAGTAATCAAGCTGAGCCACCCAACACGTGTACAAGAAAATCTTAGACAACTTCGACAAATATTGATGAAAAATGAGTACCCATACCCAATCAGACTGCTTAACATAATAATTTACAACGCCCAGATGAGAGCAGTACCCTGACAATCAAGACAACATAGAGGAAACACACCAACCCCCAAGGAATGAACAGCGCTACATAATCATACCATATGTAGAGGAATCTTACCAGAAAACTTACGAAGATAACAGAAGGGTCAAACATCAAAATTTGTGAAAGAAACTTAAAAACATCAAACCAGATCCTCGGTACAATGAAAGACAAAACACCAATACTAAAAAAGTCAGGAGTAGTCTACTCGATCCCATGTAATAATTGTGAATCATACTACTTAGGAGAGACTTCCAGATTACTGAAAGACAGGATAAACAATTATTATAAAAGTTCATAAATATAAACAGGAACTCCTGCAAGTTGGCTGAACAAGTCTTAAGAATGGGACATATGACAACGTAGAAGTTATAGATGAAGTAAAAAACCGACACAAAGGGAAAATTTGTTGGAATGGTCTTAATTTTCCAGAAAACATCGACAATTAGCAACAAGGAATTCATAAACTTACCACAAGACACCTCTATTTAATAAAGAAGAACCTTTTTGTATAGTGCTGAATGCCTCTAGACCACCCTTTTCATAGTGATTGGCTTCTATCTTGTTATTGTGTAATTTCTGTACAGATTATATTAGTTCTGTACCTATTACAGCTATAACAGCTGTTACTGCTGCATCCACACTTCGACAAATAATTTAAAAACTTTTATGGGCTCGTGAAAATAAAACATAACCCATTCCCAGTCAATATATTGTAATAAATATTAAGATACTCTAGTAATAACCAGCTAGCTAGCTGATGCTTGATAATTCAAAAAATAAAATTGTTTTTCAATAGCCTAGTCCTAAAACTCAAAATGCTTTACACTGCGTGAGTTGGTCCAAATAGGACGTGGAATTTGCATAAATATTGTCAGTTAACAAAACATGTATACATACCATATTGGAATCATACATTATAACATCATAATATTTGGAATGAAATCTTGAGAAAAGCCACCTGCAGTGACAAACTTCTACAACAAAAAATGATGCATTCCATTTATTGAAACAATTTGTTTGTAATTTCCTGTCAAATCTAATTTTAAATGATACAACTCACCAGATAATTTACCTACAATTTATTATAACTATTTAAGACCCAGGAAAAATCAGTACCATTAAACAGCAACTTTATTAGTCACACATTACGGCCTCCAACCCATGATGACCTTTCTGAATGGGATAAATATACCATGATAGGGCTCACTGCAACAGAAAAAATATTCAATGCAATGAAAGTTGTTACACAGAAAATCTTATTAATGCAAAACACTAAATGAAAACACTTTCTGACAAAAGTGGAGGTTTTAGGTAGGTATTCTTCACAAAGTACACTGGTTTATTAACACGTTGAGCACGGGTGTAGTGGAAAAAATGGAGGTCCACTAGACGGGGGTTCAATTTGGGCTTTTTCAGATATATATAGTCTGTATGAAGTATATACTGTATGCTTTTTGTTTGAAAACAGCATTTTTTTGTCAAAAATTTTGAAAACATTTTTGAGGCATCACGTTGATGCCTCGCCGTCTTTAGCATAAAATTCTGTTCACTAAGACGGCGAGGCATCAACATGATGCCACATTATAAGCTATAGATTGGCTAATCGAAGAGGTTCTTTTCCGTGAATTCTCCGCTATCATTTTTTGTATGCACTGTAACTACCAAACCTTTGCTCGCAAACACTAAATTGTACGTTATAACACTTATATCTCACACAGACCACCCATGCTGTTCTCTAAAATCAGTAAATCGAGTAGTATAATAAAAATTCAAGGACGGGTTGGCAGAAACTGTTCCTATAGACGGCTATCCTACATATTCCATGCATACAGCATTATAGTGAGACATCAGACTGAGCCACACCGTCCCGAAATCCTTTTCACGTGAGACACTCATAGATGTCTCGCCGGCCCGATGAACAATTCAGTGAGGCATCAATGTGATGCCTCGCCGTGCTCAACGTGTTAAAATAACATTGGCCTACATCAAAATTCTTCTAAATTTGCATCTACAGTTTAGACTGAAAAAAACATAACTCATTTTCCCACACAGCACCAAATATTGCAGAAATGTTGTAGGACATTGCAATCTTGCATATAAAATTAAAATATTCCAGATACGTTTCAGCAATATTGTCCTACAATGTTTCTCTACGATATTCCAAAAATATTGCAGAAATGTGGTGGGTTTTCATTTCACGTTGTGCACAAGATCTTGCTCATTCTGTGACATCAACTTGACAAAATTCAAATTATACATCGAGACTTCAATCGAGAACTGAAGAACCAAAGACGACCACAGACGGTGTCTTCTGTTTGCTATTGGCCTCACCTGACCTGATCGTGCTTTCAGGAAAAAATCTAGTTTGATGATGCTCATTTTTGATGGTGTGGCTTCACAAACAAGTGTTGAAAAAATTATATAAACCTCTGAATGTCCTATACAATGACACTCCCCTTTCCCATGATTTAGTACCTTATTCTAAACATTTCCTATCAGCAAAACGAAATTCCTACCTCATTATTCACTGCAGCTTGCCCTATCTTAGTTTAAGCTGATATCTATCGGTAGAAGTTTTATAGGACGTCTTTAGCTAATTAAATCTAGGACTGGCCGAGGAATAATGTTGGCCCAAAACTTCTGGCAATGATTTATTCTAGCTAATTTTTGAACATGATGGCATCCTGCCAGAACCAAAGTTCATAAACTCACAGATGTTACACCACTTGTCTATTCTACACAATCCGCTATATTCCTTACTTCACACTTCACTTCACTTCCACATTCAAGTTACTAGTATTCCTAGAGCGCCGACAGATCTATTATTATTGATATATTATTAATAACAGGACGGGCAGATGACTCTGATGAAATCGAAACCTTTGCATTGTTTGGTTTCGAAGGAATATCACTTTCACCCATACGGGGCTCATTAGGCTTGACAAAGTCGGGACCAAATGATTCACAACCACAACTTAGCTTTTGCTTTGATTGCATCAACGAAATTGTTAAATCTCGACGCTGGCCACTCTCTACCAATTCCTTGTTCATAGTCTTTAGATAGGTTACTTCAATTTTGGCACACTTTAAGTCACATTTAAGTTCGGTCACTCAATTCACTAACACAATCACTATCATTCTTTGTCACTTTGATTCACAATCACTTTCAGAAATATGAGTGGTCAATTATTTAATCTTTGAACCAGGGGCCAGGTCTGTTTTTGACATCTCGCCAAACGTTTAATTTTGTTTGACACAATAATTTATGTATTCTTACTTTTTTGCCTAGGAACTGCGAGTCTTGTAAGCTGACAATTGTCCTGAGGATGGGTTAGCAACCGAAACTGGTCGACAATATATTTTAGAAGTTTTGAACGAAAATATACTCATTGACCTACAATATATTGTTGAGTATACAATGGCCAATTTTGCCATCCCCTAAATGTACCACAGACAAAAAAAAAATCAAGAAGTTCAAGGTCATTCAAATCTTTAGTTCATTCAGTTCTTTAGTACTTGCGCTAAATTGCTTTTGTAAAAATGCTGGCTGAGATTTGAAAATTTTTGAAGAAACAAAATCTGTGGAATTCGGGAGAGGGGAGACTCCCATAAGTGCAGGCAAAGTTATTAAATAGGAAATTGGGAAAACTAATGAAGATTAAAGAAAATTTAATTATGCAGTTGCGTATCAGCCATCCCTAGTGGCAAATCCAGGGCTGGTAATTATAGCAAGACTTTGCAAAAACGCAAGTTCATAATTTAAATTAATTCGCTCTAAGTATGATATGATATGATATCACTGTAATGTGATCATGCTGAAGCAAATAATATTGAACGTGGTAAGGTTTTTACACTTACCACTGAAAGTAGCGCCTGGTCCCATACATTCCATCTGTGTTTCCATCAGGTGTGGACAGCTGCACCCCGATGAAGGTCTCCGTCTGAGTCTGTATAGGTCCCAGGTACCGAACTCGACCACCTCGAACCCTACCTTCCGGAGCGATAACCTTAACCCAGTTGTCTGGCTTCAGATCGCGCGGCACACGGGGTAAGAACGGTTGCCAGCCCGACGGAGGAACATTGTCACTAGAAGATTCAGGAGCTGAAGCTCTACGATGAACTCCCTTACGACCTGTCTCACTGAAAAGCAATTTTATATCATTTTATTTCACATAGGTACTGAAACTAGTTTGTAAAATCGGTGATTTCCTCTACATTGTGATCTATTTTTGGTAGGATATAAATTTGGAATGAAATAAGATTCAACAGTCAAGTAAGTTACTGACAGCAAAATGTACTTTCCTCTCAAACTCATATTACTCACCTACTAGCAAAAGCAAATTCTTTCCCTACGATGCAGTCGATGCTCCTCCTAATATAGCACTCCGCTTCTTCTACCAAACTGTCAGTGGAATCGCCACTGTCCACAGTAAGAGTCCAGTCGCCTCTCAACTCTGGAAGGGAACCATTGGCAAAGCGTACCCTAGACGGCTGTCTTACAGCTGAAGCCCTGCGAGAGGGAGACACCGGTGCCGAGCACCTACGTGAGGCTGCTACCGGTGAGAGGGGATACATGCTGCTATAGTGAGAATGACTGCCTTCACTCGGGGTAGCTGTCGCCGTTGTCCAAGTGAAACGTTGGGACTGAAAATTTGATTCGTTTCACAATAATTGATAGATAATCAATCCACAGTGTTACTGCATGGTGTTAAAATCGCAGGAAGCATTTACTGCAAGGTTAATTAATAAGACTATTTAATCTCAGTTAGTTATAAAACATTGATTAATTTACAGTTTTTTTTTTTTTAAATATACAATAACTTACTGTATTCATAAGATATCCTGGAGAACAAAGATCAGGTGTATGTAGATACTGACCATAACCAGTAACTTTGGGCGGCTGTAAGGCTCCAGGACACAAATGATCCGCAGAGCGAGATAGCTCGGGTACCATGCTGGTGAATCCAATATCAGATAATAACACTCGTCTGGCCTCCACAGTCTTCTCGGATAAGCGTAACTTAGAGCCAGGTATCGGAAACTTTGACGGAAGTGTTGTAAAGTTGTCACCAATTCGGGCCTATGTGAAAATTGATAGAATTAATTTATTTTATAGACGAAAATGTCTGAAAACGGTATTTTGGTCATCCCGGCAGTCATAAAAAAAGCTTAAAAAAATTCTGGCATAGCAGAAATAGCCTCCCACACAGTCGGTACATTTTTGACCGTTACTGCCCACTATATAGGATCATCTAATCTAACGACTTTATACGGTTTTGGTCGTATATCGATGACACATGATTTTTGTCGTGGGCTTTCGTACTATAACTAAAGCATGCCCGGCGTCAAGGAGTTTAGGATACATTTAGATTTCACTTCCACAGATCATATAAACATAATAAACCAAAAATTTTGTATCATGTGTGACAATATGAAACATGAAAATAAAACATGGCAGATGATAACATTTGTACAGAAAGATCAAGAAATGCCTACAGTCAGTAAAATAGTAACCAATAGACAGGGAACATAAAACCAGATTAGAATATTAAATTAACAAATTAACATAATAATAATTATAAATCACCTTATTTGCTAGACAACTTTCAGATTTCCAAGATCCTGTCGGTATCGCTGATATATCTGTTTGAACACCAGACTCTTTTCTCATTGCATTTGAATGGACCAAAATAGGCCGGCATTTCTTCGTACTGAATCCTTTTGAATCTTTAGACAGAGCTTCCCTAAAAAATAAATAAATAATAAATCCATTATTAAGGTTAATCCACATGTGTACATTAATACTCGTGTGTATAAGGAAATTAACACCATGAACACAGGTGTTTATTTGAAAACGATCTACCCTCAACAACTCATAAACAGAGTGAAATTTTTAAATAATCGGAGAAGAATTCAATCTTTTATGCGAGGGAGACATCTTTCCACTCACTCAAAATTGTCACTGTGTATATCTCCTGAGTATATCTCTACCACAAAATGTTAAATGGCACTACTTACTTTGTGATATATCATTTTAAAAGGGAATTTCAGTAGAAATACAAGGGATCTTCTTATTTTGAAATCAATTGATTTTTACGGTACAGTAGAGTAGTCCGAAAAGCCCTCCAACATTCTAAGTTTTAATTTATCTCCAACATTTATCTCAGTTGTCATTTTTTGTTCCTACTGGTAACAGTCATAGCCGTATTACTTTTTACAATAGATCTTCGAGAACTAACATCATGTTGAAGTCAGCTCTGTATGTATTAATGCAAAATTTCAACCTAATTTCCGAGCATTGCGACGTTAATTTTGATAGTCACTCAACAATTTTATATAAATCGTATCCTGCACCTCGCACGGGAAAACGACTGACTGATGATCAATTATTGCAGTCGGTAGCTTTAGATAGTCTTAGAAATCACAAGTTGGGAATTAAAAATTAGGAATTATAAATTATGTAGTAGTTAGATTAATTGAACATTTTTAAGTAGTCCCTGTAACTGGACTTGTTCCGGTGGGTGTGATTAATTAAATAAATAAATAAATTTTCAAAACATAACAAAAACGTGGAAAAAAATTAATAATTAATAATTTATTAACATCCAGTACATAATTTTTATCATCTATAAAATAAATGTGTTGCAGCCTTTCAAATATCTTTTGGTCACTGAAATATGTTATGTATTCTGACATATCAAAGTTTTTAAATAGTTGCCTCTTAAAGTGAAAAATTGCAAAAAGAAAAACTATAAAATTATTTTGACAGTCTGTTCGTAAAAACTCTCATAATATCCAATATCAGTCCAATGTGAGTAATTAAATTTGCATCAATTAAATTTTCATATAACTAAGCAGTATGGCTACTTCAGGTGTTTGTGAATTCCACTTTTGCTGTAATCGATCCATAATAGCATATAACCGACTGGTGATAATTACGATCCTAATGGCGGATCGATTAAATATTTAATTATTTTATGCTTTTATGGGCCCGTAATAATTATTATAAAGGCTATTATTATTGATCGATTATACACTGTGTTGCATAGGAAAGGGAATACTGGGAAAACTCTTCAGTGAATATTATTAAGGATCCAAGTCACTCTGGTTTAAAAGCTGATAAAATTAGCAGACATGATCATCAGAATTTATTATTTCAAAGGGTAAAATTGAATAATAGAAACTGAAAAGATGTTTGTATTGTAATTAAAAATATTCTGAACATACTTTAAAAAAAATACTTTTAAAAATCTTTTCAAAAAGCAAAGTAGGAATTAATATTTAGTTATTTACCTACCTGTGTAAAAGTGGTCTATACTGCAAAGGATTAGGACAGGTGTTCCTTCGAAAGCCAGTGTAATCGGGATCTTGAATTCCACATTTGGAAATGTCCGTTTCAATTATTTTTATCCGGTCGTCGAACCTATCGAAACTCTCATCTTTATCCATCGACTTATTCTCAAAACTGGAATCTTGGTACGAACAGCAGCTCCGTAAGCTTTTCTCTTCGTTGTTTATTGAATTATCCGACTTGGAACCGCACATTTGTAAAGATCCTCTTTTATAATTCACAGATTCATCGCATTCGTCTTTGAATACTTCGTCGTCTAGTTCCCGATCTGATATCTCCATCTGATCCAAATCGGACATCGGACAGTGTAAGAGACGAGAAGTCTCCACGATTGATTCGTCAGTGTCGATCGATACTAAATGTTCTTTTAAATCAGTTTCTTTCGTGTCATCTGTTGTGAAGATTAATTCGATGTCGTCTACTTCTTGATCTTGATCTAAATTATTAGGACTGCTGGGACTTTCCTGCATATATTGATTTGCAGACTTGCTAGAATTAGGGGCAGCTTCTTTGTTATTCATGGTAAATTTTGATTCTGTGCGATCTGAAAAACATGGGAAATGCAAGTCAAGGGTTAAAAATAAAGTTTTGAACTTTGTACACAACTAAAGTCACTTGATGTCACCAGAATTTCTTCAGGCAATTTCTCGAAAATGGGGAAAATTAAAAAGAGAACTTGACATCATTGTGCAAGGAAATTGAAGCCCTATTCAAAAATTATAAAAAAATTACACCATCGCATTTACAAAAAAAAGTTTGTGTTGAGATCTTGTAGGTGGATCACCCTGTATACCATACTTACATTTTTTTTAGAAAATTAATGCGATATAATTAGTGAACAAAAAAAAACAGGCTAACTATAACATAAATTCAAATAAGATACTAGACAGGGGCAGATTATCCATGAGGCAATATAGGCAGTTGAGTAGGGACGCCGACAGCTTTGGGGGGCGTTGTCACTCAGTAAACAATTTTTTACAAATTCTTCAACAGACAGACAACTTAGTTTGAATAATTCTTTAATAGAAACAAAATACTGGAGAAAACCCTGACACCCAACAACCGAGCCACGAGGTAAAAAAGAACTGTTTTATCATGGCCTGATTTATTGTTTTATTGCATCATTATTCAGGATTCACAATAACAAACCAAAAAATCATTTATGCTGAAAATATTTTGTTATTTGACAACTACCTACCCTCTGAAATAAAAATCCAGTAATTTTGGGTTCCAATTTCAAGTTCCAATAATAATTATTATGTATAGTGATAATTTGGGGCCTTTAATTGTTTATTTTTAGTTATAAAAATGAATGTACTGCCCACTTTACATCACTGCGTTTGTAAGAAGTGTGTACCCAGTTGTGTAGTGACTTAAAATGAATAATACAAAACTAAGTGGTGCCAGAAGAAAAATATCAAAAAAAAACTTGAACTATGCCAGATACAAAAAATATACAGGGTGTCCAATAAGTACCTCGTATGTAAGCTCAACTTAGAATATAAAATATTCAAATGCCTTCGTTGCTATGGAAATAAAAATAATAACAATATCATCTAACCCGAACTTATTCACATGTTCAGTGGCAGTGTTGCCACTTTTTTTTACAAAAATGGTCATATCTTTGGAAGAAAAGAACTTACAACACTGCAGTAAGAAAATTTACCACTCTTAAAAAGTCAAGTTTACCGCAGCATGCTCCGAGTGCGCGAGTTACTGATCACCCTGTATAAATATTAAGTCAAAAAACTCAACATTCCAAAGTGACCAAAACTTTAAAATCTCCTAAATGAAAATTTCATAACTTCTCAGAATTTTTAAAATTCCGAAACTCCGCAACTTATAAACTTCGGAATTCTTCAAAACTTGTAAATGCTACAAATTTTCAAAATTTTTAATTAGTGCACTCAATTGGCGTTTAATTGTTCGAGCATTTTGACATTATATCATGCTGATTCAGTCATTTTTTAACTCATGTTCTGCTAGCTTTATCTAAAGCTGGCAGAGCATGTCGTTTTTCTTAGAAAATATGGAGCATTAAAATTTTAATTAGTGCATTTAATTAGCGTTTAATTAGCGTCTAATTGTGGTTTTATAAAATTTATGTTCTACTGACCCTGCTCTTCCAACTTTAGGGACGTAAAGTAAAGTAACCCAATGAAAAAGGTCGCATGCTCCATCTATGCTTGATCAAGCTCTTTTATTGCTTGCTCCCAGATAGCACTGAGTGTCCTATGGATGTCCGTTGAGCATTCAATGTAAGTCGACGGACAATAAATGGACATCCCATGGACTTCCTAGGTACGGCCATAAAAGTACGTCCATCTGGTCCATCAAGCTATTTTTGACTGTTGCGCATGACGTGCTGTCGAAGCCAGGAATAGAAAAGCAGACCGTGCCATCCTCAGCAACAAGCACAAGTGCACGCCCTCGCTACCCACCCATCTTCCACAATCCACATTCCTACATAGTACAACTAGTAGGTACATTCATTCGTTCCAACAACTTCCACCATTTCCATCCGTCTCAAGACCGTTAGCTTGAAGAGTAGGAGGAAGACATCTGCATTATACAGTGAGCAAAAGAAAGAAAGTCGATAAATCTTTAAATTTAGAGTTGTGAAAAATCCAAAAACTAATATTTTTCATCAAATTTACCAATATTACCATAAGCTAATATGTATAATAATTTTTCAATTAAAATTGCCAACCTGATTTCTGGTAAAACTTGATAAGTCTGTACTTTTAGCTTGCCGTATTCAAGGTAAGCTGCTTTCAAAATTGAAAATTACCGTACTTATTCACTACATTTTTTGGATTTTCTCAAAACTCTAAATTTAAAGAGTTATCGAATTGTTTTCCTTCTTTTGTTCCTCACTGGATATTTATTAGCAAATGCTTTGTGGACATCTAATAACGGACTCCCTATGGACGTTCGTGGATGTCATCCATAGTTGTGACAAATGGAAAGTGAATGGACATCCACTGAACGTCCAATTGGACGTGCATAGGACTACTTTGTGCTATTTGGGCTAGGCATACCTTTTCGTAGCCTCATCCGTAACAATTAAATTAACAACCTTAGGTACTCACCTTCTCTATCTAAATCAGGAAAGCTCACAGTCTTGGTTACTTTAAATTCCTTGTGTTTTTTGTTCCTTTTCGACTTGGCAGGAGTGTTGATTACAATCAATGATTCAAACGATTTTGAAAGTTTTTCTGAATTCAATTTTGTCGTCTTGATTGATATTTTAGTTTCTAATGTTCGTAAGAGAGGCTTTGTGGACTTATTTTTCTCTCGCAAGAGCGGTAACGGCGTGGTAAAAGTGGCTAAATTATCTGGGTTTGATTGATTTCTTTCGGCAGCCACAGTAGCCTCGGGTGGTGTTTCAGCATTCTTACTTTCACTACTTATATTTGCAGGGCACTGATCTCCAGTGCCATCTGTTTGTTGAGAAACCAACAGATTGTCAATATTTTCAGAATCCCTTAAATTTTCAATATCATCTGATGGTATATCATTATTATCACCTATGGATGAGTCTCCTGTTGTTAACCGATCGGCATTTTTTACATCTTCAGATTCCGCAGCATCATTGGATAGCTCCTTTGACCGGACCCGGAGTTCCAATATTTCGCTCTTACTCTTTTCGAGTGCAGTTCTAAGAGCAATGACAGTTTGATGCAGAGCCCTCACTGTGTCTATACAAGGTATCTTTTTCGACACAATCCCACTAAAATCCATTCTTCAATAAGTAATTCATCCATTCTGTAATATTTTAAGTACTTTTAATAACTGTGTGGACAAAAAATTTCAGCTATTTTATAATAAAATTAAGTAACCCATCACACCATTATTTTATTAGGTAATATAATTATTATCTAAGTAATTTGATAATTTGTATTATGAGAATGATCAATTATTATTGTTTAATTAACTTAAAACATACTAGGTTTTTATGCATGGAGTATAAAATGAGAAATTTCTTTGGAACTGGAACTGATGAAAATCGTTCTTATTAATTAATTTAGCATTAGCACTTCACTTGAGCAAAATAGTTCATTTAAAAACAATACTGCTAATAATTATTAATGTTGCAATCATTGTGTAAGTTATGCAGGATTAATAAATTTATTGCAAAACATATTGAAACCACATAATATTATATAGTAATGCATAATATTATTAATTACTAGGTACATTACATTTTATATTATTTATATTATTATTTGTAATTTTAATTTGTGTTTGTATAATCAATAGAATTGGTGCGATTCTGCTAAACTAATTCTGATTCTGAACAATATTTCACAAAACCAGAACGTCGAGAAATCAGAACGTTCATATTATTATAATGACAGAATCAGACAGAACTAACAGTTCTAAACAACTCTCTATTTTGTCCAAAGAAGAAAAAAAGTCAGGAAAGAGTATCACTCACCAATGAATGCGGCGGAAGTCAGCCATCTTGGTAGTCCAAATTTGACATTGACAGTTGACTTAACCCAAACCATGCCATAAAGCTCGGTCGGTGATTGGCTGTTACGTGACGGACGGTCAACGGACAGGCGGAAGTGATATTCTTTTTTCAGTTGTGTCCTGTCTCTGTCTGCCATATTGCTGATTTTCTTCTTTGATTTTGTCTATTCAAACAACAAGAAGCCTATTCTGCACGCAGCCTGCGACGTCAGTCAGGTGACAGCCACATGCAATTTATTATAACGTTATTATTACTTATGTTATAGACGTGTTATCTTTTAAGTCAAGGCCAAGACATTACCTCACCTCAGTACTGAAAAAGTTGAAAATATAAAAATTTACATTTTACAATATTTACAATATTGTATTATTGTAAATATTAGCTTGTAATAATATTACAATATAAATTACATTTACAGCATATTATTAAAGTCGGCCGAATTTTGGCAAATTTTTTATTATTTTTTAAAAATTAAAAAAAGACTATACTTAAACCAATTAGAAATGAAGCTATTTTTTTAAGTAGGTACACTTTATCGTATAACAATATTTCGTAACACAATATTTTTTCACTTTTTCAGCATTGAGGTAAATGCCTTGACCTAAAGTTAATAATACATCTATAATGTTTCAATTATTTTTATTTAGGCCTGGAAATACTTAAAATAGCAAAAACCACCAACAAACAATAATTATAAGATATTGTAATATTTGTATACAAAAACTTATTCATAAATAAATGAGAATGGAAAAAATATCGTATTTTATGTCCCCTTCAAAAACCTATGTATTTTGATTTTCCTGCATAGGTTATTAGGTTTTTGAGAAATTTCATTCGTTTCTATATAGAGGCTGTGCGCCAACAATTTTGAATGCACAAAACTTCCCGCGAATCAAAAATACAAATTTTTCAATTTCTAAAATATTGAATAACTCGAAAACTATTACATACATATGCGAAAAAATTACAAGATACCTTTCTTTTTGGAAATCACTCAATAGCTACCTTTCTACGAAAAGTATTTTTTTATACAGTTTTTTTTTTATTAACCAGTTATTAGCGAAACAATACTTTTTTCACCAAAAAGTTCTGATTTTGTGGATTTATATTTTATATAACCTCTTATTCACTAACAATATGAAGGAAAATATTAGATAAGATTTTTTATGAACTTTGGGTACATTTTTTACTTTACCAACTGGACTTTTGTAGATGTTGCAGTGATTTTAATTAGTTTCACTAACAGTGTAAGATATAATATACACACCGTGGTTTCACTTGAGTACCTAACTATCTGACGGCAAACATGGTTTGTGTTGTGATGTGAGATAATATAAGTTTTGTGACACACGCAAGAAAAAC
This sequence comes from Malachius bipustulatus, assembly GCA_910589415.1. NCBI lineage: Eukaryota > Metazoa > Arthropoda > Insecta > Coleoptera > Melyridae > Malachius > Malachius bipustulatus. Next base: position 44,616,527 of record OU342636.1, read on the forward strand.
GAAACTCAAAGAGAAATCTTTTTTAAGTAATCTTGAAATATAAAGGACCTGGCTCGTACGCCACTGCCGACAATGCTGCTGATTGACACCCTGAATTCACCTGCACTAGTCCCCCTCCACTAATAAGTAATAAGTCAGGTCATTGGTCAGGTTTGGTATTTTTTTTCCCCTGAAATTTATAGAAAATTATAGAAGAAAAGTAAAATATAAAATATAGAACACAAAAAAAGCCGTAATGGCTTAATGGCCTTAAATTTTAAGGAAAAAGAAGCCTAACCTGACCAAAGTCCTGACTTTTAGTGGAGGGGAACTCAGGGTGTCAAATTAGCAACGGTCAGCCGCCAAATCCTTATGCTTCAAGATAACTTTTTTTTATTATTTTTCTAGCATAGGCAATTATTGTATAAATAATATTACTATATATCCTTATCATATTACTAGTAAACCATTTTCATTACTTTCCAATGGTTCCGTGTTAGCGCTCGGATTACAGTCATCATAGTGATGTCATGCGCACAGGGACGAGTTTTCAGTCTCACGTCGACATACCTTCTTGTAAGGCTACCCCTAGTGCTCATAATGTGAGGCCGCACAGCTCTCGTAGAAATGAGAAAAAGAAGAGGCAGAAAAGGTAGGGTTATGTTATGAATTTGAAATTCTATAATTCTAACCTAACACAAAACAACAAAACACAAATAATAAAATAATTCAAATTCTCCCCAATACTAAGTCGAGTTATAAAAGTAACTACTACACAAAAAAATCAAATATGTTTGCTTACAAAACATTAAAGTTTCATGTTGTTGGAATTAAAAGTTTTGTCCGATGTAAGCATAAACCTGATCACTGGGTAAGTAGAGGAAACAGTTCAACAGTTTGTTATTGATGATTTTTGTATTAAAAGCAAATACACTATCTAATGTATTTGTTAAAAGAGAGCCGTCGTAGCCATCGTAGCGGAGTCAGTTTACGTCCCTTATCAATCAACCTAGTGTTTGTTAAATTATTTCATGTCAATAATTAGTGGCGGATCCAATTAAGGGAAGGCCCAAGCACTAAAGATTTTGGGGCCCTTATTATTTATTACTCATATTAACAAACTTTTATAATTATTTTAGAGGGACAGTTTCCGGGGGGTGGGAATTATCCTCCAGGATGAAGGGGGGTTATCCTGTTGTTTAGTCTTCCAAAACACCCCTCACATGCCCATTTCACTTTTTCCACTCGCCTCGCTCACAGCAGTCACAGTGTTGCTGCATTAAATCAGGTCAGGTCAAAAACCCTACCCTGACCAAAGACCTGATTTAATGCAGCAACCGTGTGAGCGACGCGAGTGGAAAAGTGGAATGGGCATGTGAGGGGTGCTTTGGAAGACTTAACAACAGGATTACCGAAGGGGGTTCGAAATTTTTCAGAAAAATAGTCACAGTATTCCTATTCTTTATGAGGTTTCCATTATGTAATTTAATTACAGACAACTTTCTCAAAAGATTACTACACATAATATATTATACTATTAAATTTAAGGTCATTATTTACATCCGCGTGTCCTACAGTTTCACTGTGGCACCTATATAGGGGTGGAGGACATACTTATAGTAACACTAGGAAGGTATTCATTTGCTTTGCAAATGCAAGATAAGCGAAAAAACGACACTAAAAGTCGGTCTTCCTGAGTGCGGTCCTGGCAGCCCGCATATGATTATAAACATGCACTAGAAGTGTCGGCCAAGCGAGTCGTATAGTAGCGGATGCGACCGGCAAGATACAGGGTCGCACTCTCTTACCGTACCCAGACTATAGGAACAAATGTCACGTTTTTAGGAACATAATTTTAATTCAAGAAAAAAATTTTCCAAATCAAAATAATTATGTCTCAACTCAAGACAACTTTAATTTAATTTTTTAAATAAATTAGCGAACTTTTTTTGCGAATTGTGATAAAGTTTTTTACATCTTTTACAGTCTGTGTTGAAGAAAAAAACATTTCCAGTGGATAAGGCATTAGAACATTTCGATGAGTTCTATAAGCAAGTGTTCCATTCGCAATGGGCCATTATTAGAGAAGGTCTGCTAAATAAACAAAAGTACGTGGCTGTGGTAAATAATTTTTCAGACACTGATCGAATCGTTTCAGCGTTGGAAATCCAAGGAGCTCTAAATATAAGAAAACTATTTCTGTTAGAAAAACAATATTTAGAAGAACGCCTACAAGATAACAAAAGAATATCAAAGTTGCAAAACATTTGGAAATTGGATAATCAAATTTCAAAAGATAAACGATTCAAATCAAGTGAAGACATTGAGAAAAGTGCAGCAAACCCAGAAAATACCAATTTGTCTTTAAAAAAAGCTTTAGAATCAGCAGAATATGATCACAATAGGCTTATAAATTTAACAAATGTAGCTGATGCTGAAATTTTACACGAATTTATCCCAGCTACAAAAATAAAGGGCAAAGAAGATTTCATATTTGAGTCTTCCTATTATCAATATTACGATAGATCTTCAGACTTTCCGGTACATGTTAAGAAAGAATATGACATTCATTTTCCGGAGCACTTGAATGTTTATTGTTTCGAAGAAAGCAATCATACTGACTTTGATCCCGCTAAAAGAGGAACAACGGGAGTTTTAGATTACTATTTGATGGACGGCGCATCAATATTGCCCGTTCTGGCCTTAGATTTACGACCTGGAGTCAAGGTTTTAGATATGTGTGCAGCACCAGGCGGTAAAAGCTTACTTTCTATTCAGTCGTTGTATCCTGAATATGTTGTATGTAATGATTCGTCATCATCCAGAGTCAAGAGAATATTTAATGTTATGGACCAGTTTTTATATGACTTCAATGAGAAATGGCTAAGCACTGGAAAAATTAAAGTTACCAAAAGTGATGCTAGATTTTGCAGAAATGAAAACTTTGATAGAATTTTGGTAAGTTCTTTATTTCATAATTTCCTAGGATTAATAAAATTATTAAGTTTTAACACATCAAGTGACGTGGCCATGCATAAGCAGTTGAATGCTTTTGACTGGGAGTCGATTTCCATGGGGATTATACGGGGTCCTTTCAGGATTCTTTTGCAGACAGCTTTCCCAATCATTTTAGAGAAATGACTTGCAAATGTAATAGGTCTGCTTTTTTAGATATCGGTATATAACAATATATCCCATGCCCATGAGCATGCCTGTAAAACTGTGAGAGGCACCTCATCAATAACCGTTGCCCCATTCTTCAGCCTGCTTATTATACCCCCACAACTTCCTAGACAATGAATTACTTAAATTAAATGTGGAAAACAAGCTGTGCCTTGGTCAACAACATGGAGATGTTTCTTTGCGATTTACAACACTATGTAATACTGCACAATCACAAGTCCACTTAAGGATTATAGAAGAAGTCAAAATTAATGCACCTGATTGATACATTTTGCATGAAATTCAGTGATTTCTCCTATGCCTCTGTAATGGAGTGTATCACATCACATCACATCACATGTACATCTTACAATCTACACTCACTCAACATTCCACAGTATTTGATTTAAGTTGTAGTATGAAAGTATCTCCTAAAAGAAGTATTCTATGTCCACGGTTTTGGTTTCCCAAATTAGTTTTACAGAAATGGAAGTTTCTCTGGAATACTATACAATAATTTTAATTCTGTTGACAGGTTGATGTTCCTTGTACGAGTGACAGACATTCGTTACATGAAAACGACAACAATATATTCAAACCGACTAGAATCAAGGAAAGACTGCAGCTTCCAGAGCTGCAATGTGAATTATTAGAGCAAGCTTTAAAAATGGTAAAAATAGGAGGCATTGTGGTTTATTCCACATGTTCATTAAGTCCGATCCAAAATGATGGAGTTGTTCACATGGCCCTGAGGAAAATCTGGGAAGAAACAAAACTGTCCTTTGAAATAAAGTAAGTTACTTTTTATTTTGTACTGCACACTAACTTATGTCGTATTTAATAACTTTACAGAGACCTGAGCCCAGCTTTGGTGCAAGCAAGCAAAGTCTTTAAATTTGCTAGTCGGAAAGTGATGAGATATGGACATCTGGTATTACCTAATATAAATCAAAATTATGGTCCTATGTATTTTTGTAAAATAGAAAGGACGAAATAATTTGTAAAAATCAGATTTTAGTGCTTATTTATTACAAAAATAAAAAATAATAATAAACCTGTAGGTAAACAACTACTTTTTATGTTTAATATTCTCTAATTTTCTTTTATTTCGGTTATTGTCTCCTTTCAGTTTTTTAATTATAATTGATTTATAATTATTATAAGTCACATCATCATGTTTCCTTTTTATAGTACTAACTGGAGACGATCCAGGTACATTTTCATATTTCCTTTTATCCAGCATTTCTTTACTCTGTGTTCTATTACTTTCTTCATTATTTCCCAATTCATTTAAATTACAGGGTGTGAATGAAATAAAATCATTTGTTTCTGTAGGCTGGCGTAACAAATGATTAAATTCTGATGGTATTGTTTTCAACGGTTTTTTTGGTAAATAGTATTTTTTTTGTCTCTCTTTGAGATTTTCGATTTTATCTTGCATTGGATTTGTTACTACTTTCTTCGATTTGTGATGATATTTTGTCACATTTTCACAAACGGTCATGTTTTCCGTTATTTTTTTATGTTGTGAATCTTCTCCAGTTTTTCCTACAGGTAACCTTTGGTTTCTCAAGAAATTAATGTGATCCTTTGGAGCAGGATGATTTTCATGCATTCGCTCAATCTCTTCTTGAATCAAAGAAAGTTTTGTTTCTTTTAAAATGGGTTTTTTCAACGCAAAGCAAACACTAGACACGCCACACCTTGCTTTCAGCACACATCTCAATGATTTTACAATTAAGACTGGTATTCCTTTTAACACGGCAAGATCTATTATATGCTTGACCATTAATTTTGGTTGGACATCGCTAGCTATCATCACGGAGGTCAGCTCATTTTTTTCCAGACCATTTGACACCTGATTAACTCCAAAAACTATATTTTGTCTGCAACAACAGAAAAATCAAATAAGTACAAAGTACAACACTTAACAAATTTACATCATCAACTCGGCCTAGCATCATCTACAAGGTATATTAAAAAAAGTATTTTTCCCCTTCCCCCCCTAAATTTTCCAAGCCAGTAATACATCTTAACACGTAAAGTGCCACAATGGAACATGACAAAAATTTTCCCCATAGGCCAAAACTTTGTTTATATAAATTTCATAAAAAAAGTATTTTTAAATGGTACTTAGTGCTTAGTTTGGTGAAAAACTAAATTTTTACATTGAAAATTTACCAAAAAAAATGCAGCACCACATTGGTTTCGCGCGGCCAGGAATAATAATTATCATTATTTTGGCCAAGCGAGACCAATGTGGTGCTGCAAACTGCGAGTTAGAAAAATTAGAAAAATTGGGAAGATCTGGTAGACGTTGTTGGAATGTTTGTTTTAACAAGATCTATGCTGAGTCAGGGAGAAAGGTGGCAAATACCAAGACGCCACAGTCAGACTTGAAGTGCTCAGGTTGTGACAAACATTTTTGCCTAGAATGTTTCTTTCAAATGCATAATGCAATTAAAAAATAGAGTTAGATTATTATATAAAAATGTTTTTTATTTAGAATATTTTATGTTTTTATTTTCAAAAGGATAATAAAATTTTGTTTGATGTTTTATTTTTTTTTATAATAAATAAAATATAATTATAATTTCATAAAATTATAATCACATTAAATTTTTCGACATTTATAAGCTAAAGGATTTTAATTTCAATCATTTCCGCATTTTCCAGTAATTAAAATAATAAAATTAAATTTATACCAGAAAGTTGATTGAAGTCAAAAAGTTTCCGGCCATGCGAGACCACATTGGTGCTTCCCGTGTCCAGGCCGAATGCGTTTTCTGACTTGTCTGGCCGCTAAATTCCTACTTCCGTAAGGTTTACAATCATTTGAAGCCCCAATGCGATCTCGCGCGGCGAAAAGTATTGGTGAGACCTGCGAGACCACATTGGTCTCGCTAGGCCAGAATTGTCGGAAAATTGTTCTCATTTTGCGAGACCATGTTGGCCTCACCTGGCACTTTACGTGTTAAGCAATTTTTTAATTGATAACGATTAAAGTACCCTTTTTATATCTGTAAAATCATTTATTTTTTGCAAATACCGAAAAACAAAGATAGTAAAATGTTAACTTTGGCATTTTTTATCTCACTAAATTGAAGACCATGCAGAATTTTTTAAATTATTTTTCCCGTACTCTACTGAGTGTCCCCTATAATGTACTGAAGAGTTTATCCGTCATTTTCTTAACACCTTGTATATGTATTTATATAACTAATATATTTAACATGAGGAAACAACATGAATAAGAAAAATTATAAATCAGTGTCTTTGTAGTTTTAAATATTAAAATTTAGAAAGAATGTTTTTACTTTTTAGGACTTGGTACCTGTACAATTATTGTATTTTTTAAAGTTCATAAATAAGTTATTAGAAAGAAAAGGTACCTGGTTACTTTACCATATTATTTAAAACTGCTATTATACAAAAAAAAGCCAATTATTTTGAAGGGAAAAATGATGAAAAATTTGGGATTGACTTCAAATATTTTATCCTCTCCAAAAGTATTTTTCTCGAATCGAATCGAATCGATACTTATATTACTTAGATTTAAATAATCACTTACCCATTTTCACAGCCAATTAAGGATGAATTTTCTGCTATTATTTTCATTCTGAATGATTTTCTCTCCTCTTTTGGAATATCCTTAATGTTTTTCCATGGTATACAAACTTTTTCAGGTCTAATTCTATGTAGATTATTTTCGAGAGTTTCTATTATTATATTATTATTCTCTAATGACAATTCCGGCCTAAAGATACAAAATTAAAGATAAATTTTACTACATGAACAGATAATTTTAGCTTAATCTAGGTTATGATCATATGAATGTAGGTTCTATTATCACACCTATCACTCATCAAAAGTGGGAGTTAAATATAATTATCAACTAATATAATAACATTTTCATCGACATGGAAGTGTGGCAAGAATGGGTGGGGTGGAATACTCTATTTATCTCAACAAATCACGATTTGGGATAGCAGAAAGGGCCTTTCGACTTTTGAATAGGCTCACAATTTCTATATTTTCATATGCCACCATTTCGTTCTCACTTCAAAGCCAGACAGAATTTTAATCAGTAGGTTAACAAAACTCATGCAACCTTGTATGATCTGCTTGTTGATTTTTTATTTTCTTATACAGGTGATTCAAAATTCAGTACAAAGATTTTAAGGGCGTATTTACCAGTCAAAAATAAGAAGTTTTTTTCATATAATCGTATGTCCTAACTCCCTATGTTTTCTAGATACAGGGACTAAAATTTTGAAAAAAAAATCGATTTTTATTAATTTCTCAAAAACCTCTCAGCCGATTTAAATAAAATTTTATAGGCTTATTTGTTGTCACAAGGGTCTTCCTTTGATGGGAATATTTTTAATGTATTTGTTATCTAGGCTAAGTAAAATTTTAAAAATAAATTAAATGAATCTCAATAATCGATGTGAATTTATTTTTATTACTTGTAATCTAAAAAAATATAAATCGTCAAAAGAGCGCAGTGGCGTACCATAATTTTACCTATAAGTTTCAAGTAGGTAGCACCCTGAGGTGCCACTGGAATTAATAAATTTATGTTATTCCCATCAAAGGAAGTTCCTTATAACCACAAATAGGCCTACCAAATTTTATTTAAATCGACTGAAAGGTTTTTGAGTAATTAATAAAAAATCGATTTTCTTTTCAAAATTTTACACCCTGTATCTAGAAAACGAAGCAAGTTAGGACATACGATTATATGAATTAAAAACTTCTTATTTTTGGCTGGTAAATAAGCCCTTAAAATATTTGCACTCAATTTTGAATCACCCTGTATACCAACTAGAAGAAACGAGTGCCATAAACTTTATTTTTCCTTATCTTATCTGCATTGCATTTAGTAAAATCTTTTCCAATTTCTATATTTTTTTTTTACTTTTAAAAATATGCTAGATTGTATGGGTAGACAGGATGAATGAGGCACAACTTTTTTGAGTAATAAAAATGTAAGTAATAACATAATATGAGAAATCATTGATGCAGTTAATAATCTGTTAATAACAACAATTCAAATAAATAGGGAACATTTTCACTTGATTGTTGTAGATTAAATAATAAATCTACCTGCTTACTTACCAATAATGTTCATATACACTTGCTAATATATTTTTTGTAGGTGTTTTCTTCATCTTTTTAGCCGATAGAGATAATTTCTGTTGACTGTGTGAAATAACTGGTGTTGTTATTGCCATTGTCCAAGATTATAAGAACTTTTAGGCTAACACTTCTTGTTTTCATTCAATAGATATTGAACTAATAAAATGTTGCCTAGAAAGTATGCAGAGTTGTTTGGTCCGCCAATAGAACTTCACAGGATTTAGATGAAAGCTTCAATGAAGGCTTAGAATATTCCTGAAAAAAAATTATCTGTTCAAATATTATTATACAGTTGTTATATACAGTGTGACCCATTTGTTCTTGAAACACCCTGTAGAATATTAATTTATGGTGCGAATTTAAAGAAATTTCTTTTAAATCATAGAGCTTGATAAACTATATTTTGGGAGCAAAAAGCGTCTCATTCCTACAAAATCCAGGGCCTACTAGATCAGTGTTTACTTGCAAAATCTCAAAAATTCATATTAGCGATTTTTTTAGAAAAAAACTGGGCACGCCACGGCATTCACCAGCCCTCAAAACGGTACTGTACCTACTAAATTTTATTGGAAATGTCAGAGTAATAAGGATCTTGAAGTTATTTTAGAAATTCATATAAATACTCCGAATTTTCATTAATTTATTAGAAAAAGTCAAAAGCTATCATAAGTAAAAAATAAAAAAAATAAAAAAAATAATAAAAACCAAAATAAAAAAAAAATAAATAAATAAATAATTATAATTAAAAAATTAAAGTACCTACATTATCACCAACTAGACGTACAATTTCTATTTTGTCTCTCTTGACCTTTTCGAATAAATTAATGAAAATTCGGAGTTCTATTATGAATTTCTAAAATAACTGCAAGATCCTTATTACTCTGACATTTCCAATAAAATTTAGTACAGTACCGTTTTGAGGGCTGGTGAATCCAGTAGCGGGTTAAACTGCTGAATCGCGACGGTTTTACCCCTACGCTGGCCCCCCTCCACTCTCTCTGCTTGCTATGCTCCGACATGCATCATGTCTAGATAATATATATATAAATTTCAATCATGATAACTATAGTGCGCGTATATATGATCCGGCAATCTCCGACCATGCAGGGCAGATTATTTTTCTACATGATTCCTCTCCGGCTCCTGTGACAGCTTATGAGTTTGGGACATTAGTTTCTCACCCTGGTCTTGTGAGGTTGAAGTCAATTTTGGGGGACCTAGATTGGAGAAATCTTGGACTTGTTAACCTTGGTGGGGAAGAGGGTATGGCTGTGCTTGTTAATATTTTGACGGAGTGTATGAGTTTGTGTGAAACGGTAAGAGTGTCTAGAGTTAGGTCGGACATTGAAGCACCCATTCCCTGGTTCACAGAGGAGCTTAGAAAGATGCGCAACACAATGGAGGCACTCAAAGTGGTTTGTGGTGTGGGTCGCAATGAGAGGGACTGGAATATTTATCGATCCTATAAAAAACTATATCGCAAACACGTACAGGAGGCCAAAAAGACAGCCTACACTAATTATATTGTTAATTCGAGTAACCGCTCAAAAAGCTGCTGGAAATTGATAAACACTGAAAGAAACAAGAAAAAAACTGTCAACGAGACGCAGATATCGGCAGATCAATTTAATAAATATTTTGCTGGTATTGCTGATGAAATTTTAAAGAAAATTTCAGAGTCGGATATCCCTGAGTCAAGCGAAGACATACCGAATTGTTCTTCGTCTATATTCTTTGATCCAGTCACGGAGGCGGAGATGATAGGTGTGATTATGGGACTGAAAAATAAAAGCTGTTTTGACTATTACAAAATGAATCCTAAAATTGTTAAGTTTATTTGTAATGAAATAGTTTACCCTTTAACTATAATAATTAACAATTGCATTGCAGACGGAGTTTTTCCCCGCTCACTTAAGATAAATAAGATCCTACCAATCCATAAGAAAGGAGATTTGGATGACTCTGGTAATTATCGACCAATAGCTATATCTCCGGTGCTGTCAAAGATCTTTGAGACGATATTAAAGAGGCGACTTCTAGACTTCTTTGAGAGATTCGGTGTACTGACTCCTCAGCAATACGGTTTTAGGAAGGGATTTTCAACAGTCCATGCTGTTTTGGGGCTCATAGAGGACATAGTTAAGGGAATTGACGATGGACGACGAACTGAGGTGACCCTATGCGATCTTACTAAAGCCTTTGACTGCGTCTCATCTTCTCTATTACTAACCAAGCTTGAAAGATATGGTGTTAGAGGAGTGTGCCTTGAACTTATGCGGTCATATTTGACTGATAGGAGGCAGTATGTCCTGCTTAGTGGTGCCGAATCTGAAATTCTGCCACAGCAGCATGGGGTTCCGCAGGGATCTGTATTAGGTCCTATTCTGTTTCTGATCTATATTAATGACCTACCTAAATGTGTTAAAGATGCTTCCACTCTCTTATTTGCGGATGACACTACGTTGTATACGAGTCATTCGAATATCTGGAGGGCAAGAGAGGATATGCAGGCTGCAATTCAGCAAGCATCTTCTTGGTTTAAAAGAAACAAGATGTCCATGAACGATTCTAAAACACAGACTTTGACATTGACCACTGATAGAGGCATGCCTGCTCAGGACCCTATTACCTTGTTGGGCATAAGGATTGATCAGAGGCTTACGTGGGCTCAGCACGTGGATCGGGTTTGTGCTAGAGTTTCAAGCGGGATTTTTGTGTTGAGGAACCTGGTCGGTCTGGTGTCTGTGGAGGTGTTGAGGGTTGCATACTTCTCTCTGGTGCACTCTCACCTGGCCTATGGGGTGCTATTGTGGGGAGGTGCGGCGGAGTCAAGAAGAGCCTTCATAATGCAAAAGAAAGCCATAAGAGTTATTCTGAAAATGGGCGGAAGGGAGCATTGTCGATCTTTGTTTAGGGAGCTGAATATACTTACCTTGCCGTCGTTATATATATATGAATCATGTGTGTTCATACATAAAATGGCACCGTCGATGCGCACCCGTGCAGACGTTCACAACTATGGGACTAGGGGCAGGGAACTTTTACTGATCCCAAGGTCAAGGACGTGTACAACCGAGAGAAATAAGGTGAACTATAAATTATATAATGCATTGCCGAGCGAATTTAAAATACTTACTCTGACAGCTTTTCAACCAAGAATTAAGAGTTTTCTGATCGGAAAGGCCTTTTATAGTATTCAGGAGTATATGGACGGTGTGGTGAGGGATATCAATGACAGCTAAGTCGTTGATTTGCTTATGACAGATGCGCCCGCAGATTTTGTGAGGTGTTGTTGGGTCGGTTGACGTTTACCTTTGTGCACTGATTGTATTTTATGCTTCCTCTTGATATTGTATTTTCGATAATGACTATAATAATACATATTGTTTCATGATGTATGTTATAGTATTTTTGTTTTTATTCATGTGTGTAAAAAATGGAAAAATGGAGCTATTAATTAGGATAGTGAGTTTGGCTGCTTTTGTATATTGTTTGTATGTCTTGTCTTTATATAATATTGTATTTTTGACTTTACTATATATACTTGTTACAATGTACCGGTAATGTATGTTAGTGCCTGTTTTAACTTGTGTGGTATTTTTAACTGACCTGCCATACGTGCAAGATTTTACTGTTATGTGTAAACTATTGTATGACTGGTGCAATAATAAACCTTCTAAACCTTCTAAACCTTCATGTTCTCAAATCTCAGCACGTTCTTAATTAGTGTGGCTTAATATCTAATAAAGTATTTCTTTTTAGCTCTTGGCGCTTAAAATTTTGAACCGGCATTATTTATTGTATAATTTTCTTGGCAATTATTACCTATACAATGTTAATAAAAAATAAAAAAAATCCTGCCATGAAACTAGACTAGTGGGCTTATTTCTTAATAAAGAAAGAAGTCAACTTTTATGCTCACTTAATTTTTTTCCAATCCTCAAAGGGTGGCCGCTAGAGGGGGGGGGGAAGAAAGGGGGTGGATAGCAAATATTTATAAATGCATTCCTATATCTTGTGACACCTCATTTAAGTGGTCTTAAAGAAAGGTACAATATATCAAAAATTTGAAATGTCTATGGTCGTAGCTGGTCAAGTGACTATTATAGCTACTATATTTAGACATGGCATTACATTAATCATTGCAAAATTGTTTATCGCCATTAATTAGTAGGTACTGGCAAAATTATGGTTCATCTAGCTCTACCATTAAAAAAATCCCCTCTAATTAGATCGTAAATATTTTATATTATCGCTCTATGTACCTATAATGTAGTTTGCAGTATTTTGACTTTGATGGTTCTAGAAAAACTAAAAAAAAAACAAAAAAAAAACAGGGTATCGCAAAGGCCAGAGAAAGGGTAAGGGTCTCCTTTAGGTTTTGATGATTTGATCAGCAAAATTTTAGGTTAGAATAAATACTTACCAATCAGAAATTTGTCCATAAATAATTCTAATTAACTTTGCTCTAACTTTATAACAAGGCATGCTTTGTCACTCAATTTAATAAAAGTTTTTAAACAATTCAATTAGGTATTCAAGCAATCTAATTAAAAAATCAAACTGGAACTGGATGATTGTGTTTGTGTTATGTGTAGCTCTTCAGTTCATGTTCAATGTTCGTTCATCGTGAACGAAAGAAGTGAAAGAACTAAAAATCATAGACTCTATAAAAGAACTACTAGATGGAGTCTCGCTCTCGCTGCACTACACCGTGCTTTCAAGTGGGGACAACATTAAAGATAGATGGCGAAATTGAGAGACCGAAGCTAGGGACCTGTATTACCGACACTGACGCTTACTAGGGTAGCGCATTCTCATTCTCACAAAAAGTTGGGAATGTCAAATTTAACTTCAAAAACGTCCTATTTTTCATGAACGTACAACAACTGTCTAAAAATTTACAAAATTTGTTGGGTCCAAATTCAAACTAGCGATTTAATTACCCATAGTGCTGCAATAAGCTTTTTTGAACCCAATATAACCCTGAATTGCTAAAAACCACAAACCCGCCAACCGCATTATCAATTAGACCAGTGTGGCGTACAGGAGCGAACACGGCTGTGTCACCTCCTATAGCCATTATAAAGACAACAACAACATAGGTCCGCGTATTTAAAAAAAAAAAGGTAAACTTTTGCTCCGTTAGAGGATGTTTTAACAATAAAAAGAGGGTTTCCTACTTGTTCGCGTTGCTTAAAGGTAACTTTCTTAATATTTTAAGCTCATTATTATTAGTCCTCTATCAATACTTACCTCTGTTACTGAGATTATCTGGACAAAAAATGCACCCAGCCCCATCAGCAGATATATTACATAGTTATCATTGCAGAAAATATAAGTGGCTCAGAATTTCCGTACACCTGGAATAAGTTTGTCAGATAGGTTTTATTACATTTGAACAGACTAATTTTTAAGGATAAGTATAAGAGGGTCTTATAGGGGTACTATAAGTAGATCACACTGCCGTTCGCACATGTATAGGTATCAATTAAGGTGATTTTTACACATTTTATAAACTCAAAATTTTACTGTTCTATAAAATTCTACTGTTAATAAATGATGATACATTGTCTTGTCAAAACATCAATTTTTATGGCATCATTTTGCTTATAAAACAGTATAATTTTGAGATTATAAAATGTGTAAAAATTACCTTAATAATTGATACCTACATCATATTCTCCTGATTACCAATACCAACTAATAACAAAGACCAATTTTAAATGTAAGCAACTGATCATCCTATATTCTATACCGATCTCTTGTTTATATTGACAGTAGTTATTATTAATTATTGTATATAGTTTTCTGCAAGTACCTACATCGGCAGAGTAGAGGTAAAATGAGTAATGACAATGACTACTGACAGTAATGACAGTGACACTGAGCATTATTTACATTCTTTACGTCATTTTATTTTTACATTCTTTACCCCGAAAAAAGTCCATGTAAAGAATGAATTCTTTACCAGTAAAGAATAGCGTAAAGAACAGAGGTAAAGAATACAGCACATCGACATCGCTGATTGACACCTACGACGTGTCTCTTTCTAGACTCCATCCAGTAGTTCAATTACTATATCTATGCTAAAAATAACATAATTTTTTGGGTTCGAGACTCGAGTTCGACGTGATGATTAATTTGAAAATTTGGTGAAAGTTAAATTAATAAGAAAATAAGAATGAAAATATTGTGCTTGTGTTTGCTTTTCCTCTGTTGAATATTTTTTGAAATTTTGGATCATGTCAGAAGGAAGTAAAAAGTGCCTTGAACAATTTGTTTTATCAAATCTACGAGAAAGATATTTATATTTTTTGTCCAATATAAAGAGTAAGTTTTGTTTTATTAGGTCCTATATAGGTTATATAAAGGGAGTTGAAAAATTCGTGGAGAAAACGAACAACACGCCATCATACGGTGTTGTGTGATTTTGAAAATCAAAACAAAAAATTCTATCTTCCTTTGTTTTCGAGATAATGAATTTCTCAGTAAATTTGCCAAAATTTAGCTGACTGGAAAATTTGAAACTGATGTGACATCAAAAATGTCCAATTCTGCAATACCTAGGTATACAGGATGTTTACAGTAAGCTTGACCAAACTTTACAGGCTGATTCTTCAGACTAAAATAATTTAGGTATTATACTTTACGTCTTAGGTAAGGTTGCCATCTCTAAAATTTAGAAACCAGGACAAGAAGCTTGAAAACCCCGGATTTTAGAGCCCAGAACCCAGACATGTTAACAGTTTTTTTTTTTAACAATAACTAAGTAGTCAGTGTAATAAAAATCAGTTGAAAATGTCATAAATCGCCTTTTAATTTATTTTCAGATGTTAATAGCTATTTATGATATTAGTGTTAAAAGTGAAGTTTTATGTTGTGAGTGAAAATGTTTGTGAAATGAGTGAAGCGTAGCGGAGCAAATTGAACAATTTCACGAACAAAATAAAATCATTTTTAAGACGAATATCATACAATGGTTTTTGTAAAACTGCCCTATTTTGATAATAAAATAGATGAATTTAGAATGACACTCAACTTCAAATTGCATTTTAAAATATTCAGATAAGTACAAGTAGTGTACTATGAATTTAATTTTAATTACTGACGAGATTGTTTCTACGCTAATTAGTAAATTTGGTCATTATTTACATTCTAGGAAATCCATGAGTTTTTCAACACACTGTAGATTAATATATTATGAGCTGCCTTATTGACTCTTATTTCAACATTGGTATTATTATTTAAATTATTCTAATCTTCACTGTATTCTAGGTGGAAAAACTGCCAAGTTTCAATTGTACGATAACACTAACATTTGTGCTAAAATCAAAGCAGTTGATTACGGTTTCAATGATATAATTGTAGAAGATTTACAAACCCCTGCACAAACAGTAATTCCCAATGCAATTCTCAGGACCAGGGATATAATTTCAATTCAATTACCATACAGTACAGGGTTAATTAAAACGACCCCCTAGAGACTTCTGAGAAGAAAATTGGGCCAAATGCTGAGATATGGGTATATCTGTGAACCAAAGTCCAGATGAAGTACCTATCACCCTGACGCCCGTATTCACAAACGATAATTTCCTAAATAATTACGTAATCAATTATCCCCATCTCATTCTATTGCCAAAAAACTGCATATCTCCGTCTCACTCATTTAAATAATTACGTAATTATTTAGGAAATTATCGTTTGTGAATACGGGCATTAATACGTTATAGATTCTACTTGTGGACTTCTGGAGGGTCCTCCAAATTTCCTGTTTATTATTAATTTTTTACAAATGGAGTGCGCTTCTACCAAGATCTTAGTCAGTATAAGGGGAGATTTGCTTCTTGAAAATTGAACATGACTTGTCTTATTTTCTATTAAACCAACAATAAAATAAAAACTGGATATGTTTGTATTATTTGTAGTTTGTACCTATTTAATTTCTATAGTCACTAGTTGATTATAGAAATCATGGTGTTATGTATTTGATGAAATTGGAAGATTTAATGATGATAATTTTATCAAACATTGAAGGAAAAAATGTCGCATTGGTGTAAACAATGATGACTGAAAAGCAACACCTGCGAAGTACACTTTTTTGAATTTTCAGCTTTTTGTAGCCAAAAACACATTTCCCACAATGTGGCAATACCTCGTACAATTTCAACCATTCATAGTTGTCATTCTAAGCCCTGAGAGTACTAACCCTTATGGGCAGGGCAGGTCATTGATATAGTGTCATTGACTTTTTTTCTAAGTATGTAAAATCCTCCTTTGTTTATTCTGAAGGTTCAGTGAATTATGAATTCTAGTTAAAAAATAGCCTGTTCGTGATCATTATTTACTATAATACTATTATTTACGTTTATAAAGACATACCTCTTTTTTGCCATTTTTGTATGCATTTTATAATTTAAGTTGAACATACCCATGAATGGTAGACAAGAAAAACATCCAGATTGCAAAAATCTATCAGCTCTAGGTAGCCTGTACAGTGCATTTGCTTAGAAAGTTTTTAAACCTGCTAATATAAATGCAATTTTGGATTTATAAAATATAAAAATTTTCTATCAAAAGTATAGTTCTTAATTGAACATTTTTGTTTTTGAATCGAAAAATGATGTTGAACGATTCTGTAACTATGTTTTATAACTTTTTAGTTATTTTTAAGAACCTTTTCAATTTGCATTTTTTATATAGTTCAAAAATAAATCGAATTTTAGACCCGACGACCCTGCAGAGATATAGGTAGGTAGGTACTCTTTTTGATTTTTTTTTTGTTAAACAACTCGGACCAACTTGTTTGCCATGGGAAATGTGAGTAGAAAATAGTTTCTCACTCTGTGAATGAGATAAAATTTTCCAAACTTTGAAAAACTATTTTAAATAATTATGTAATTAAAAAAAAATGCAAATTTGGAAAATTCAAAAAGGGATAAAAAGGTGCAATTATCTTTTATCAGTGCCAATGTGGTACTATGACACAGTTTTTTGTTATTTCTTTGTGTATCAGCCAAAAATGCACAAGCCACCTTTCCCGTACACCTATCCACTGTTTTTCTTGGAACATACTAATATGTACAGCCTTCTACCTACGTTTTTCAGGTTGACCAAAATGTTTTTCTCATCATTAAAAAAAAAAGGTAATTTCCTTTTCAACTGATAACAAATTCATAATCTGCTATTTTATAAAATCAGCCTTTCCATGCTCCCATTTTATCAGAGAGTGATCAGAAATAGGAAAGCAATAATTTATCTTTACATTCCCTCGAATGTGAATAAAAGGTCACATACAAATGACATTTTTATTAGCATATTTATCGGTACAACTTTATCACTACATTTTACTATTGTTTACCACTGACTTTACAATTTACCTACATGCAGTCTATGAATTAAATATTAAATCCTGCTTTCCTCATGCATTCCTTATGTGCTTCTATGAGATGTCGACAATTCTCCTCTCCGTTTTCTATGATGCTGGAATAATTTGAAAATGTTAGTTGCAGTTTTTAAAATTACAAAAACAATGTGATGAACTACTCAAATTTGTAAATGTTGAGGCTCAGTAAGGTGAGGTAATAAGAATTATAATTTTTTTTGGGGATTGTTAAAAATGGGAGATATAAACAAATCTAACTTTTTTCATTTGTCTTTTTTTTATTTCTCATGCAAAATTATGAAACTTTAGAGCATTCATTCTGACAGTTGGAGCACATTGTCCGGAAATTATGCGCAAAAAATTAAGGGGGTGATTCTACTTGATGAAATATTGCCAAAAGTGTCTAAAACTTTTTTTCTAGTGTACGGATTTTCTTAAAATTTGACACACTTGCAACTGATGTTGCTTTGCATCCTTGGTCCGAATTAGACTTGAATCCCTCGAAATCAAGAGGCCTTAACTGTCCTTGACCTTCAAAAAAGGCCTATAACTTTTTTCGTAATATTTTCTTCTGAGTTTTGAAGACGCATAATTGAAGAACATGAAGAAATATTCGGAAAAGGTCCTCTTTGTGCATCACGATAAAATGACTTGTTTCCGAGTAAAACTGTTTTAAAAATTTGCTTGCACTTAAAATTGATCACCATAAATTATGATCATTTTGCAACAATACCAAAGCATGCTTTGGAAACAGCTGCAGGGTTGTCTAGGAAACAAGGCGTTTGCTTTGAATTTCATTTTGACAGCTTTTTTTTAATTATAATTATTTTATTTAAAAAAAAATGATTAAAAATTTTTTCGGTGATTATTGAAATGAGCGGCATGGGTATAGGGCGAAATGGCTTATACTATCGGATAGCTTGTGTCTCTGGAAGTATCCAGGTACCATTGAATTTTTGCGGCGGCAAGTAATAGTCGAGAAATAAGGCCTTGCCCTAAACGTGTATTCGAACATTATGCGCTCGAACAGGCAGCTCGTTTCTCCGTCGGACACACGACGATCGAGCGCTTCCTGTTCGAGCGCAATCATATGTACGAATACACGTATTAGGGCAAGGATGACACTTTGAGGCCTTATTTCTCGACTATTACTTGCCGGCGCAAAAATTCAATGGTACCTTGATACTCCTAGAGACACAAGCTATCCGATAGTATAAGCCATTTCGCCCTATACCCATGCCGCTAATGTACATATTTACCAATTTTTCAAAATTTCATCATTTCCAAGTCTATTTATATATGAATGTCTCTGTTTTGTACATAACTAGGCAACCCTGCAGCTGTTTCCATTCCAGAACTTAATTCCCGCTCCTTCAAACAAGAGAAGGCATGCAGTATCAAAATGGCATTTTCTCAGTGACAGTTCCAGAAGTGTTTGAATTCAATCAAAGTGCAAGCTGAGATCTTTTGGGGCTAATATCTCCCAAGTATGGTTATGGCAAATAAACGGATCATTATAATAAGAATGCAAACTGTAATTACCAAGCATCTCTAACTCTCTTTGTCTCAGGACATGCACAGCACGGTTTCAATTTCTTCTGTGTGACTTCATTCACCACAGCTTCTTTATTCTCCGCAGCTTCCACTTTTTCGTTTATATTTCCCATGCCTGTTGTTGGCTCTGTAACAATGAGTTAATTTTAGTGTTCTTAGTATAATTTTCACATAAATCTTGTGGTACTTTCGTTAAGAAGTAACAGGAGTGACCATCATAGGTATGGGGTCCTTTACAATTAAACTGACCAATAACAAATTTAGGATGCTTGATGTTTCAGAAGGTAAATAAATTGGTATTTTATGTATAGATAGGTAAGAAAAGGGGTGGGTGTTGTAGAGGTAGGTAATATTAATATTAACTTACATAATGTTTTTCTTGTATTTATATAATTCTATATAAAATCCAGGTCTCTCCTCTCGGTAGTCTCTTACATTTAATTTTTATCACCAGTGCTCGCTGCTATCAGCATCAGCATATACCACTATACCAGCATATTATACAAATTACAAATAATAACCCTTGATTGATTGATAATAATAATTTTATCAACGAGTGAGAGTGAAGGATCGAAGGAAGAGCATTTGCTGTCAGTTTTGCCAGGGCAAATTTTTAAATCGTATTGACTGCTGACTGATACCACACACGAGAGCTCTCCGCTATTAACATGTAAAGAAAGTGAAGTATGAAAAGGAGCGCCATCTGTTGCATCAATGGTTAACTGCACACAGAACCGGAAATTGGTTTTAAAATTCACGGATATAATTATTATAATGCAAAGTTCACTGACATAATAATATTATCTAGAGTTCTTGATTGCCGGTAATAATAATTAATTATCACTTTCGTGTAAGTATTTAATAATGAACACACGTCAATAATTCATTACTTCTATATCTGATTACATAAATTCAGATTCAGGCATTAGAATGTAAATAAACTTGCATATTAAAATTAAATTATGATTTATATTGTAGAATTTCTAGATGACAAGCAAACGACAATTGACGTTTCGTTTAATTAAATTGACATTTTAAATCAACGCTAGTTGAACATTCAGCCGCTTGGGCGATAGTAACTTCCGGTGACAATTATTTTCAGTGGAAGCTGCATGTATTATTTTATTATCCAGTGTATTTTTGGTGTCATTGACTAACCAATAATTATGAAAAAAATGTGAACTGTTATATTTAGGATTAAAATATAATTACTTTTATTAATATTCGTTTATTAATCTTTCTTGGTCTTACATGTTCGACATCTCGTGCCTCTCTGCCTGTTGGCAGCGACCCCTGCCATCGTGGCCGACGAGAAAGACCACGCCTGCTATCAAGTCAGATCATAAAGGCTCGTTCACCTCCACAACCTTATGAGGCTGGTTCACAAATAAACAACTTACAACTAAAAACACATTAATATTAAAAGACACACATATACGAACACATATAACATGAACAAAAACAAAGGAAATGGTGAAACTGGTTCTGGAATGTTAAAGAAATAATAGAATTTTTCCAGAGTGGTCTCGTTATAATACAAGGTGTTTTTAAATGGAGTACCATAAATTGGAGGACTTGTAGATAAAGTTAAAAAAATACGAAAATGTAGGAAAATTTTTTTTCGAAAAGGCTTTATTGATGAGATACAGGGTGTTAGAGAGTCGACCGACAGACCACTCTTTTGTTAATATTTGTTGAAACAATAACCCAACTGAGACAATTTTTTGTGTGTAACAACAAGTTATAAAGAGCAATAATCAGACAAATTTTCGGTTTATTTCAATAAGCCAGTGGCGTAGAAACAGGGGTCGTTTGACACTTTTCACTCTTTAAAAAAGTAAGGGCTAGGTTTTTTGATGTCTTATTACTTTTTTCTGAATCAACGGTCTTTTTACAATAAAAAAGTCATACTTGTTTAATTTGCCCAGAGGCGTCCGTTTTTGAGATATTTGCAATTGTTTTTTTTGCAATTAAAAAATTTCATTTATTAAAATTGTGAAGGTAGCTTTGAAATTCAAATAAACTAATTTTTGGACTTACTTGTCAGTTTGACATTTCATATCCGAAGTGAAAATTAAATAATATTTATTGTCAAGAAAACTATTCAACACATAACAAAACATAAGTAATTGAACAAAACATACCTAACATAAAATTACCTAATGATTATAACTTTACTAACATTTAACAAGTTATGCGCCGGCGCTCCAGTTATAAAAACTACAATAAAGTTGTGGCTGGTCGTATACTCCTGTTTACTTATTACTCACATGACACAGGAATCACAGGATTAGAATTATTCAAAATGAATACCACAAGAGACAAGAATAAAATGATGTTTTGCATTTTGAATCATAATTTGGTAAAGGGATAAATCCAACAGCAGCTCTGATGGATTTTGCAGGGATATTAAAACTTACTACTTACCTCTTTTATTAATTATTTTATTATATCAATGTTTCTGTTATTATTCTTTTTAATTATAAAAAAATTAAAATCTCTATCACAGTCAAGTCAATTAATTACAAAGTTTAGGAAATTCCGTTTTCAAATAAGTCTACTCTTAGTATTTTTGCTTCCCTTGATTAGCCTGTATGACAAAAAAAGTTGAACTAGCGCATCAAGTATTTGATAAACTATAATAATGTTTACATACAAAAAGATAAGAATTAATGAAAAAAAATTAAAAACACATCTGATATGTTGGAGGTTTTAACGGTATGTTTTCAATGTCCAATTCATCACTTTCAAACCACTTTATTTCAGCTTCCGTTAAATCTTCCAGTTTTGAGTATGTTCCCTCATCCACAGGAAGATCTGAATTATTTCTAGTTACCACGGTATGACCAGAATTTCCAAAAATACTGCTGCCACCGGATTCAGACGACTGTCCAAAAGGAAATGTTCCCGTATTTCCCTGTTGAAACACAGATGAACCTTTATTCAATGGAGAATTATTTCCTTGACTACTGTTAATACTCTGAGTCGAATTACCAAACACAGTACTAGAAGATGCACTTGGCAACCTTGCAAAACTCTGGTTACTAAAACCTTCATCTGATTTCTGTTGAGTGAAGATTCCAAAATTTTGGACAGCATTTCCCTGATTTTGTTTTACACCGAAAACCGATTGCTGTCTATTAGAATTATCAGTGTTCATCTGAGACTCGACTGCAATTTGTTGTTGTGAAAATAAACCTCCAGAGGTTTGAGGCATCATTGCATTTTGTGAAGAAAATCCTCTGTTGAAAATATTTTCAGTGTTTTGTTGAGTCGCAGCATTCTGATTAGGGAACATGGCTTTGTTAACTGAAGTAGTCTGAGCAGCAAAAATATTACTTGAAGGATTGTTCTGGCTAAATAAGCCAGAATTAGTAGAGTTGGGCTGATTGTTAAAAATTCCGGAAGTTTGTGAACTAAAAACATTACCGCTCGTAGATTTACCAAATATACTTCCAGAATTTTGTGTTGAAGTTGAAAAACTGTTAGGATTAGATGTGGCTCCAAAAATGTTACTTGAATTTTGATTAGCCCCAAATACAGACCGTTGTTGACTCTGTCCAAATATGTTTTGTGCATGAGAAGGAGATGTTGATTGTTGTGAAAAATTACTTCCTTGTTGTTGATTACCTCCAAAAATGCCGCCAGTATTTGTCTTAAACATGTTTGAAGAACCACTGCTGTTACCTCCAAATATGGAACCACTTTCTTGCAGGACAGTATTTATTATGGGGGACTTTGGAGGAGAGTCATATAAAGACCGCAACATTGATACAATCTCAGGTGATGGATTTTGTAAAGCCTTAACTTTCATCACAGCTTGTTGTAAAATGCTTTGCCATTGCTGCTTCTGTAAACATCAAAATCATTAAAAATTACAACTAACCGACTACTGAAACGTTTCAAATAGTGAAATGACACATTTGTGTGATCAAAATTTCAATGACGTATAATAGTTGAAACAAACTGTTGCAACCAGACGATGCACCTCGAGTCTCATGATTGTTCAAAAACCCGAAATCACACCCTATTCTCTGTATATTTATTTAGTAACTATGTAATCACATTACTTACATATTGTTCAATCATTCCGGTTCTTTTAGCTTCATAAAATGCATAGCGATCTTCTTCAAAACTATAATCTTCGAATCCCGGAAAAGCTTCCTTTTCTTTGAAAGGGGCATAGCAACTGATAAGCCACTGTCCACCCTTTTCTGCCCCATTCATGTCATTTATAACGGATTCGACTAGAGTTCCTGTTTCTAAATGAGTCGTTCCTTGTGTCTGCTTTTTCACAGTGCCAGCAAGTGGTGAAGAGTAATTAGGAGATGTCCATTTTAGATTTCCATGTCCTGTAAATTGAAAAGTACCAAATTATTCGAAAAGGGAATCAACAACATTTTTTCCTTACCTTGGTCGTGTTCGAATTTGCAGGAACTGCCAAACTTGCAAGTTCCTTGCAAATAAAATTTGCACAAAACCATTTTATAGCAAAAATCGGTCTTAATTATACTACTTTTTCACATATTATTATCATAGAATTAAGTTGATAATCCAGAATGTCAGGTTAAATAATACTAATTAATACAATGAAAGGTAATTCAATAATCATAAATTTATTATTAATTTCATAAACGGCATAAACGGAATGTTCGTTCACCGAACCAAATGAATCAATCACCGAACCTGCTGACACTGCTGACAGTGCTGACCCTAACCGGTTCGGTTCGTGAATCGTGAATGGTGATGTGATTCAGTGATAATATGCTGATGTGCTCGATTCTTTACGCGGTTCTTTACGGGTAAAGAATTCATTCTTTACATGGTCTTTTTTGAAGGTAAAGAATGAAAAGCAGGTGGTAAAGAATGTAAAGAATTTAAAGAAAACAAACAATTAACAAACAAATTTATGCTTATTATTGCTTATGCAGTTAATAATAGTTTAGATACCTATTTATTTTGAATTTTATTGTGATTATGTGGACTGAAATATTAATATTAAATAAGATTGAGTACGGAAGTAAAAAAAAACAGGTTTCCTTGATTTATTTATTTAACTCTGTTACACTATTTGTATTCAGTATTCGTCACTATAATTAGTTTGAATCTAGAATTTTTAAAGATAAATACACGCATAATGGAACCGTTTTTTAGATCGGTTAAATGTTAATTGATTTAATTATGCAGTGTGTGAGAATTGCAGTTACCTACTGTGACAAATTTCAACAATACGTCCCATTGTAGTGTAGGTATAGCTGACGGCATAATTCGCCCTAGGGCTACAATGCACGAGAACAAAATAGCATCTCTCCCGAATGGTATATACTATTTTTTCCACGGTCTCATTAACTTAAAAACACATAATATTTTGTCATTATGAAGTAAAGTAGCACCAGAATTATTGAAAAAAATTTCATCAACTAGTGCCTTGGAAGAGAGAGATGGCTATTGCAATTTGCAATCATGTCTGAGTTCATTTTTTTAATAAAATAATTTTAAAATAACTTTAGTAGTTCAAATTCTCATGTGTCATATTTAATTTAAATTTTTGTCAATTTCACTAAAATATTAAAGATATTGCGAAAAGCAATAATAATTATAACTATAATTTAATAACCTGATGAAATTACTGGTATGTTACTAAACACACCTACCTGTTTTGTCACTTTTTTCTGATTTATGCCATTTTTAACCACTATATTCTTAATAAATTCTGTTATTGTTTGTGCGTTGGTTGGAATTGGAAGTGAAATTATAAAATGGTAAATAATTATAAAACTCAAACTCGAACGGACGTCAAATTGAATTGTTATTTTATCCACGTTCAGAAAGACAGAATATTCTGTGTTTCTGAGATAACGACTTAGGGTACCTGTATTACCGACACTAGGGCTCGTAAGCGTCAGTGTCGGTAATACAGGTACCTTACAACGACTCACGTTTTTCATCCTCCTTGAAATACAACCAGTGCCAAATTGAAATTGAAGCTGGAAACAGAGGTTTGATAAAGTATGTTTGAAACTTTCAGTTATTAAAAAATTACTAATTTCAATTTGGCATTGGTTGTATTTCAAGGAGGATGAAAAACGTGAGTCGTTGTAAGGTACCTGTATTACCGACACTGACGCTTACGAGCCCTAGTGTCGGTAATACAGGTACCCTAAGTCGTTATCTCAGAAACACAGAATATTCTGTCTTTCTGAACGTGGATAAAATAACAATTCAATTTGACGTTTCCGTTCGAGTTTGAGTTTTATAATTATTTACCATTTTATAATTTCACTTCCAATGTTGTTGTATTAATTTTCTCTTCCAAGCGTGACAAATAAATTGGCAGTGGTACGAATGATCGGAATGATTAATTATCAGAATTTTGATTTTCGCTGTCCAGTGTTCGCGTTTTTGAACTTTTATACCTTCTGATAAATAATTACTACTCGAAGTAGTGGGAATTAAATCTGCTGGTTCAGGACTTCATTCCCAAAATGTGGAAAAATCGGGCTTGAATTGCGAATAAAAATATCAAGAACTGAATATAAATACAATATAATTATTTATCTCCACCCAGCAACGACTTGACTTTAACTTAACTATTATACAGGGTGTACCAGTTCGATTTAGACAACGGTAAGGGCCGTGTAGGTCTCGTCAAGACGAAACGTTTTTTTATTTGAAGTTTTTGTATTTGGACCTTCGTTGCGGAAATATGGCCGACTTCCGGTTTTTAGTTTTTTGGCTCCAGTTTCGGCATTTTTAGGTTCTCGCCCAAACTGAAACTAGTTCTGGAAACTCCTTAGCTTCAGTTACAACTTTCACATTGAAGTCAAGGTTCTATCTCTGTTGGATTCAAAATGGCGACATGCCCAAGACTTTAAATTTTAAGTCTTTGAATCAATTCAAATTGAATCAAATTGAAAAATTAAGATTTTAAATCCAACCGAGATAGAACCTTGACTTCAATATGAAAGTTGTAACTGAAGCTAAGGAGTTTCCAAAACTAGTTTCAGTTTGGGCGAGAACCTGAAAATGCCGAAACTGGAGCCAAAAAACTAAAAACCGGAAGTCGGCCATATTTCCGCAATTAACGAAGGTCCAAATCCAAAAACTTCAAATAAAAAAACGTTTTGTCTTGACGAGACCTACACAGCCCTTACCGTTGTCTAAATCGAGCTGGTACACCCTGTATATGTGTGCCTTAATCTAGAAACTGCAGTATTGACAAATACACTAGATAATAATAATACATAATACATACAGAGCTTCCACTGAAAATTGGCACTAGAAGTTACTATCGCCCAAGCGGCTGGATGTTTAACTAGCATTTGATTTAAAATGTCAATTTAATTGTACGAAACGTCAATCTGTCGTTGGCTTGTCATCTACAAAATAATTCACAATTTAATATACCGTTTTATTTAACGTGAAAGTATATTCTTATGCTTAAATCTGAATTTATGTATAATCAGATGCAGAAATAAAGAATTATTGTCGTGCGTGTTCATTGCTATAAATACTTACACGAAAGTGATAATTATTATATTACCTGAAATCCAGAACTCTAGATAATATTATTATGTCTGTGACATTTTACATTATATTTTTATATCTATGATTTTGTGAATTTTTTCCCGTTTCTGTGTAGTTAACCATCGAGGCAACAGATGACGCCACTTTTTCTTACCTTTTTTTTTTATTACATGTACTAAATAGCGGAAAGCTGCACGTATTATTATCTAGTGCTAGTGTATTTGGTATTAGCAAGGTATTTCTCACATATTTGCATATTCTAGAACATAATTTGCCAATTTTATTGTTATTTATTTTAATTTCGGTGAACTAAGAAGCTGAGAATATTCCTGGGTTTTAACTTCTGCCAACCGTCGTAATCTATTGTGTTGTGGTAGTGGAATTCCGTGAAGATTAATAATAATAAAATAACATAAACAATAATAATTCGTTATCAAAACAAACGTAGACATAACCTTGCTTTTCAATTGTTTTCGTTCTTTACCTATTCTTTACGTATTGCTTACATTGTTTACATCAATTTTATTCGAATACTAACGAAAGTAATCGAATGACAGCGATTATTTCAATAATCGAGTTAACGATGATTTTTCATCCGAATGATCCCAGCACTAGCGAGTGAGTGATTCGATTGGTTTTGGTTTCATGTGTCATGTTTATGGTATGTGGTATGGTTTTGGTTTTATGGTTTTACTTTTACTTCTGCATAATATCGTTTGTTGTGTTGTTATAGGAGTATAGGAATTCAGAATTATGTACAATAATAATTGATAATTGGTGCTTGCTTTACAATATGGGTAATTTGTTATAAAGGAAAAGGTGAGTAATTTAAAATATTTTCAATTTTGTCAATCCATGCTCTCAAAACAGCTCCACCAATATCGTTGGAAATGGAATGAAGAATAATAGTCACAGGTAAACCTATCGATCTTCACGCATTCGTGAATTCGTTTAATGAAAATCAATCTACTTCTACTAGAGTTTGTTTAATCTAATTTACGATGATAACTACTACGTAACGTATAATATTAAAAATAATACTAAAAAAAAAATGTTGCCGCTAAGTTGTGGCCATTTTGTGTTGTGATGTTGTGGCGGGTAATTTGAAAATATCGAACACCACTTATGAATTTGAATTTTAAAAAATACATAACTCGTTGACGGTAAGTTCGTAAAGCCAGAGACAACTAAAGTTGAATTCTGCAGCAAGATTAACGATTTCAGTGCAAACATTATAGTTGATGATAAAATCATGTTTTACAGAAAATACCCCAGTAATGTTAGTGCTGTGAAGTTGAAGAAGAGTTCTCAGCCTGAATAATGGAACCTTTAGCTCCCGGAACTGAGGACGAGTTCGTAATGCCTCAGATTACGAAAAAGGTAAGAAATGTGTTTCAGGTAAGAAATATGCCTCGTGCAAATTTCACGTTCTCTATATTTTCATAGTCTTGTATAATTGAAATAGGTAAGTAATATAGTTTCTCTAAGTGCAATACAATATAAATATTTTTTATAAGTTCCACTTTAATAATAAAATATTTTATTATTAAATTGGGACGGTATTTTAGGTAACTAAGTAGGTGCCTAAATTAATTTAAATTTAAGTGACTTTCATAGCAAGAAAAGAAGGAATTTAAATCCTTATTCTTTACTGTAGCTAGCCAAGGTCTCTATCTGAAGTTTTCCATATCACAAAGAAATTTTGATCGATAACAATAACACAACAACTGATTGGATAAAAGTTACAGTTGATTTTAACCCAATCAGATATGCAAATACAAAATTTATTTAATGAATTAAATATCCTGATTTCTTTGTGAATACAAACCCAGCCCGTTATTAAATTTTGTTGGTTTACTGTTGAAGTGATTTTCGTGACTACTGCCCTTAAATACACCAGTGACATTGTGACATTACATGTGATTGGTTGAAAATTCGTACCACTCGTAGAGTTACAGCACTAAGGCGACTCCCCACACAAGCCTGACTACTTGTGTTGTGACTCATCAAGTCACTTGCCAAGAGAAAGGGAAGGTTCGGCTCGTGGCTCGGTGTTCTCGTTGGTTGGATTTTAAGAGCAACACTTGACACTTGTAAAGCCATTGCGACAAAATGCATAAACTTATGACTAAGCGATCTGGCTTGCCATCTAGTGCCGTGGGAAGCCGCCTTTAGTCAAATCAGCTGTGAAAAATGCAAAAATCTAACCATGATTTTGACTTGGATTATGACGAGGGGATAGTGAAGAATTCTCGCTCCAACGACACTACTAAGCCTATGATTTATGACGCTCTTCAAAATATGTATGCATTTTTTGAAGTGACATTTTCAGAATTTGAGCTGACTTGGTCAACCGAATGGGTTAGATTCTCGAAGCAGCGTGTACTCGTTTTCATATTATTGATCTTTGACTGGTCGTAAAAAATAAAATCTGCTTTCTATTGGTATAAATCGTAACGGATAATGAAACTGCATCTTCATCAGATGCAAGGATTAAATGGGTAGTATGAATGTTTTAGGGTTTGGCGGTTTTTAGTAGGCTTTTAAATTATTAAACTTATAATTCCATCAACAAGAGTCAGTCATTTTAGTAGAAGCGTTGTTTCTCGGTTTACTTGCTGTTCGATAATGATTATTGTAAATAAAATAATGAAATAATTTGTGGTGTTTGGTTAAGGCTTCTATTCTTTATTTTCTAAATCAATTTGAATTGGAATCAAAGTAATCAAACGAAATGAATCAAAGTTCAAATTCGACAACAAAGATCCAGGCTGTTAGTTCTGTCATAACAGTCCCACTGTGGTAACTCAGTTGATGCTGACTTGAACTGGCCAAGCTGCCAGGAAGCTAGGCCATAAAGCTAATAAAATCAATTCTGCTAGTTCGTCTACCGTCAGTAGGGATTGCAATACCTAAAGATAATCAGAATATCGGTATTTATTTGTAAAAATTCCGGTATACATCATAGTATGTATACTGGTATACCAGTATACCGCGATACATTACATAATAAATTCAAAAATTAAAAAGAAAATGCCATATTCGGGTATATTAATGAAATATAAAAATTATCAAATTAATAAAATAATATACGTTTTGCTATTTGCTTGGTTTTAATGAGCTTCAAAATTAAAATCATACGTAAGTTTGAGCTGTCAGACCTTATAATACACCTTATCAGACTAGAAAATACATCAGTGGCGCGGCGCAATTTGATATTTCAAATAAATAGGATACGAGCTAAATATCACCGCCACTGAGCCTTTACATGTTCGATGAACGGCAGCGATACTCTTATCAGCCTTATATGATTGGTTGTTTTTTTAACGTGGACACTTACTTACACTGCTGATATTGGACAACAAATATTTTTATGGATTCGGAGGTAGTAACTTACGTATCTGTGCTAGTGTCTCGTGTTTTTTTTTTTTAATTAAAACTTAATATTATCGGGAGTAACACCACGAGAGCTTAGATTTAGCCGGATACTTTTATGGAATTGTTTTCTCATACTTACTTGCATTGCAAATTTAACGACATTTGTTGAAAAAATCACGAGAGCGCCCGTACTCGTGTGATTTTTTTCTGCAGATGGAGTTAAATTGCCTACATGCAAGTAAGTATAAGAAAACAATTGCATATGAAAATATCCCGGAAAATCGTTAAGGTCAAGTGGTATTTGTTGAGACAATTCCATCGAATTGTACTGAACTTTATTTTTAACAGGGAACAAAACTCAAAATGCCTTTTAAAAAGACATAAGTATTACTGTTAATAACACAGTTTTTGTATTTTATGGTAATATTTCTAATAAAAATGAAATGGCAAACGGTAGGTAGATATATCAGTAGCTATGGCATTCGTTATTGACAAGCGTCCGTGACCGAGTGGATAGGCTGCGAGATTGTTGTTTGTTATTTGAAAGTACTCTGGTTCTGGTTCAAACCCCGGCAAGAACGAGAAACTTTATTTCTTCCATATAAGGTATTTCCAAATAATAAAATTAATAATTGTGACATTTGGTAATAGAGTGCCAGCCAAGGAATCGAGCCATTGCCATAGCAACATCTCGATACAAAATATTCGATAACAAACAGCGATATTTGAGACATCAAATGGTAATAGCAATATTATCATTGCTTGTTTCCTTGTTGATTCTTTCCTTGAAGATTCCTTGTTGAAAAGTGTTCTAATAATGTTTTAGTTAAAAACTTGATTGATTGGTCATTAAAAAAAAAATTGCAAAGATCGTATTTTGCAATATTTTGACAACAACTGATAATGGCAGCTCAGATTTTATTTCAGATCAACAATCAGCATAAAAATACGCAATTTTTCGCCAATTTAACCGACTTCGTATCTCTTAAGATAACTAAGATCCCTATACATTTTCTCTAAAAATGGTCACTCTGTAATCATAAAATGTCATTTACGTTTTTTCTTAAATTTACAAAAAAAAACTTTTATACTTGGGACTTGGGAGGTATTTTCGCAATGGGTATAAAATTGATGGAACTTGGGTGTACTCGATAGATAACCGCCTAATTGAGTCCCAAGAGTAGTATCCTGGTGTTGCAGTGACTACAGAATTTCAGAGAAGCTGTTAAGTGATATATTGCAAATTTTGAGAGGATCCAGTTCGTCATCTAACTCACCATATTGATGTTTCTGTGGGAACATGCCATTGGCTACTTCGAAGAGATGCTCACTTGCATCCTTATCGAGTGACGGTGGTGCAAGAGTGGCTACCTCAAGACATTCCTGTGAGGTTGAATTTTTGTCCTTGGTTTTCCCCCAAACTTGCATTATAATGAAGAAGTTTTCAGCAGCCTTTTCACCGATGAAGCGTGGTTTCAAAGATCTAGATATGAGGGTCATTTGATAGTTTCAGGCTGTTGATAAGAGGATCCTTTAAAAATTTCAAGTCATTCCAGTCAATATTTAGCTAATGCCATTGTTCCAAAGTTGAAAAGTAACATTTTTTGTCAACAATGGAAGAAATCGTCTATCGCCTGGTGATAAAATTTCATAAAATGAAAGGAAAAATTAACTCGATAGATAAAAGATGAGTTGGGCTCAGTTCGGTGAACCGTCTCCTTCATATATAACCGTGAAACATTGGGTGTAGCCTTGAAGACACGTTCTAGCCTCGAAGACACGTTCTTCAAGGCAGAACTTCGGAAGGAAGAAGAAAAACTGAGAGAAATCCATTGGAATAACCTTTCAGGATTGAGACAATCCAAGGAGCTCCTCGGGAACTTTAACCGAGAAAGGTCAAGAAAACTTCTGACCCTCAATAAAGGAAGTCTCAGAATGCTAACAGGATTCCTAACAGGTCATTGCAAGCTCAATGAACACCTGTCGAAACTTGGTATAGAAAAAGATGGCGTTTGCAGACTCTGCAGGGAAGAAAACGAGACACCTCGTCACCTGTTGATGAACTGCGAAGCACTAGAACGTGAAAGAAACGATGTTCTAGGCCAACACCAGCTCAACGGGGGAGCTTTGCCCGGCCTTGATCCCCTTCAAATCCTGAAATTCCTAAGGGAAGCGGAGTTGGAGAGGCTGCTTCAATGAAAGGAATATACTCCAAAGAAGCAGAGAAGAGGGGGAGGAGATCTGTAATAGGTCGCAGCGCATCTGACACCCTCAATATCAATATCTATCTATCCAACATTGGGTGGCTGAGTAGAAACGCGGTCGTACCACCATTTTTGATGATGAAATGTTTTGGTTGACGAAAAACTGAAGACGTCGATTTAGTGCATGAAACTGTGATGGAAAATCGCCAGGTGAACTGGCACATAAGATTTTACAGAAGATCTTCAGAAAGTTGAAACCATCAATACGCGACCTTATCAGGCCGCATTACTGGATCGGTTGAAGGCCAAAATCAAGAAAAACGACCACACTTGGCCAAGAAGAAAGTGGTGCTGCTTTACAAGACTCTACTCGGGTGCATAAAATATGTGCATGGTCGTAACTTCGCAATGGAAAAATCGCATTCACCGATCCATTGTATTTTTACAATTATTACAACTTTAGTCACATGCTGTGAACAAGCAGCTTTGTTGTTATAAACAGGTACCTGAAGAAAGGTTTCTACCCCTATTTCATAGAATTGGAGTCGGTATTTGTAGAGGAGAAGGCAAAATGTTTATTCTCAACTGAGTGTCTTCTAAATAACTAGCACACTTGACCATCTTAGTACCTTTCACCACATTTAATAGCTTTACAAACAAAAATCGTCATAAATTATGTCTGATTTTTCCTGATTTGACATTATCTGCAATTAATGGCATTTGCTTTGTAAATTTTCAATTTCTAATTTCACAGGTGGATTTCTAATGATGTTTAGAATAATTTATTGATATAAAAAACAGATTTTTTTTTGTTGCTTAATTAGTTTTTCGCGACTTCACGCTTAATTAAGCTCACTACAAACATGCTGATTAGTCCAGATTATAGAGAATTAAATTATTCATGAATTGTGTCGCGAATAAAATACTTTAGTTTACTTATAAAGTGTACTTTTCGCGAGAATTCTATATGATGGGACACCCTGTTTATGTCCATCCCATTTTCGACCTATTAATGGGCTTCAAAAAAGCCATTAAAGCTTCAAGTTGAATGAAAATTAACTCTTTTTTTTGCGAAATTACTTACTGCTATAATAGACTCTCAAATGAAACAATTTTCGCTTATGGTGAATAAGTTTGGATAAGGTAATTGAAAATTATCATCTTTTCTAAACTCTTAACTAACCAGTGCGCTGTGACCAACAACAGTGTGTTCTGTTAAGAGTGTTAGGAACCAGAATGTTACCTGTTTTAGTTTGAACAAATTTTTCCTCAAAGATGGATCCAGGTGCTTGTAGCTTAGAAACAATTTCAACTGTTCAAATACAATTTTACAGTAAATTTTGTTTAGATCTGTTCGAAATAGATAAACGCGTGACGTGATGTTTATCGTGCTGCCGTAACGTGAAAACATTCATGCGATTATTCTTCATATTTCTGTTCTGTGAGTGTTCGTGATCGAAAACCTTCAGTGCGTGAGTGTGCGTTACGTGGTATTAATCCAGTCATGCTTTGCTATATCCATATCAGGTCACATAGGATTTGAGCTTACCGGTACTCAACACATTCTGTGCAATAGACGTATTTTGAAGTAAATACATTTTTTTGGTAATGTTAGGTGCTGTAAACTTGATAATCCTGATATGGACTAAGAAGCTACTGTTTTAACATACTGTTAGTACTTACCTACATTGACTATTTCACTCATCTTGAAATTTTCACATTATTTGACCACTCGCGAAAACACCAGCTGTTTTTCAAATCGGTTTTTCGAATTTCAACAACCTAAAAATGGACAAGGATCGCAAAACAAAGTAAAATTTGACTGTTTGACAAAAAATAATTGTAACTGCACTGCCCTACTAAACGCTAAATTCACAAAATTATGAAAAGTGAGGTAATATCGCCTAGGCATTCTAGAGGGCATTTTGCAGCTTATATTAAAGTATGGTTTTCCTATCTGCCTTGTAAATAGGAAAATTTCATTAAAAAGAAAATCATACCTGCAGAAATGTTTTACGATATTGAGAGATTTATTGGTAACTTGATGTAATAGAAAAAATCGGCAGTAGCTACAACGTCTATGCACAGTTGCAAGAAATTTTGGTTTAGCAGTTTTTGTTTATTCAGATTCAGTATGTTACCTCTTTGTGCTTACTAGGGCAGTGCAGATATCCAAATGTGTCGCTTCGACAGAATTTAAATTTTTTTACGTTTCATTTTGTTCGTGAAATAGACTAATGAAATACCACTCGTGATTTAATTAACTTATGCCTGTCGATTTATTTCTAAACTCAACTGAGCTGTTTAAAGAAAACACCAAGTGTTTTTATTTATTATCAGTGTTTCACAAGCTGCGATAAAATACATTTCAAGTGATTCGTTAAGGAATTAAATAGTTGGATTATAGAGTTTTCTTTCTCTAAATTAACATTCATTGCCAGTTTTTCATCGATTTCAAATCTGATTATTACAAAGTGAATTAATTTTCAGTGTTTTTGAAACAGAACTGGGAGTCTACCCCTAGAGAAAAGTTGTAAACGTAACTCCCATCCTCTTAGAGAGACATGGACCCGCGTTCTAGCGTAGCTCTCCTGAAAACATGATCCAGGTTCACCTATAAAATGTAAAGTTATGGCCGGCAGAACAAAAAAATATTACAAAAAACAACTTAAAAGCTGCAAAAAATGATCCGGGTCAGAACCTGTGCCGCTGTATGGTGCTCGCTAGCTTGATGGAGTCAATTAAATTGGTATTACTGAATAAAATTTAAAAATATTAAAAAATCTCTTCTACCACTGAACCCATAAGGAGAAGCTGTCGGTGGACATTTGCAATTTAAATTAAAAAATGTAATAAAGTGAACTATACAGGTGAGTCAGGTTTTTGAAGCAGGATTTTACAAGTTGATAGAAGACCTTCTTTAAGGAAAAAAAAGTAAAAAAGATGGGAAGTACCCATAATCATACGTCCTGAAGGGCTTATGATCTGAATATAAACTGAACTTATAAGACCTCACGTATAACCTTCGGCTTCTTTAAAGATTTTTTTTTACAAAAAAAAAGGTATACTTTGAATTAATCAAAGTTACCCATAGTAAATTGAGTCTAAACTTCCTCATACCATTTATTTAGATATACAAAATCATAGAAATATTAGATTTGTTTTGGCTGTAGGTAATTATAAAATATTGATAATTATGTTGGGATACCAGCCAATTAAAAACGCAGGTTTTCTCTTTTTTCTTTTTAATTAACCCAAGCTTTCGAGCTTTTCTTTAGCTCTTCTTCAGGGGTACTGAAAAGATTAACAATAAATAATTGTAAGTATAAATGAAAAATTAGGAACTAAAAAATTACATAATACTTACAGAAATTGAGTAAAAATTGAAGATGTTAAAAAGTTAATCATTTTCATGGACAAGTGTAGTGGATAAAAACATACAAATATGAACTAATAAACTAATAAACTAATAACTAATAACAAGAACTAATAACATAGGAAAGTTAATTCCAAAAAAGGGGGTTTAAAATAATTTAGAAGTTTTTTTACATTTGAATTAAATAAAATTATTTAAATAAAAATTATTCATATGTAATTCAAATGTAAAAAAACTTCTAAATTATTTTAAACCCTTTTTTGGAATTAACTTTCCTATGTTATTAGTTCTTGTTATTAGTTATTAGTTTATTAGTTCATATTTGTATGTTTTTATCCACTACACTTGTCCATGAAAATGATTAACTTTTTAACATCTTCAATTTTTACTCAATTTCTGTAAGTATTATGTAATTTTTTAGTTCCTAATTTTTCATTTATACTTACAATTATTTATTGTTAATCTTTTCAGTACCCCTGAAGAAGAGCTAAAGAAAAGCTCGAAAGCTTGGGTTAATTAAAAAGAAAAAAGAGAAAACCTGCGTTTTTAATTGGCTGCTATCCCAACATAATTATCAATATTTCAAAATCATAGATTTGTATTTAATTTATCATTTATATCCAGAGAGAGATAACAATAATTATTATTAATATCGAATAAATGAACTTATATTTTGTGGTATGAGGAATTTACACTCAGTTTACTTAAAAACTAAACGAATTTTGTATATTTATACGTATATCTTTTTCTTTTTTTGTAAGGAAGCTCTAAAGAATGCTCACTGATTATTAATTTCCACATGTTTAACTTTGTTTTGTCCGCTCTAAATTATAATCCTCTTTGAAATTGAAATATTGGAAAATGCTCAACTTGGGCGCCAAAGACGAAAAAAAATTCAACACCATAATATATCTTTTTTCTAAGCTCTTCAGGAGATATGTGTTTATGTGTACTTTTATTCCTTAAAAAAGGTCTTCTATCAACAAGTAAAGTCCTGCTACAAAAACGTGATTCACCCTGTAGAAAACATTTTTCTCTAAGGTACTTTGAAAACCTCCAAACAAATTCAAACCTTCTACAAATTGGAAAAGTACTACAGTTCTCAGTTGTGAAGTGCTTAGTTAATTTCAGTGTAAACAAGTGAAAGTTTTCAGCTGCAAATTTCAACTGAAAAAGTGCAGTTTTTGTACTTTTGAAAGTCTTTATTCTGAAGAGTTCACAGAATTTTCTTGCTTCTTGTAGCAACATGGAAAAATCTATACTTTGATGTTTTATTTAGGTATTTAGGTACCATTGCTTGTAAAAAAATAAGCTCAACAATAATAAACAGAATTAAATACAGCGACAATCCGAAAATTGTGCACCCAATGGGATTTTTTTTATTAGTAGCTCAGAAAATTTGTGTATGCTCTAAAACTTATTTCACATAATTATATCTATTTTAAATTACAATGTGTAGCATTTACAGGGTAGGACAAAAAATGTAAAAATTTTCATAAGAGTAAAGTACCATTGCTCGTGAAGATATTAAAATAAATTTGGGAAAAGTGGTTTAGAATTAAAATAAGAAGCCAGCTATGAATTTGTAGATTGTTTTAGTTATTTGTTATTTTAAAAGAAAGTTAATCTTGGTAAATCTTAACCGAAAATCTTATTTAAACCTCAAAAAACTCGTGACAAACACAATCCAATAAAAATAAAAAGTGAAAAACTCAATTAAAGTCTACAAATTCATATCTAACTTTAAATTTTAATTCTAAATCACTTTTTCCCATTTTTTTTCTTTAATATCTTCACAAACAAGAATACTTTTTAGAGTAAAATTTAGAAAATCCCACTTCATAGCAGCAAAAGGTACACAAGAATAACAATAATTATTACCCATGACAATAATTATTATTACAATAATTATTATTATACATAATTATGTATAATACTTTGTAAAAACTTATCGATTACTGAAACTGTGTACAATAGGACCAGAATAACTTGGCCTCTGGTTCTGAGAATTACTGTTGAAGACGGGTTATATTAGAAATGTACTGTATTGGTCATTGCAGATTTCAGGCGTGGCTATAGCAGGGTATAGGTAGTCGAGTTAATAATTATTTAATGCCAAAATGGCAGTCAACTTTCAACAACCTCCACTGGCAAAGCACATTATTTGACATAACTATTACGATAGCGTTTGGCTTTTTAATGTTTTTATTATCGATATTCAAATTCGAGCTCAACAATGCAACACTAAAATAGATTTTGAATAATATTATCGAATATGTATCCAAGCAACAATAATTGTTTGAACCTTTGTTGGACTTGCCATTTCATATAATTCAATGGTAACATTTTATTGGGTATTATAAATAGACCTATACACTTTTGTTTTCTGTCTGAAGAGTGAAGTGTTGTGACTTTTTTTTCCACAAAAGTGGGTACATATATCTTCTTACTGGAGAAAAAAGTAAATGAATTTAGAATCCCTGATCCACAATGGATACTGTGGTGGTGTCCGTGTCCGCCATTTCGGGATGAGCGTGTATACTAAGCATCACAACTAAAAACAAGATGTGTCAAATTAGTTTTAGAGGATGCACAACCTTTCTGCGCTATTTTTTATTTTATTTTACTAATAAAAAAATCCCATTTGGTGCGCCCTTTTCGGATGTCACTGTATATTGGTAGAATAAGAAGGAAAATATTAAATCGATGACAGTAGAAGGTAGGTACTGGAAATATTCTTTGTTGAATCCTTGAATCGATTCATAATCATGTGTAGAATCTCATGGTTATGATTTATTGATTCAGTAGAGTCAATAAATAAATATATCCATTACCAGGCTGTGGGCTCCTAGTTTCTGGAAAGTGGAGAACTGATTGCATGGTGTGGTGCTTTATTTGCGGGCAGAACATCTCTGGTGTTCCTCTGATTTTTTTTTTTTTTTTGATTTGGGAGACAGAGTATTATTAGTGTCAGTTTTCTGATAATTACTAATTTAGATCTTGATAAGGAAATTGATTGAATTTATAGACAATAATATGCTGCTAGGAAAAATGTCTCCCATTTTTTTTTGTCACTGTAGTTGATATTTAGTCATAACATAACTCATATTAATCATATTATCATAAATCATATTGATTATAAATGATATTAATACTGAAATTAGTAACCAATATCAGCTTTGCAATTTGTTTTTTCTATAAAAATAGAAATAAAATATGTTTCTTTGATTCTTTGCAAATGCTTAATTTTTATGAATTAACCTGGTTAATTGGCTTGGCTCTCTACTTTCCCATTATGTTGTAATGGTTCTTATTCTTATGTTACTGATGATGTTATATTTTATTACTGACCACTTTTGGATGTTAAGACCCAGCTATAAATAATTGACTTCGCTATAACAAAAGCCAGTAGTTTCTACATAGAATCTTTGGATTTTGTACATAATAATTATGTAATATTATGATCTCGAATTTTTTAAATTTTAACTGCGTGAATAAACTATTATATTTATACAATACAGGGTGTCCGGAAATTATGCGCAAAGAATTAAAGGGACGATTCTACTTGATAAAATATTGCCAAAAGTATCTATGATTTTTTTTTCGAAAACTCACAAATAAGACAGTTATGAGCCTTCAAAGTTGATTTTTTTAAATCAATATTTTTCTATAACTTTTTTTCTAGTATACGGATTTTCTTAAAATTTGACACACTTGCCACAGATGTTGTTTTACGTCCTTGTTCCAAATTAGACTTGAATCCCTCGAAATCAAAAGGCCTTAACTGCCCTTGACCTTCAAAAAAGGCCTATAACTTTTCTCGTGATATTTTTTTCTGAGTTTTGAAGACGCACAATTGAAGAACATGAAGAAATCTTCGGAAAAGGTCCTCTTTGTCTATCACGATAAAATGACCTGTTTCCGAGTAAAACTGTTTTAAAAATTTGCTTGCACTAAAATTGGACACCATAAATTATGATCATTTTGCAACAATACCAAAGCATGCTTTGGAAACAGCTGTAGGGTTGCTGTCATGTTGCTACTTTTATTAGTTTCATCGTCAAACAACTGAACTTTTTTTTGATACCCTGTATCTCAAAAAACGGTGGGTTTGCAGACAGATTCATGTTTATAGAAACTTTTTTCTCAGAACGCGCCAAGGAATCACACCTTTCATTTTCCGACACATGTTTTGAAACACCCTGTATAAATTATTATATTTATAATTAAAAATAGCATGATTTGTATTATTACTATTATTAATATTATTTAAAAAGAAATTCATATTATAATAATTGGTTTAATGTTTCACAGGAAACTGAAAAAGAACGTCTCCTGTCTCAGAAAGCCTACTTAAGTAACGGTCAATATGGTAACATCTTTGAACTCAGTTTCCTCAACGGAGCCGAACACTGGTACTGTAAGGTGTGCAACTGTCCAGTTATGGGACGTGTATATCACCACGAGATCGGCAAACGTCATACAAACAATCTATTTGCCAACAACAAACACCTAGTGAAGGGAGATCAGTCGTTTGATGATGATGCTGAAATTGTTGAGCAGAGAATCGAAATTGCTCCTGGAGAACCAGCTCCACCCGGATTTGAAGATGAGATCCAGAAAGTGTCACGTATTCAGGTGAGACAGAGTTTACTTCTCTTATTGAAATTTCTGTGAAAAGTACAACTGAGTAATAAACACTATTTTTCACGAAGCTAGATTTTATTATGAAAGGTACCTACGGTGCCAGGATTAAAAATGAAATGTACCCAGATTTCATCTATAGGCTTTGATAATATGACATTCAAGAATATACTTTTAATAGATGGCTACTAACCAGGGTTCGCCCGATTTAAATCATTTGATTTAAATCACGATTTAAATCAACGATTTAAATCAAGTGATTTTTTTATATTAATCAACGATTAAAATCAAAAAAATCAAAAATCAGAAATACTATGTTTTTATCGAGTTTTTTATTTTCTATAAGAAATTTTAATTGGTGCAACAAAAATCATATTATATAGAAGGCTCGATAGAAGGGTGAAGGGTACCATAAACCTCAGATAGTAATTATTATTGATGAAAACATTGAAAACATATTTTATTGCTTTCTTTTGAAACTTGAAACCTTTAAAGGGTGATCATAATTTATGTATTCCTGCTTTAAGTTTGAATTTGAATAGATGCAGTAGGTAATTATGGGAACAACCAATTATTGTATCTATTATTATATTTCATCTCCTGCATCTTTCTTTTGATCTCACTTAGCTGGACCATGAACTTGGAAATAAAAAATAAATAATAAAGGAATGTCCTTTTTTATTATTATTTATTATGTGTTCTTGAATAGTGAAAGGGTTTGGGGGGCTTTTTGTGATACTTCGGCCCCCTAAAGAATTCTTCATAAGTACCTATAATTCATAAAAAATGTTTCTAACTTTTCTGAATTTTAACTGATTCTGGTAAATAAATTTGTTTCAATTCTTTAATTTAATTTTATTATTTTTAATTATATAATTCAACAAAACCAAAAGTGAAGAAAAAAATTACAAGGGAAAAACGCAAAATTCATGGTGTGGCGACCACTTGTCAGCCTTAACGAAAATATGAAGCAAAAACTTCTCACATATCTGATGTGAGAGCGTAAAAGAGCGGAAAACAAATTATACCACATTATTAGAAATTAAAAAAAAAATTGAAGAAATCAAAAAAATCAAATAAATCAAAAAAATCACGATTTTTTTGATTTTTTAATAAAAATCATTGATTTTTGATTTTTATAAAAAAAATCATGATTTTTTCGAACCCTGCTACTAACTATTAGTACAATGTTCCTTTGTTTTTTTTGTTTTTTTTATGTTAACAAGTGTTACTTTCAACAGGAACGTTTGAATGGATACAGTGTTGGTCCACTTGTGGGTTTGGAATATCTACTAGAACTCCAAGATAGTGATATTTCAAAAGAGCCATCGTACCTGTGTATTTTATGTGACAAGAAGGGAGATCCTAGAACAGTTTTGACTCACTTGGCCAGCTACAATCATATTTCTCAGGTAAATTTATCATTTTTTATCTTGCATTGTAGAATTAGAGCAAAATTTCAAAAATATTATGGAGATTTGTATTATAGACTTTTATATTACATGGTACGGCGAAGAGAGTAACTTTTTAAACATTTGGCTAATTCGAATGCATTTTGATTCAGATATTGTTTTTTTCTAGTTTCTTCAAAAGCATTTCCCGACATGCTATAGAGCTCTTACTCCGTACATGACGAAGCAGTTTAAAAGAAATTGGCAAGGAGCTATTCAAGCGGTTGCAGAAGCCATAGAAAGAAAATTTGGTCGTCTTAAGCCCATGCCTGTAGAAGTAGACAATTTCGAAAAAAATCGAATGTCGTTTTTGGAAAAAATTTTGAAAGGGAAGCACTTTTATGAGACTCCCGGCAATAATTTTGAAGAGCTTGTGAGGAAAGAAGACTTAACCAAAGCTCCCGAAGGTGAAGCATAGTTTTTTTGTTTTTAATTTTTTGTTTTTATAATAAAATTTCTCGTAAAAGTTTTAGAAGAACCGGTCAAAGCGGATGACAACTTGCCCTTTAAGAAAGCTCCGCCCCAGTCTCGCAGAAAGAGCCCTTCACCTCCAGTGGTACAGCGTCCGTCATGGAAACCAAGAGCCCCTGTCACTTCTGCAAAACCAAACATTGCTCAGAGTAAAAAGAAATCACTTTCACCGGTTTCGAGTGCATCAAGCAGTGACACGGAAGTCAATAATACGCAAAAGAAATCTCGTCATCGATCACCTGTTCAGAATAGAGGGATGTATGAGAGAAGGTAAGTGAGATAAGTAGGTGTGTCCAGTCCCTCCTCTCCTAAAAGTCATATAAAAA
The DNA here is from genome assembly GCA_910589415.1 of Malachius bipustulatus. Classification (NCBI taxonomy): domain Eukaryota; kingdom Metazoa; phylum Arthropoda; class Insecta; order Coleoptera; family Melyridae; genus Malachius; species Malachius bipustulatus. The sequence continues at coordinate 44,659,126 of OU342636.1, forward strand.
AAGTCATCGTTACATCAGTTTCTTAAAATGTTTTATGTAATTTTAGAAACTCCAATCGAAGATCACCAACTCCAACTAAGACGAGAGAGTCGATGCCTTGGAAACGTCCAGACTATATGAAAACCAAGCTCAGTAAAATCCAAGACAGGAGTCTCAAAGGAGAGAAAAATGAAAAATTGGAAGAGTTCAAGAAACTTGCCAAGGCCATTGAAACTGACATGGAAAGAGTTTTAAAACAACACGAGAAAAACCCAGAAAAACATCCTAGATACAATGAAGAGTGGAAAAGATTTTGGAATAAAAGGTTTGTCGTCGTGGCACACACGAAAATTTTATTGTTGTGTATTTCAATGATTTTTTTGTAGATACAAGGAACTTCAGTTCGAAGGAAAGGATGCTTCGAAACATGATTTTAAACCAGAGTGGATTTTATTTTGGAATAGGCGAATGCGTGAACTTCATGATGAAGATATTAAAATTCAAAAGGAAGCATTAAGAAAAAGGTAAGACTCGTTGGAGTTTTAAAAACCAGTAAAATAGCATAGGATTTTTGCAGACTTGGGATATCGGAAGACACCACTCCAGCTCCGATACGTTTTCGAATTGGCACTGCTAATGCTAATGTAAAGGAGAATCCTCAGCAAAAACCGGTTCCACCTGCTGCTTGCCCAGATAGTGATCCTGAAGTTATTATAATTGAAGATAAAGATGATGCAATCACAGTAGGAAGTAACAGAAGTGGAAGGAATTACAAACAGTCGCCGTCTCCCAAAAGACCAACTAGTCCGAGAAAGAAGAGTCCTCGACGTTCTAGAAGTCCAGTACGTCATAGAAATCGAAGTCCCCATAAAAATAGAAGCCCCCCGCAACGAATCAGAAGCTCACCACAACAGAGAAGTCCTCGGAGGATGAGGACCAGAAGTCCCGATCAACGAAGGACAAGAAGTCCGATACAGCGTAGAACTAGAAGTCCTCCGCGTCAAAGAGCAAAAAGTCCCAGAGGCTCAAGAAGTCCTAAGCGATCGCACAGTCCATGGGAGGCTGAACCTGTATCCAAAAGTCGTAAAGTTGAGACTAAATCTGAAAGGAAATCCTTGGATAGATTATCTTTAGATCGGATATCGAGTAGCGGTTCTGAACATGATTTTGATGACATTTCAAAACCGAAACAAAGAGAAGGTCACATAAAACCTCGCCCTCGAGACTATGGCATTGAATATGTGAGAGAAAGGTAAGATTTTTAAGATCTGCTTGCGGTACAAACGTCTTAGTCGCTGCATTGTTCCTACCTGTGTTGGGGACATGTGCACAGAAACTTTCAGCTTTTATGAAGGTCTGGCAGTCGCAGGCTCGTAGTCTATTACCTACAGGGAGGGGAAGAGGGAGAGCAATTTCCTATCCATTTTTAGTAAAATTCGAATGGGGAGGAGGACTAATTATTTTAACCCTAAATGTATTTAATTTTTATTTGTTTATTTTTTTTCATACACCTCTTGCTACTCGAGATAATCAACTGAACGATTTTTGTTTTAGAAATTTGGATTATAGAGGACTCCCGTACGGACGGCTACCGATTCAGCCTCCACCTTGGGAACAAGACAGAAGATACTATTATGAATATGATGAATATAAGCCCCCAAAAATAATGCGCGATGTAACCAGAGAACCTATGCAAGACGACGATGAAAATGAGGAAGTAAATGTCGTGTCAGTTTTGCGATTGTTGACAGCGTTAGAAGAGAAACTCGGTTCGCTGGGACCGAAAGTCAATGATTTGCTTTCGCAGGCTTTGGGAATGGAAAAGGATAAAGCCAACAGTTCGGAAGCATTGCTGGATAACGAAGTAAATTGTGTTTTATTTGAAACCGTGAAAGAGAAACTGAAAGGGCAAATGTTGGCTGGTCTGATTGACTATATACAAGAGAATGCGTACAAGAAAGCAATTAAGAAGACTGCGAATCTTATCCATTTAGCGAATAAAAGAAAAGAGCAGAAGAGAGAATCCAAGATAGATCCGGTCAGGGTGCCCGGCGTTGGCACCGTCGATAAAGCTGCGATCGCAAAACAAATTGCTACCGCATTGGTGAAACAAGGCAAGACAGATGTTACTCAAGACGAATTGGAACAATTGATAAATGCTGTGGTAAGTTGATTAATATTATTTTATTAAATATTAGTCTCAATTTTGTTTAGGTGGTCAAGGGATTAGAATCCATACAGGTTATATGCTAAGTAACTTTTTGGTCCTCTCCAGGGAAAAATTGCTCAACTTTGAGGTAGCACTATTTATAGACTGCTGTTAGCAATAATTTTTGAACGCCGTTTTCACCAAATAATTTTCAAATTATTGGTCTTTTAAATTTTTTGAATCACAAAGCCATTTCATTCAATTTACATTTGACTATAATAATAATAATAACAATTTTATTCCAGGTCGGTATGGCAGAAGCATCACAGAAATCTGACAAACCTATGACGACAGCTGATTTTATTGAAAAACTTAGCGGAGTAAAAAAAGAACTGGAAACTCCAAAAAGTGTGAAAAAAGATGAAGAATCTTTTTCTGAGAAATGCGTTGAATCGTTTTCAGAGAAATGCGTTAAATTGAGAGAGCAGTCCAACAAGCCAGTTAATGAAACGGTGAAAAAAGATAAATCGAATTCGAATAGTATGGAACATCTTTCGGATTCAGACTTACAAACGCTTTTGCAAAATTTTAAAGATCTATCAACTGAAGAGCAGCAGAACTTGATAAGTTATTTGAAGACCCTGGAGGCTCATGAACCGGAACGAGTGGAAAAGCTACGCAGATTTGTAAATTTGGGGATGGAAAATTCTGAAAATTCTTCGGAAAAGAAGGCCAGCGATGTTATCGAGTTGGAAAAGCCAAATAGCCCGTTTTTGGAAAGACACGGTGCCGTGAATCCAGAATCAGTGCAGAAACGTAAAACGGTTATTAATTTAGCTGAACTTGAAGAGAAAGCTACTGAAAAGCTCGAAAAAGAGGAGAACAAGCAAATGGAAAAAATAGATTCCGATGAAGAAGATTATAGCTTTGAGGATGTAGTGAAAGCTGCTTCAAAAAATGTAGAAGAAACTGAATTGGCTAAAAAGGCTACTGAAGCTGAAACGAAGAAGAAAGCAGCAAATGAGAAATTAAACGAGACGCAATCCATTATTACAAATTTGCTCAGTAGCTTTTCGAAAATATCTAATAATTCTACTTCCAGCGAAACGAATGTCACTGCAGCTGATTTTTCAAAAACTCTCAGCAGTCTTACTATCACAGTAGATAGCCTGGCTAATATTGTTGGCAATGTTAAAACTATGGAAGCCAACCAGAGGAAAGATTCTACTTCTAAAATTGATATATTCGAAGACGATAGTAATTCAAAACTTTCAAACATATCAGGATTACATTCAGGAGCAAGTAATACAATAATTCTAGGAGACCAAGATAAACTTGGGCGAGCTTTTTCTGAACAAGCCAATTCCAATATTGGACGAGAACAGTCTTTCACCAATAACCTTCTAGATTCTGTATGCGACGGAGCCGGGAAACTAAATAAAAGAGGAGGGTTTTCAGATCAGCCCAGTAGATTGGGTCCTGGTTTGAATTTCTCTGAACAATTTGAAAGACCCGAAGAAAGTTATCAACGCCAAAATCAAACTTATGAAAGGCCAGGTGTCAATTTTGAAAGACCTGGACCAGGTTTTGACAGGCCGGCGGGTTCGGGATTTAACAGACAAGGCGCAGTTTTTGATAGACAGATGCCAGAATTCGGTAGGCCAGGGCCGGTCTTTGACAGATCTGCTTTGAATTTTGAGAGACCGGGACCATCTCTCGATCGTCAGGGCCACGGTTCGGACAGACCTAATCAAGGTTTTGTTAGACAGGGCCCTGGTTTTAACGGACAAAATCCAAATCCCCCATTCGAACAACCAGATTTTGGATATGAAAGAGAATTTCAAAGTCAGTCAAGTCCGGGTTTTAATTTTGATAGACCAGGGATCAGACTTCCTCTAAGAAACGATCAAGAAAGATTAAGATCAGAACAAGTAGATGAGTTTGATATTCCCGGTCCAGAATTAGCTGACAGAAGGCCTCCGGATTTTGATAGGTTTGGACCAGGGTTTGGAAGAAGTGGTCATAGAGGTCCAGGAATGGATCCCGCTTCTTATCAAAGAAGTGATCCGTTTGTGCCCTTTACTAATCCAGAGAGAGAACAGTATTCTCACACGGGTTCAGGAGGAAATATGTTTCGAGGAAAGAATCAATTTCCGGGGCCTGTAAATCAGAATTTCCAACAGCAAAGAAGCGGATCGCATGATTTTGGTTTCGATAGTAGACGGGGAGGTTTTAGACGTTGAGTGGTGTAGGTTGATCTCTGTTGTAAGTTTCTTTATTCACTTTTTTATTCCATACATAAAAGAAAATTGTAATGTAATATGTATTAGTTGTTCTAGGAATTAAAATGTCAGTTTCATGGATATTATTTTCTTTTTTTATTTACGAGTTTACAGATGCTGCAAGCTTAAATGTGATTTCTTTCTATGTACTTACATTGAGGACTCGATATTTTGTGTGAGACTGTTGATGAAGTCGAGTTAAGTAATCGAGAGAAGTTCGTTGAGATAAACGATACACCCGTGGAACAGTTACAGAGTGCCTTTGTCCAGAAGGGTGAAGGGCATTTCACTTATCTTTTAAATGAATCAATTGCTGATTTTATTAATGCGTCTTATGAAAATGTCAATAATGTGAGTGCCTATTTCACTTATAATGTTCAATTCCACCCCGAGCAAAATTAGGGGAGGTAGAGAACGCTATTTAGCAGCCAGCTAGCTCAAAAATTAAAGTAACTTGATATTTTGGCAATGCACACACACATTCATGAACAACATCACAGGTCAAGGGAAACTCACAGGTCAATTTCAAAAGTTTTTATTAATAAATAGAAAATCAAATGCAATTATGTAATAAATATAACAGATGACAAACAGGGCCGGGCCTAGCCTATTTGCCGCCATCGTGAGGATACAAAAATTGCCGCCCCCTCCCCCCTCTTAAGAAGAAATAGCTTCCTAAAGGAGGGCAAACAGCAATTTCTTGTACCTATAGGTAAAAATTAAACACTAATAGGAATGAACATTTTTTACGCAATTTTCAATTCAACATATTCTGCAAAGATAGAGGAGTCTGGGGGTTACAGGGAGTATCCCCCGGGAATGATGGCCGGGGGTTTGGGGAAGGTCTCGCCTCCCAAGGAAATTTCGGAAAAAACAAGTAAAAAATGTTAAAACTTGCGCCCCTGGGCTACAGCCCTATTAACCCTGTGGTTAGAAAGGCCATTATCTGTGCATTGTGGAAAGGTGCCCCGGATGCTGCATGCGCCCCTTGCTTCCTCGGCTGTATTGATAACTAATTATTGTATTTTGATTTTTTTTTCTTGTATGAATTTTTTTTGTATTTTTGTTGTATTTGATTGTATTTTGGCTTCCACCTGCTAAGCCCGGCCCTTATGACAAAACTATTATAAATCACCCAAAATATAATAATTAATATACCTTGATCCTCTCAAAATCCTGAAGTTTCTCAAGGAAACGGACCTGGAGAGGGTGCTTCACTAAAGGGATTCCACACCAGGCGAAGCACAGTAGAGGGGAGGGGATACAATATATCTTTTAGGTCGCAGTGACTTGATCACCCTCAAAGATACAAATACAAATGCAATATTCTATTGGGAAAGTTGAGATTTCTTCGAGCATATGGCCTCATTAAATTTTTGCTCAGAGGAAAAGCTTTGTCTCCAACTAAATAGAATGAAATAGTGATGTCAGTTTTAGGAATTTCTTGAGGCTGTGGAATATGCAATTTGTTAGCTTTAAAAGCCTTTCCCATTGGAGATTCTGGAAAAATTGTGCTATCGTTATCTCTACCATAATGCTCCTACGTCGATCAAAACGAAGTTGCACTTTGAATCTGCAACTGCCATTAAAACCATTGAATGAAAATGGTTGGTACCTTTTCATATCTTTGGAAAAAAAGAACTTACAACACTGCAGTAAGAAAATTTACCACTCTTAAAAAGTGAAGTATACCGCAGCATGCTCCGAGTAGTTACTGACCATCCTGTAGATCATGTAATAGGTATTTGAGAATTCTTGGGTCGATTGGTCCATGATTATAGAACCCTTACAATATGTTTCAAAAGTTGAAATATTCTTATTTGTGTTTTGAACATATTATTTTCATACAGTAGTTTTTAATTAAAACTAGTGTAGAGGGTGGGAAAATGTAAGTAGATCATAGGAATTTATCATGCTTAATGTTAATTAATGGGTCAAAAGGAATTAAACAATAAACCGCTTAATACATTTTATTAATTAAAAAGTAATAAATTTTAACAAAAATTTCATGTGGGTAAAATATTCAAAGTTTTTCAAACTGAAATTGGCAACAATTATTTTTGACACAAACCACAAACCTCGAATAATATTGCAAAAAATGTCAAAGTAAATTAAGGTGTATCTAGGCTCGGATAATCCGTACCTCTGACAATCTCAATTCGGATAAGCGAGACTCATAAATTTATAAAAAAGAATAGTTAAAATCCGTAATTGGCTGCTGTTCTTCAGTTGTTCCTATTTTTTGCTGTTGGAAATGTTTAAAAATGAAAAAGATACTATTAAAAGTTCCAACTTTTAAGATCTATGAAAGTCTAACCCTCTCCTAAGTTTGAATACATTGTGTTTATTAAATAAAAGCGAGCAGTCATAAAAAATTGTATTTATTTTCCCTTATAACAAAATCCAACTGGAACAATAGGTACCTACTTATTTACATTAACCAAAGTATATATATTTACATTTTAGTGGCCAGGCCAATAATTGAAGGAACCAAGTAGTAATATAACAAAATATGTAACTCCATTATTTTTATAATCAATCCTGAAAATAAATACACATTTCCTTTGAAAATGTGTAATATTTATTATGCTAAAGACAATATTACAATCATGATACAGATGACAATGATGGTGTCATGTCATTGGCAGTGAAATTGCTTGCGGTAATTTTATTTTTCACTATTGTGCAAATAGGGTATATGCAGATAATTAAACAGTAAAGCCTGGCAATTTTAATCAACATTATTAAAAATATTGGAAATCGCTACTTCTGATTAACAATCATGTACATGAAGGGCCCTTTGAACACTTATTGTCAAGGGATCCCAGAAACTCTAGCTGTGCTTCTGAAAGCTCCAGCATCTGTAAAATAGTTTTGAGGGATATTTACAAAAATAATAGAAAAAAGTTTAGAAATAAATCACAAATAAAATTTTAAATAATGTAACTTATAAACATCAAAACTAAAGAATATAACATCAGATGATACAATTACTTACAGCATTACATCAAAAAATCATATACACACTTCAGAAGAGGCCATATTACTAAGGGTTTTGTTTCAATTAAATTAGCTATTTGCTTTACTTTCTAATGCGGTAATTTAAAAGTTTTCCTTCATTCATGTTTATAAAATACATTTCGGGACAATATATCTACTTCATCTCATGTTCCTTTTATAAATGAACATCTTTTCACTAGTGATAAAAGTTATACACCTATTTACAACATATTTACATGGCACTTATTACCTATAACTAATAAATAGTAAAAGGGAACATATAAGTAAAACTATAAAAAATAAATAAATAAAAAGGCAGTTTCCTTATTATATTTCTCATAAGGAAAATATGTCAGTCAGGTGTCCTTAAATAGAAGTTCTGGTTACCAACCATGTGCTTTTCATTTAAAGAATGAAAATAAATGATTTAAATTATATAAATTCAGCATTTAATAAAATAATTGTGTAATAATTTGATTTAATATAGAGTGATCAATAACAAAATAGACCGAGTGAGAGTAGGCCATGCAATCAATTTGCAATCAAAACTAGTGTTTCTAATCTTTTGAAATATGCTCAATCCCCACGCAGCTACTTTTGTGATCATAATCCGTAATCCCCTTATCCCACAGAATCATCAAAACTTTCTGATTCCTTTGATTTAATTTTAACTTCAATCATGAACCTTGCTTTCACTCGCTCTACTCAATGTTACATTTTTTATTCAATCACCAAATCATCATTACATGATTTATTATTACATAAATATGATTTAAATTTAAATGATTAGAAATTTCTTCCTAAAAGATTGGAGTTTTACTCTAAACAATGGAATCAGTTTAACTCTTTTAAAATAAAAAATATGTGTGTGGATGATGTTTGTGAGAAGATAGTGATATTGTGAGATAATTATAGCATTACCTACCTAACAATTTTAGCAAAATTGTATCCTGAATAATATAATGTTTATTTATAATACTGAAATCAAAACACACTAAAACAAATTATAATTTAAACCCATTTTAGGGAACTAATAATAATTATTATTACCAGTAATAATAATTATTGCTAACTCTTTAATCTTTTTAAAATTAAAATTAATACTCAAATCACAGTTTGTCCACCAGTTCTTGGATGATGATGCACTCTTTTACTTCTATGTGAGGAATGCATCCTAACAGAGCCCAAACTAGCACCCCTACTAGCACTACTTATTTGGCTGGTTCCAATCGACTGTGGTGGATACCTGATGGAAAAAAATAAATTAAAAAAATTGTAATTTAATCAGAAAATGTATTTGTGAATGCGATGTAATATGTCTTGGTCAAAAAACCGAAAATTGCGTCTGAGATTAATCTCAGTGATAAAATTACTAAAGTGCAAATTCTGAATTGTATTAGAAAAATAATAAAAATACATTTTTTGTTTAGTCTAGGAGCTTTGAAAAAAAAATAGCATTGAAAATGAATTGGATTCATTATACAGAAAGACAATTTAAAAACAATGAATAGTTTCTTTTTTTTAAGTTGAAAACAATATCATTTTTGTATAGAGAATGTAGAGGCCTTTCAAATGAGGTGTCACAAGCCCCCAACTTCTCATTTGAGAATTTAGGGGTGGTATGCGTCAGACTGAGGAGGTTAAAGCGAGAAATATTATTTAATAATCAAAAATTGACCTGTTTCGGTCTTTTCAATTCTACAAAAATCAACTGAGAAACTAATTTTATTGCTTGCATATGGTTCACACTGTAGTTTTTCATTCAATCATATTATCTAAAAAGTTGCTTCATTAATTTAAAAAACGTTCTGCTCCTCTCCTAATTCTTCTATGAATATTGAATTCTTATACAGGTGTTCCGTGACTCGATAGTCATAGCTTAAAAGATCGTAGGTATTCTTTGGAAAATTTAAAGTCGAAAGTGCCCTATACAATTTTGCCCATAACTAAAAAAAAAAATGTCACCATGACAATATGACAAAAAAAATACATGCCTACCAGATACTGTTAAATTTAAAATTTGTCATAACTTTTTAACTTTTGAGTTTTGGGCAAAAGTGTAGATATAGGGCAGGGCACTTTGGTCCTAAAATTGTCCAAAGAATACCCTCTAAAGTTATTACCATCGAGTCACCGGGCACCCTATATAAATACCTCACTAAATTTTTGTTGCATATTAACTCCTGTTCACAATAATTATTATTATTATTGCCACTATACAGGTTGGAGACTTGTAAGTGGGTCATAGGAATTTAACAATCAAATTCAGTTTTATGCAAATATTATCTCCAGGCTTATCTTTAGAATAAAATATTATTGAAAATTACTTGTGGCAGTGGCTAAAATGTACTTAATTATCTACTTTTAATTTTGAATGGGTTAATATTAATGCAGAAAAATAGAAAATAATTTTTTTTTTAATATCCCTAAATCTAACCCTGGAGATATTATTTGCACAAAATTGAATTTGTTTACAAGTTTCCAGTCGGTATTTACAATAAGTGTAAGTAGTGTTGCACTAATAATAATAATTGTGAACACACATAAAATATTTATTTGCTTACTATTCTGGGTATTTGAGGAAAAAATATATACCCGGTGTTCAGTTTATCTGAAGCTCGATCTGAAGACATTGGAATACGGGGGGTATCTTTAATATCTTTTTTTTTCGCAATATTACAGACCCACCCTGTGTATAAACAATTACCCATCGGACCTAAAAAAGTCTGGATGAAAGTTGTTAGTCTGAAAGTTGGACATCCAATGATAGCAAACTCGACCCCCCCATCTCCACCCTCTAGGGTGAGATTCGGATTTTGAAAATAGGTAGGAAATTACTTCCCCCTTACATTTTTCTTTATTCATGATAGATGATGCTGTAATTAAATATATTTTTTTTAGATTTGTCTTATTAGTAACATTGAACTAAAACAATCCATAAATCGAGGAAAAAATTAGGACAAATTCTACGTATTTTTAACCATTAAATCCGAATGTGCAATAAAAAATTTGGGGTCCTAAATTAAATTTCAAAACCACCCCCTACCCGTCTCACCTACATAGAAGGGGAAGGGGGAGCCATTTCCTATGTACGAGCCTATGTATTTACAGCCGTAAAATCTGAATCTGCAAAGTGGGTTCTCATTCAAGATTGCAAAGTTGCCCCTCCCGCCTTATAGGATGGGGGTGGCGGGATCGAGTTATATAATATATTCCAATGTCTTCAGATAAATTTTTTGAAAACAAATACCCTGTATTTGTGTATAATATATACAGGGTGTCCCAATATTCCATGGACATGGAGTAACCACAGATTACTGAGGTAAAAAAAAGTCGCTCGGACCAAACTTATCTCTATACCAAAGTGTTTCGTTTGTCCGTTAGAGGGCTTCAAAGTCTTTTGAAAATTTTAGTTTTTTTGAAATAGCTCAAAGTCGGCTGATTCAAATTCGATGAAATTTGGTAGGTAAATTTCTTATTAAAAGTACTAACTTCTGATGTACATGATAATTTGACGGAAACCCGGGAAGGGGTTAAACTACCCCTACCCTCCATTAAAATCGATCGTAATTGTTGATAGGGTAGCAGGAACGCTGTTCATGTTTTTTTGTTTGAAAGATACATCGTGTTAGCCCATTTTTGGTCTCCTACAAAAATCTGTATCTTTCCGAGGTGCTATGTGAGAAAATAAATTAGTCGATGATAACTAAATTTTTATTTCATTATTTTAATTTGAAATCAACTTTTCAATTGTCAGGTGATTATTTTATCTAATCTCATAAAAGATGCTCGATGTGGGCGCCGGTTTGGACCCTAGAAAGTTCCATCCTGCGCAAAAAAATGATTTTAACTTTTCTTGGAACCTCGTCGTTTTGCAAACTGTTTACTGCGTTTGAAAAAAAACCGTTTGCAAAGACCTGAAAAAAAAACCGAACCATACTAAACATCTTCTATGAGATTAGATCAAATAATCACCTGACAATTGAAAATTTGATTTCAAATTAAAAGAATGAAATAAAATTTTGGTTAGGTTTCATCGACTAATTTATTTTATCACATAGCACTTCAGAAAGATACAGATTTTTGTAGGAGACCAAAAATGGGCTAAAACGATGTATCTTTCAAACAAAAAAACATGAACAGCGTTCCTGCTACCCTATCAACAATAACGATCGATTTTAGTGGAGGGTAGGGGTAGTTTCACCCCTTCCCGGGTTTTCGTCAAATTATCATGTACATCAGAAGTTAGTACTTTTAATAAGAAATTTACCTACCAAATTTCATCGAATTGGAATGAGCCGACTTTGAGCTATTTCAAAAAAACTAAAATTTTCAAAAGACTTTGAAGCCCTCTAACGGACAAACGAAGTACTTTGGTATAGAGATAAGTTTGGTCCGAGCGATTTTTTTTTACCTCAGTAATCTGTGGTTGCTCCATGTCCATGGAATATTGGGACACCCTGTATATGTACCTCATCACTGGCATTGTCTGCACTTTCAAGGGCAACTGCTTCTGAGGTCCTAATCTTCTTAAAGCTCCCTTCCAGACAACCAATGTCTTCTTTGACCATATCCAAAAGACACTGCTCACTCCCACGAAGAAAGACATCAGGTACTGAAGAAGAAACACGAAAAAAGCAGGTTTGCCTTCGTTGGCAAGCCATCGCTGGGTGTTGTTGTATTGGTAGTAGACACATGCGGATACACAGAGCAAAGGAATGGCGTACACAGTGCAGAGAGCGCCGAGAAAGTCACTTTCCTTGCGAGGGGCCGCGGCGGTCAGGGGCGCCGCCGCCGAGGGACGGGGTTTGCGGATGACATAGATGCAACCGAAGATAAGAAGAACAATGCCTAGGCAGAGGTAGATTACATTTGGGAGAAGAACCAAGGCTAGCAGAGTGGTGGTGTTACGGTTGCCGATGTAGCAGGTACCTGAAATGAGAAAGGAAATATGTACTCTATTACATTACTAGTGTGGAAAGTGACTCATTTCATACGAGTGGGAGATTGTGTGAAATGACACTTTCCACACAAGTAATGTACACTATTTTTCCTACGACCACCATTTTAATTTTTTTAAATACTTATATTTGAAAACTCTACAAAGAAAACTAATGACTGAATTAGAAAAACTAAAAATAGGTAATAACAATTTAGAATTATTTGCATACCTGTATTGTGGGCTGCCTAAATTAAGGGGTATTAACTAACGTATTGACTAATCATATCACCTGTGTGTGATATTTTACTTTTCAATTCTAGAGTGCCATTTGTCATTTTAGAAGGTGGTCGTCAGAAAATAATTGTTCATTTAGAAAAAGAAATAAGGAATGGATTTCACTGTGAGTAGGTAACAGTGAGTAACTTTCGTTATTGGCATAGTTACTCGCCGCCCATGATACAATAAACTTTATAAAAAAGATATTATATTAGGCAGGTTCCCCCTTTAAGCGGTTACGTTTTATGATGTCACAAAATCTCTGTCACTTTCCCATTCGGTCTGCATTGAATTTAAGAAGTGTGGAGTTTTGATTAGTTTATTGTGCGTTATTATTGGATATGCTAGAACTGTTGCACAATGCAGTTTCTATGTACAATTGTCCAGTGTTAACAATAAAGGCATGGCAGCATGCGTGTTCTCGTCAAGTCAAAATAAATATTGTCGACCAAGAGATATAACGAAAAAATCTAATTGTTAAACTGTCATATTTTATGACTTCAACAATATTTCAATAATCCAAAAATTGATAAAATGACAGAAGTCTTTTCGTTATATCTCTGGTCCAACTATACAACAAATTCAGAGTATGTTAAAAACTTTTTAAAGCAAGTGATTACGTTCGTAACCTTCAACATGAGCTGTTACGATATACAGTGAAGAGATGCCGGCAGATTAATTCTGGAACATTATTGTTATTAAATTTTCTCAGGAAATATGAAAATATAACAATATACCTACAGGATGTTCCAGTTAAAATAAAACAGTTGGCTGCTGTTAGTACCTAATTCTGAGCAACTTTTGTATTTGAAGCATTTTGAAATTTCAAACGGTTTATGCGCTATACTCCGATGCACGAGTCGTGGACTGACCCTGTAGAATAATCATTATTATTTTTTTATCCTGTCCTGATACCTACAAGGTAATTAGGTATAATTAACGTACTAAATTTAAGCCTCAAAATGATAAAACTTCATACAAACTGTCTTGCTGAATGAGCACACATGTAGGTAGGTACAATTCAATAAACAGTTGGCAAAAGCCTTCAAAAGCGGAAATCTTCCACGCACAAGTCCCGTATTTTCTCGCCTACGTCACAGCTTTGCGAGCGTGTAAGTACACTGGGTGGATAAAAACCAGCTGCCTGCGTTGGAATCTTTTATCTAGTTACCCTACCGATCCCTGGATTTTAATTTCCTCTTTAAGCGCCTCAGAAATAATAATCCTAAAAAAAAGTCATATGCATGACCAAGGAAAAAATCTGGCGTCTCAGTAGAGGAAAAAAAACTTACGGTAAAACCCCATCATCTAGCAATGGAATTCTCATTACCAAGACAGTGATAAACCTGGGGGAGACATTAATCCCGATCTGAGTCTTAAACCGGAACCAGACTAGTATAGTCATTCCAGAGAAAGGAATTCTCGGCAGTTGCGAACCTGTGGTCTCAGTCGCCTGAAAATAAAGAAAAACCTAATTTGGCAACGTCCTCGCACCCTGGGAATGTAGGTAATTCGTGAGATAATCGAAGTTGAATTGAAGCCACCTTCCACAGAAGAGTGGATTGTCAAGAAGTTCGCGGAAAGGAAAAACGATGCCTTTTCTGATGACCACAACCCAACTGGACGAACGAACTGACTCCAGCATCGCATCAATATTGGGGATGCAGATCCAATTCGGCAACCGTCAAGGAGATTTTCATTGTCCAAACAAGAACTATAAAAGAAACTGTTGTAAAACATGCTGTAGGAGATCGTTATAGAAGAATCGACACATTCTTTTGCGTAGACTATAGGAGGGTCTACGTGAAGACGACAAACTGGTGACGACCTCTGACGAACACCTGAAGAATATTCGGGAAGTGTTTATCCTTGTCCAACTACGAAACGCTCACCTTAAGCTGAATCTTCAGAAATAATTGCCGTTTCAAAAACAAGTCAAGTTCCTGGGTCAATTGGTGTTTGCTCAAGGAACAGCATTAGGCAGATGTAAGTACTTTCTGGGTTAGTCTATACTATCGAAAGTTTGTCGAGAGTTCACAGACATGGCCAAATCGTTACACTGACTCAACGAAGATAAGGTCTGCTTTCTGTGGTCCAAGGAATGCGAAAATACATTTCGAACACTGACTATGTCTATTTGTTCCACCAGCCTAGTTCCAGTTTATACTCAAAACCAAGAGTAATTCATCTTGGACACTGACGCTAGGAACAACGGCGTCGGGGCAGTGTTGTGACTGGTGTCCCAGATGCACAACGGCCAGGAACGTGTGAGAGTATTTCAGCAAAGTGATTTCAAAACTTACAAGAAATGATTGCATCACACGAAAGGAACTTCTGGCCGTTGTGAACGCGATTAATCACTTCCATTAGTATCTTTACGGAAGAGAATTTATGGTAAGAACGGACCAAGCAACAATGAAGAGGTTGTTTTCGTCTAAGGAACCCTTAGGGTAAGGTGGTAAGATGAATTGAGAAGCTGCAGCAATATGACTTTTAGATCAATCACAGTCCCTGGAAGATTAATAGATTAACAGTAATATGCCCTTTCTCGATTCTTGCACACCACGGACAACCATGAACTGATGGACAACGGAAAGGACTAAATATTGGACCTGACAGGGTTAGTAGACAATGAATAAATCGACACCAAAACTAAATAAGAGATTATATTAAATGCCTGAAATATTGAAGAGTCTGCTACATGCTACTAAATATTATAGGAACCAGAGTATTGTGAATTTAAACTGGGCTTGAAGGAGAGAATGGCGTAAACTGTATTGTTTCGAGCAGACAGTTACAGATAACAGATAACTATCGCAGTTTAGTTAATGTCGGCAGGAATCGTAAAAGCCCGCAGAGACAATGAATGCGAACAATGCCTGGTTCATTATAATTCTCAAAAGTAGTGACATCTGAATGGCCAGGCTAAGATATACCCGATACCCATGTATTTATGCAGTTTGATGGTAATTCAGGAGGCACTGGTTTAGGTTCTGCTTACCATAGAATGCGTATCACAAGTCTGCGGACTAAATAATGGGAAGCGGGCCAGACAAAAGTTTCTTGAGCGCAAATATATACATACTCCGATAGCGATGTATCCAGCTGCTTTACGATGACGGAGGTATAGGCGAACTGTAGTTCGCATACGCGAATGTAAATAATGCTGAATAACGTGGGCTACTGAATAACTCTTATGGAAAAATTATAATTATCTAAGCTCACAGCGGTTGGTGCAGGAACCGACGTAAATAAGTTTTGGAAATCCTACTAAAGTACCAACTAATAGGTACCAATAATTTATATGAAGTAGGTATTTCCACAACCGACTTTATAAGGTCATAAGTTAACAAGACAACTTGGCGTTCATTAGATTAATGCTAATAAGGTCTTCATAATCTAAGAAAATAATTTATAACATAATTTTCCTCCTTGCATCAATTAAATGAGTTATAAGGGGGAAATATCACCCCTTCTATCCATTCTATCCCCTTAAACTTTATTAGTCGTGTTTTAGTTAAGGCACGCTTAGGTATATCTATAGTTATGAAAGTCGTTTTGTTCTTACGTTTACCTATTAAGGGAGTATAATAAACATACCACTTATGAATTAAATTCAGGTGAAAGTTTTTCAGAACAATAACAAGATCTTACTAATTTGGTAAGTATGTTTATTTATATGGAAACCTCCGTCTCTGTGCTCTGACGTGGCAGTTCATAAATTCAATTTTAAAGGTATGCCTCATAAATAAATCTCCTGTTGCGACCGAGTCTAACCAATTAAGGCTGCAAAATTAATGAAAATCCGGTCTGCTCGGCCTGTTCCTGAGTAACATATGCTGCTAACTAACAGCAGACAGTACGCTTGGGGCGGCTGCTGGAGCTGGACTACAACCAGCACCAGCTCTTTAGCCTTGACAAGGCAGGTAATAATAATTGTGATTTTAAAAAGCCTTTCCAATTATCGGCTTTGTTAACGAGCTCAAAGAAGCCAGTTATGAAGATGGAGATTATATTTTATAGTCGGTATGAAGCAAAAAAATTGCATTGAAATATTGAAATTGAAATTAATAATATTTCTTGTTGGGTCTGCAAATATTACATGCACTTGTGCATTCCATCCTGCTTCCTCTTCTGAATCGGGCTGTAGTTCCTGGACTCTGACTCTGGAGTCGATGTTGAAGTTAATTAATTTACAACAGATGACTTTCTCTCCGGTTTGAGTGCTCTAATGGAAAGTGCGCAGACAGTGTCGTATCTAGACTTTTCTTAGAAGCAAGCCTCCGGTTTAGTGGTTTCAATAAATGCGCTCCAGAAATATGAAAATTTATTACAGCTTTTCATACCTTTCGCTATGAAAACTTTAGTACCTTGGAGCGAAGAAGCTACAAAATTCATTGAAATTTTATGATAATTTAAGAGGCGAACTCTCTTTTTAAGCAAAAATCAAGCTATAACAATTCATAGAGGTGATGGGAACATGTAGGTTCATGTAGGTCATGTAAATGTAAATTATTGTGTCATGTTGAATGAAGATTACCTTTTCATTTTTTATAAACACGTTCAAATTGTCTTTTTTTGGCTTCAACTAAATAGTTTTTCATTTTAACGAGAACGTTTGCTGGATTTCTAAATTGAGTAAATCAGCATTCTGGATTCTCTGTAACAACCGCGGTTCTGCGTTAATTTCCACGTGACAAAAAAATTTCCTTCTTCATAACATGCCCCCAAAAATAGAAATTAAAAGGATTAAAGTTAAAGACAAGCGGACACTTGTACCTACCTATATGTGCTTGTTTCTAAGGTAACTTTTTTTTTATTAATAAAGAATAATAACTCGTTTTTTTTCTGCAGAAAACTTTGAAGACTTTTAATTCCTTTTAATTAAGTGAAATATGTCGAAATTACTTTTTCCTCAAAAGCTACCGATCAGAAAGAGAGGAAAGATTAGCTTCCGTACTCTCTACGATAATTTTATATCAAGGTACTTTTTAGGTATGCCCAAATCATGTTCTGTTATGGTACAGAATACGGTATGCACATTGGATCCCCAAACGAGACAACTCACGATCAATGATCAAACAAGAGAGATTACGTTCTGCAAGGCATTTACCAAAACTGCTTCCTAATTATTGTGAAGCACCGGAGACTCAAGTAAAAGTGTATACCTTACCAATTTTCGAAAATGTCTTTGGG
Organism: Malachius bipustulatus; assembly: GCA_910589415.1. Taxonomy (NCBI): domain Eukaryota; kingdom Metazoa; phylum Arthropoda; class Insecta; order Coleoptera; family Melyridae; genus Malachius; species Malachius bipustulatus. The sequence goes on from OU342636.1 coordinate 44,676,950, forward strand.
TTGGTAAAAGCCAGGGTTTAAAAGTCTTACCGGTGAGTTGATTAGAATCCACGTCCCGGATGACTAGGGCGGCCACGGTCTGCACGGCGGGAAATCCCCAGGAGCATACATGTAACGCTGAAACCGTGTTACGCATCTTCTCAGGACTCCAAGAGAGACCGACTCGGGCTACCCACCAGGCACACAGTCCGACCCACCTGAAAAAACAAAACGACTAATTTTAGTTTTTATCATTTTCATGATAATTATTATCAGATTGTTCGTTACATAAGAAGCATAAGCGTATTATAAGGCTGAGGTATTTCCAGCGATCCCGAATCAGACGGCCCTCGAATGGAAAAAAAATCCGCCATATTCCATGCGAACACTGAGTCTTGATACTTGGGGAAAATTGTTGGGTTCAGCTTCAATGGGTTACCATAGATACCTACAATTTACCATGCAACTATAGGTTTCAATTTGCCATGTCCTATCTCAGTCAGTAATCCTAAGTCAGTATTCGTATGGTATACCGGGAGCTTGCTCGCCTTTTCAGATAGGTAGATAATCAGCAAAATTATCAAAATCAGAAACATTAAATTTCGACTCGTAGTTAAATATGGTTCTATGGTTGAATAAATCATCAACTGAAGTATTTATTCCAGCGAATGGTTCTATAAAGGGATAAATAATTTATTGCAAGGAGAGAAAAAGTTTATTTCGTTCCGAAAAAATCTAGTACCCATATCAGACTATTTTGTTTACTATAATAATCAAATAAAATTGACAGATTTACAGAAGTTAAAATATTAAATGGATAACATTATCATCAACATAATTTTTTCCCTTTGTAATTTAATATCAGTACCTACTAGGTAATCGATAAAATAAACCATATAGGCTTTCACGAGGCGAAACGAAGACGTTAATCCTGTGCAATAAATCATTGATATGATAAGATTACACCAACCTTTATATAGTTTGCTTTTACTTTATTCATTTCACAAGGTGTCTATAATAGTAGGTACAAAAAATGAAAATGTACAGGTTTACTAGATCATCATAAAAAAGCGCCCTCCGGGCTCTTTCAAAAATTTCTAAAAAAAAAAAAATGTAACTTTAATTATCTTAATTAAAAAAATAAATCAAAACCTGAAAAGCCAACACTGCTATGATATTAAAAAAAAAAAATGTTGGTCCCGAAGACGGTAAAAGTATTCCGGCCTTGACAAAGGAACATTTGGGAAACACTGGCTTAGTATCCGAAATAATTAGAAGATAAAAATCTGCATTACCGGAAGTTCGACATCTTAATAATAACATTTGCCCCCAAATTTTGAGTTAAAAAATAGTAAAAAACAACGTGAAGCAGTTCAAACAATCGATAATCACGTAATTTTTCATTCATCTTCGATAAAAATTAACTTTTAAAAGTTACTTTATACAGATGGTCCGAATTATAACGTCAGGACTAAGGCTTCCTCATCTCTATACAGGGTATTGAAATTTTGGAAAAACAAGTATATTATTTTGGATGTTTTGCCAAAACGGCTGCTGCTTAGATATAGAAACACTGGAAATTTGGCATAAATAATGAGCAAAGGATCCGTTATGATTTAAGGATTGCATATATCCCATTTCAGACGTTTTTGGATTCAAGTTGGCTGTGATATTTTTTCTTCAAGTTGGATACCCTGGACAGTCGATTTGAGCTAAAAAAGTTCAAATGTCTTCCCACTTTACTCATATGCCATTAGGATTAATTTCTTACCTAATAAAAATATGTTTGACGTATGAAAACAATAATTCAATAATATACGATTGTTGTTATTTTTTATATAGTAAGAAATATTTAATTATTAGACGTTCAACGTTCATTAACTTCATTCAAAAAGTTCTGTCAGATTTTCAGCATCTTATTTCAATCCTTTTAAAATTGAAAAGAACTTAAATCTCCTTTAAATACTACATTATTATATTATAATGTCAAAAGTAATTGAAATGTGTGGCACAGTGTCTACCGAAAACCAACACAAAGAGATCGTTATTTACACAAGAACTCCAATCAACACCCAGCCCAAAAACGAGCTCTGTAATACAAACCCCGGTGAATCGTGCTTCCCGAATTTGTGAGACTCAGTCCTACCTCGAAGAAGTGAGCTCTACACCATGCATGAATGCTTTGCTTCAGGATGACCACGCCGTGTGCTACGAAAAGACGAAAATTTTGTCTACTACGTCCTACGTCACACTATTGCATCCATGCATATACTGTTTTATAACAAATTGAAATCCAGAAAATATAAAGGTGGAGTAACCAATAACCATACTTAAATTAAACCGGTTGGATTCAGAAAATTTATAGTTCTACCCAAATATAATTTTTATTCATATATTTTAGGCAGCCTCAGTATCAAACGACAATAACGAGATAAGAATTTGTCATAACTCATCCTCAACCGAGTTAGCAAGACTTTCCTTATATGTTCCTGAATTTCACCACATGACGCGAGAGAGAGAAGTCCAGCACTTTAAGTTATTTAAGACAATAGAGAACAAATCAAAGATCATAAATGTATAAATGTGATTGAGTTTTTTATTATATTATTATTAAATAACTTTTATTTTGAGCGCGGCGGTTTAGGTCACTGACTATAATTATTGAGCCGTTGACGCTGCCACCGTCTGGGTTCAAATCCCAGCTAGGCATGGTTATTTCTCGGTAATTTAACTATGTATTTATAAATTTAAAATTTGTGTCTGGCCAAATTAGCTAGTTCTGAGAGCCAAATTACTAGATTGGAATGACTAGGTCTTATCTACACGGTTAAGACCAATGCTCCCTCAATTTTCCAATATCAAAAAACTTTGATATTGGAAAATTGAAGTCAGTTGAAAAAATTTGTTGAAATAGCCTTTTATAAATTTCCAGGGCATAATCTTTATCTTCGAATCTAAACCGACTCAATAAAATTTGAGAGTGAAATCAAGAAGTATCGCGAGCAAAAAAATCCGAAATAATATTATGTAGATTTTTATAAATAATGTTGTAACCGCTAGCCTTTAAATTACTTCTCTGGATAACATTTCTTAATTTTCTAGTTGAATATTTCTTGTTCAATAACTATATAAAAGCATTGTAGAAGTGTAGAACTGTAGAAGTGTAGAAATATAGGTTATACCTTATAATATATGAATCTTATTTTAACCGTTAAACAAGAAATTTTAATGACAATGAACATAACTTGTATTTTTATCTTTTATTACTAAACTTAAAACAAACAATAAATTATGATAATTTTTATATTTCGTATTTTTTTGGATAAAAATTAAAGTTTTGAAATACAGAAAACATATTTAAAGGAATCGTTAATAATTTCACATATAGTTGAAAAAAATCGATCAAGAAATAAATCCTCCTTGTCTGATTTTACACAAAAATAAATATTTCCCCGAATATTAGTATAAGTACCTACTTTAGATAATATATTACTGTTTTGGCAACGCAGCGTAGGTGAAATTTAAAACAAAGTCAAATTTGATTAGAAACATCCATAACCTTAAAAAATTTAGCTTGTCAAAGGTAGTTCAAAACTCAGCTTTTGGAAAGGTACCAACATAATTCGAATTTTCCATAGCCAACTCTGAATTCAAAAACGTCTGAAATGGGATATAACTGGTAGCCTTTTCTGATGTAATTGTTCAGGCCAAATAGCACGTCGTGATTAATTTCTGCACACGCATTCTGAATAATGTGCAAGAGTTCCTCGCTAGAGGGCACCGGCGTTGCATAAACAATGTTTTTCAGATGACCCCACAGATAGAAATCCATAGGGGTTAAAGCTCGAAACCGTGCAGAACCTATTAAGCCAAGTACGAACATTTCCTCGTCGAGTAAAACATGACTCATCGGTCCAGAGAATATTTCTTAAGAAATCCTCATTCTAGTCCAAAAACCACCAACAAAATATACCATCCTGTACCTATTCCTTTTTATAGTACTCTTAAAATACCAGTAGTGCTTTTAGGAATTTCAGTGTTTTGGGCGCGGGCGGTAGCGCGATGGTTTACGTCGCTGACTGAAACCGTTGACGCTGCCACCGTCTGAGGTTCGAAGCCCAACTCGGCATTGTTTGTGTTTGTTGATAAAACTATTTATTTCTCTACAAATGTGTCTGTGGCTGAATGAGCTCGTTCTCGAAGCCAAACTATCAGAGTGGGGTGACTATGTCTTACCTACACAGTTAAGACCGATGCTCCATCTTAAAAAAAAAGAAATTCCAGTGGTTTGACTCACTCTTCTTTGACTTTTCCTCGGATGACTGTTTCTTCGTATACGGTATAAATATTATTATGATTAGGATTCCTAGGTAGGAGCCTTAATCCTTGCTTAACAATTTGGTTGTGCACATTAAAAAAAATGCTCATTACTATCAAGTAGATGCATAGTCGAAGCTGTTATAACCAACATATTTTATAGTGCTTGGAAGGAGCTACATAATATAATCAGCGACCGCCAAAACGGATTCCGCGAACAGAGGTCAGCTGGTGATCTCCTCACCTACGTTACCGAGCTGTGGAACAGCGCAGTCGAGCATTATGGGAAGGCTCGAGGGGTTGCGCTTGATATTTCTGATATTTCTAGAGCTTTCGACCGTGTCTGGCATGATGCATTGTTGGCAAAACTACAGTCTTATGGCATGCCCAAGAAGTTCTGCTTGTGGCTTGCGAGTTATCTCGGAGATCACTCCCTACAGGTAGCAGTCGATGGAGTTCTTTCTGAGACCTTTTTCATCAATGGCGGTGTACCTCAGGGATCAATTTTATCTCCGACTCTCTTCCTAATATTTATAAACGACTTGCTTGAAACAACAAAAAATCCAATATACAGTTTTGCCGACGACAGTACACTCATATCTTCTTATAACTTAGATGCGCGAACATCTGCTATCGACGCACATACTCACAGGGGGCAAGAAGTTGTCATACTCAACAATGACTTACAAGATATTCTAGCCTGGGGCGATAGAAACCAAGTTCAATTTAATGCTCTAAAAAGCCAAGCAGTCATCTTCTCCAAAAAGGCCAACGTTTTGGAGCCAGATATAGTGATGGCGGGACACTCTCTTACTCCAGCGTCATCTCTTCGTTTACTAGGAGTCAGCCACGGAGCGAACATGTCTTGGCGTAACCATGTTGCAGGTCTGACGAAGAGTTTCTTAAAAATTCGGAACAATCTTCCGCCCAAAGAAATTTTATACACCTTAACAGCTTCTCCTCTTATACAAGGCTCAAATCCGACCATCCTTGGAGTATTGTTCAAATGTTTGAACCACACTAGTGCCTTAATAGATTTCTTAGCGTACTAGTGCGTTAATATGAAGTATTACCTAACTTAAATGGGTGGGATAAAGTGATCTTTATCTAATGATTGCAGATAAATGAAATGAAATTACCTTTAAGATTTGTAAAATGACTGTTCTGTCTTGATAACTTGTACCCATAAGTGAATGAAGAAATTACCCTGAGGTCTATGTAGGGTACGCGCTCCTAAAATTTTTATTTCATTGTTTAGTAAGCCGCCGACCAAACAGCAATAGGATGAGACGAGGCATTTGATTTCAATGCAGGGTGTTTTGGATCTTGAATAGAATGGACTGGCGCTCGTTTATTTTTATTTACACTTAAAAAGGCATGTCAGGTTGTAGGTCTGGACCGTAAATATAAGCTGTCAAAAATGCGCTTCTATCCAAACATTCCAATCATAAACAGAAAGAAAAAGTTTACACATACACGAACACGATTGCGACTGCCGATGTTTTAATGTAAGGACAGAATTCCCATTGTATGTACATTTTAATATATCAAACATACAGCTGTTATTTAGACAGGATAGTATTTAATTTTATGCCAATAATGATTGAGTGAGGCTAGTCATGAGATATTTATAAACAAACCATAAATCATATAGGTACCTACCTGATTGTTAGTATTAAAACCAATAATCGGCTCCTTAATAATAATAATAATAATTAATAATAATTGCAAGATGTCTGAATTCAGATTGCGTTCCGGCCCAGAAATAGCTCTTGTATTCTGTTGTATTAATTGGGGATACATCCTTCGTAGTACTCCATAGCACTCGAAGACGTGTATTGGGGGTTTTCTCCCGCTTCATGCAGAATCTACAGGTTTGGTCGTTTTTTTGTAGACCAATCTTGCTACTTAAGGTGTGCTCCAACTTTACAATGCCATCGTGAGAAAATCTGCAATTTTAACCAATTATGGTTAATCACCTCCTGCCCCTTTTGGGGCAAATCAGGGAATATGTTATGACTTGTATGGTTGGAAGGGCCCTTTTCACCGTACCCGAACCATGGTGGAACTCCTACTCGAACCTCCCCGACCCTTTTATAAAGGCCAGAAGGTCTTGTATGAGAGGAGTTTCATTTCTTCCTCTTGTAGCTGCTCAGACCCAAAAATGTTCAGCCTGAGGCTGCTGTATATTTCGCATACGCCTATATAATGGTAGGAGTCCTCGTCATCCATCCCGCATTTAGGGCAGACCGGGTCCCGAGTAACCTCCATAACTTGTAGATGTCTGCTCAGACTGCTGTGACCGGCGAGCACCCCGACTAGTAGTCTAAAGTTCTTTCCGGTTCATTCTGGACATGCTGGTCCATCTTTTTCCGATCGGACCGGCCAGAAACAGCCTGGCCTGTCTGCAGCCTGATGCAATTTCCCAGTGGTTCTCTAAACCCTTGCGAGTCCATTCTTTTATAGATTCTTTGAGAAGATTTTTGGTCAGACCCAGTACAGGCTCTAGTCCACAAAAGTTTTCCTGGTCCGGAGTAGTGGTCTTGGTGGTTTTCCTGGTCTTCGCGTAGTGGTCTGCTAGCTCCCATCGTATGCGGGGACCCATACGATATGCATGCACCGATTTCCTGTCCGCCAGTCTATTCAGTGCCTCGGCACACTCCCGGATTTACAAATTTACAAATAAATTTACAAAAATTGTTGTTATTGTTCTGGCTGTAAAAGAAAACTTTTTTTGCAATGAATTTTTTTGGGGATCACTGTTGATAAGGCTATTGTAATTAAATATAAATACTGTAATCCGGAACTCAAAAATCATGCCGAGTAGGTATCTATTTGACCGAAATATTCTAGCACTGCAATAAAAGTCCCATACGATATAATACCTACCTACATACATGCATGTTCTTAAATTTCCAGTCGTGTTGTAAATCCTCTCAAGAATAGAAGTCCCACCGTTAAATACTGAAGAACACCTACATATTTCTACCTGAGTCATCTTATAACAAGATCCTCTATTCACATCAGCATCAGCCACCACAAATCAGATCATTCCATCCTATTTCAACTCACATAAGCAGGTAGAAAATGTTCATTGGATCTCGTATAGGTTTAGGTCTGGCTCAACTGTCTAACAGATGGCTTGTTGTAATTCTTGTGCTTGTATAGATATCCTGGACTTGGAATGGTGTGTGAGATTTATTTATTTCTTCTTTTTGTAAATATTTATTTTTACAGCCGTCTCGTTGTATTTAAGATGACGTATGAATGGCAGGCTGGAAGAGGGGTCGAGTCAAGAAAGTCTGCTTTGTACCGGTAGTTAAAGTATAAAAACGATCCTTTTTATTATACGATTATTATATACATATTATACGATCCTTATTATGAATTTTTTGACTTTTTAAAGCAAAATTACAGCAAAAAATACTTTTTTCAGTTTATTAAGTCGTAGCCGAAAGCCAGGTTGACCATTATGTTAAAATTTCGGGCTTCTTTCACTGCCAGAATTTTTTTAGTTTCGTAAGTCCGTGACCGAAAGCGTGACTGGCACTTATTATGAATTTTTTTGACTTTTTTTAGCAAAATTACAGCGAAAATTACATTTTTCAGTTTATTAAGTCGTGGCCGAAAGCGAGGTTGGTCATTATTATAAAATGTCGTACTTTTTCAACAAAATTTCAGCTTAAATGATTTTTTTAGATTATGAAGTCATTATGATGAATTTTTCGGCTTTTTTGTATCAAATTTCAGAAAAAAAAATTTCAGTTTATTCAGTTCATGGCTAAAAACTCGGCTGCCCATTATTATGATTTTTTGAGCAAAATTACAGCAAACATATTTTTTTCAGTTTGTTAAGTAAAGCGTGGCTGGCCGTTATTATGAATTTTTTGCATTTTTTGAGCCAAATTACAGCAAAAAGGATTTTTTCAGTTTCTCAATAATAAGGTCGCGGCCGAAAGTCTGGCAGGCAATTTTAGGACATATTTAGGACTTTTTTGAGCAGAATTTCAGCAAAAATTACTTTTTACAATTTCGCAAGTCCATAGCTGAAAGCGTGGTTGATCATTATTATAAAATGTCGAATTTTTTCAACAAAATTTCAGCAAAAAATGATTTTTTCCAAAGTGGGCGAAAGCGTGGCTGGCCGAAGCGTGGCTAACTTGACTTGGGTTATTTGTATAGGCTATTCTATGTACTTGTTGACTTAGGATCTGCACTTAATTATGGTATGTAGCATAAAGTTTTCAAATTTCTTTTCCATCGACGATACATACTAACACTTTTCTTAATCAGATAATAAGTAAGACTTGGCGGCTCTGAGTTCTTGGACCATAAGAGGTACATAATATCTAATGCATTGTGTCGATTGACGTCAAGTTTTCAGCAGCGCCGCCTAGCTTATGTGGGTGACACTATAATAAGGTATTTTTGGTGAAACATGGCGGAGTTTTTGAACATCAACACTGAAAACAAAACTCGTAAACGTAATTAGACGGATAACATTAGTTATTAGGAATTAGTACAACAAATTAATAACAAAACTTGCAATATCTTCATTAACAAACAATGAGTGACACCCATTGCCGCATGAGAGCGCTGAAAAACTTGTCGTGTATTGATAGTGTTGAGCTTATTTGACTGCGGTATACAAACAATTTTTCAAAGTTACCTAGGTATATTATCTAATTCCGTATTATTAATTAGTAATTAGTATACCGCGATATGTCATATTATCACGAAACACGGCTAGGGACACCTACTACGTTAGTGCCCACTTCTCAATCAAAGTCGTAAAGACATGCCATAATAAGTGTAGAATATTCATAGTCAGTTTTTTTCCAGTCTACTTAACAAGGCGTTAAACAGGTAGGTATTCTCAACAGGTTGTCCATTGCATGTTTAACAGTGATTTGTGATTCTGTTCTGACCGAACGATCGTATCTTGGTTGATCGGTGGAGCTCAGCCAGAGGTCGGATGGGATGAGGTAGAGGCAATCATTATAATGTAAAAGAACAACCAGTCTTTTATTCGTGCATAATTTCATTTTTAATTACAAAATTATATTTATATTACGACCACGAAAATTGGTTTTGGTTCAGTGTTCCGTCGCTGGCATTCCTTAATTGAAAAATTTAATAAACAAATAACTAACCCCTTCCTTATCTCCATGAAACGTAGTCATAGAATCGGTGTATCGGTGTATGTTCAGGATTTTAATTAATTAATTAACGAGGATGCTGAACGCGATGCTGACGTCGAGGTCGGTCCTCGATTATATTTGACACCATTACTCATGATTATTTTTTTTTTATAAAAAGTTCTCATGTTAATATCAACCCCCTTCCGGGGGTTGTTCTTGGCCGCGTAGAGGGGTTAGCGGGCGTCGAGGACCGACCTCGACGTCAGCATCACGTTCAGCGACCTCGAAAACGGGCGGGGACGGATTTTCGTCGATTTCACGCGGCGAGTTCCCGTTTCATGCATTCCGGGGGTTGTTCTCGGCCGCGTAGAGGGGTTGGCGGGCGTCGAGAACCGACCTCGACGTCAGCATCACGTTCAGCGACCTCGAAAACGGGCGGGGACGGATTTTCGTCGATTTCACGCGCCGAGTTCCCGTTTCACGCATTCCGGGGGTTGTTCTCGGCCGCGTAGAGGGGTTGGCGGGCGTCGAGGACCGACCTCGACGTCAGCATCGCGTTCAGCGACCTCGAAAACGGGGGGTGACACAAGTTTGGCCGCCAACAGAAAGAAGTTCGTGATTTACCCTTCATAGGGGTGGTTTTTGGCCGTTTTAGGGGGTGCGGTCAACTCGAGAAGAGTTTAAACCATACCGCCATCGTATTCAGCATCCTCGAAAACGAGGGGGAGGGCTAGTCTCGATAGACTCTGAAATCCGATCACATGCGTCCGACTCACAGAATTCCGGTTCCGGCATTCCGGTTGCAAAGTTGCAATACTCGACCAGCTTTCTTAACTTCCTTCGGAGGTGCCGACGACTTTTCGTGGAAGTACGTTGATACTACTATGATGCTCGGTCACCCCATATATGAGATAAAAGCATTATTCCATATACAATCATATTGGGCCCTCTGTATACTATATAGATATGAGACAAACAGATGGTTTCTTTCACCCTCGTTTTCAAACTTAAAAACTCAGAGGCTCTTTGAGTTTCTGCTAAACTATTGCCTACTTATTCTCACCTACTCAACGTCAACGGAGTTCAAACCACTTTATAACATATTACATAATGATTGCCGAGACGATGGAGAACAACATATTTTAGAAAATTTCTCTCCCACTTGAAAGAAACGTACGGTATGTTCACAAGCAGTCTTTTGTCAAGTGCATAACATACTCTGTTAATCAAATGTCTTGTTTAATGAGCAGAAGCCAGTTTCAGTTACTAACTGGAACATAATATTTAACCAGATGATAAGTCAATACTTGAACGACTATAACATGCGTTGTTCACGAGGAACGTAGTAGTAGGTACAAGCAAATAATTTAACTTGGGAGTAGTACCAAGGAAAGAGGTAATACAGGGAGCTCATCCAATATTTGATTTGACAGACCACCTGCTCTAGTGACAAGATTGTTGTTTACTTTCGGGTATAGTAAGAGACAAAAATATTCATCGTAGTTAACAGTAGAAGAACACATTCAGGAATATGTTTACTTTTAAAAAGTCACTGAACCTAACCAATTATCTCACTGTTTAGTGTTTATATATCCTCCTCCAAACATTTATGTAATTTAATTATGTATAACAATGCTCTATTTATATGTGTCTATAGGTACTATCACTATCCAACCTCTACCTCTAACCCAGTTAAAATCGGCAATTCTCCATTGTCTTTATAGTTCATCCTTCCTTTTTTACGAGCATCAGCAGCTTTTCCTGTTGATTGCAGATTGGTATATCGATTAAAGCTATTAGAAAATATCAGCCGAACAACTCTTGTTCCAAAGCTGAATTTTTCACGATGTGTTTCAGAACGTGTAGTAACCGACCGAAACGTCATCAGACATGCTCAACTGCGAATACTGCGATACTGCGAAAAGGGACAAAAAAAATTAAGGAAAAAAAAATGTAACTACATATTACCAATCAACTCGTGGGGACAGCGATGTAATCGGCAAGGTCAGTACATACTGATTTGAAGTTTACTACAATGTGCTTCTGTTGTATGTGCCAATCTTGGGCATAAGCCCTGGTCCTTCATCCTATGGTAACATCTATATTGATTAATCCACGTTTGAGCATAACACCCGCTCAACAAGAATTTCTAGAAACAGTCCAAACATTTGGTTCCCTAACAGCGACATAGTTCTTATTTTATATTTGATCTATTTTAATCTATTTCTATGTTTGGTTTTGAGGGGAACATCTTTTGCACACAAGAACCACCCCCGCCCCTAAGCAGGGGGTCTGGGGTGACTTTGACGATTGAAACAGAAACCCCCATTCTTTATTGCCGGTTATAATTCAGCGTGGAGAAAAACAAACTTTTGTATGATTTCTTTTCAAATTCGCCTTATTCCCTAAACATGGAAGACAAAAACGGCTTTATCGAGACTTTCATTTATTTTTCATGGCTCGACAATTGCTCGGAGAAAGAATTGCAGGGGGTTGAAGTTGTTTAGTTTTGAAGGGGATATCATTTGCAGACCAGAACCACCCCCAACCCTTGAATCGTAATACCCCCCCAAAAAAAAAGCGTACCCATTAAAATGTCAAAGCTTCCCCAACCCCTGCCTAGGGGTTGGGGGGGGTTTGGTCTGCAAATAATATCCATCTCAAAACCAACAACATCTGCCCCCTGAAATTTTTCCTCCAAGCAATTGTCGAGTGTTCCGTCATCGTAATTGATTTAGTCGTTAGAAATTGAAATCTTAATCGCGATGAACGATAGCTAATTTCATTCATCGACATTGTGTTCGTCATCGCAAAACTCGTGGATTCGAAGAACAACATCCACTCCTTCCTTCCCTTTACCCGCACATGCAAATGAGAAGTGCGAAGAGAAGGAAGAAGACACTTGGTCACTCGTAGTTGTCGAGTAAGGTCGCATTTTTCGTGATTCGACAAAATCGTGTCGTGTCGTAAGTACTAGACGGATCGTCAGACATCCATTTAAATCGTAACATGAACCAAAAAAGCCGCGCCTTACAACCGCGGCTCATAATCGTCATTACTTAAATTAACCACGCCTTAAAACCGCGGTTTAATCGTTAAAATTAAGTGATTAACAACCATCACATCAGGAGACAGAAGCAGACCGAAGGTCAGTAACTATTTATTCGAACTATTTACTGTGCATATCTACCTACTCCTGTTTCCTTCGGGGTTAATAGCCCTGGTCCTTCAGCAGTTCAGCTTATAATTAAAACCATTAATTGCCCCACATTTTGGCCCTTTGCGAGATCCAAACATTTGGCCCTTCGCCCGTATCAAACATCGAGTCATGAAAAATTAATCAAAGTCTCGAGAAAGCCGTTTTTATCTTCCATGTTTAGGGGATGAGAGTGAATTTGAAAAAGTTTGTTTTTCTTCACGCTGAATCAAAACCGCAATAAAAAATAGGAGTGGGGGAGTGGCGATGGAGCTGCCTGGAAGTCTCGTTTAGGGTACCTACCTATACCAGTATTACCGACACTGACGCTTACTAGGAGTGAAGCATTCACTCCTTGACGTTTACTTGACATGGAGATCAAATATTAACATGAATAGAAATCGAGGAATGCCCTCTTTCAGTGGGTATTAAAAGCATATTATTGGTCTACGAACGAAGATGTAGGCTTTGGTATTTGGCACAATTTTTAACTCGATATCTTACGCCGTTACTGAAAAAAAATTAATTTCACATTCCCAACTTTTTGTTCAGCCAGTCATGGAAGTGTCACCTTCGCGACAGTTCCAGTGAAATGACAGGAGTGACATACCGCCAGGCCAGTGCAAGAGAGTCTACTAAATACCAGAATGGCTCCGCATTCTGCGCATGTTTGAGAACTCGATGTCCCGTCGTGAGCGTGTCTAGAGATCGGCCAGAGGTTTCGACGCCGCCCCAGGAAATTATATAAGAACCGCAGTGGCTGGAGACATAGTCAGTAGTGGTATCTTAGATGTGAATGAGAGCTGAAGTATCACAAGATTAGCCAGCAGTATTGTTTAGTGAATTGTGAAGAGTAAAGTAGAAAACAGAATGAAGTATGATTGGTAAAAGAGCATTAGTGTTGTGTAGTGTACTTAATATCTTTGTGGAAAAATAAATAAGGGAAACAGCTGATTTTTTAGATTTAGAGGGTATAAGTTTTATAAGTTATATTTGTGTTGGAGAATAAAGACTTTTGCAGACTTTAATATTGATTTTATAAGTGTGAAACCCCTAACAGTATTGTTGAAATGTTCTTTTTTCATTTCCCTATGTTACCTTTTATATGCAACACGGTGTATAGTTTTAAAATTCTAATAAACCTCATGTTAGAACTAGACCAGGCGGATCATTATTTACAAAATGGAACAAAACACATCAAAACTATAATGATTAGTGATTAGTGTTCTCGATAAAGTCTCTCAGTCGTATAAAATTTTCATGGTAAAGTATTTTAGTAAACTCATTATCATATAATAGTTTGTTAGCTCGACTTGGCAGGATAGCAGGTGCTGGAAAAGGCAGGTGGGCTTGTGATGGAATATATTATGGAAGGAACCACAAAGTTGCAGGTCAGGTGTTATTGCTTGGTTATTTGACATAATAATGATATGTAATTGTGAACATTAGTAATGCATTAGTTAGATGACAATGAATCCCATAAGAATTCATTGGATATTATCAAGCAATCGGTGTCTTTGATTCGTGCGGGTCCGTTTCCGTACACTTTGATGTTAATGTGAATACCTACCACCTAAAAGTCATTAAAACGATAAAACAAACAATGCACTGCTGAATTACTGATGAAATTTTCTTTCATATGAGGCCACGAGTATTTAAGATTTTTTAGGGCTAATAGACGTATGGGCGAGGTGAGCGATGCAAATGAATTTGTATTTTGCAAAAATGAAAAAAAAAACCATTACAATAGAGAAATGCAAAAAAATAAGAATATCGACTGATCATTAAACCACATGTCAGCTTTCTAAGCACGTAGAATAAGTTTCTATGACGTCACAAAGATTGCCTCTTGGTATTAGATTTTGGAAATTATCGCGAAAAGTAGGTACGCATCCGATTTAAACAAAGAAGATGTTTAAAATATTTAATGTGTTTCATCCGACCTCCGTCCAATGACCGTATGTAGACAAGGTGGTTTCTTCCATTTCTCGTCGCACCCGATTAATGTAGTTTGAACACAAGCCAATCTTCTTTGAGAACCGAAGAAGTAACGGGGGGCATTCTAGAAATGCCAGCCCGGCATATTACAATACCTGCCTGACAGGTCTGCCTGAAGATAATTTATAATTTTAGTCGGGAGTATAGGTACTAGTTATATGAAAAGAAATATTAATAATTCTCCACGTAATTTATAGTTGGGGCTCCCAGTGTAAAACTGTTTATTTACATAGCACTCTAATTGCCTTGTATACTAAATTAAACATTTAATCATGGAGGTATGGTAGGTAACCGCCGAAGCCATTCTGATTTTTCAGAACTAATGAGAACTACACAGACAATGTCTTGACTCATTAATTTTATTGTTTTATAACGTTTTGTTAATGCTTTATCATCACATCACATAATTCTAAACCAAGGCAAGGAAAAATTAAAAACATCTTATAAATATGTTATGATTTGTATTCGCCTTTAATAATATTATTCTATTGTCAAAATTTAGCTTATACGAATAGCTTCTTTTTAGTTATTCTTACTTTCTACTCTTTCTAGGTCTTGGAGAGAATGAACTCAGACAGAATGAAGATCCATTTTAAGCACATTTTGAAAGATTAGGAGAAAAGTAAGTTATGTTTTGCACACAAAATTGATCTTTAATCAAAGAGAACCGAAAAGTGGTCCGGTTTTATGGTCCGCTTCCGGTTGACATGATATTGGGTCGAGAAAATGGTCTGGTTCTCTGTTCTCTGTTCCAACAAAAATCAGCTCCAACAAGTCTTACTGAGATTTGCTTGGAATTGGTGGTGGCGTCGAGGTAGAACACACAACGTTAACAGTTTCGGTAAACACTTGGCCTGAATTTCTGATATGGCCAAAATTGGACAGAATTCTTTGGTTTAAGATTAATTATTGAATAGCTCAAGGATGCGGAGAGGTGTCTGGCCAAAACTAGAAAATAAAAAAAAGCTCCAAAGCGACCAAAGAGAAACCAGATCTGAACAGAACAGATTTCGAGGAATTCGAGCCAAAAGCTCGGACGAAAAATCAGCGTGGAACTGGAAACGTTTTAATCCCATTTCGTTTTTAAAGATTTTTCTAAATTTTATTTTAATTAACTTGCAATCATCTATAGAAGTAGGTCTGTATCCCTCTTCACTAAATTCAGACAAGAAGCTTGTTGTAAACTTCGGCACAAATATGTTAACGAGCGAGTTTGGGATTGGATTATAATTTTTCTACTCTTTTTGAATAATATTATAATTATTAGAGCTTTTTGTATGAATTGTGAAGGTTTTTTTTCGAGGGTGTTGAATTATAGTTCATAATACACCCGGCTCTTGTCCAACCACAGCTACTAGCAATTCATAATACTCGCTGGTCGACCTCTCAAAAGCTGTAAATTTGATATACAGAGCAAATCTGTGAATAGGAGTAATAGGACCAATAATTGAAATTTCCCAGAATCCACGCTAGTACCGAATCGGTACTCGGTACTATATAGAAGTTGTTCCAAGCAGTAAAATAAATAGAAAAATATTTTGTATACAGGGTGGTTAACAATTCGATGCTCACCATTGGGATCTCGGAAACGGTAAAAGATACAGGGTGGGTTAAATTAGAGAAAAGTTGCACAATTTTATGCTTATTAAAAATCTGGGTCATTATATACATCCGCGGCTCCTAGTGTTTCACTATGGCACCTATATAGGGGTGGAGAACATTATTATAGTAACACCAGGAAGGTATTCATATGCTTTGCAAATGAAAGGGAAAGCCACAAAACGGCCTAAAAACACAGTTTTGAGAGTGCAATGAAAGTACGGACCTAGCAGATGCGATGATTATACATCGAGTCTACGGGAAATGACCACTTGAGAACAAAGCAAGCGCTTCGAAACGAATACAGGCACGTATCATCCGCTTTTTCATATCGTGAAAAGACCACAGGGATTGATGCTACGATTTTTGGAATATAAATGCAATATAAATGCAAAATTCAAAATAAAAACCGTGTAATCTCTAAGATTTCCTTGCCCTGAAAGTGGAGAAAAAAAAATAGAAATTCGATCGTAGTGTCGTCAAAGAGGCCTTAGTTGTGACCTTAATATTAGTTTGCAATGGCTGTTGTTAGCTCCTTACCCACCCAGCACCCCTATTTCGCTCCTCGGTCCCGAAAAAATTGATGAAACTTAGGAGCCGCGGATGTAAATAATTACCAAAATCTGAAAGAAAATTTATGTAAGCTTCAGGAGTTGCTGAAATATCCTGAAAAAACTTAAAAATTGAGATTTCTTATTTAAATCATATCTTTTTTATTATTGAAGAAAAATTAAAATATTTTTGTAGGTTTACATAAGTCATCAAAAGGTATCATCTGTCATTTCCAAAATTTTCAAGGCCCACTAGATCCCAGAGTTTTCATAGTCAACTTTTGTTTTTCTTATGGCCGCCATATTGTTTTTTTACGTTGTTCGTTTTAAAAAAAATCATAAAAACTAGAAATTGTTAAACTTCAAAAAAATTAATTTAAAAAATCTTCATTCTTCTTTTTTCTTTACAAAAAAGACAACTTTTTAGACCGCATTTCATAGATAAATTAAAAAACCATAAGACAAGCACAATTTCGGCGTAGGTATTTGAACAATGTTGACGTACTTCGATGATTTTTTTTTTAGGTTTTTCATTGAAAAAAGAAGAATAAAAATTTTAGATTTTTTTTTAAGTTTATTAATTTTTGGTTTCCGTTATTTTTTTCATATCGAACGACATAAAAAAACAATACGGCGGCCATAAGAAAAACAAAAGTTGACTATGAAAACTCTGGGATCTAGTAGGCCTTGAAAATTTTGGAAATGACAGATGATACATTTTAATGACTTATATAAACCTACAAAAATATTTTAATTTCTCTTCAATAATAAAAAAGATATGATTGAAGTAAGAAATCTCCATTTTCAAGTTTTTTCAGGGTATTTCAGCAACGCCTGAAGTGTCCATAAATTTTCTTTCAGATTCTTAATAAGCATAAAATTGTACAACTTTTCTCTAATTTAACCGACCTCGTGTCTTCAATGGTTTAGGATACCCCCGGAATGTGTAGTCCCATATTAAATGGTTCTATAACTCCGTATAAAAGAGTAGAAAAAGCATAGCATTATATTCTCGATTATGCCCATTATTCACTTTTTATTTACTCAAACATAACGCAATTTTACTCAAATTTCATATTACTTATTTATAAAATTTTTACTCCATTTTGTTCCGTGACAGTATCAATAGAATTAATATGTCTACATAGAAAGTTAATGTTTACAATTAATTTCAAGACGCCGAGCGATAAATTCTGAAAACTACACATCCAAAAATTCTTCAAAGGTTTATAAAAAATCTATTGATATGCAACAATAATTATTACTCACCATGCATTAGCTGCCATTCCGAAGTAATATACCAACAAAAAAACAAACGCGCATTTAACGTTAGATAGCCCATCTTCAGACGCTTCATCCAGGATTAGATTTTCCTCCTGGCATCTGGATATCCTCCCGGTGATGATTCTCAATGCCCAACCAACACTCACTAAGCAGTAGCACAAAGCTATGCTGATAAGTGGTCGAGCTTTTACTCTGCCGCCTCCGATCATAAGAGTTAAAGCTGCAGAGGTACTGGTCACGAAGCAGATGAAAGCCCAAACCGTCACCCATACCTGGAAATATTTTAAAATAATTAAATAAAAAATATTCCGGCGATTGACAGTGTATATTGATTAAAAAAATTCTCATTTGTTTACCCTAGCCCTAGACTCAAGAAACCAATATTTAAGAAATAAATTGATTCCTTACTGTGTATTTTTGATTTCTCTAAGTTATTATGAGAATTTTCAGTGAAAATGCTAGATACATACTATTTTCTTCATTTAGGTAGGCATTATTCAATAACCAAAATACTCAGCGATCTACTAAAAGATTCCTAATTATTTAAAGATCTTATAATTTCACGTCTTTGAAGTAGGTATTTGAGTAAACTTTTCGTTATTTAAGCATAGTCGTAGATTAAGTATGGTATTCATCGCATGTAATAATGGCTATTATATTATACCCACGCAGATAAGTCAAACGAATGAGCAGTAAAATTGTCCCAATTTTGAACATTTTGTGATGTTAGCCGGGATTTTTTTTAACGAATGCATGTAGCAATAATTTTTTCCCGACTTTTCCCATTTTATTTTACGTAGCTCTCTACATACTATACGTTTTCATTAAAATGGTATAGAAAGAAATGACTAATTACAAAACTACATAAAATAAAATAAAAGTTTATGTTGAATTTTCCGACATTCGATATTACGTCCTTACATTAACATGGGTAATTGGATTGTGAACGCTATTTATAAATTCTATGCAATATATTGTGAAAATTAATGAAGATATTCAGAACTCTCCTAAAAATTCTTCTTTTCGGACACACAGCCACTTTTAGATAGTAGTCACCTGGCTTTTCGCCTAAATTAGCACCAGCCGTCAGTAAAATACCAGAAGTTTCCAGAAACTTTTGAGCGTAAAGTAAATCTGGCCTGATTTTTTCAACAATCTGAGCTCTCCTTTTAAATTGTTCAGGCATTTGAATCTTCGGGTAAATAAAGATCGATCCATTAATATTTCCACATTTGATTCCTTTGACTCTATTTAACGTCCCAGAAGATATCTCTGAATGGTATTTAAATGACTCTAAAATATTTGACTTCTCGTTAATAAACATCTGGAAACTAGGCTCCTCTTCCTTTGGAGGTCTGGCAATGATATACAGAGCTAGCTGACCTATTATATTTGGATTGGCCAAGGAAACCATAATTTTCAAATAATTTTTTACTTCATCATTCATGTTGTAGACTTCTATATATCCGCCCCGGAGACCACACTCGGCGGCATATCCTTTGGAACAAGAATTAAAACTAAATAGTTGTACGTCTTCAGAAAACGGTTTGCCCATTTCAACAAGAACTTTCTTAAATGACAAAAATTTCATGTTTTTGTTGTATACGTTTTCTTGATAAACTTCATCCGCCAATATTATAAGATTCTCTTCATGAGCAAAAATGATGATTTCTTGAATGCTTTCTCTTGATAGAACTAGACCTGTCGGATCGTTCGGGTTGTTAATCACCAAAGCTCTTGGATGACACACCTTTTTTGCTTCATCGACTGCTTTCTTCAATTCACTAACATTTAAGCTCCACTCTTGTGCACTGTCCAAGTAAGACAAGTTGTAACCAATTTCTTGCATGTTATATTCTGTCAAAGTTGCCGAATATAACGAACAATGAGGAATGGGAATCATAACACCTGGTTTTTGACCGTTTATTTCGCAATTTATTAATCGTAAAATTAATTTTCTTCCATGACTGGCCCCCGAAGTGATGATTACATCGCAGTAATAAGCAGGTATATCGTCCCTGCTTGAAATAAATTTTGCTACATGCTCGCGAATAATTTTCAAGCCGGGAGAATCCAAATAAGAACTAATCGAAGGTCCCTTACATTCCCTTACAATAGCTTCGGCACGATCTTTGGCGTCCTCGGAAAAGGTCGGATCATCAAATAAAGTTGGATAAATAACTAAGGCCATTACCTCACGAATAAATGTAATTGGCGCCTGTCCTAAGGCATGGGAATCGCCAACATTGACTTTAATTAGTTTATTGAAAGGATTTTGATTGGTTCCCTTTTCAAGTGCTCCGCTAATTTCATCGGCTCTTGCAACTAGTGGATCTTTGATTACTTCTTGAAATAATTTTATGTTGGGGAGTCGATCTTCATAATTCAGACATTTTTTTGAAGAGTTCATTTTGACAAAACAGTACGAAATTTTTTAGGTGTATGCCATTACCAGAGACGGGCGAGTCATCAGTGTGTCATTATTATTTATAGATAAAAACGTCACTAACTGACATTAGTAACATTCATGTACATTGTTGAAAAAGATCATTGGTCTCGCCACCAAAAGATAAATTTTTGCCTCGATTTTTGCAGATTTTCATAGCACACATCAGACCCATGTAAGTAACTTTCAAAATTTTTACTTTCTTTTTGTCGCAAGATGCAGGATTAAAGATATAACAACTGATCAACTATTTTACTTGGCAACAAAATTCACAAAGAACGTTTTCAACTGACGCTCCCAAACCTTTATTTGCAACGTTGTTAGGCAAAACTGCATGGATTTAAAGTGATGTATGAAAATTTGAAAAAACTGACCTTTCGGTTAAAAGAAAATAGTTTCTTAGGTTTTCACAATGTAAGTACATCGTAAACCAGCGCAATCGTAAGCTAAACTTTTTTCATGCAACCACTCTTTCTTTACCATTCTTCCAAGGGGAGTCGGGGGGTGGGGGGTAAAGATATTGCAGTAGATCTAATGGGGGGGGGGAGGGGGAGTAGAGCTCAAAAAATGTGTCAATGGGTACCAGACCATGGTCCTTAAGGTCCACTCACAACTGGTTAAAGCCTAGGCGATTCCAGTCATGTGGTGGACAAGCCAACCTTACGTCCAAGATCGTGGGGACCGGGCAACGTGGTGCCACTTGTGAGTACCACGGCTAACAAGGCTCTGACAAAACATGGCACAGACCGTAAACCGCTAGGTGGCACAACGACCCCCGAGGTATATCACTGTCGTGACCTGCCTCGGGGTAGTGACGCCAGGGGCACGGGGGCTTGGCTTAACCGCCTGTCTGCGTGGATGAGGACCACTATAAAAACCTCCCCAAATCCACGGTATTGTGCGCGCCAAGGGATGCATGGTCGAGGGGGAGCTCGGCAACTAGCGACAAACCTCGGGGAACCTGGCGCACCCCGTTGTATGTAGCCTGCTGCGTCATGGGGGTTATGGCGCAGTACCTTTATTTCCCCCAGTTCTCGTGGGACCAAAATGGAAACCAAAGAAAAAACAAAACAAACAACTGAGGGACCTCCACAAGAAGGAACCTCAGAACTTAGCATGGATGCACAGGATGTGGCAGGCCCCCAGAGCCATGCCACCCTGGAACCTATGCAAGTTGAAACACACAGCTGTGCGGACTCGCAGGGAAGTAGCAGTGCTACAAGACCAGCGAGTACGACAGCTGAACAAAAAACGGCCTCAGGGGCCCTAATACAAACCCCGAGACCTAAGCTGTCGGGTGCACAGCGTAGAAAGCTGGCAGTTGAATTCGCGAAAGCCGCTGGGGTACCAATCAAACCCAGAAGGCCGCGGACAAACCGCCAGCGGAAAAACCCTGATGGAGAGGCGGGACCCAGCAGAGCGTCAAATTCTGCATCACAGGGAACTGCCACCCCATCTGTAAAAAGGCCAACGTCAGTGGTAAGTACTCCATCCCCAGCGATGAGTGCAACCAAAGTCCTGGCCAAAAAGCCAAAGCACGAAGGGGAGACTGTGACCTCCGAGCCTGGCGCATCCTCGCAGGGTGCTACTGGCTCCGGAGTAAGCTACAGTCAAGCCCTGACGGCTTTCAAAATGGCGGTGGTAATGGAAAGTTACCCCGAAGAGCGGCTGGATCAACACCAGGCAAAACTGGTCCAGCAATCCATCATGGAGCAGGTGATGGGGGGCGTGCCTGGACTGGGGCCACAATTCAAGAGCACCAGGTTTGAGAAGGGCGTGGTCTTCATCACCTGCGCCAATGAAAAATCTAAGAGGTGGCTGGTGGACTTGGTACCGAAGCTACGACCTTGGGATGGGGCCGCACTACGTGTGGGCCCGTCCAGAGAAGTGGTGAAAGCCACTAAGGTCGTGGTCTTCATTCCTGCAGACACACCAGGCCTCGAGGAACCAACAAAAGCCTTTCGTCTGTTGGAAAACCAGAATCTGGGCATTAAAACAGACGAATGGTCTATCATCAAACAGCACAGGGAGAGGGACGGTAAGGGTACCACACTTGTGCTGTGGATTGATGAAGAGTCTCTGAAGGCTCTCGCCGGAAGGGGGTACAAAGCGTACCTCGGTTTCGGTGAGGTAACCTTCAGAGTGATGGGAGGAAAGAACACACCCTGCAATGCTGCGGGCTCTCCAGATCAACCTGCAGCATAGCAAAGCTGCCTCCGCATCTCTGTGCAGACTTCTAGCTGCCGGAGATGTAGACGTAGCCCTAATTCAAGAACCTTGGCTGGTAGCCGGCCGCGTAGCAGGTTTAGGAGCAGCCAGAGGTAAGATCATTTACAATAGGGCCTACGGTAACAGCAGAACATGCATTTACGTGAAAAACGAACTAAAAGTCCTGGTTATAACACAATTATGTTTCAGGGACTTGACCACAGTAATACTGAAATATCATATGGATGGGGCAGCCAAGGAGCTTGTAGTAGCTTCATTATACCTACCATATGACTCCACCAGTCCTCCTCCGTCACAGGAAATGGAACTACTGGTTAAGTACTGCGAGGACCATAACCTCCAGGTCATCATTGGTGTCGATGCAAACTCCCATCACGCAGTGTGGGGCAGCAGCGACACAAACAACAGAGGTGAGTCACTGTTACAGTTTATGGTATCCAGGAAACTGGAACTTCTGAATAGGGGCAGGGAACCCACCTTTGTAACATCGAGACGGAAAGAAATAATTGACATCACCTTAGCTTCCCCTCGTATCGGCGCCCGGGTTGTCAAGTGGCGTGTATCTGATGAACCGTCTCACTCAGATCACAGATACATTCAGCTGGAAATCAACTCCGTTGATAAGACAGCAGAGCTGTATCGCAATCCACGAAAGACTGACTGGGCGAGGTACAGGGCGGAGCTGAGGGCAAATCTAACCAATGTCAAAAGCAACATTGCATGCATATACGATATCGAGGTAGCTACAGAACAACTCCAAGTAGCCATTACAACCTCATATCACAACAACTGTGCTCAGACACCCCGTCGGAAAGGTGGGGATGTCAGTTGGTGGAACCCCAAACTGGCGGAAATGAGACAGAAAACACGTAAGCTTTTTAACAAAGCTAAGAAAACAGGAAAGTGGGACGAATATAAGACCACCATTACTGAATACAACAAGGAGATCAGATTTGCAAGAAGAGCTGCGTGGAGGAAGCTCTGTCAGGATGTGGAAACGACATCCGAAGGAGCAAGACTCTACAAACTCATGGCAAAAGATCCCCTGAACCCCATTGGTACCTTAAAAAGTAGCAATGGTAATTACACAGAAACCGGGAGGGAAACTCTTAAGGTACTCCTCAGAGCACACTTTCCGGACTGCAATGTAATTGAAGTGGAAGATGGCCTACACAACACTCTGGAAAACCTGAACCACAGGGTTACCAGGGAGGACTGGAGGACATCAAGACACATAATTACATATGAAAAAGTTAAATGGGCCATAAGCTCATTTGAGCCTTACAAGTCACCTGGCCCGGACGGGATCTATCCTGCCCTTTTGGAGCAGGCGAGTGAAGATCTCACGCCGGTGCTTTGCAGGATATTCAGAGCCAGTTTGGCACTTGGTTACATTCCGCTGGCCTGGAGAGAAATAAAAGAGGTTTTTATACCGAAACCTGGACGTAATGACTACGACGAGGCCAAGGCATATAGACCGATTAGTTTGACATCCTTTTTACTAAAAGCGATGGAAAAACTGGTTGAGAAGCATCTCAGGCAAACCTTTCTTACAGAGAGGCCATTAAGCCAGAGGCAACATGCTTTTCAACCAGGTAAATCATGCGAATCAGCTTTGCACCAGCTAGTGATGAGAATTGAAAAATCACTAGACAACAAAGAAATTGCCCTCGGGGCTTTTCTAGACATAGAGGGGGCGTTTGACAACACCTCCTTTAGCTGCATGGTATCGGCTGCTAGAAGACATGGCGTCGACGACACCACAACTAGGTGGCTGAGCGCTATGTTGGAAGGCAGAAGAGTCCAAGCAACTCTGTTTGGCGAGACGATGCGGGTCACCGTCACCAAAGGATGCCCACAGGGCGGAGTCCTATCTCCGTTGCTGTGGGACATGGTGGTGGATGACCTGCTTATCAAGCTAAATAACAAAGGTTATTATACCCAAGGCTATGCGGATGACATAGTCATACTGGTCATGGGGAAATACACTAAAACCATCTCAGAGCTCATGCAAGGGGCTCTGAATATCGTGGAGCAATGGTGCCTCGGGGCGAAGCTTCGCGTAAACCCTGTCAAAACGGCACTGGTCCCCTTCACCAAAAGAAGCAAGATGGAGGAATTAACCCCACCCATCTTCTTCAATGAACGGCTGCAGGTGAACGACCGGGTCAAATATCTGGGAATAACCCTGGATGCAAAACTGACCTGGAATCTTCACCTGCAGAAAGCGATAAATAAAAGTAAAATGGCACTGATGGCTTGTAGAAGGTCATTCAGTAAAACATGGGGACTGAAACCACGCATGGTACATTGGCTGTATATTGCCGTGGTCAGGCCCATACTAACATATGGCTGTCTAGTCTGGTGGCCAAAAATCGACCAGAAACAAGCCATTATGAAAATTCAAAGTGTTCAAAGGCTTGCATGCTTAGGCATCACGGGAGCCATGAACACTACATCAACGACAGCACTGGAGGCCATACTTGACCTGCCTCCTCTTGACATTCATATTAAGAGCGAGGCACGATTGGGCGCCTACAGGCTGAAACAAAACAAAAACTGGGACAAACCTGGGAAAACCGGGCATTCCAGAATAACTGATATCATCGCAGATCCTATCCTGGAAATGCAATCCGATGGTATGAGTACTACGATATCATTTGTAAAACCATTCAAAGTTCTAATGGACTGGAAAGAATGGCAACAAATGGAACACCTGTGCCTGAAAAAAGGGCTGGTCTGGTACACTGACGGTTCAAAGACAGGGACAGGTACCGGAGCTGGAGTGCATGGGGTGGTCCCCGGATGCAATATTTACGTGCCACTGGGGACTCATGCCAGCATCTTCCAGGCCGAAATAAATGCAATTAGGCTATGCGTTGGAGAGAATACCAGAAGGAACTATCGAGGTAGGGAAATCTACATCCTCTCCGACAGTCAGGCTAGCCTGAAAGCCCTTGCAGCTTATGAAATCAGATCAAAACTGGTCTGGGAATGCCTGCAAGACCTCATTGACTTAGCCAGGTGTAACGTGGTGACACTAGTTTGGGTTCCGGGTCACCGTGGGACGCCTGGTAATGAGGCTGCAGATCAACTAGCCAAGAAAGGCGCTGGGATAAACTACACTGGGCCCGAACCAGTGTTTGGCATCCCAAAGAACACTGTACGCGGGGCGGTGGCTCAGTGGATAAGAACACAACATAGAGCACACTGGAACCGTACAACAGGAAACAAACATGGTAAGGTGATGATCAAGGAGCCCTCTCAAAACCTTGCCAGACAGATACTGCAACTAAATAGAATGCAGATCAGAACGGTGGTGGGTCTTCTCACAGGACACTGCCACCTAAGAGTACACCTACATAAACTGGGGATATACAGAGAAGACCCAATTTGTAGACTCTGCAATGAAGAAGACGAGACAGCTTCTCATGTGATATTCGAGTGTCCAGCACTCGCACGAACACGCTATGCGGTCCTGGGACCAATCAGTCCCGGGAGCCATCTAGCGGTAAAAACCTTGGTTAGCGGGCTGCTAAACCTTGTCAAAGGAACGGAGCTCTTCTAATCAAGGAGAATCTAAATGTGAGAAATACAATAAGCCCGCTGGCTTCAGTGTTTGGGACCTAATAAACCATCTCTCACATTTAGTTAAAATACCAAATACCAAATACCAAACCAGACCATGGACTACAATATGCTATAGTGCTAGTTTGTGGTGGTTGGTGGTACAAACAAAAATGTCAGTGGTAAGAACAATCTCCTACCAGATGAAGAGAGGTTATTTGCAAAGACTTCGAAATCACTTTGAAAAATTCTCAATGGGGTGACCTCTCTTGTGATGCGAAAAATCGATTTGCTTCAAACTTGGACCACCTTTGATCCTCTTTTGGACACGAATATATTTTTGCATGATTTGAAAATTCAAAATTTCAAATCGTGCGGTGTCAAATTTGGTACATGGACGCATTCCAAGTTGTTCACTCCTTAATGCAGAAGTCGTGGGGTGTTTCTGTGTTTCAGTCGTGGAAATAATTGTACAAGATGATGGAAATAACTAGAAATAGTGTGGAAATATTTGGAAACGATTGGAAATAGTGGAAATAATGTAGAAATAGCTGAAATAATGTGGAAATATAGTGAAAATATGGTAGAAATAATGTGAAAATGGAAATAATGACGAAATGGTGGAAATAAAATGGAAATAGTGGAAATAATTTGGTATGTGGAAATAATTATTGTACACTTTTTCATCGAGTGAACAACCCATTCGGCAGATATATATTAACCTGGGAGTTGAGAAATGCCCTTGCTGCTTGCTTCATGTAAAATTTGAAGAAATCTTGTGTTTGTCGGCGAGGGAACTCCAAAAAAGTGTTCTAATTTTGTGCAGAAGTATACAAATAATATGCCAGTTACGAGAAATAATTAAAGGATGTTGTTACATCTAGTGGTCAGGTCATGCTAAGAGAAATCAAAGCACAGAGTTCTTCAAACAATCGTGCTTTGATTATAAAAAAATTATTGATCTGAAGGTAAAGGTAGCAATCAAGTCGTTCAATATTATGCTTCTCTATAGGACCAGTAACGTCTTTAAATAATTACTCATATTGTTCATTCAAAACGTATTCAAACACCATAAACCATTGTTTATTTCCGTTAGAATTCATTTTTTTATCAACTAACGTTAGAGGACTACGACAATGTTATCGCATGGGACAACGAATTTTACACAGAACCCACGACAAGATGGTTAACTTACGTTAATTCAAAAAAACAATCTGCTCGTAAACTCATGCAAATGTGTACTTAGGTATTAAAGCAATCAGAAGACGGTTTATAAAATTGATTCATAGTATGCTCGTAGTATATGAGTGTTCACTTCTTCATAGACTTATCTCATTAATTAGGATAGGACCTAAGAAGAGAAGTAGGACATAATACTCATACATAACTGCATAGGACACAATTACTTCATAGTAGATGTAGACCTTAGGCAATATTCTTTTATTTTATTGTCTATGATGTAGACTGTGAAACTTAAGCGGTTTTAGAAAAATATATTTTATATTATGTATATTTTTTTAATTGGTCAATATGAGAATGTAAAAAAAATATACACTTCAAAATTTCGTTCTTTTTTTTTCGAAAATAAAAAGATTTTTCACCGAATGACGTCGCAATATGACAAGACATTGCTTACAGATCCCTCTAAACGACGTACTCGAATGACAGCGTCAGGGGCGTCCCGGGGATTTTTTTAGAGACGTACCTACCAAAAAACTGACATACAGGGTGTTTACTGTTTATATTATTAAAATAATAATAAACATAATACCCATTGAGATGCTTCCCGGAACGCCACCGGACTGGATAATTTTATTTCAGTTGGGGCTAAATTAGCTCCTTACCATAGCAAATCAAACTGCCCAGTTTCAACGAAATTGGGTCAAGTATATTTAAGAATTATAAATTTTTTTCGAAAAAGACGATTTTGTAATAAATGTGTAACACCCTGTATCTTGAAAAATATGCACTTCCGGACCTATGTTTATACGAACTTTTCGTTTTATAATCACTCAAAGAATCGCCCCTTGAAGTTTGGCCAAGCTTACAGTAAACACCCTGTATATTGTATTGTACTTAACTGGGAATGTATCTACACTACGAACGAGTAGTAGGTACTACGACCTAGAAGATCGTTCGTGTCTCCCTTCTGGTGAGTAGTGACTATTCGATTATAGCACCCCATCCAGTTCTAATAGTTCTCGGAGGAGATTTAGGAGTTTCAATGGTTCTAAAGATGATATTATGAAGTCTTTTTCCGCTGGTTGGTAAAGACCTAGACAGAGTAGTCTTATTTGTTGTAAGCACTGCATGGCACTCGACCATGAGTTAATGAATATAGATGTCACAAACTTAAAGGGCATGTAGAAAATGCAAAAAAGGCGAAAAATTTCCTATAGGTAGACATGGAGCTTTAGCTTTCTAGATAGAGGGTGTAAGAGTTCTTCGAAAAATTTAGTACTTTTTGAACATCTAAAAATTGTCTGATCAGAATAACTCGAAATTTTTGACAGTTGTTGTACTAATTAAAGTACATGATTTGATACTCCCGATGAAAAATTCTTCAATCCAGTGGTGGAGATCTGGGTGTGTCGAGGGGGTGTGTTTTTTTATAACTTCTACGCCACCGACTTTAATGTAAATGTGACTTTTTTTTGTAGTACATAAAATTTTTTTGGGACATCTAATGGACCCGGGCAGCAAGCTCTATCAGCATGCGGGGATAGGACAGATTTTGCCAAATCCATAGGCGTCCAAAATTTTTTTTTGTGTATTTCACCTATAAACGTCAGTTCGTTAGTTACCTCTCTAAAAATTCCTTGGGACGCCCCTGTCTCCGTAATTCAAATAAGTAGTCCAGAGGGAGTTGTCCTAATGCATGCGTGTTGATAAAGCCCGTTGTCGTGGTCCATAGGCGTTCCAAGAATTTTTTATGTACCTATTTTATCTACACTTTCGTTTCTTTTTTTCTTAAAAAATTCCCCGGGACTTTAAGCTCTTCGTCTAAGGACTTTGAGTATAAAATAAACCGAATACGTCCTAGTGTTTCACCGCGGTTTTTTTTTAATTTCCATATTTTGGCAAATCGAGCTATGAGTTTTTTACTCGGGTGAAGTTAGCAACGGGAGTGGCTAAACATCCGGCTGTGGTACGATGATAATTTAATTACATAATCTGCTATTATTGCTTGAACGGGGTTGATCTTTCTCCTTCGTTTGGAAAAATAAACACCCCAGCAACGCAACAAGGGCAGTTTTTATAGTCCAAAATCGAAAATTACAACACCTGAATATGCGGATTCGGAATTTCAAAAAATCACTGTGGCCGTTCTGAGCCCGGACAAGACGAGTTTTTCTCTCGGTTTTTCTTGTTGTTCTGAGTTGTAATTTTCGAATTTCGGCTAAAAAATTGCCCTTGTTGCGTTGCTGGGGTGTTTATTTTTCCAAACGAAGGAGAAAGATCAACCCCGTTCAAGCAATAATAGCAGATTATGTAATTAAATTATCATCGTACCGCAGCCGGATGTTTAGCCACTGCCGTTGCTAACTTCACCCGAGTTAATTTTTCATTTTAATGGGGACGAAATATGATTTAAAATACTCGCCGCTGTACCTAGGTAGTTGTTTGCAAGAAATTCAAATTATTCCTGGTGTAGGTACCTTGAAGGTAATCACTGGTCCTAGTGTTCTTCTGTAATTTTTCGAAAATTTTAGTGCGCTCAAAAATTGTCAGCTATCTTTTTAGCAGCTGTTTTCAGCGATATCAGTTTCATATAAAGTGCCATTTTAATCCCTGTCAAAAGGGGAAAAATTGTCAAACTTTTTCCCTTCACAGAAAAAAGCTAATAAATAAAACTTACCTCGGCGAACTTTTTCTCGGAATCATCAAACATAGTTTCGCCTTCGCATCTCAAGTCTTGGAATTCTTTCCCGTTTTTCAACGCCCAATCCAATTTCCTTACCGCCGGGTCAACAGGTGCTGTGATATCAATCCCCTTATCCTTGGGCCCTTCCATGCACATGTGTTCATGATTATTCTCCACGGGGAACCTCGAACAGTTCAACACATCGGGCCACGGAAATCCAAACCCCTTCAGAACCGGGTAACACCGCGACATAACACTTTCACACAAACCTCTACAAGGCCCGATAGGGTTGGCGACCTTTTCCGTACACATCGGGACGTAGACGGAGCAAAGGAACAACTTCAATTGGGAACTACAGCCGTACTGTATTAATGGTAAGAACGACTTCAGAGTGTATTCGGCTTCTTGTTGCAAATCATTTCCACCCAAATTGGGCATGCCGGTCAAGTTATAGCCTAGACCCTGACAGAGATCTACGTGAATCGGTTCACAAGTGCGAGTCAAGGGTTCGGGGATCGTGAAGGGAAGACATGATAGGAGAAAAAGGGTTATCAGGTTCATTTTGTTAGGGGAAACGCGCGCGGTCGCTACTCGTAGCCAGACTACACACGCACGCACACACGTTGCCTCGCTCGCTGACTGACTATTATTGTTTTGTATGATGTTCGGATTGAGTTTAAGATTTTGTGGGTAGATGGCCGGAGCAGGAGAGTGGAATGCTGTTTCCAGTGTTGTCACATGTAAACTGAATATTCTTTTAAAATGAACACTAACACTACCACTCACTACCACTACGGCTTCCATTACCTTACCAGTAAACCAAACCACTACTGTACCTATACAGGGTGTCCCAAGATTTCTTTATCAAGGGATGCAGCGTTGTTTCAAAAAATAAACAAATAAAATTCGGGAAATTTCAACCATACCCCTATACTATAAGGCTTATTTGCAGCTGCACCCTCAATACCCCTTTACGCCTTTCCACCCCTAAGTAATCATCCCCTACTTTTTTATTTCAAATGACACCCCCATATTTTTTTTGCTCGGCAGAATTATTGACTTCTTTCTGAATACAATGTCATACGTTTTTTTTTTAATCGAGACATATCTAGCACGCCGAAAACAATAGAATTTCATAACAAACGAGGGTTGTCAAATGTCAAGGAGTTGCAAATTGCTTGTTTTTTGTGTTAATGTTTCCTCCAACCACCTTAACTAGTAATACCGGTGTAACTGTTATAGGCGTTAATAATAATAATTGCTTCTGTGATTTTAATGTCATAATAAAATGTTAATTGTTATTCCTTGACAACGCTCGTTTGTTATGATATTATGTTGTTTTCGGCGTGCTAGATATGTTTCGATTTAAAAAATCGTATGACATTGTATTCAGAAAGAAGTCAACAATCCTGCCGAGCAAAAAAATATGGGGGTGTCATTTTGAAACAAAAAAGTAGGGGATGATTTGATTACTTAGGGGTGGAAAGGCGTAAACAGGCATTGAGGGTGCAGCAGCAAAGCCTTAGCAGTATGATTGAAATTTCCCGAATTTAATTTGTTTATTTGAAATAACGCGGATATCCCTTGATAAAGAAATCTTGGGACACCCTGTATATTTTGACAACTTCTACCTGAATCTATTCTATTATTCTCTTCTATAGTCACTCACTATAGTCTTTAAAGCCTTATTATTCTTAATTTCTTAGTTTATTAGACTATCGCACGGGGTGCAGGGCCAATTAAAAAAAAAAGGTAGGTGGTTTGGCCATATTTATTTTCACATAATGCACAAAATTACACTAAGCACACTTTATTCATAAATTTGAAATTCCCGCTATCCTTTTACCTACTCCTCTAAGTCTAAGTTGCCAATCGTCCGCGCAGCGAGAAGGTACTGGAAGAGAGAGAGAGAGAAGAAACCAAGAAGAAGACACTCCGCCGCAGTTGAAAAATCGCCGCTACTTAGATCGAGCAATTTTCTTTAAAAACCCGCTTACCCGCTATTAAAAATAAAATCAATAATTAATCCCGCTATAAAACAAATACCATTGAGTTACGCGATCATTATCGTAAGAGTGCCTGTCGGAGAGAAAGTGCTGCAACAAATTACGGTTTGGGAAAAGAAAAATCTCCAGCGACCAACCAAGCAAGGTAACTCATTTTTTATTAAATTTCCTAACCAGTAGGTATACCGAGCTAAAGAAATCTTTAAATGGAGATATTTTCCGTTTTTCAGCATGTTTAGATTTTTCAACAACGACCAAAGTTATCTTAAATTTTGTTTCAGATTCTTATGAAGCATAAAATTATTGTGTACCTACCTAATAGCTTTTTTCTAATACATAACATTTAATTGACCTTGTATCCCTTACCGTTTAGGAGATCCTAATGATGGGAATGGGCAGTATAAAAATTCCCCACCCTATAGGTATTGTACTGAAACTAAAAGCTTCATTAAATCTATACCTAATGTAATGAGGGTGTCTCATATTACTTTTCCCATTAAGGAACCTGAGGGTGGTGTACGAAATTTGGTAAATATTTGCATCCGCGTCTCCTAAGTTTCATCAATTTTTTCGGGACCGAGGAGCGAATTAGGGGTGCTTAGTGGGTAAGAAGCCAAAAACAGCCATTGCAAACTAATATCAAAGGTCACAACTAAGGCCTCTTTGACACTACGGTGGAATTTCTATTTTTTTCTTCACTTTCAGGGCAAGGAAAATCTTCGAGATTAACAGTAGCACGGTTTTTATTTTGAATTTTGCATTTATTTTGCATTTATATTCCAAAAATCATGCATCAATCCCTGTGGACTGGACACGATATGTGAAAGCGGATATAGCGCTAAGTACGTCGTCTCTGCACGCTTCGAAGCGCTTAAAGTGGGTATGGCAGGATTAAGTTTAAAAAGTTAGATGTGACGTGACACTAAGCGTCTGAATTAATTTTTTTCATTTCACCAGAAAATGTCAAACAGTTAATTGTCAAGTTGTGAACGAGCGTAAATTATTGAAGGAATCATTCAAACAATGAATTGAACCGCTTACGTCAGTTTGAGAGCCACTGACAACTACATAAAATTTATTCGCGTAATGACACTCTATCCTCTGTGTTGTGCATTTAATTCTCATTCAAAACCTATGTTGACGTGTACTTATTTATGCGAGATGGAGTGTTTAGACAAACTGGATGGTTACTATGAAAATCACCTATGGGAAACAAAATAAATCGAACAATCAAAAGGATGTGTATTCTTAATCGATACGTATGACTTTTTAAACTTTATCGGACTATACATCCATTATTCGCGGTATCTACTCGACGCCTCTTGTCAGGACCGCACTCTCTCCGCACTCTCAAAGCCGTGTTTTTAGGCCGTTTTGTGGTTTTCGACCAAACGTACCAAACATACAAGCTGGCCCAACGAAAACTTTTTTTTGGGTCACCTGTATGTAAGTGAAACCCAAAATGTTGGATATCGTTGTAAAGAGAATTCAAGTAGTTTTCAAATGATGTATCACTCGATAGCTGTTCCCTATGATGATAAGCAAAGGGGTAGCTACCCCTGCTAAGGGGGTGAACTTGGGTAGTTAAATTTGTCACGAAAATATGTCCCCCTCGCTATCAAAATCGACCTGTTTTTCGCGTACATCTTCAGTTTTCAAGTTATTAGGCCCGGTACCTTTTCGCTGGGCCACCAGGTATTTGCTTTTCAAAATATCTTGAAAAATTGTAAAGGTACGAACGTGAAAACTTGGGGATAGACGGTTTACAGTATGAAAAATCATAATTTCGATAAAATCCATTTCGATGTATTTTATGGAGGGCGCCACTTAGGTGATGTTAACCACGTAAATGAACACATAACTTTTTTATCCTTCAAGCTATCGCGCATTTTATTGTGAAATATTAAAACTACATCATTGCTGAGGAAAAAGGTATACCGATTGTCAGTCTCAAAAGTTAGTGGTTTTCGAGATAATAGATAAAAATAGATAATAGATAAAAAAAATTTGAACAAACTCTGACTTTAAACTAACTTTGGCACAATAATTAATTAATTAAAACACCAAAGGTACTTCCAAAATTCAATGCTTTTCATACAGACCGAATGGAAAGCTGATAAGTTTATTGTATCACGAAGAAAGTCGGTCTTTAAAATTTTGTAAATGTCAAAAAATGTCATTGTTTGGGGAAACGTCGAAGACTTATTAAGCCCACAAAAAAAAATTTATCTATTTTCAACAATAAAGAAGATATATTGATAAAAGAAAAAATTTGTATTTTTCAGTTTTTTTTTCAGCATATTGAAGTAACGACTGAATTGAGATTGTACTAATCGGCACAAAAATGCGCTATTTTGCAGCGATTTAATCTACTTTACAATGAATTCATTTTTTTTATTTCACCCACAAATTGGACAAACTTCAGATATCTGGATCGACGTGTAAACAATTAATGAAATGTTTGTTAAACAGAAGGTATTCAAAAAAGCAAACATGCCTTTTTCAAGCATGTGCTATATCCGGCAGTAGAGAAGTGAGGTGTGCACTGAAAATAACTTGTTTGGTTTTTAATCCTCATCATCTCATCATTCTCATCTTTTCTCTCGTTCTTTAATGAGATCCGCTCTCTGTCTAATAAGAATTGAGTTCCTCGTTCCTCATCCTCAGCGGTGGTTTTTAGTCGTCACGCCAGAAGCCATGAAGATTTAAATGCTCGTATATTCTCGACCACTTTCGCCTGCAGCGAGCGGGGTTGTCAGGCTTACTTTTTATACGGGGTTATAAAGGGCTAATGTCTAAAAGTCACTTTATCTTACAGTCACTTTAAACTATTGTTAACAACAATCCTAATCAAGGTGAAATTAGACTTTAAATTTTAATTTAAAGTCTCTCCGATGATGTCATTGATTCCTCAGTCAGATGTAACGCCCGGTACCAAATCCACCGTAGTTTCCTTCTTGGATGTTTATAAATTTCAATATCATCACAATATAAATGGGTGTAGTAGTGTGAAGTAGTGGACTTCACACTTACACCCGTTTACATCGTTAGTCTATTGAAACTAATAATATATTGATATTGATATTGATATTGAGGGTGTCAGATGCGCTGCGACCTATTATAGATCTATTGTGCCCCCTCTTCTCTGCTTCTTTGGAGTATATTCCCTTCATTGAAGCAGCCTCTCCAACTCCGCTTCCCTTAGGAATTTCAGGATTTGAAGGGGATCAAGGCCGGGCAAAGCCCCCCCGTTGAGCTGGTGTTGGCCCAGAACATCGTTTCTTTCACGTTCTAGTGCTTCGCAGTTCATCAATAGGTGACGAGGCGTCTCGTTTTCTTCCCTGCAGAGTCTGCAAACACCATCTTTTTCTATACCAAGTTTCCTCAGGTGTTCATTGAGCTTGCAATGACCTGTTAGGAATCCGGTTAGCATTCTGAGACTTCCTTTGTTGAGGGTCAGGAGTTTCCTTGACCTTTCTCGGTTAAAGTTCCCGAGGAGCTCCTTAGATTGTCTCAATCCTGAGAGGTTATTCCAATGGATTTCTCTCAGTTTTTCTTCTTCCTTCCGAAGTTCTGCCTTGAAGAACGTGTCTTCAGGGCTTCAGAATGGTTCTGGTCCTATAAATGGTGTCGATGCTCCTTTTCTTGCCAATGAGTGGGCACGTTCGTTTCCCTCAATCCCAGTGTGTCCTGGTATCCATTTGAGGTGAATTTTGTTCTCTCTGCCTAGTTTATTGAGTTTTTGTAGGCAGTTCCATGCCATTTTTGAGCTGATGATAGGAGAGCTCAGCGTCTTTATGGCTGCTTGACTGTCTGTCAGTATTGCTATTTCCCTATTTTTATAGTTTCTGTCGAGGTTTATTTGGGCGCATACTTCTATTGCGTACAGTTCCGCTTGAAGTATGCTTGGGGATGTTCCCATCGGCTCGGAGTAGTTGGTGCCTGGCCCATATACTCCTGCCCCAGTTCCCTCGGTGGCCTTTGAGCCGTCTGTGTACCATCTTATTTTGAAACTAATAATAAACATACAAATAATAATTTAAATAGGCAGGAGGAAGGAATGACACTGCAGAGGGTTTAGTATCCGGCGTTAAGTCACACCCAAAAAAGTCATCGTCTGATTCAGAAATCTATAACATCTTTGGAGAGACCGGCTATTGCTTCAGTGAAGATAGCTAGCGGAGGAGGTATGACGTCACCAGACCGCCATTCTATAAACAGCAGTAGCGCTCGCCGCTCACCCAGCTGTTCAGTCGTGTCCACATATGTCCAGCTGTCTACACGTCACGTAACCGCTGATGATGTCTACCGCAGCTGTAGACGGAACGTTCGGAGCAAATCTTCATGGACCACGGCACAACAGTCCGGAATCAATTGCGATTTCATTATCAAACTAAACTAGGTTCCATGTTGTCTCGACGAACCGATTGCGAAAAAAAAAAACTAAATGAGCCACGAACTGTGTGACCACCCCTGGTTCGCTTAAGTGCGAGTCTCTGCGAACCACGCACCGTGTAACTGAGCCTTTATAATATAATAATAATTGAAATCACCAACACCTTATATTGAAATTAATGCAATAATTGTTATTTTAATAGGAAGGTAGAATCGACTTATGAATTTACGCAGGAAATGAACAGAGTGTATTTAAGGGATAAAATAGTGGACTATCAGAGAACTCTATAATAACTAAGATCGCAAACATTCGGCTCGAATTGGACCAATGTTTTGTTCGCAACAAACATATATTGCGGAAAACTGTAAGCATAGAAATCGAAGGACCATAAGAAATTGTGAGGTACTTACCGAATTCGTGGTAATGTGGTAGCGCACTCCCGCTCTCCGTGGTACCGTCACTGCAGGCCTGCCGGTGTCGGACGACGAGTTTCGTAATGCACTATAACAGATTGGCACTATATTGTATTATGTCGGGAGTCTACGTTTAGTGATTTAGAGCACGAATAAACTTGTTATTACAGAGACACAATGGAGTAATGCTATCTAGAAAAGGAGAGAGAGCCGTTTGTTCCGCGAACCGAGGCGCTTGTCGAGAGAGTTCAATTGCGAGGATCGACCGTTCCTCAAAAATATTATTATTATTAATTATTATTAATTATTGTTGTTTTTTATATTGGAGCAGTGTCCGTCTCGGTCTCGCGTGTCTTTCGTTGAGTGTTTCTTGCCGGTAGAAAAGGAATTTAAGCACATTGTCGCCACCACCATAAACAAAAATAAATTAAAATAAACACAAGCGACATTATAATAGCAGCTCGAAGAATAATTATAAATTTTGAGGTAATCCTAATATAGAAGTGGTAGGTAGTAGGTACCTACATCAGATTAGGATAGTCAGGTTAGGTAATTTTTTCACTTGCCCTTACGGCTTTTTCTATGTCATCTAAATGTTATTTATAGTAAGTAAAATATAAGAAAAGGCCGTAAGGGCAAGTGAAAAAATTACCTAGCCTGACTATCTTAATCTGATGTACCACTTCTATAGGATTACTCCAAAATTTATTAAAAAATATACTAAAATAATAAGCTGGAACACTTATTTGGTTATTACAAGTACTAAAAGACATAAAGACAAAGACAGGTGTCGCAGATCGTGTAGTGTTGTCTTCTATTTTCGGAAAGTCGATATCTTCTCGACACCCTTCGTCTTGGCAATTCGAATTCGGCCGTTCATCTACTGGCGCAAATTCTGCTGTCGAGCGCAGTTGCCAGATTCACTCTTCAGTCATAACAATTACTATTTTTATTATTACTATTTTTCAAAAACTGCTAGTATTTTGTTCAAAACATCTTTTCAATTTTTTGAAAATATATTATGTATTTCCAAAATTTGATTTACTTGTAGACTTAATTTCAAATTGCAATTTTGATTCATTTCGGATAAAGCTACTTTCTCGATACATATAAAATCACTTGTGTATATCTGATTAGAGCAAAATAAGTTTTCAAGCAAACGCACATTTTTTTGGTCCTCAAAGTTCTTTACATAAGTCAAAAATAAAATTTTTTACCACGTGATGCCAACCATTTCGCGGTTACTTATGATATTGCCGTGTTGCAAAATTTATAACCACAAGCAGTGAAGTGGGTCCTCGCCGGTGGTCCACGTCCAGTGAATATCGATCGCCTTTCTAGTGGAGCGGCCGAGAGTAAGCTAATTAGGTACTCGCTCATTTATGGTAGAAAAATTTTCGGAGTAGAAAGATATGGGACCGGTACCATTATTAAGGGATTTTTGTGGCACTAGAATCTCGTTTTATGACACGCTCCCTTGGTACTGACATTAATTAGAACCGTTTGAATCTCAGATTTGTGATTTTTTTTCGCGAGCAAAAGCTTTGCAAAGTTTTTTTTCTTCGTCATCG
Organism: Malachius bipustulatus; assembly: GCA_910589415.1. NCBI lineage: Eukaryota > Metazoa > Arthropoda > Insecta > Coleoptera > Melyridae > Malachius > Malachius bipustulatus. The sequence goes on from OU342636.1 coordinate 44,715,508, forward strand.
GTTTCATCAATTTTAAAAATATTCTATCTTTCTATCTACCTTTCTATCAACCATCTTGTTTCGTCCTTGGCGAATAACTGATTCGTATCCTCGAAGACACGACCGTTTTCCTACCCCTTCCTATCCCTTTACACATCGGGAAAAAGGAAAAGGACACCTGCCCGGAGAGACCACACAAGAGTCGAGTTTCAATTTCAACATCGAGAGGGAGTAGAGCTCGACCAAGAGTGCCGTTCGTGCCAGATTCGTTGATGCTGGTGGCTGGTGATACAGAATACCTAGTTCTTTTAATCTAAAAGAAGCGGTATAATAATTAGTGGAACAATCGTACCTACATAGTGAAGTACAGTGAAACAGTAATAATATTTAACATCTCGCAATTAAAACAAATGCCCCTTCTCGTCGGACAAGACACAAGTACCAGGTCAGTAATTTGATAACTATTAATTGATAAAGTTGTGTTCCTGTCAATCATTGGCAATTAGCCTGGTCCTTCGTCCCCCCCCCCTCTAAAGTTTGATCCTTGTCATCACGTGACGCTTCGTCGTTACCATCTTGTCTTCGAGCCGCATTAATTTAGCCCTACGACAGGTTCTTACGTCGTCGTTAACACATCTGATAAAATAGAGTTTTTGAATCATTTATTTATTGAATCATCGCGACATTATTCTTCTTCTGTATCTGTATATCCACATTTTCACAGATTTTGCGACAGTATTTTAGATTTCGACTGCTAATGTAGTGACTGTACCTATACATTAAACTAAAACATGGCGAAATGGTTGGCATCATTTTTATTTTTGATTTATGTAAAGAACTTTGAGGACAAAAAAAACTATTTTGCTCTAATCAGATATACAGAGTGATTTTCAACTTATCGAGAAAGTAGCTTTTTCCGAAATGAATCAAATTTTCGGGACCGAGGAGCGAAATAGGGGTGCTGGGTGGGTAAGAAGCTAAAAACAGCCATTGCAAACTAATATTAAGGTCACCACTAAGGCCTCTTTGGCACTACGGTCGAATTTCTATTTTTTTCTTCACTTACAGGACAAGGAAACTCTTCGAGAATAACAGTAGCACGATTTTTATTTTGAATTTTGGATTTATATTCCAAAAATCATTGCATCAATCCCTGTGAACTGGACACGATATGTGAAAGCGGATATATCGCCCAGTCCGCCTCTGTAAGCCTCGAAGCACTTGGCAATTATCTTGAAGTGGTTGTATTTGGGATCGCGGCATCTAATCGGTGCCTCTTGTCAGGACCGCACTCTCAAAACCATTTTTTACGCCGTTTTGTGGCTTTCCCTTTCATTTGCAAAGCTAATGAATATCTTTCGGGTGTTACTATGGGTATGTTCTCCACCCCTATATGTATATAGGTGACATAGTGAAACTGTAGGAGCCGCGGATGTATATAATGACCGAATCAAAAAAATTAAAATTGCAATTTCAAATTAAGTCTACAACTAAATCAAATTTTGAAAATGTTTTATTTTATTTTTATATTTTACATTTTAAATTTTATATTTTATATTTTTGTGGTTTACATTTTTCAAAAAATTGAAAAGATGTTTTGAACAAAATATTAACAGTTTTTAAATAATAGTAATAATAAAAATAGTAATTGTTATGACTGAAGAGCGAATCTGGCAACTGCGCTCGACACCAGAATTTGCGGATGAAGGGCCGAATTGGGAAGACGAACGTACTCGAGAAGATATCGATTTCCCGACAGTAGAAAACAACACTACACGATCTGCGACCTCTCTCCTCTCTTTGTCTTCTATTATGACAGTAACCTACTTGTAATAACCAAATAAGTGTTCCAGCTTATTATTTTTTGAGTGTATTTTTCAATAAATTTTGGGGTAATCCTATAGAAGTCGCACATCAAATTAGAATAATTGTTAGGTTAGGTATTTTTTCCCTTGCCCTTACGGCCTTTTCTTAATTTAAATTTTATATTTTACTTACCTACTATAAATAACATTTAGATGACATAGAAAAAGCCGTAAGGGCAAGGGAAAAAATTACCTAACCTGACTATCCTAATCTGATGTACCTACCTACCACTTCTATAAGATTACTTACCTCAAAATTTATATTCTTCGGGCTGCTATTATAATGTCGTTTGACTTGTGTTTATTTTAATTTATTTTTGTTTATTTTCAATTCGTTCATTGGTCGCGCAATTATTACCGGTGGTGGTGTCAATGTGCTTGCGCAAAATTACTTTTCGACCGGGAAGAAACATTCAGCGAAAGACACGCGAGACCGAGACGGACACTGCTCCAATATAAAATAACAACAATAATTAATAATTAATAATAATAATTTTTGAGGAACGGTCGATCCTCGCAATTGAACTTTCTCGACAAGCGCCTCGGTTCGCGGGACAAACGGCTCTCTCTCCTTTTCTCGATAGCATTACTCCATTGTTTCTATGCAATAACAAGTTTATTCGTGCTCTAAATCACTAAACGTAGACTCCCGACATAATACAATATGTATAGTGCCAATCTGTTATAGTGCATTACGAAACTCGTCGTCCGACACCGGCAGGCCTGCAGGGACGGTACCACGGAGAGCGGGAGTGCGCTACCACATTACCACGAATTCGGTAAGTACCTCACAATCATTTTTCTTGTGGTTCTTCGATTTCTATGAGTACAGTAAATAATCAAGCGTGAATGACGAAATCGAACTGGCCAAATGTGTGGGCAGCACACAGCAGCCTGTAGAGAGCGAACTTAACGATATGCGAATCTCTTTGAGTTCGTGTCATTTGCCGATAGCGAGGCGAACGTGAACAAACTTCGCTCAGTTTGCCGAATGTTTGGCCAATCGAGACGAACTTACCGTCCACACATTTGTGTTGGGCCTGATTTACCTGAGTTGGGCGAATGTGTGGAACTGGCATAAAGAAAGTGGGTAGTCTAACTAGTCTATATCAGAAAAATTCCTCGCATTTTGTCAGTTTGAGATTTTTTGTTCTTATTGAATTTTGTACCTGCTAAAACTTCTTGAATTATACCATTTTTTTTTTCAAAAGCTATTTGAATTTTTAGGTAATACCATCCACTTGAGACTATTAAAAAAAAAAGTGGATTCTTTATACATGGTCAACATAACGATTAGGTTAATTAGCCGAATATAAGAAAATAATCGTGATAAAAATTAGAAATAAGAGTACCTACCTATTACTCCTATTAGCCATATACAGATGTTCCTAAATACCAGGTACACACGAAAGGAGGTAATTCTTCGACATGTTTTATGTATAAAAGTTCATATAGGTAGGTATAACACCAATCGACAGGGTGTTAAAATAAAAAAATAAAAATCTCATAGCTCCCATAGTTTTTGAGATATTTAGCTCAAATTTGGAATACAGGTTTCGTTGTTATAGGAATTATATCATTGGGCATGACAAATGGTTGTGAGAATCGACAGAGAGATATTTTTACTTGAATTTCTCCCATTTCGTCATTATCTCTCCCCCTGAACCTTTTTACGGTGCGCCGCTGGTTGACTCAAAAATACAAAATAAATTTTTTGTCTTATCTAGAAACTTTTTGTACTTCTATAAGTTTTTTTTGCGTCTGCAACCGTTATCAAAAAAAAAAGAAATAATTTCCTCGAATTCCTCTAAAAATTATTATTTTTTATTTAAGTGGGTAGGTAGGTACTTACTTATTTCTTCTTGATGTTAGGAAAATGTTTAATTTTAATAAGTAACAAAGTACCTACCTTATCAAATTAATAAAATTGTTATGAGTCTTTTATAAAAGCTGGCTCACAAGTTTGAATTAAATCAACACACACATAACACATGCGTTATTGAATATAAGTAAATAACGGCATGTCTAGTGAAGATTTACTTGAGAATGTTCGAAAATAGACTTTTGCCTTGTCGGCCTGAAGCAATAAAGCACCGGTATAATTTAATTGTTTAAACTTTACATAACACCGCACGCTGATGTATGGCCAAATAATTGTTTATAACTAAGTACCTACCTACCTGATTATCACGACAAAGACGAGGATGCCGGCAGACTCTTTATGTTCAGCGAAACAAAGGTAACATAATCCTTGGGCTACTGATAGTGCCTAACAATCAAGGTTCTATAGTCACAAAATAAACATGGATTGTGGATTAGGTACCGCGCGGTACCGCAGAGGGAACAAAAAGAAGCCGACTCGCGACACATCACCGAATCGTGGTTATAACGATATATTAAAACGAAGGATTTTCTTGATTTTGAAATATTAAGTCGAAAATTAGTTTTTCAAAAGTAAGTTTTTCAAAAGTTGAAATAGCAGAGAACATTAGAGAAATTTCATCGAAACATTTTCAGAAACAAACTAATGTATAGGTAAATGTAAGTCTAAATATACCTACCTACATAAAAACAGGCCATACCTTGCAAAAGGTCATGCGTTTTTGATTTTTGGATTAAAATATTAAAATAAAACATACATTTTTGAAAACATAAATTTTGGATTTGTTGTTAGGACCATTGTTAGTATCTAGTAAAATACCAACTTTGCACAACGAAAGCCTTGTGCGTTAAAAAAAAATTAGGAAGGTTAGGACAGTCAATCAAATATGTCACCAGTTTATGCAAGAACAAGACTGCTGCAAACTCTCTGCGGGTTTTCAGACTTTGAAGTGAGAACTGGTTCAGCAGTGAGTCTTGGGGGTAACCTATTGGAGGATAAACAGAAGTGATCTTGTAGCTGAGAAATTTTAGAAAGCGGCGTTGTACATTTTCAAGAGAGTTTATGTGAACTTGTGAGCTGGGGGACCATACCACTGAAGCGTACTCCAGAGCAGGTCGGATCATTGTCACAAACAGGGTAATACAAGTGTCGATGTTCGAAAACTCTTTGGAATGCCTTATGACCGCTCCAATGGATCTACATGCAGAATTGTTGACATGAGCAATGTGATGTGAAAAAGTCAATTTTGAATCGAAGAAGATACCCAGATCCTTCACCGACTCAACCCTTGGAATGACCTCACCACCGATTGTGTAGCTAAAGACCGCCCCGGACTTGCTCCTCGTATACGAGACAATGAGAAAATATTGGCACACTTATTGATATTGATTTTAAGAGAGTTTTTGGAGCACCAAGATGTTAAGGTATCCAAGTCTGTCTGCAACGGGGAGACACTGTCCGTCAATTGAATTTCAGAGAATATCTTCATATCATCTGCGTAAAGAAGGCACCCACACTTAAGATGTTGCGTGATATCATCAATAAATACATTAAAAAGCAAGGGACCCAGCACTGATTCCTGGGGAACACCAGAAAAGACAGGGCTGGGATGCGAGCGAAAACCAGCGAGTTCGACATACTGATATCTGTTTGACAGGTAGTTTCTTATTAGGTTACTACTAATTAGGTTATTAGGACTGGGTGAGAGAAGCCAAGTTGGTGATGGTGGATCTTCCTTTAATGAATCCGTGTTGAGAGTTAGAGAGTCGGTGTGCAACTGGTTCACTGATGAGATGGTAAACACAGAACTCAAAAAGTTTTTCAAAGTTACTGAGTAAAGCAATAATTGGTCTATAGTTAGAAACATCGCATCTTTTTCCTTTTTTGAATATAGGGATAATTTTCGTCGTCTTCCACCTATCTGGGAAGACGCCTGACTTCAAAATGATGTTGAAAATGTGCAAAAGGGGAGTTGACATGACTTGACTCTGGAGCAGTCCCTAACTATAAAGGCTGGAACCCTGTCAGGGCCCGCAGTGAGTTTCGGCTTAAGTTTTCTGGCAGCAAAGAGGAGTTCATTTTCGGTTAAGAGATAGGGAATATCGATGGTGACAGTGTTCTGCACGTTTTGTGATCGGGAAGAGTCGGGTGTGTTATGGTTTGTACTTGAGAAACATGAGGCGAAAAAGTCAGCAAAGCCATGTACTGACTCCTCAATACCATTGAACTCTGACCCAGAGTAAACCATATGCTGCGGTATACTGTTGCACGACTTTTTGTTGTTTACAAAGGACCAGAACTTTGTAGGATCATTACGAATGTTGGATTCTATGTTTGCTCGGTAGGTGGCGTGAGATAAGTAGATGTCTTTTTTAACTTGGGAACGAAGCAACCTAAAGTGGTCGTAGTGAGAGTTGTCTCCAGATAATTTAAAGAGTCGCCAGAGCCTATGCTTTCGCTTGATGTTCCCTATGATGCTCTTGTTGAACCAAGGTGGGTATTTATGGGATGCTGAGGGTGAAGACCTGGGTACAAACTTATCAAAGGCGCTGTAGACAACATTATAAAAATTGGCCAGAGCAAAGTTGACATCCTCGCAGAGCAGAACTGAGTCATCAAACTTCATCATACCATTTAGGGTTGTGTCGTTACTGTCGTTTAGAAAAACGTTATTGTTAGAAAGAGGTTTCTTACTTTTTTTTATTGAAAAAATTTACATTCAGATAGTAAAAAATATCAATATATGTATTATGAGCCGGCATGTAACAAAAAGATCGTAAATATTAACATCATTTAACTTGGTACGACAAAAGTTAGCATTCCATTTTTAAAACCTACTCAATAAACCAATTATTCATCTATCCCATCTTTGCTTTCGGATCTCTTTCAACTTTTAAGTAACAGGCGTTCTTTATACACGGTCAACAACAGGTTGGTATAACACATCAAAATAAAATAATGAAGGCAGTTTTAATAATGATTTATAAAACAAATACAGACGGCAATTTGCATATTTGTGCGGCGTATAGTAAGATGAAGATCCGCCCCTCATGCAGCCGCTTTAGTAACCCGGAGCAATGTACAAATAAATAACGAGATAAGTCGAAAACTCGTTAAGTTACCTGTGTTATTATTATTCTTTGTTGACATACAAATTATACGTTACGAAGAACAGACACTCCCCTCTATGCCTCGACGATGGTGAACCTGCATTTTAATGCCGTGCTGGATCTTTAACAAGATGATGGAAGACGGCGGACCACACAGCTTTTTATCGTGACTCCTGCTAGAAATTATTATATCCTTAACCTCTTACATCGACAAAATACTCCGGTTGAATACACTTACACTCTACAGGCTGGTCGTAAAGTTGAAAAAACCTTGTAGGTTCCTGTTAGCCGTTTTCCGATGTCTTGAGCCATTTTTGCAATTTTTGCTTGTTAGTGTATTTTTTTTTAATAAAAAAAAACCTTGCGCATCAATCGTATAAATAGAGTACCTATTTTAAATAGTTTAAATAAATAAGTTAAAATTTAAAGCTATACAATTGCCAACCTAATGTTCCGCTTGAAAATTTTAGAACTCATGCACGTTTTAGGTAGGTACGTTAGTCAACGAATTCTGAGATTCTTCGAGGGAGCCTTTATTTACAAATTAATATTAAGTATTTATTATTGAACAATATTATTTCAATGGATTTAGGTTCTAATTTAAATTTTCACCCTAGTTTTTTTCCACAACAAATTTGTGGCAATTTATGAGACGAAATTTTCAATGAAACGATTTCTTATTTATTTTTCATTTTATTTATTTTTTACAATATTCTTTCTCAATCAATGCTTGCTAGTCGTGGTCGATCTTAAGTAAATCAGTATCTATCTATTGTAAGAATAAAACTCTGCAGATAATCAGACCGCGGAGATTGGGCAATGTTTAAATGCGGCTTCAGCAAAAGCGTGAAGGGAGTCCTTGGTGATTTGGAGTTTGCATGTCTTGCGGATTTCGGGCCTCAAGCACTCGTCAACGAGGTCCTTGCCGCCGCTAAAGAAATTTTATACGTTATAGATACTTCAAAATTCTATTAGAAAATAAAACATGAGGGCGAAACAAGACTTACTGGCAAATAGTGTCCAATACTGAGAGTCCCTTGAAACCGCTCTCAATGTTTTCTTCGTACTGCGCGGCCACGCGGGTGACGCACTCTTCGATCTCATCGATGTTTTGAGAGGCACACGGGTTCAACAGTTCTGTTGAGAAAATGAAAAAAAAATCTCATAAAAACTAAAAGTTAGAATTTAAAAAAAAATCAAAAGATATAGAACTCAGCTTTTGTATAGTGATCTTATCAATGATTTTATCTACTTTTTTATTGGCAACATTAAAATTTATGTTTTCAACCCCTACTTCGTAGAATCTCTGCATACTTATTGATTATGAATAAAACACTAATGTTTTATAAAATTCTACTGTATATTGATGAATAATAATATAAACGTTACACCTGTTTCGCTACTTTTAAATTAGCATCTTCAGACGTATGTAAATGAAATTACTGATATAGTAACATAGCAACAGTATGGTAACCTAAGTGATCATAAAACAAGTAGGTAACTAGATTTAAATGAACTTTTAATAATTTTAATTTAATTTTTTTTTTATAATATCCAGCAATATACAGTAGAATTTGTTGTAACATTAGTGTTTCATTTATCATCCATCAATGACAACATTTTTTTTCATATGCCAGTGGCGGATATTTTATAGGATTGCGTGGGTCTTTTTGCAATCAATATCTACGACACTGCTGGCAAATTGACATTTTAAAAGAGCATTTTTAACCGCCAATATTTTCTACACCAACGAGGTCATCTTGGTCATAATTATTGCTAACGTGAGCCGTTTTAGAGAAAAACGAACATTACGATGAAAAACTCGCTTTGGATGTCTCAAAAGATGTCGGAAAAGGACAAAAATCTTGAGATCTCCGTAAATGGCACATGAAAAAAACTGGATTGATATTAAAAAGGTAGATACTTAATATCAATGATAAAACATTTACAAAATCTGAGTTCTGTATCTCAAATGGTTTTTGAGATATCTTAAAAAAATTTAAAAATTAATGATAATTTTTTTGTATCTCAAAAACGGTGCATTTCCGATACACGTTGATGGAATTTTTTTGCTTATTTTTGACCAAATAATCTGCCTTTAATTTTTTCGCAATAATAAAGATACACCCTATATACAGGGTGTATCAACTCGATTAAGGCAACGGTAAATGGCATGTAGATTTCGTCAGAACGAAACGTTTTTTTTTTTTTTTTAATTTTTGTATTTCGGTCCTTGTTACTGAAATTACTACCAGTTTTTGGTTTTTTGGCTCTAGTTTCGGCATTGAAAAACCCAACCTAGTTTTGAAAACTCTATTTTCACTTAAAACTTTCATATTCAACTTCAGTTTCTATTTCCGTTGGATTTCAGATGGCGGTAGCAAAAATTTTATGTTAGAAGTGCTGGCTTAATGTTTTGTGGTCCATTCTTTGCCGCCGCTATTATTTTGGATCCAACAAAGATAGCAACTGTATTTCTACAAGAAAAACGTAACTAAAGATAAGGAGTGTCCAAAAATCCACTTTCATTTGAGCGAAAACTACAAAAAAAGTCGAAACTAAGCCAAAAACACAAAACCGGCAGTTTTCTTTTCTGCAACCTTTTCTACAACCAAGGCCCAAATCCAAAAACTTTAATCACAAAAAAAAAGAATCGATAACGTGGGCGTGAAGGTAAACGGAGAATACCTGAATCATCTGAAATTCGCGGACGACTTGATTTTGATATCGGACCATTTAGACAATGCAAATGATATAGGTATGTTGTAAAGACTCTACCAGGCGTCAGGACGCATTGGACTGAAAATTAATACTTTGATTGAAGACGTAATTTATGACAAATTTGATAGCAATCGGACAGATCCATACAGGCGATGCCGAAGTTGTACAGGGGTAGCATCCTACAAATTCTTGAGGCATGAAATTAAAATTGGTCGAGACAACCAGACATACTAGATTTAGATTAGCAGAGAAGAATAATTCGCCTCGTATTGGGCATAATTTAGGAACACGAAAGAGATACTCAAAACTGACATCCCCATGTATCTGAAGCGCAAGGTCTTCGATCAATGTGTCCTGCGTGTCATGAGATATGGAGCTGAAACACTGACCTTAAGCAAAAAGTCTATAAGTAAGATACGAGTTACCCAGAGAGGGATGGAAGAGTCAGCGTTGAATCTCCCTCAGGGACAGGGTCACAAACGAGTAGACGATATTAAGCGCATACGAGCAAAATGATGGATACAAACTACGCAAAATAATAGAATGGAAACAAGCTTATGAATTCGGGCACAAAACTAGTAAAAATTACAAGAAAAACATATGTTGACAACACAGGACACAATTAAGCGTCCTTGAATTTGGTATCGTGCACTATTATTATAGATTAGACATAAGTGATATCTTACCAAGCAAATGTTCTCCATCAGCCTTGCAGAACTGGACGATCAATTCTCTGACGGTGTTGAGAGCAAACTGACCAACAGGCCCGAGGTTGTTTTTCTTGTTACAACCTTCATCAAGGGCAAGGACGACAGGTTCCAGTGTGTTGATTAAATCGTCCTCGATGATCTTGCACACGGTCTTGCCTTCGAAGTCGATTGCTTCAACTTTAGCTGCTACTTCTTCGGCAACTTTCTGAAGAAATAAAGTATAAGGAATGAATCTATACTGTCAGTGATAGTTGTACACGTAGGTATAACCATACACAGAAATAACTAAAAATAAACGAAATTTTGCGTTGTCTAACTGTTCAATTTGCTTATTCTATCTAACCCTTATTTGCAAGTAATTTTTTCCGCGATAATTTTTATTTCACTGCCATTTTTACACTCCCTTTCAAAGAAAACTGTGTTTTTTCTTTACTATTATTTGTCTTTCCTGTTTTCTGATGAGAGTTGTCAACTAGTATTTCTTCTTCCACAAGGTGTCTCGTTACTCGATGGTCATAGCCTCAGAGGTTGTTCTTTGGACAATTTTAAGTCGAAAGTGAAAATCGAAAAGAAATTCACTTTTATCAAAAACTAAAGAAAAAATTTCAGCATTACAATATGACAAAATAATTACATGCCCTACCAGATTGGATTACCGTTACATTTAAAATCACTCATAACTTCTCAACTTTTGGGTTTTGGGCAAAAGTGAATAGGGCACTTTCGACTTAAAATTGTACAAAAAATACGCTCTTAAGCTATGACCAGCGAGTTCCGGTACACCCAGTATATGCTTCTAATTTACAAAAAATAAAACCTAATTTTATAAAAAACTGAAACGAGATCATTTTTAAGGTTATTTCAAAGGATGTTGTCATATTTTCGGTTTTACTACCGCAGACTTAAGGTTTATTTTTCCAAAATATTTAATTTTTTTTTTCCATTTTGTCAAGGGTTTAGCCAATGAAAAAGATGGATCTCGTAGGTGTTTATGCAAAAGTGTGACCAAATGGCATCACACCTACCCGGCAGAGTATTATTTGGAAGATTATGAGTAGATAATCGATTTTTGTTCACACTTTTTGCTACGGTTCATAAGAGAGCGATAACGCGTCCCCTCCGAGGTGAAGTTAGTCGGTTATTGTTATACAACAGCACTATCCGAGGCACAAGACACTGTCTACACATTTTTGCTTATCGTTTTTTTATTGCCTAAGGACTTCGCCTCTCCTATACATTGAATATGCGACTATGCCGTCGCATTTTATTAAAAAATTACAAAATTATTGCTATCTAGATTAGTTTCTTTTTAAAAATGACCCCTAATACACCTGGAGATATAAATATAGATTACCTCAACGTCGTCTTCAGTTAAACTGCAGGCTTCAAGGAATTGAGCCACAGCTTCCTCAGCTTGGTCCTTGCCGTATTTCTCGTAGAGAGGTCTGACCTTTTCGAACTTCTCTCCGGAGAGATCAAGGCTGGCAGCGAAGCAAGTGCCGATGACTATAAATTTGCATAGCATATGAAAAAAAAATGTAAAGAAATACTTTAAAAAAAATAGTTAGAATCTTACCGGCGAGAAGAACAAATGCGGATTTCATATCGAAAATAAGTTGTCTTCTCGAGGAACTGAAGAAGAAAATTAAGGTTCATCTTGATTTATCTTGTTTATATACTTAGTGTGCATGGTGTTTTTAAAATTGCACGATAACCCCGTTTCCTTGCATCCCATTTTCTTAACGATTTTCATTCAGAGCAGACAACAAGGTCTCGAAAACATGATAAGAAAATAATGTTAACTGACTTGGAGAGTAAATTTTGTAAAGTAGGTAGTCTCAAAGGTTACATCAGAAAATATATTAATAACTTGTCTGATGCGCTCTGCCATCTCTAATTACGTTTATTAATCTACTAGTAGTTAATTTATTGATTAAAAGAATTGTAAATTACTTAGATAAAGTTTAATTATTTTAAAATACATTTCAATTGAAATTATTGGAAAATAATACAAATTAGTGGGTTGGACAGCTCTTCACAAGTGACTGGTGGAAGCCGAATACGGCGGTTTTGGTGATTTCTAGTTTGCAATTGTGCTCAACCTCTGGCTTAATACACTCGTCGTGCATGTTATGGACAAGTCTGGAAACAAAAAAATATATTATTGGAGAGTTAGGAAATTCTTATTCTATTCGGTAATCCATTTTATGAGCATTGAATATTTCTGGAAAACTATTTGAAAAATACTAACCCGCAAATGGTGTCGACCATGTTCGTATCGTGGAAATGATGCTCGACATTATCGCTGACCTGCTCCAGCTGTCTGGTTATGCACTCTTCCATTACGTCAACATTCTTTGTGATACAAGGGTGCATGAGTTCTGGAAACATAAAAATATATTACGATAAGTTCTAATGAGATGAGAAATTTTGCTCATCAAAAATACAACCAAACATATTTAAAAAAAAACTGGGTCAACTTCTGGCGTTTGAAAAAAATAAATGAAAACAGTGTTTCACAGAATCATAGAAATATTTTCTGTGAATTAATAAATTAACCAAAATAGCGTCCTATCATTAAATAAGGTAACTTCCTACAGGGCGGGACTTGGCGAGCAATCGGCTTAACAAGCCAGCTCGTCAAGTCACGAGTTCAATTATTTCATAGGAATGGCTTTATAAGCTGAGCTTGATTTGATCCTAAAATCCAATCGACGGGAGTTCAGCGCCACAATCCGAGCCTCTGAGCCTTGCCTTTCTCATTACGCGTGAGTTGACGAGTAACGAGCCAGGCTTACCAGATCCCGCGCCGTATTTCTGTACGGTTAGATGAAAACTTTCATTCACGTTTCTTACTGGTTACGTACGTTTTTACTGGTTCCGAATCGTCTAGAAACGTGTGTTGGAACAAACCATAGAGATAGAATAGAGAGGAGCCGCTATGATCACCTAATAGTACATTAAAAAACGGCATCAGTGGGTGGAGCTTATAGGAGTAACAATATGGCGTCTCGACAGGGTCAGACTTAATTTTTATTTGCAAAATTTTCATAAATAAAAATGTTTCTCCCATTTCATACATATTTTTAACACGTCTTCAGATGGATATTGCAGACCTTTTGTGTTTTTCAAGTCAATAAAAGAATATAAAATATCCGGCAAATAATCATGGTCATTTTCAATTTTAGATTTTTAGTGTACTATGCAAGTAGGTACGGTCCTGTATATTGTTGATACTTACCTATGGAATGTTATTCCGGACGTTTTTTTTTTATCAGTGCAGTCTCTACTACAGCAGGTACGAACTGCACAAGAAACCATCTTTGGCTTTTCAATTTAACACCAAAGATCTTAAAGACAGTCCTTAAATCAAATGAAATTCAATAAAAAGCGTTCACTTATGTCATAACATAAGTTTGACATAAAAGTGGTATCAATATGGCGGACCTGATCCCATTTGTGTCACGTCATGTCGTCTCCTCTCTATTCTATCTCTATGGAACAAACCTATCAAGGTTTTTTTTAGTGAGCTAAAATGAAATGGAGGGGGGTGAAATGCATCTACTGTTATTCATTCTAGGTATTAATAACAAATCTGGGAGCTTTCTCTTTTCAACGCATGTACGATTGTGAAGATATGTCACTTTTTATTGACACCAAGAATGGAATGAATTTCTTCGCCCGCTGAAGAAGTGCAGAAGTGCTCAGTGCCACTGGTGACAAGGCTGCAATTGATTTCATTCGGCCGGCTGTATGCTAAGGAAAAGTCAAGTTTCTAATGCCACGCGCTAAAAATAGTTAATTGTGATATCCAGTTCATTGAAAATATCTTGTTCCTCTACAATACATCGTGAGATTCGTGAAACAGAGGATATTAGATAGAAATTTGGTGCAAAAACTAATTTTTTAAATGGCATATGGGAGTCGTGTGTAACCTCATTTTAAAGGTATCTCGATTATCCGCACAAAAATTATGTTAGTTGTCAATTTTTGACAGTCTTTGTGTCAGGAAATACGTATGAAACCCCCACCCATCTTTAAATTTTGATCCGGATGAAAAAGAACTTCGGTACAAAAACTCAATCTAACGTCATTTTTGACATTTGATAAATCAGGTTTAGATCAAAAAGTAGTTACATTCGTTCCATTTGAAGTTCTTAATTCAAAGTGTCTTAGAAAAAAAATGGTATGCCATATAAGTAATACGGATAATGATATTGAATCTCATAAATTCCTGAGCACAAAAATTGAAGATCTTTCTGCATACCATATGTCACCATGCAACCTGATGTAAATCTAAAAATTTAACTGTAATGTAAATAGTCAAATACACAACACTCGAGTGACTCAACGAGAAAATAACTGAAGACGATTGATTTAATTAGGTTTAGTTTAGGTCTAAGGTACTTTTAAGAAATAATAACGTTTAGTAAGTTTCGATCAGTTTCATCACTCATCTCACCTAAAATCTTCTCTCCTTCAGCGTGACAGAAACCATGGGTAACGTCTTTGAAAGCGTGCACGATGAGACTGGCCATATTTCCAACGTTGTGTTTCTTGTTGCAGTTGGTGTCCATCATGGTGACGAGAGACTCGAAGACGTTGATAAAATCTTCATCGTTGAACTGGCACACGGTCTTGCTGCTGAAGTCTACTGCCATGAGTTTCTCGTAGGTTTCGTCAAGTTCTTTCTGTGTTGAATTAAAAAAAAAACTTCAATAAACATTATCCTGAAAAATTCCACAAGTTATATCTGTACCAAAAACTGAAATTAGTTGCCATGGTATGACCCAACGATGAATGAACGATATGTATAACGATTGTATACCCAACAAAACGATATTGTAGGCCAATGGGTATAAAATTTTTATTAATAGTCAGGCTACCGGTTTCAGGAAAGGTCACCCATCATCAGGACAATTGTCAGCTTTACAAGACTTCCAAAAATACAGAGGTTGAATACGACAATTCATGAACATACACAATTTAAATTTTCAAAAATTAAAGATTCTTCTAAGTGAAGAGATGGGCGTTGGGAATTGAAGACTCAGGTTACAAAAATTTACTTGGATGGTATTAGATTACTTACATTTCAATAATTTCGGCAATTTAGATAGACGAATGTCGTGAAGCGATATTCTCCCGGTGAGGGTTTCTGAAATTTTTCAGCTCTTTTTTTTAATTTTTTTCGAATATATTTTTTAAATATACTGGAAAATTTAATTTAAAAAAATCACACTTGATAAATAAAAATACGAGTAATACTGAAAACCGAATCGCAGTTGGCAAAACTGCTGAAAAATTATCATTTTAGGGAGAACAACTTTTCAATGTAAAATATCCCTTAAACAGCAAAAAAACTCTAATAAATAAAAGATCTGCTTAGAAAAAAAAAAGGTAAGAAAAAGGAGAGAGAATTTTTTATTTCAGAGATAACCATTGAGAAGATATTGCAGAGATGAAATTCCTGATTTAAAAAATGAGTCGAATAGGGATGAAAGGGTCTTGAGTTTTAAAATTCTTCAATCTGGGAAGGTTATAATTTTTTTATCAAAAAAATTATGACCCCAAGTCCAAATTTTCCAAGCAAAAGCGAGAGATTTTCCAAATCTCGATCTTCGATCTTTAAATTTTTTTCTTATTTTTTCTTCAAAGATTTCAGAGCAGCTGAAAGTTCACATAATAGCGAAATTATTAATTTTTGAGCACCACTTTGAAGAACAAAATAACATGAAAGTTTTGATCTTTAAAAGAAGAAAGAATATGTTTATCTAGAGCGGGCTAAAATACCCCCCATCTCCCCAATAAGGGAAAACTAAAAATATGAAGGGATGTATTAAAAAGAATCACATAAGTACCACCATCTCGTCTTCATCAATGCTGCATTCTTCCAGGAATTTGTCAAGAAATTCTTCAGCCTTGTCTTTGCCGTATTTGTCATAGATTGGCCTCATCTTGTCGAACTTCTCGTTGGAGAGGTTCAGGTTGACAGCGAGAGAACCAGCCAATACTGCATCATGTCAAAATTTAAAAATATAAACACATTCATCAAAGCTAGGAAACAAATAATAAATGGCAACGTTGATTAACATAAGGAGTGTCAAACTTAAACAGTAGGACTCGATATGCTGATCAACATAACCTATAAAGCATAAAAAGTATGAAATAGTTTAATATAAAAAAAAACATAACGTACCGGCGGCGAATACGAAGCAAGCGAGGAATTTCATCGTGTCACTTTTGGCCTGTCGAGAGAATCAAAAGTAAAAATGTGACGAGTCTAAGCGATGGGCCTTTAAATATAGTCGATCGATGTGTATTTTTACGATAACCTTGCCTTTGTTTTCGGATAATGAAATTGTTTTTAAAAGTTTTGCAACATTTTCGATGATTAAAAAATATCTAATAATTATGCAAAACAATAATTATTTATACAGAGTGAGTCAAGAGGATAGGAATAGGGTAGGTATTATTTTAAGGTAAAACTCTTGGGGGCATTTCAGGAAAAAAACTGCGAATGTATGTCGAAACGGCTCAACTTTTAAACTACAGGGTGTTAAGTTTGAAGAAAAAAAGTTCTTGAACTTCTATACCAATTTGGGTACTTCCGCAATTTTTCGATTTTAAAACTGAAAATATCCAAAACGTCTTGCATGTCCTTATATTACTTTTTATATGTGTTGGGACAAGCACATAATATGTCAATATACATTAGTGTGTCAAAGGACATAAATGTGAAAAACATAAGTTGGTTTAAGTCAGCCACACTGAGGTTATTACACATACACAATGGTGAGTCGGTGAGACCAACTATGGAAGAAAAGTCCGGAAACGCCTAATTTTCTGTCAACCGGGTTGTCAGAAATATACAGAACTTGGGCTTCAGCTATTCTAGGATATGAAGATTTCAGGTTTCATAATATGTGCAATATTGCCAGATTTACTAGTTTTCTGATATTATTACTTAATCACTGTGGTTTTTTAAATGTACCACCCTGCACTTTTGGTTAATTGGGTTAATTGTGTGTTTGAGTCTCTCAAAATTCTGGGATTTTAATTGGAATTGACTGCAATCCACTCCAATGAAAACGGAGTCAGTGTCGCTGTAGGCATTGAGTCTGAGGGATTGTCTGCAGAAGCTTCAGAAGTATGATGGACAATGTCACCTTGGTTGTAGTGACAAAGAAGCCAGCAGGGATGATACGTACACGTTGAATATCAGCAACGACTTTATTGTTAGAATCTGTCAAATCAAAGGAGACTGCGATCACCTGAAGCCCTGTTGGCTAGAAAGTATAAAGTTAGAACCGAATCTCTACGCAAAAGACTGAATGGATACTTTATACCTGCTAGGGAAACATTATTGCCATGAGCAGCAGGTTGCGGTCAGCCCTCAAACAAATCTAGGGTATCCCCCGCCAAATATCTTCGGGGAGATTCCAGACACTCTCGATCGGGAGAGAAATGTCACAGATTTTTAATCACCTCAAGCGCCGTAACTTAAGTTGGGTCTTGATGTCTACTTTCGCCTGAGACAAAGTGGAAGGAAAGAGAAACTCAATGATCTTGGAAGGCAGCCACGGCTAAATCTCGCACAGGATCCTGTAGGTTGTGGAGGCTCAACATGATTTGACAATCAAAACTAATCCTGGCACTGACTCAAGAGCCCCTTTGAAAATGAACCGCCAATGCAGCTATAAGAGAGAATCTGGAAACTCTTATGGTATTGACATACATAGCTGCACCGTATTACGGCCGTGTGTCGGCCGTAATCTCGGGGACATTAAATGCATGGCTCGGCACGGACACGTCGCTCCTTTGAGGTTTCATAGCAGCGCATTCACTGATACGTTCAATCAATTGTATGCAGGGCATCCTGTGGATTAGGATTAGGATTAGGGTTAGGGTAGCTTGTTTGGTAGCTCGGAACTGTTTTTTTTTTTCTTTAATTTAAAATTTTATGCATAAAATAAATCGAATAAAATGTGGTGCTAGACTTGGCCAAGAAGTGTAAAAAATATTATGTCAGGCATAGTCACCTCAGAATAAATAATTGATAACCTTTGTTGATAATAATAGACGTCTCCAAGTAACAGTGACATAATTATTTGTTTATTTATTACCGATTTGTTTTGTTGAACTTTCCCCCTTTTCATTGATTAATCTGAATTAAATGAGAGCGATAACAGTTATTTTTGTGAAAGTATCCCAGTAGGGCCAATACGGCGGGAATGCAAGGGGAAAAGCTATCAAGTTTTTCTCAAGTGTCTTATTATTATACGAATGCTTTACCAAGTTTTATCTTGAGGTAAACATCTAGCATTCTCTTAATGCGAGTGATTGAGTTTCTAGATTATTTTTAAAAATTATTATTGGTGGCGGTGATAAGGTCCTCCTAGCGAATTTTTCAATGTGTAGAATTTGTGATATTACCATTAAAAAAGATTAGGATCATTAGATAACATTAGTACCTACACTAGAGTGTTATGAAAAAGGGAGGCAGTCAAAAAAAGGATAATTCCAAAAAAAAAAAATTGCATGCGAAAGCATGATAAATTTGTCGAACAATTTCCGGAGGGTGTGGGGAGCCCCAGAGAAAGGAGAAAAAATCCGCCCGAAGATTTATTTTAGAAAAATTGTATTAAATAGTAATGTGTTCGTATTTTTAATGTAGGTTTCATCACGTCCTCGCCCGAAATTATTAAAAAAAAAAAAAAATAGTAAAATACACTCCTCAAGAATGAAAGTGTCGCGGCCCAAAATTTGGCCTGATTTTGAATGGGAATAACTTTCGAAATTCCCAAGGGATTTCGCCGCGGTTTTAGTACCCCCGTTTCCCAAATAAGTGTTTCTTGTATGTTTTGATGAGAAAAATTTGAAACTTGTAGTCTTGCCTCGAGACGGATTTGAAAATTTCAGTTTAACACTTGTAGTACAGGTTGATCTCAAAAAATTAACTGTATTTGCTCTTGAAATGGTAAGTTTTCCCGCGCAGGCAAATTTTTTAAATCTTAGCCTCATATTGAAGCTGAATCTTCAGGCAAGAAAACTCATGGACGAAAATTGACTCGGACCAACATTAAAACAAAAGTTTGCATAAAAAATTAAATTAAACTCATTAAAATTTCTTCCAGAAACAGGTATTAGGAGGAAAATTGTGAATGAAACTAGATTTGTCTCCAAACATCATTGCAATTGTGAAAACTTGAAGAACTTTCTTGCTAATATGCGAGGTAAACAATGATGATAACAGCAGCCAAATTTTCTTACCTGGGAATGGTTTGCTGTAACCATCGTTACAAAAATTCTAATATAGTCGCTAGCTCGTTTCAAAAAAGTAGTGATTTACAGTGATAATTTATGCAAGGGCGCTGTTTTTTTATCAACATGTTAAAAAAATTTATCTCGTGTCAGCAAGAAAATTTGGGTTCACAAATTTGGGTTTGTTTGGAGATAACTTGATTTTCATCAAATTTTGCTTCCAAAACAGGTTTCGGTAGTAAATTTTTGTTCTGCACAAAATCTGTTTTAGTTCCATTGTTAAGTTCGAATTCGAATAACGATGCCACTTTAACAAATTTTTAGGTAGAACTTGAATGCCTGAATTTCTTTGATGATGTGAAACCACGTGTTTTGTCAGGGAAAGTTGTTTACATTTTGCCTATCATTTTGAATAAAATTTTTGAAAAAGGCAACCTTATATCTCGGTAACGAAGCCAAGTATTCAATTTTTTTTCTTTTGTAGAATTTCTTAATTTTAATGGGCTCCATAAGCTCCAGAGTTACTGATTATCCGGTAGGTATATAGCATTGGTGTTTTTGAACGTATAATTTGTGAGTTTTTTTTTTTTTACTAAGAAAACGCGATTAGATTTTCTTTTACTTTAGTTCTTCCAAATTATGACCTACAATGGTAACTTCTAGTAGGATGTGTATGTCTAATAAAGTTTTTCCTCTAAAACTGGATGATAATTAAAATGATTGGCAAATAGTACCAAACGATAACCTTTTGCTGATAATTCCAGCAATGTCTTATTAGAAGAATTATTTAGATAAGGCAACGTAATGTTTTCGCAAAAAAAGCGATTACAATAATGGAAATTTTTAATTAGATTATTCTTCATTATTTTTATTGGTATACTTTCTTAGATAAGAGAAAATTCCATTGAGGACACCTTCACTATCAAGAAAATTGCTCAAATCATCAAATAATGAGATGAGTAAATCAAGAAAATTTAGGTCCCCTTATATCTTCTGCTATTATAATTCTTCACCGATAAGAACATTAGAAGGATGATAATGTCCGGAGAATGACGTATCCAGCCTGAGGGCCTTTGGGCCCGAGGGATCGATGTCTTCAATTGGTATTATCATCTAATAACGCTCATAATAACCAAAGTGCCTCAACTTAGTAACCGGGGATGTGCCGCTAACGGAATATACCTGAGAAACTGCCTCGCCATTTTTAAAATAATAGTTTTGGCCGTGAGTTAAGAACGTTCTGTGTGAACTTTCGTAACTTTATTGGTCTTGCAATACAAAAAATGTCAAAATTATCAAACTTTTAAACACCTGAAATGTGCCGTAAAAAACTGCAACCTTTCGTACCTACACAGTAATAAGTAACCCAAATATGCAGCTTTTGAGTCCTTCCTGAGTTCCTGCCTTGACCAGAAGTCTACAGCTCGGGCCTCTAATTCCTTTTTGTTTCCTAAAATCATATGGTTTTTAAACATTCCTAGACTGTTCATCTTGGACTTGCTTGTGAGTACTTATCGGATGATAAGTTTGAATTTATAAGATGATAAGCAGCGTTTGAACCCCAGAGTGAAATACGACGTATACCGTCAATTTGAACAACTCATAATTTAGTTCTCAACCGCGGCCGCCACTTTCTAAGCGCGCAGGATTCTTCTGGCTGATTCGTAAGATCAGCTGTCATCCTCAAAATGTCTCCCTGAACTTGAGATGCTGCCGGACATTGTATTGGCTGCTTACTAGGCATTAACTGTCTAAAATCTATATCTCTAGATCAAAATGGGTGTAACTAAATGAGTGTAAAACATTTAAGGGGGTGATTTCTCATCGAAAAAAAGATAGGATCTTTCAAATAAAGAAACTTCATTGGAGCATCCCTTCTTAAAATACAGCCCCTTAAAGGGGGTAGGTACATAAAATTTGTTTAACAATTTTTTTCACAAGCACTAAAAAAATTACAATATTGAAACTAACCTGACATTTTCTACTACCAAAAAAGACACTTAGCCAGTAATTTATTTGGTTTACCCCATGGTTGTAAGGGGTGGAAAACGCAACCCCTAAAATTTATTTCCAATGCAACTTTTTGTCTTATTATTTGTTTACCATTTAAAAATTTATTTCCGATAGCCTGTTTCATTCTAAACAAAAAATGTCTCTTGAATTTTTTGCACGGTGAAGCATTTGCTTTGTAAGCTATATAGTCTAGGCAAAATCCCATGAAAAAACCTAGACACACCATCCTGTTTAGATTGGTTTGAAGTTTTCCAATCACTTTTGCAGCATCCGGACTGAGGTTATCTGGCTGTTAATGTACATTTTGTTTACAAGAGCTGCAAATTCTGTAACAAGTCTATCGTTTGTGTGGAAATTTCATGAATTGCTCGAAAACCTCCAGAAAATTTGGTTAAAGGACATTCATTGACAATGTGATTGATGAATTCTTCAGGATGTCCGCAAACACACGAAACGCTTGGTATTAAATTCCATTTATGTAACTGTTGCGTATAGACTTACTGCCAAGAACTTAATTGTTCTATTTGTATAGTAAGTCTCGCGGCTTGGAATTTTGATTAATTTAATTACTCGAAGGACCAGCGGGAAAATAATTAGGGAAGCAATTAAGGGGTATAATTTCTAGGATGATAATTATGCACCTAAGGTACCTTAAATTTCCCATGTAGACAGCTTAGTGAGCTTTCATTTGGCGACCAGGGCCGAAGATACTATCGCGTCGCATAGCACTTTTGGATTGCAATGTAAACACTTCTTATGTATACACCCGGACGTGGACCGAACGCGACAGCGGTTCATCTCATAATCATATGGGTGAAGTGGTAGGCACCCTTTTGCTGTATGCCCATAGGACATGGTCTTGCGCACCATGTTGTCACGTTCCTCTCCCCCCGTGCATAATTCAAAATAAGGAGGGAATTATATGGAAAAGGGGAACATGGGAACGGAACAGTAACATTGAATTACATCTACTGTGTCATGTTCTTAAGCGATTTACTTTACCCAGACTTTCCTTCTTATTTCAAAACCGTTGACTACTGACGAA
Source organism: Malachius bipustulatus (assembly GCA_910589415.1). Lineage (NCBI taxonomy): Eukaryota > Metazoa > Arthropoda > Insecta > Coleoptera > Melyridae > Malachius > Malachius bipustulatus. The sequence continues at coordinate 44,738,094 of OU342636.1, forward strand.
GGATCTTCGATTAAAGTGTTGTTGAATAAAGAAACACTTTTATTTCGCCAATCATGTCTCCATTCATCTTCAATTTTAAATGGTATAAAGATATGTTTCTAGCCACACAGGCTTTCGAGATTTTAATCTCGTTGGAGAAATGCTCGGCATTTATTCATGATTTTGTGTGTTGCTTGTTGTCTTCGGAGATTAGATGGAGCAATATTTGACAAAACAGGTAGTCAAGGGATCGGAGTTGAGGAAATCGTTCCAGTAATAATTCGCGATGTTTGGTTCAGTTCAATATCCACTTATTACATAATTTGCTTTTTATTAATAAACACATAAATAAATACGTTTTATGATTTTTACTGAGAATATTAACAAAGAAATATTCACAGAAGTTGATAATAAAATAGTACAAGGATGGTGTATTATGTTATTAAATGTAATAGGTGTTGTTTCCCTTCTTTATTGAATAATTTGGATGTAATTGATAAATAAGGGAATTAACAGAAATCAAGCAAGCACGTCACATTTATAATTCTTATTAACGATATCCCCTAGTCCTTCAAGATGTAAGGACAGTCAGTCAGTCAGTGTTATTATCCTGAGACTTGAACAATATGAGGTCCTGTGTAATATTCCTCACTACTTGTAAGTATCTATTACTGTTATTAAATTTATGCTAACATGTCAGTGAATGCTACAGAGTGATCAATAAATAAAAGCCATGAAATGCAACCTGGACTTTTACGTGCTTAATTTTTTTTTACACATTTCATATAACGTATATGATAGATTGCTGCAGGTCAAAGGATATCGTATATTTAATATTGTTGAAGAGTAACCGTAGAAACTAGCAAGGTAGCGAACCATAATGACTGATCAACATGGCCGTCATATTAATTCCAGATAGTTCGATATTGCCTAATAACGACCTCATGAGAGTTTTAGTAGGAATCCACTTTTATCCTTCTCATTGAGGATTTTTTGGTATTGTAAATAACAAAGTAATATTGTTGAATAATAATAATGAATAGGTAGATTTCAAATAAAAGTTAATTAAGTAGTGAGTCTAATTATTGTGCACTAAACAATCACTGGTGTCAGAAACGGGAATGTGAAAATTAATTGGGCTGAAATCTGAATAATAATAATTATAAAAGTATCGAAAATTATATTCAAAATTAAATTTGCGAGTTGTCAAGCAAAATACAAGGAGGTGATTAATAAAATAACGTGATTGTTGATTCGATTAAAAAAAAATGAGGAGACAAGAATCAAATTTGTAGAAATGTTTGATGATTAGAAAAGCAAGAACGAGAACAGAAAATGCAGCAACAATAATAATTATTATTGAACTATGCCAGATTAGAAAACGAGAGCTTTTTTCTAATTATTAAAGTGCGCCAACTGCTGAGGTTATTAGCACTTATTTCTGCGAGGGAAGAGGGCAGGTATTTTGGGTTAGAGCAGTGTTAAGCTATATTTCCTTAAAAAGGTTAGACGTTTTTAGAAAAGAGAAAAACTGTTCCAGGCCATTTTCTCTTAATGATATGAGATCATTTAGTGACTTTTCGTCGTGAAAACCGTAGAGTTGTCTGTTGGCAATTGGTCACTAATTGGCGGACCGTTACGAGCTTTTGGCATAGGGGGGATCCTCTTTTGTGAACAGGTGGCTGTGTGTTATGTTTGTGTGACCAGTTGCTATCCGAGTGAGTATAACTTCCTTTCTGCGTGATGGGTTGTTTTTCTTTTTTATTTCATAAAAGTGGGGAGGTTGGAAGCTTATTCCTCCTACTGCATAGCCTGAAGAAATCACTTTCCACTTTTTTGCAGCTCGTGGCTGTATGTGCATTTGACATCGTAGTGTGTTGCGAGGGGATTGTTCAGTTGGGGGCTTCAGCTGCTTCCTTTGAGAGTGCATCTACTTTTTCGTTTTCTGTGATGCCAGCATGTGACGGGCACCACATTATGGTGACCTTCTTGCCTCTTAGTTCAATTGCTTTTGCTATAGTCTGTCTGGATTGCAATGGGGTTACTGGAATACATTTTTTGTAGCTGAGTGGTCAGTGCATATGAGGAAGCTCTTGTTTAGGTTTTTGAAGGAAAATTTGCTGCTTGGAGAATTCGGATGAGTTGGGCTGAGAAAATACTATACGTAAGTGGGAGAGAGATTTTAATGGGGGATGTTGATATCGAAATAGCTACACCTACCCCGCTTGTCGACTTGTAAGCATCAGTATCAATCACCACTGCAGCACTGATGGTATCTATGACATTTTTGTAATGTCTCGAGTATTCAGAAGGGGGGGAGGGCTACTTTTTGGAAATGCAGTTGGGGAAAGATTATAATTTGAGGGGTCGATAATCCATGGGGGGACTTAGTTAGTTATTAGAGGGAGGCTTAGTGATGCCAGCAGTATTTTTATGATTGTCCGGTGTAGTGGGCAGCTCGATCGGTGCTTGGACTCGTAAATATTTGCATATTTGGTGGAGAAAAGGGAGTGGTATGCTGGGTTTTGTGGGTTTGCTGTGGTTTTCACTGCATACGACAGTATCAATTGTTGCCTTCGGATCGACGAGAACTTTAAAAACATTAAATGAAAAAGATGAAGGCATAGGACTAATGACCAGGTGGTACTGTTGTCTCCAGCTTGCGTTAGCTGAACCTCTTGATGGCTTTTTTTATAGTTGCCAATTTCACGGTTTTTGGGATGTCAACGGTTAGAATACTTAGAACAACATGCTACTGCATTCTCCTTTCCAGATATAACTAATGTAGCTTTTCGGACTCTCCACTTCGGGAACTGCTGAGAAAGAATGAGCATGGGGCGAATCCAGACTCCGAAGACTGCTGCACTTAGTGCACTTGCACAGCTTGCAACTTGCAAGGGCGAAGAGGAACGCGACTGAGCTTCGAAAAAACAACTAGGTACCTACTACGTACATAGGTACCTACAGCCGGTGTCGCGATTTATATTAATTTTTATTGTAATCATTTGTTCAAATAAAGAGGTTTCGCTACACATAAAACATGAACTTACTTTTGAAGGAGTGAATTCTTTTTCTGAAGCTACTACAGTTGCTTTCCATAATTCTAAATTCTTTTAACGTTGATCACTCCATTCACTCCATATAAAGTTTATTAGTGAATTATTAAAATGATTTAATTGTCTCAATTTGCAGTCCTTCTCTTGCATTATGCGATATGTTTCAATATATCGCAGAAACTAGAACAGTCCAAAGTATTACCTTTAATTATTCAAAATAATGGCATGTATCATTCGATGGACGAAATTGAGGATCAAATTGATGGAGCTCTAAATTCCTGCGATTTCAAAAGCAGAGCGGAATTCGAGGTAACCATTTTTAAATAAATACCAAACTATTAAGCATCTTAACTAAGTATACCTAAATAATTATTTCTAACCAATCTCCACTCAGAACTTACGTAGGTACCTACAGTCCCGCTTACGCTAACTAAACAAATAGGTATATTGCCAATAAAGAATTTCTTTCAGGACATTCTCGAATCAATAATTTCTCCTCTCGAGAAGTTGGATTTTTCCAATCAGACCGTCTGTTCCTGGATTCGCAAAGATTACGTGAACATCTTCAAAGACTTTGCTGTGAAATTGGATGAGAAATGCAACAACGAGAAACACAAATTCGGACCGCTCTTTCAATGGATCCTGCTTACCACTAAAGAGATCGTCACGTTCATGTGCAAGTCCACAGGGGAAGAGATGCTAGGTTTGATTATTTTGTGATTAAGTATTTATGAGCTTCCAAAAATGAAAGAATTTATTTTCAGAATTTTTCAACCCGTGCGGACTATATGATTTTGCACCGATGTTTGAATGTAGCGAGAAAATATTTCATTCCTATCTGAATAGTGACCAGCAGTTCAAAAACTTTTCCGCTGTTGACACGATATGCAGGTGCGTGCTTGATTCACTATTATATTTTTTTTTGTTGTTTTCATATTTTGTAATGTTACGATTTTTTCCAATGTTCCGGACTTTGAAAGAAACCACCTGAACGCTTTTAGAAGATCACTGCTTTGATTTTGTATTTGTCTCACAGTCGAATTATTCGCTGAAAATTTTAACACAATAAAATCGTAAATATCTTTCTAACCCGCACATGTGTCAAGAGGCCGAACTCAAAAAATAATTTTTTGGGAATCTTTGTGGGAAAATGCCCCACAATTTCTCATTGCTATAAGAGATACGCGTTCTTTATCGTACAAGTACATTATGATTGTTCACTTTTAAACCTCAGGAAGTGTTATTACATATTTAACTTTCTTAAAACTTTCTTTAAACTTATTTTTTTAAACTTATTATGATTTACAAGGTGATCTCGAAATGTTGGCAACGGATAGCACCCCACCATTTGTTGTGGATTGTGGATTATAATTTATAAGTTCATGAACGTTTTCTCCAGCAAGATATGTGACCAATTTTGTGAAAAAAAGTCACACCACTGCATTCGATACACTTTTTAAGGCAGAAAAAAATAATGTACAGGTCTGTAATAGCCAGATTAAGATGTTACCATGGGACAATTAAGTCCAACAAAGTTTCAAAAAATTATCGTTGCGGGGATACAATATACCTATCCGTTAATTTTGTTCAAAAGATATTTTAATTTAATTATCAACTTCCTATTTGAACATGCCATATGGATGCCATATTGACAAAGGACCCCGCAGAATCCTTCAAATTTCGGGGATCGGTAGTATTCGATGAATTGATCAGAAGTCTCCATGGAAATAACACATAACACAGTCCATGAACAAAAACTCCTGTTCTCGAAATATTCACCTCTGAAGACGGATTTTTCTATATCATGACGGTCATGCATATACATACTCGTATTTTGTAAATATTGCATGGCTGTCCTACTTGTTTTAGAGAGAAATTTAATACTATATACAGGGTGTTAACTACCAACTAGTACAAAATAAAGGAGGTGATTCTACGACTTATTCTGAGAAAAAAGTTCCTATTAACATATGGGTCCGCAAACGCACCGTTTTCTAGATACAGGGTGTTCAAAAAATGTTTTTTTCTTACTTTTTTTTGCGATATCTCAAGAACCGTTAGAACTACAAGCTCCAGCTTTTGTACAAATTTTTACATTAATAAAAGTCCGCCATTTCGCGAGGCGGTTTAGGTCGCTGACTGTTAAGCCGTTGACGCTGTCACCGTCTGGGTTCGAATCCCAACTCGTCATGTTTGTTTGTGTTATTTATTTTTTTATTTTAACTATTAATTTAACTATTAACTTTTAATTTAATTATTAATTTAACTATTTTTAATATAAAATCAGTGTCTGACTAAATGGGTGAGTTCTCAAAGCCAAATTACCAGAGTGGAGCGACTATGTCTTATCTATACAGTTAAGACCGATGCTCAGTCGGTCTGGTGCCTTCTTGTCATGGTCACACTCTTTGCACAAACAGCTACTCATCTCCTCTTTTTCCATGCAGGCCACTCACTAGTGTGCATGTTGCGCTACACGATGTTGTTGTGACGTGAGCCGAGCATATTGCCGAGGTGTGTGGTTCGGCACACCGGTTGACGAGCTCATTATTCATTTTAACATAAATTTTTAAACGATTTGCAACGTTTAATCGATGTCTCTCGGTGACAACTATGGTGTAAAATAAATAAGAAGGTGAGCAAATGGGAGCTGTATTTTAGCTGTCAGCGGGGGACGAAAATCTCATAGTCAGTGTATAAGAGAGACACGCCAGGTGGGCTCTAACCTCTTGCTCTTACACGTGGAAATTGGCACTTTCAGTTCAGGATGCCATGCTACTCTATTTTATTTTTTCTGAATAAGTGATAAGCAATAATGTGTAGAAAGTATGTTGTGCCTGATTGAAGAAGTTGATGCGATGAAACTACCACGGGTATTTAATCGATTGTCATACCAACAGTTAAATATTAATAAAATTAGAACATCAGAACACACGTTTATCAGTGAATATGCGTGAATAATTTACGCTTGCTCGTGTAAAGCGCCCGACAGATCTAAACAGAGCGACTGACTGCAACAACGCACCTGGGTAACGTGACGATTTCGGCTATCGTTTAAAGCTTCCGTCAGTTCACCTTACATAGGTGAAATCCTTTAAAGGATATAAAGAGCTGAGAGTATTATTCTTTGATTTCTTTGCGGTTTAAAAACTACTCTTCTTTTCTCAAAGTTACAAGTTGGCACCCCATATAATATCACATGTCACTATTATTGTACTATTATTCTAGTGTGATTTCTATAAATTATTATGTTTTCATTCTTTCAGCGCTGGTAGGCGTATTCATCGAGAATGCACAGGACCTTCAATCAGGAAAAATTGTCACGTCACAATGACAAAGAACGCTTTATTAAATTTCGAAGAAGCTCTGCTACATCACTGTCCGACCAGACCAGGAACGAAAATAATCATCAAAAAATCATCATAATAGTTTCATATTATTAGCTACAGCATAATATGAATAATATATAAATTACATAGCATACTTTATTTATTTATTTGCATTTGTGAAACCACAAACCTTAAAAGACCCATTCGTTCTGTGGTATGATAAACTCCCATCTGAAAAAAGTATTACACAGAGCTAATCTCTCATTGTTCACGTGTAAAAGGATAATATGTGGCAAAACATAGGGATTTGGCCTCAAACAAATATACTGACTTTATGTTAGGTCGTCAGATTTATGATTGCGTGTGACAGCACCGCTTGGTGGTCAAAAGGCCTGAAGGTGATAGCTAAAGCAAAGCCCTCTAGTCTACAGAGACAAATTTTGTCTGTCGATCTGTGGTGATATTAACACCACGCCATCGGCGGCTATAGAAATCTTGCTGGACTCACAACTTCTCCATATTTATTTGTAGAGAGAGGTATGATGGACTATGTGAAGAATGCTGGAGATGGCAAGAAGCCTGCAAAAGGCTTACAACTTGGACCGAACCAGGTTACTGGATGACATAGGAAGTCACAGTCTACTGGGTATGTTTATATGGTCCTTCTCTCGAGAAGAGACGTGAGGGAGGACTACAAAAGTGAACTCCTAAACATCAGGTTTCGGATAGTTCACCGCGATGGATCTAAAAACATCCATAAAAACCGGAGCTGGAGTCTGTAGCGTTGGTTGAAAGAAGAGAGTCTTCTCGAACTTAGGCTTCCACACAACAGCTTTCCAGACCGAAATCTCTGCCATATAGAGCTTTCAGCGCAGATGCAGGAAAAAATGCACTGCCAACGCAGATCAATAAAGATATTTTCAGACAGCCAAGAGGCTTTAAAAGCTCTAAACTCAAGCCATCGCAAGTCATAGTTGATATAAGCCGTGGCTTATAAGACTCTCTGGCTATTGCCAAAAGAACATAACGCAGCTGGGCTGAGAAGGAAGTCATCGGGCCCTGTCAAAACTTATTAAGTTTGGATCACTCGAAGTCCTTTATATTTTATATTATAAATTAGCAAAAAGTTGAACAATTTAGGGGTCAATGATATTCCGTTAAGAAAACCAAATAATTCCGCTTACATCCGGAGATATTAAAAAAAATCTTACGATTTTTTTTTTCTGAAGTTATTTGGAAAGATAGAAGAAAACAAAGGACATTTTTTTATTGCCTATACAAATAAAAGAAACCATACTGTGCCACACATCATATACATCATACACAACCATACATCACCGAATATAAACGGAGTTTTCTGTTTTTTCAACGGAATATCATTGCCCCTAAATCACACTTTTTTTGCTGACTTAACCCACCATGTATCTCGACGGTATCCGAGATCCCCGTTCTGTTCATTCTTATCCTGGGCACACTGTATACTGGGCACTGCAAGCAGAACCATCATCTGCACAAGATGGGTTAAGCTATCAGCGCTGAATGCCGCCTATGCTTTTGGAGGATGATGAAACAACAAAACACATCATATGCGAGCGTCTCGCTTTTGGGAAAAATCAACACAAACCTTCAGGAGAATCTATTTCACACCGGAGGACATGATGGAACATATTCCCAATAATCAAGATAATCAGCTTCCTCAAGGAGGCAGATCTGCTGATGGGGTGTATGAATGGGTTAATGTAGCACCACTAAATGTGAGCCACAATAACCCTTCGGTCGCAGTGGAGGTGTCACAATGACCCTCTCACGACAAATCTAGTCTATAATCTAATCTATAGAATAGTTACTATGGGAAAATTTGAATTATGCTTTGCTGGTTTTCTTATGTACTCGTAAGTACCTACATGTGGTATTACAAAAACCACAATTAATTTATTAGACCTAATCCCTAGATAACAGTCAATCAATATTACCTAGTCATGTTCAAAATGTTTCGTTTGATATAAGAGGGGAGCATGGATAAATGAAAGACTTACTTTTTTGAAAACAGTTTCGACTCGATAAATGATTTAACAAAGAGCAGGTTCGGATTTACATATAAATGACTCTAAATTCACATATACATTATATAGATAGGTATATAATAGGTATATAAAACGCTATAAAATGAACATAGGTGGTAGGGTTTTACTGTAGCTTCAACCATTTGTCTATTGAGTATTCTAATGCTGCTATCCATCTGTTGAAAAGAAAGAAAATGTAAGGGTTTTTCAAAACATACTTTTCAGAAATCTTGCACAATTTAACGATTAGGTATTCACAGTAGGACAGCTCCAACATTTACCTTTTTCTGTCATTCTCAGATTCAGCTAGGAAATGGAAATGCTTTTTACCAGAATCCGGTGGCGCTACTTCAAAAGTATATTTCTTACTTCCCGACGAAGATTGCTGGACTCTATACCCATGCAAAAATACCACACCTACAAAATTCCCGTAATAAATAATAGAAAATAAATAATACACAATAGAACTCACCAAATGCACTCTTGGCGCCGCTATCGTGGTAGAAATACAAACAAGCGTCCTTCAAGACGCAATACCGTCGACTCCAAGGCTTCCACTGTGTGCCCAATTTAACCAAATACCCGAAACAGTCACACTCGCCTAAATCACCAGGCGCAAGCCTGGCCAAAGCTCGTGTACGCTCCAGTATCTCATCCCTGGGATCAGAAGATGCTCCCGTCGCCGCCTCCCGTAATACTTCCAGCCAGGCCCCCATCTCACCACCTCCATCCGCCGCTAGGTGGAGTGGGACAAGTGGCGCCTTGTCCAGTGCGAACCGGTACGGTCGACAGATGTCGCTGTCGTCACGGGGCACCACCAGCACCGAGTGGTCCAAGATTAAAAAAGCTCCTACTGGACGCTTCTCCTGAATAGATCAAATTTTAAAAAATGTAGGTATATACAATAAAAAAAAAGATGTTTCTTAATCAATGTCTCAGATTCACTGAAAAAGAGCGCTGTGAAACCAAGCGCAAGAACTTTGGATGCTAATAATGACTTTTTATCAGTAGGTACACTGGGGAGTTTTACTTTTGTTAAGGACTCAATTGAAGAGTAAATCCTGACAAATTTAACGACCCAGACATGATTACTGTGGGATAAGATCAGAACGCGAGATATGAGCAATTGAAAAAATGAAAAAACAGAATCCAAAAGATTCTGGTGGCGGTCGGGGTATTTTGAGCAATGCGAAAATTCAGGGTAAGGTCTCCCTTTCGAATCAGCAACAAATGAAAAAATGTATCTGAAATTTTTGCGTCACACTTATAAAATATTCCTAAATGCACTGGACTAACTAGAAACGACAAAATAAGCTACAATAATAAATTTAGAGTTTAATCACAGCAAATTATCTTTTCTTTGAAGTGACTCCTACCAAATTATCTGTTAAGCGCATGGTTTGGGCTACATTTGACGCAAAATGGGTAAAAATCGAAAAATTTATTCAAAAATTGCGTTTTGTGCATTGAACAAAACGAAACAAGGCTTTCGTTGGTGCAAAATTAGAATTTTACGACTAGGATTGTTCCTAGCAACGTATCCAAAAACTAGAATTATGACCTTTTGCAACAATTCATCAATAAATTAACTGGGGCTAACATGTCACACAGAAACTTACACATGCGTTCTTGTAGTAGTAGAGACATCTGTCTTCTTTAAGAGAAAACCATCGTCTAACCCATTTTATGTCAGCAGTGTCGCTGGCGTAACCTGAGAGTTTCCATAAGTATCCGCTGTAGATCTCGGACGGGAAGGTGTCGGAAGTGTCGGAAGGAGCTAAGGCTTGAGATGTCCTCGCTACCTGGAAATATTAAGCAACTTATTTATCTTGGGAACTCACGGAAGCAAGTTCTTATGAAATTCAGTCTAAAAAAAATTGTGAAGTAATAATTAAACTGTACTATTATAGTAGGTACAGGCAGTTTACCTCCAAGGTGAGAGTATCAGCTCCACAATGAGCAATCTTGACAACCTCGGAGTGACTCTTATCAAGAACGCTAATCCCATTAACACTGAGGACGATGTCACCAACTTCTAGCCCGCTGCTCTCTGCTGGGGTTGCCGATTCTATAGCCGACACCACTACTGGCTTCGACCCATGGATCCGGAACCCAAACTCTCCCGATTCACGCCGCACCACTACGGTTTTGTCGCACTCTGAAATATTATAACCATCCATAAAAATATTGAATATTGTATACGAGTTTGAGTTAACACATTCAAACATTTTACCAGTTCTTCCTGTAATGAGGCCAAGAGCACAAGTTTCTCTGCACCAGATCACTAACATTACTTTAAGAATTTCTTCCAGATTTGTCTTGAACGGCTCCTCGTCGTCTTTAGTAATTGACTTCATTATTCAACAGCGAGCTAAAGACGTGCTTGAATTATTACAAGCCGCGGGTATGGAGCAAATTCAATTCATAACAGACGGAAGAAGTTATTTTTAGAAACACGTAAAAATAGAATACTTTTGATATCTACGGAACGCTATTAATAAAATGTACTCGTACCTACACGTGCTCCTGCAACCTGTGGAATGAATAAGATTGAATCCGTTAAGAATCATACCGAAAGATTTGGCGGATTGTCGCCGGTACATCTCCAGGCAGGATCTCCGATGGACCATTCGATGGGTTACTGATTGGTAACGTCGGCAAAAATTCTGCTCTGAATCTGTGCTGGCAACTGAGTCTCTTCTATCGATGCCTGGAAAAATGAGATGTTTTTTTTTTTTGTATGTCACGTCAGGACAAGTTCGGGTTAGGGTAGTTAATGATTGGATGAATAGGAAAATTACCAACCTGCAGAAGAAAATTTTGTGATTGTGTCGTCCAGATGTGTATACAAATACATCCAAACTCCATCCAGATACGCTGCGTGGTACATGCCCAAATCTTCATCGTCCTCAGGAGCGCCAGGCAAGACGCTCGGACTTGAGTCGGTCGCTTTGAGACCATCAGGACTAGCTGTTACTGATTTAGCCATTGGTCGTAACTTCGTGCGATGTCCGTTCTTTGCATCGCGCTCTTCCGACTATAATAGCATCGATTAATATACAGGGTGATTATTTTTTTGAAGCTTGTAGAGAACCAAAAAAGCTAGAAATTTCAAATTTTGGTGTGTGTGTGTGTGATACCAGTGATACCGGATATAGACACCAGCTTTGTTATTTTAAATGGGACACCCTATATGTTTTGGAATTTTCACATTTTCTAAGAAAAATCCGATAAATATTTTTTCTATAACACAAGTCATTCCTGATCTACACTGCTTTAAAGCCAGAAAATTGCAAATTTCACTTGTCACAAGTCACAAACTACTAATAATTTCAAACTTCAACTGTAAAAACTATCCTTTACTCAAAGTTTCTAATAGACCACTGATAAAATCATCCTGTATATCTAATATAATTTGTTAATTATCTTACCTTAGCGCGCATATCAGGTTTATGTCGAGATTTTCGCTCAATTTCGCTGCGTTCTTCTGATCGAATCCGCTTATCCATCTTCCTATATAATCGGACTGGAGCACTCTTCTGCACTGGTGAGTCCTCGAACCCTGCAGGTGGTTGGACGATACTCTGACGCGGACTGCTTGTAGTCTTACAGACAGCACCTTCCATATACTGCTTTTCTCTAGTGGGCTTCCCGACGTCGTCAGTGGTGATAATGTCGACTTCTTTGCCACAGTGCAAGCAGTGTACTTGGTGATCTGCGGTATGGCTACTGGGATCACTGTAGAAGACGCTGTCGCTCCCCGGGCTCACAGATCGGAGCGATTCAGCACTGTGGGCTTTCAAGCTCACCGCGTTCGGACTAATCTTCGTACTATGCGACTTGTATCCTGGACACTCTGTTGGACTGAGACAAGAGGAATTATTGCGTGGTTTTGTCTTAATAATACTCAACTTCAGTATGTACCTGTAAACTTCCTGGACGTCGTTGCCATGTTCCTGGGCGGTTTTGGGATGCTTCGTCGTCTTGCGTCTCGATAAGCTCCCGGGTAGACTGGAGGAGTGGTCATCGATGGAGTCTCGTTTCGTTGTCTTCTGGTGGTAAGTCGGAGAACGAGGCAGTGATTTTCTTCGGTTGTTCTCTTTACTTTTCTTGACCTTCTTTGGCGACGTCTCGTCGCTGATCTGCAACTTCGCTGCTACTTTAAGGTCGTAACCTAAAGTGTCGGGAGATATTTTTCGTTCATAAGATTTTTTCATTAATGATTCGTTATCTGGGATTTCAATTTTGTTTGTGGTCATTAGAGATCTTTTCGGTTGACTGCGCCTTGCAGCATTAGTTTTGATTCTCGTTTTTGAGTGTTTCGTTTTCTCGTTCGTCTTATTGTTTGTTTCCTTTAAATAAGTCTTGGGTTCCTTCGTTTGGATTTTCTCTTGGTTCGAGTGTGGCTTACGCTTCAAGATCCCCATATCGTCACCTTTGCTGTGTCTGTACTTGGAACTAAAAAAAGAAAGCAATGATTTCTTAGAAGATTTAAAGATCGCGTGATCTCACCGCTCTTCTCCATTTTCCCCCTTTCGCCTGCCACCTTTTTCTAATAAGTCAGGACAACTCCCGTCTACGCTATAACTACCATAAGACGAACTACTGTTTGAAGGAGAAGTCCTCCCTGGCGAAGGAGTTATCCCTGTGGACGTCACACTGGAGTCTTCAAGAAGAAATGGTGAAGAGAAAGAAGGTACCACCATGTCTTCACCAAGAGCTGAATCGAATTCCAGAGTTCCTTCGCTTTCCAAGTGAGGCGGTAAGAAACGATCTAAAGCCTGGAGGATAACCAAACGACATTAGTGATAGTAAAATATTCAAATAACACTCACTACAGACTTTGATTGAGTTGCTTTTCCTAGAACTGTCAGTCCCGGAAGTGGCAGTGATGTAGTCATCAGTCGTGGTGGTACTCTCGGACATATCCGTGTTGGTCTTGCAGGAATCGGTCCTAGCCAGGAGTAGATCCGGGACGATCGCTGGCAGTGGTGATTCGACCGGTGATTCTGTAGTCCTCCTGCTGCGCCAAGTGGACGTACTTGGTGTGCTATTTTTCTGCTGCGTGACAATTCTGCTAGGTCGGAAGGATATTTCTTTGTAAGGGTCCAATTGTATCTGCAACGGCGTGATTAAAAATCGTGGTAGTGATGTTGTTAGAAATGGGTGACATGGTAGTACTTATACCTGTTCCATAGGTTCTTCGTCGAGTATTTCTATATCAATCGAAGATCTCTGTTGATGTTGCATCATGAGTAAATGTTTTCTTCTTGAAGATGGCGTAAGGAGAGCTACAGCACCGGGAGATGTCGCCGAGTTGATATCTGAACTGCTAAGTCCAGTTCCGTTTTCTGTGCCGGAATCTAATTGCAACACAGTTGCTTGCGATTCGTTCCAAATCCCATCGGAGTGGTCCCTAAACAATCTCGATCGTTTAATTGGAGGTGTTTAGGTTACTACACTTACCTCAAATCATTTGATAAGGAGTCGTTAGAAGCGAAAGGGGACAACCTCCTGTCGAAGCAGATCGACGGAACTATTCCATCGCTAGAATAAGGTGATAATCTGATAGAAACGTCCGGTGTATGCTTTCTACTCGAAGTGGAAACCTCCTCGATATACGATTGGTCGTAGATTAGATTCTCGTGGAACTCCTCGTCGATAGAGTCTTGGGGACGCATGGTCTCTCCGTCGATTGACTCTGATGTAGAGGAGTAAAGGGTGTGCTTGAGGAGGGGATGTCGACAGATGCCTTCATGCCTGATTGGTGCTTGCTGAAAGTGTAAATTCAATGGCCTCCTGGGTTCTTCGCTGAGGATGTTGTCATGGCTGGCAGAGATCAAAGCTGGGACTACGCTGTCCCCGCTCTGAGCTCGACGTTGCTCCATTAATATTTCCCCGTCCGAGGCTGTCTTCACCAGAGGGCGCTTGCCTGGTTTCACCTGTGGTTATTTTTACCATTTAATTATTCTTAAAATAATATCAAAGATGTTCAATCATCGTTGAACACGATAAAGAGTTGTTTGGCCGAAGATCTTGAAGGGACTTTCCAATCGAATAAAGGCGAATACCTACTAGATTTGAAAATCTTATCCAAGAGGAGAAATAAATATATTAAATTCACTACTCCAAAAGAAATAGCAGCAGAAATGAAAGAAAATATCAACTCGAAGAAAGCTCCAGGGTTTTCAGTTATTGTTGTGGTGCAAAAGTAGTACAAAGTGTTAGTCTACACGTCAATATCAGTGTAGTGTGTCAATGAATAGGTAGGTACTTGTTACTAGAGCATAAAGGATATTAGTTTAATGAGTAACTCCTTAAATTTAAGTTTTGTAGTACCTAGTAGGTAAACTGCCCTTGTCAAACTGCGCATCTCGGGCTACCTGAGACGGACGATTGGCAGCTAACTCTCCAACACAGTTATCGTGGAGGGAAAAACCAGCCAGAAGATTTCTGGTGGGGTCCCACAGGTGTGGATGCTGGGACTGACACTATGCAATGTACCATGGCGTCCTGCATCTGCACATGCCTCAGGGGGTGACACTCTTGGCATACGCGGACGACATCGTAAGTGAATGGCAAGACCGACCAGAATATTTCTGCTATAGCGCATTAGTAGCTGAAATCAGTGGGCTACAACTCGAGGCGGAGAAGACCGAATTGATGGTTATGACCAACTCCTGGAAGGAAATGAGCATACCCTTTCCAGTGGATCAGAATTGAATTGAAGAAGTCTTTTAAATATCTTAGGGTTACTCTTAACCCCGGCTGATCTTCGGAGAGTATATGAGGAAGGTCACAGCCAAAGCGATGAAAATGTAGAAGACGATCTTGAAAGAAGAAAATCCATACTGGAGTGATCACTTCGGGGTTGCAGATTAGTCTACACCGGCAAACCCTTGTATCATTGCAACGATAGCTACTCATAGGGGTGACATCAGGATACCGTACAGTATCCACCAAGGCTTCATGTGATAACGGGGGTTTCGCCCATTGAAGAACCGGCCAAAGTCAGAAAGGAGCCAAATGAGGGGCAACAGATTCTTAATGGAGCTCGAACCAGGAGCATAATCCCAGAGATCGAACCGTGGGCCTGAGCGTTTCTGTGATCACGGCACTTTCAGGTTCTACCTGGTGAGTACTGCGACGAGCAGAACACACCGGAAAATACGGTATTTCACTGTCACAGATAGAATAGGGAGAGACACTGGGTGTAAAACCAAACAGGGAAAACCCTGGAGGTCAGAAACCTCATGGAGATAATTCTAAGGGGAACAGGAATGGAAGAGAATCATGGCCTTTCTCCGATAAATTATAAAGGAGAAGGAGAAACAGGAGAGAAGGCAGCACGAGTAGGCACGGGGAAACGATAATCAGTAAAGAATAAAATGGAGTACCATTTGATAAAGGAGAATGACACAAAGTAAGTTGTAGGTAAGTGAAGTAAGTACCTACGTGCACAGCCCAGGAGAGGTTTTAGGCGGTAGGATTCCGCCACGTCACGACGCTGGTTGGGAAGAACCAGGCCAGAGTGTCCTATAGGATTTCCCCTCCCATCAAAAAAGTACTTAGTAGGTGGTTTAGGTTTGCAAAACATTGCTCATTGATCAAGTTTTGATCAGATCGTAATTTCAAATGATTATGATCATAAATACGCGTACCTCTGTAGGGACAAGTGGTTTAAAATCGATGAAGATCTCCTTCTTTGATTCGTCATCATCCTCAGCGGCAGAGACATCTCCTGAAGAAGGTGGAGGTGACGGTGGAGGTGACGGTGTGGGTGATTTGTGGAGACGCTGCGGAGATAGGACAAGGAAGGGACTTCGAGGTGGTTCATCACTTTGTGTGCGCGCTAATGGTTCATGCTCGAGGAGCTCTAATTCGTCGAGCCCTTGAGGGAATCGACCACCTGCTTCCGAGTACGATTTGGTCAGACGTCGAGATGAGAGTAGCCCATTCGTCTGAGCTCCTTGTGATACCATCTTTACCTGTAAATTGATTAACAGGAAGCCGGGATAAAAAATAAAAGAACTAAAACTATACTCACCCTTCTAATTGTGCTAGGACTTAAAGTGACTTTTGATAAAGGCAGTGGTCTTCTTCCCAAGCAAGCTTCCGTTTGAGTGGCTTGAGTTTTCATAGGAGTGCGCTTAATTTTATCTGTATCAAATAAATAATAAAAATGAATAAAAGATAAAAAAATTCACGGTGGGTTCAGCTTGCGCCATAGGATGCACTCCGGGTCGCCAAAATGTATGCCAACAATGTATGCGTTGCGCTTTGGCTGCCTGGGAGTGCATCCTATGACGCAAGCCAAACCCATCGTGTATTTTTTATATTTAATTCACTTTTATCAATCCTCTCATCACTAAGGTTAAGTGAACGAGGTTGTGCTATGGGTTAGTAAGATACATTGTACTGATGAGTACCAAATAGGACGAAACACGTGCCTACAATTTCCACATGTTCACAGCGCGGTATCAATGATTATTCATCTCTTGTCAAATAAATAATACAACGGCAGTTGATTCAGAGTCGTACGTGCGACCTTGATGTTTATTGCACCACTGTATTCTGTGCCAGCCTGGATTTGCGTATGAGTAAGGAGACAGGGGAAGTTATGCACAGTCTAACAGCGTGAAGCATACCTCGTCTTGGAAATAAGGAAACAAAGTGGCACCCAAGTAATCCCGTGACCTTTTCCAACAAAAATTTTGATTACTTTCGGGAGCGCTCGCTCAACTCTGATGCAAGCCTGGAAAAATGAGGGGAAAAGGACAGCAGAGAAAATCTTGGCCTCTGCGAGGAGTAGGTACATGGATGAGGAAAGCAACTGGCCATGCAGACTACGTCGAATTAATGAAATCTTACAAACTTGAGTCAGGGGAATATAGGTACACGACTCACCTAAAATTAGAACATTTTCAGACGGCTCGGGTTGCGTTGTAATGGGTAGATCAGTCTTGCGAACATCCAGCAGACGCTCCTGGCTCTTAGACATTCTGCTGGAGAAACTGGCGGAGGAATTCAAAGCTACGATGGCGTCGTCGAAGGAGGTCAAAGTGTGCGACCTAGCGAAGCTCACGTGCTTCTGCCTGAAACATTTTTCAATCTCTGAATAAATACAAAGCTTCTTGCGGTATCATAAATCTCAAAATAGGCTTCATTTGGCTACTCTAATTATAGAAATGTAAGGACCTGGTCATTGTGGGAGGCGTTTCGGCGAGAAAAGCCGGCTCCATCACAGATTTGGGTTTCTCCATTCTCACCGATTCGTCATCGGACGGCATCCAGGTGTATCGACTAGGGTCTGAGTAGACGCTCCTTCGAAAATACGACGTCTTTAGATCCTTATCATATTTGTAGATATCGGGGGTCAGCGGCGCCCATGGATACCTGAAAATAAGTAATAATCAGAAAAAATAGTTTGATAAGAAAGTACCTACCTATATTTAAGAAAAGAAAGTTGCAGCGAGTTTGGTGTATTCGACATGAAATCGCAGCTATTTTAACTTGTAACAAAGCGTCTTATTCCAGAAGACTCTCTGAGATCAATTCTGGAGGATTTTAACTAGATTGAACATAGGACGCATCTACATAATAATGAGTTGAAGTTTCTTTCGCAAAAGTACTGCAGCGAAGAACTTCCCGGCGTAAGAATTGAAATTGAATTTTCAGAGTTTGCTTGTTGCTTGGAATGAATTTACGGTAACTAAATCACCGAATTAGGTGCTAGATGTTTCCTCGTCTTCTCGACTTTGTTTTATAAATAAAATAACAGCAAATTCATGTAAAGCTGAAAAACTCACTAATATACTCGTACGACGTCCAACACATACACTTTTTATCCAGAGAGTTATGATAAACTGTATTCAACCCAACGTTGCTACCTAGTACTTTTAAGAGTTTAAAGGCTTTTACAAGAAAAAGTTTTTTTGCGTCTGGCATCATAAAATCATTTGCTTCTATATGCTATCAGCAGTAGATAAAGTATAGTACAATATCTTGAGTTGAAAGACATTTTCGCACTTGCGGAAAAAGTTCCACACTCGCTGATGCAAGCAGCCCGTGTGTAACTTTTACTTAGTCACTTATAAAATTGTAGGAAATGTAATTCTATACAACTTTATTCTCATACATTTATGATCTAAAGTTAATAATAAACGAGATAATTCGATAATTAGGTACCATTACAAATTTTTTCCCAATAATTCAAAAAATATTAATCGCAGGGTAAAAATTGTGAGGGCCAAAGGTGCAGAGAGAAATCAAATTTGGCACAACTTACGTCCGTAGTGTTTTTATTGAAAAGTTGAAAATGGTCGAGATATTGAGCAAAAACGATTCGTCGTCAAATTCAAGATGGCGGCTAACGTCGGGGTGGAATTGCGTCGCGATTTTTAATTTAGACTACCATTGCACCCTCCTGAAGGTTAGAGCAATAAAATTTCTGTCGGTTGTTTTTCCTGGTAAAGCCTTTAACTAACCCGACTGGGCAAGTGCCGTTAGATGTAAATTGACCTTAAAGGGAAAATTTTTATTTAGAATGAGCCTCGGAATCACCCCCTAAAATGTTTCTCACTTATTCAGGATAACCCATAGAGGATGATGGTAAAGTTTAAAATAATAAACATCTTGTCCTCCAAAGCTCGTA
This sequence comes from Malachius bipustulatus, assembly GCA_910589415.1. NCBI lineage: Eukaryota > Metazoa > Arthropoda > Insecta > Coleoptera > Melyridae > Malachius > Malachius bipustulatus. Next base: position 44,757,175 of record OU342636.1, read on the forward strand.
ATTCGTCAAACAATAGTCTTCAGACTATTGTTTGCCAAAGTAAAAATTAAAAATTAATAAAAACACAAATTATTACAGACATGAAAATATAATAATTCAAAATCACACAAAAAATGGCAGTTGAAAAAAAAAACGAAAAAACTAAATAACACACCTTGCAGCTCTTCTTGGATAGGGAGCGTACTCAGCAGGATGTCTTCGGTAAAGCTCATAAAGATTCTCGTCAGACGGCGCCTTCTGTTTGACGCAGGCTGTGAGTAATGAGGATCGTGTGCAGGGGGATCCCCGATGGGAGGAGAGGCAGCCGAAGAGAGAGCCGCCTTCTGCCTCCAGTGCTCCCAACCCCCGCGGGGAGATGCAGTACTGCTCCCTGATGTCTTGCTTACTATACAGGGGTGTGCGTCGTCCCCTCAGGCGCGACATGGTCTCATCCTCAGATTCGTAACTCAGGGCCACCGCGTGGATGTCCGCCTGTGACAGAAATTTGTTGCCGAATGATTTTATGAACTCGATGGTGTCAGGTGTCAATGAAATATTACCTACTGCTCATACGAGGGTGTAAGTAAATATGTTTCGGGATGAAATATTTATGTCAGATAAAAAAAAGTGGATATGTTTCATAATGTTTCATATGTAGGTAAGTAGATACGTAGATATGAAAATACATAGTTTAATGCAAATTGAAATCATGCTGCTATGATATAATAATTATTCTTGAACTCCTATTACATATAATAGAGGGTGAAAAAGTAATAAAGGGAAGTAAAACCTCACTTACTTGTGTTGAAACATCGTAGTGATTATTAATAATAACTCTTTGGTTTCCTAAATAACCTGAAAAGTAAGTGCAGATTAGTTATATTTTCAACTCAAGCATCACATAAATGTGAGCTGTTTCAACTGCTTCAAAACTCATTAGTAAGCTGATTAATCTATTAATATGATTTTATTTAGTCTAAAATAGGTTGAAACAGGGCTGTCAATGCTTTTGAATTTAGCCTACTACATCACTCATTTCGATTTACTGGAGAACTTATCACTTACTCTGCTTAACACGATTTTGGGAGAGATGAAACAGTGACGACCACGGCTCAATTTTAGCATTGTCCAAATTTCCCAGGTTATGTTTTTTTCAGCCGACCATATCTCGCGTTCCAATCACACCACGGCCATCGTTCCGGGGTAGTCAGACTCGTCAGGATTTACTATTGCGCCCGGTTGCTCCATACGTAGTTCTTTTCAAATTCATCTGAGACCCTCATCGACAATTTATTGACTTTGAAACTACACTCCATTCCTCGCCCCCCAATCCACGCTCGAAGTTACGCTGTTTATGCTATAAAGCCTCTAATACTCGGACCTTTGCGCTTTGGCGCGTTCGTGGTTCGCGCTGCATTTCTCGCTTTTGTAACTGATCACGCAAAACGATTTAAGAAGTTTTTCGGTATCGGTCTGTATGATTTTTTTATTCTCCTCGACTTTCTCTCAACTTTTTTCCACGCCACATTTGCGGTAGAGTTGATGACGCATTTTATAACGTGGTTTCCCCGAAAGGTCTAATCTACGGTTTTTCGTCGTATATGTTTTTCATCTTCTGAAGATGTTTAAGAAGCACTTGCATAATTAAGTGAGACACGCATGAGAGGATGCCGAAGTAGACATCGTTAGAAAGTGTTAGAACGGCAATTGAAGTAACTCCAATAAGGTTTGATTCCGACGTAATCGTAGGAGAGAACACGGATCTGCTCGTGTTGATGTGAGAACTTGGAAAAAGTCTCAAAAATATCAACTTTCGTAAAGTTTGAAAGAGAGCAACCGCATCGAAAATGTATCTATCCTATCTATGAACAGCTTCAAGCATTAATATTTTTTGGAACATGTACTTTTCATCCAGGCAGGATTGAAATGTCCAATCCTACGCCTACGCAAGATTTGATGTGGCGATACCTGCACGATCTTGAGCGAAGACCCAGCCCAGAAAGACTTGAATCATGACGACGAAGAAGATTACGATGACCTCCCAACGATAGTAGCTTCACCCAGAGGGACGACATCATCGAAGAGAAGCTAGGGAATGGACCGCGACAACCGACGACGATGACATTGACAACGATAACAATAACCGTGTCGGAGAAATTACGTTAAAAAAAACTCGCGATCAACTACCTCAAAGGTGATGTGGAAAAAAGTTGAGAGAAAGTTGAAGAAAATAAAAAATCCTACCGAGAAATTTCTTAAATTGTTCTTTTATATCAAAAAACAGCTTTAAAATATACCCGAATTTAAGTAAAACGCGTGTTCTTAGCATATATAGATTTAACGAATATGTCGGTTATCTTGATTAATTTACAACCTACAGAGATTCAAAGCCAACGTGAATCGATATCTCCGCTCATGCACCGCTCCCAGAGCATGATAGGGGGATTTTCCTGCAGTGCATGTGCATTTTCAATAAAAAAAAATTGCAATATATTAGTGACAAAAGCAGGAATGCAGCGCGAACCGCGAACCCGCTAAATCTCGATGCGCGAATATAAGAGACTATAATAAATGCTGGAAATTAAGTATAGTTTAAAAGGAAACTGTGGATAAGGGTCTCAGACCTATTGACAAAGCACTTTGACCTTTGGATGCTAATAACTTTCAGTTGAAGGAAAAACAAAATCCAAGATGACGGCGGCCTGGGAAATTTGTACAATGCGAAAATTCAGGGTTCAGGTCTCAATCAAAGACCTTTTCGAATAATCATTAACAGAAAAATGCATCTGAAATGTTTGGGTCGCACCTACAAAATATTCAATTGTACTGATGGACTATTATTAGAGATCACAATTTTGATGAATTTTATAAATTGTTTGGAATTTGTTCCCACTTTATTATTTTTTTTTCTGATTCCAAAATTTGTGGAACAGGGAAGTAGGTTTACAGGGTGAGTCAGTTCTTTTGTAGCAGGATTTCACCAGTTTATAGAAAACCTGTTTTTAGGAATAAAAGTTCCCATATACATAATATGTCCGGATAAGCTTAGAAAAAAAGATACAGGATGTTGAAAATAATTTTTTTTCGGTTTTCGGCGCGTAGCTTGGGCATTTCTCAATATTTTAATTTTATACCAAAAGGTTATTTATTTATTATAATTTAGAGAACATAAAATGAAGAAAATCACGGATGAAAAATTTAGACTGTAGCGTAGATACATGGTAGGTACATGACCCCTTTTACGCTCAACAACTTCTACGCCCATTGATTTACAAGACCTTACTTATCAGCGTTGGATTTCCTGGAGTTCTCTTACGAAAAAATCTGTACTTGAATATTCGAAATTTCCCATAGTTTTTATATAAATTGAATCTAAACTTCATCTCACAGCAAAAATAGGCTCATTTTTTCGATGTTATAATTCCTATTTTTGAATATAAATCTCCAGGAGGGAATCCAATAAGTAAGGTCTTGTGAATCCATGGACGTGGAAATTTTTGAGCGAAAAAGGGGTCATTTTATACCCTCTGCATCTATGCCATGGATAATTTTTTCACCCCTGTTTTTCTTCGTTTTGCGTGCTCTGCTCTAATTATAATAAATAACCTCTTGGTATAAAATTAAAATATTGAGAAATGTTCAAGTTATGCGGCGTAAATTTATTTTTCAACATCCTGTATCTTATTGTTCTAAGCTTTTCAAGACATAATATGTTTATGAGAACTTTTTTACAATTTTTTCGATGTTGTTTCAATAAGAGCGAACTTGGAATGACCGTAAGTCCTTAAGTTACGGACTTTAATGTATTTCGAATTGTACGAAAACGCAACAGAGTTTTTGAACTTGTTATTATAGTTATTAGAACGAGAATAATGAATAATGAAAAAAGAAAAATTAAACTTGTTTACTTACCCGTTCTTTCCATGGTGTTCTAGTACATAAATCAAGAGCTGAAAAACAACACCAATTATTTAGTAGGCAAAAAAGATTTAAAAAAATAATAATCGTGTCTTATTTACAGGGACAAATTCATAAATAATGTGATTTTTATTAGGGTGAATCTGAGCGGGAGCAGCATAGCGGGATTTTTGTTTGTCTCTTTATGGTTCATTTCGCGTTCTTTAGGGCCGGAGTGAAATATTTAACACCCTGTCATCTCACAGGTGCGATAGGAAACGTTTGACACTCGGGGGAACTGACCCAGATTGGTGTGAAAGCCCGCCTGGGTCGCGGTGGGCCTGGGGTGAAAAACCCCCGATCCAGAGCACATTCAATTCGTGTCAGTTTTATGGCATATTGGATGAGTTTCTGGTCGTTCCAATCGAACGGGTACGATTTTGTTTACATACACAGATTTCCCATCTTCGATTCGTCCCGGAATGACCTCGTAAATTAACAGAAAAATCGGGAGGTTGTCGGGCCCGAACCCAAGAGCGAGAGAGTTAACCTACTGATGAGTATTATACTTACCTACCTAGGGAATGAAAAAAAATTCACTTTTTCTTTTAGAATTTTTAATTGTTTAATTGGCCCCTATGTTTTTAACAACTAACTATTTATTTATTTAGATATAAACGAGTCTTTTTTTTAATTTATTAATCAATATGTATTTAACCATATCACAAATTTAATTTGTTCTACAACCTTTAATTTAATTTAACCGGTTACTATATGACAATAATACCGTTTTGATAATTATTATGTTCTTTAATATGTATATTATCTAATGTTGTATAATTTTGTGCTATACGTTTATCACTCTTATATTTATTTATTTTGTTTATTTATTTATTTAATAAGGCTAGTTTTAATAATATGCTTTAGAGGTATTCGATTACTCTCTATTTTTATATATTAAGTATATAACGTTATTACGAGTTCTATTGGTAATAAGTATATAATGTATATATTTGTTTATATAATAGTAGCACCAGGGATGTCGATATCATAAGCCACGCGCGCACTGAGCCTTCGATCCTGCAGGATGGCCGGGAATGCTGCTGGAAGCTGGACCGACGCCTGCGCCGCTGTTGCCATGTTATTCAAACAAATAATGACTTCAAAGAAATCTCACTACACTTTCCATTTCAGTTCTAATGGTTAATTTATTTTAATACAATTTTTGTACCTATCCCTCAGGATTTACGTACACTTTATCATGTTTTAAAAAAATATTTTTCTATAAGAATTGAGATCAATGTACCGAATTTTGGTTTCTAACTTCCACATACCTCTATTCGTTGTTATTTCCTGTTTGTTCTTTTAAATTTTGTTTTTGCAACACAGATGACGTTAAGGTCGCCAAGTTCCTAGGCACCGTTTCATTATCTTCCTTTAAGACCATTCAATCTTCCATCAAGCAGCAGAAGGCTCCAGGACACCCGAGATGGTACGCGCTGATGAGCCCTAAAGGGCGAAACGGCCGTCTATATCTCCGAGCCGAATTATTCTGTCTGCTTGCTCGTTATTAATATGGAGCTCTAATAAATGAGCTCAACCCACCTTACACCTTGTGACTTGTCCAATGGTTTTTGTAAGTTTTAGTTCTATAATGGATTATTAAATTTTTATTGTTTATTTTTATTTATCACCTTTCCTAACATCCTTATTGTTATTGTACGAACCTAACTAAAAACCAGAAAATTATTAATTGAAAAAAATTAAGTAAATGTTTATTATTTCAATGTTTCAAGAACAAATTCGAAGAGGCAACAAGGCTCATCTATCGAAAAGCCGTTATCCTGGCTCCTGGACGATCCAGCCGTTGATCCCGCATAAGAGCAATGCCGAGAATGCCGTATTGCCATTTTAACAAAATTTACCAAATCTATATTTGTCTTCTCTCTATTAATCTTCTATTTCTCAAACCCATAATATAATAATAATTGTACACAAACTATCATGAATAAATGACAGATCAGAAACTATAGTTTGTCCAGCGAGTGTTGTCTGTTGTGATAACTATAAGTTCATCATCTCGTTATATTTCTTACTCCTTCTATTGCATTGCATAGCCAATCGAGTTAAATTGGGACGTATTGTCCGAAAAACGTTTAAATCGTCGGCAATTCAAAAAAGATGAGAGAGAGAGTGAGACGGAAGTGCAACTCGCGTCTTGATATAGTTCGTTTCAGAAATAGTTTTGTGATAGATAAGATAAGATTGACGTTCAGCTGACCGGATAGTGACAGTGACGCGCAAAATATACTGATAAAGCCGTTCGCTTGTGATTTAAAACGTTTTTTTAACGTTTGAAATGACTAACAGGATATAGGTACCTACCTATTTTTGCAAATAAACTACACAAAAATTGGCACAAAATGCCTGGGAAACGATTGCACTCCCAAGACTTGTGGTTAAATTGCTGGAATATTTTTCTAATGGCTTGCATTCACATCACTGGTTCGACTGTAGAAATAATTGTAAGAATCAAATTATTGTTTAGTCAGGAGTGTACAGTACCTATGACATCACACCGGACAACACACTCGGCGCTGGACAAACTATATACACCAGTAAATGTCACAAATTATACCAACATCAAACGCGAAGGAGATCGTCTGTATATTTAGGAATATGCTTGTGCTGTTCCTGTAATTAAGAAATGAGTTTATTTTTAAAAAAAGTACTTTCTTAAAACTTTCAAGGTCATAGCCTAATAGTATAAGAGCCCAATGGCAAAAGTGGCATCGTGCACCGTAGACGCCGGCGTTTGGTAAATAAAAGACTCTTAAATGTTGCCCAAAAAGTTTGGTAAAAAAATCAGACTGTTGTTTTGGGAAAAAATAATTTTTTCCAAAGTCCTGCATTCTTCCTGAAAAAGTCAACAAAAAAAATACACAGGGTGCGAAAATGAGTTTGTGAAAAAAAATTGGAGAGAAAAATAAATCATTCGCCCCTCTTGTGTGGAGATACGACCCCTTGAGAAGGGTATCAAGAAAGGAGTTTTTAATTTTTTTCTTAATTGCGGAACAAGTTGCAGAAATTAAATTAAGTAGACGTTGAAAAGACCACCCCTAGAACGTATTTCTGAGTAACATTTTTTCTTACAGCTGTAACATCATTTTACAATGAAATAAGAAAATTTGTTTATTCAGTTTTTCAGGATATTTCAGCAACGAATGAAAATATCCTGAATTTCCTTTAGATTCTTATTAAGCAAAACACTAGCGCACCTTTGTCCCAATTTAATCGAGTCCGTTATCTATTCTACTCCTAGTTTCCGAGATCCCAGTGATGTATGTACATAGTTCGAATTCGACTCACCCTGTAGAGACTCTGATTAATTAGTTTTTGACGAAGAAGGCTTTTTAGAAGAACTCCAGAAGTCAAATGTCACTTTTTGGCGTGTTCAAAGAACACGCCTGCCATTTTCAGGTTTTTTTTTTATAAAAAATCAATTCGGTCAATCATTTCTACAGACTTTTTCTCCTGCATAACAATCTTAAAAAATTCAGGCACACAAAAGTAAATAATTTAGTTTTTCTTCCATGAAGTCTAGGGGAAACCAAGTTTTTTCTTAAGTAGGTAGACATTTTTTGTTTGTAGGAGAATTTGTTTTCCACTAAAATGCTTTCGTCACCCGTAGTGGCGTATACGTAGATCTAAATTTCAAAACGACACTACGTGTTTTTTTTTTTTTTTGTTTCGGTCATCTTAGTGGACCACTCTTTAATTGTTATGTCGCCGATTTGGCGCAAGTCTCGGAGGTGAGTAGAGGGGAGAAAACCAGGTAGGTATAATATAGGGGGGAAACTTTTTTTTTTCCTTTAGGTGTAAATCGTCGGACAAAAAAAATATTCAGGGAAAAAACCGAGAGTGCGTATACAACCTGGTGTGGTGCAATAGCGAATCCGTCCGTTACTCGCCGAGATATCGCCGTTTTGATTCTTAATTTTTTTTTTTTCAAAACGGGAGTAACGAACGTAGTTGGAGGCATAATTCAAATGGTGGCAATATGGTTAAGCAGGCGAAAAAATTCATCCCTGTAAACTCATGCTTCCCAAGGGTTGCAGCCAATTATTGCGTGACTCGGTGTATTAGGAGCGAAGGAGGGAGGGTAAACCTAAAACACATGATGGAATCGGACATAACTCTCACAATAATGCTTTCTGAACGACACACTTACTCCAACGGTATGGTGAAGACAGAGACATCGATGTTTCAATGGTTATTTCCATCTCATCAGTCTGTCACATCACCACCACTAGAGAAGTGTGCCGATCAGAAAGAAAATCAAAAGCTTTAAGCAAAATGATTTGTCGGAAACATAGTGACTTGCATGGCAAATGCCATCTGATGACTGAAAAGTATAACTTTCAATGTGTCAATCAGAGATTCTCCCAGAGAAATCTGCAATTTTTCACTACCAACGCTGACAGTTCACTGAAAAACCAATTACCTTGCGAATCTCAGTAAACCAATCAGAGATGGAGCTAGCCACAAAGCTGTGTTCCTAGAAAGGAAGTAGTTTCTATGAAACAAATTGAATAATAATAAATTATTATGTCAATTACAGCAATCCGATTGTTGAAAAACAATAATGCTTTCTGAACGACACACTTACTCCAACGGTATGGTGAAGACAGAGACATCGATGTTTCAATGGTTATTTCCATCTCATCAGTCTGTCACATCACCACCACTAGAGAAGTGTGCCGATCAGAAAGAAAATCAAAAGCTTTAAGCAAAATGATGTAACGTCGTTAAAGGTTTTATTCTTTAATTAGCTCCATTTAATATTATTAAATGGGACATCATTCTCTAAATCCTTGCTATTAAGGTTCCGAAAATATGAATTTCGAACTAACATCGCCACCTGTTGCCGAGTGGTAAAACTAACTAAACTAGGCAAGTTCAAGATCCCTACCTTTTGAGTACAATCTGTAACTTCCTTCTCTTACAATCTTCCTTTTCGATTAATTAGAAACACAGATGTCGCTGTGATGTGGTTTCATGAATTTAAATACAACAACCCTTTCTTCGAGCTGCGCGGAAAAGGTGCTCCGTAATTTCTGGACAAGTTTGTTCGTCTTCCAATCTTGGTGCTCGAAGCGACAAGTCGCACCCCTACCTTTTCTCTTTATCTAAAAGAACCTATATAAATAGGGTAAGTAAATTGTTCAAACTATCTGAAACTTTCTCTAATAGAGTTTATATATTGTTATAGTTCTTTCTACCTACCCTATCAATCGGGGTACTATCTTATCTCGTCGGAAAACCTATCTACGGAGTAGAAACCCACCTGTCTTCCCGGACGCCATATTGGTTTCCGTTTCTGGTACATCTGAATATCCGCTTTTATGGAAGGAATCCCTTACATTATCTGAAGGTTTTGCTACTACCTGCCCATGAATACTGGATCTCATCATTCGTAGCCCCATATTTTCGAGTTTCATCTAACCTCGAAGGACGACCACGCTACCAGAGTTAGGCACGTGTTCCCACGGGACACGACGCCGTCCAACAGTCTTTCTGCCACCCCAGAGGGAGACCACGGTCTCCTATCCTGAGATTTCGTCCAGGGCCCCGCTCTCCAGTCTCGGCACGACATTCCAAGGATGGCAAAATGTCGTATCAGTAAGCAAAGTGTGACATAACCTTTTATTGCTCAGAGTGATATCAGAGAAATCTGTTAGGATTTTTGTGTCGTTCTATTGCCTTATCTTGTCGAGAGATTGATGTTTTATTAATTAAAACTTATATTAATAATAACTTTGAAATACCTGATATACAATCATTACCATTATTATTCAAGTAATACTTGGAAGAGTTTGTCATTTATTATGTGAAGGAAAGATAGATATCTATTTTCTCTACCAGTTAAACTGTTAAATGAGATATTTTGCAATTAACTTCATGATCAATTAATTAGTAATTTCATAACCATAGAATTTCAATAAGTTATTTTATAAACAGAATTCATAAATATACTTTTCATTTAAAGATCAATTTTATTATTCAGTAGGTAGATACAGTAGTTAGAAATGATTAACATCTCATAACCTGAGTGAATTTTGATGCCTTTATAGTTCAGGTTACTTTAGATCTATTATTCAAAATTAAAAGGTCATCTGGCATCCCAGTACCTTATATCTTAGAGGTAATTAAACCGTACCGCTTTATGCTGCTGATGCCACTACAGTCGCATGAAATCTGAATGAGATTTTGGTGCATCAATAAATACTTCGGCCCAACGAAGGTAAGTCGGCTTTGTTTTTCGACAACGATCGAATTTTAATTGGCCAAGAATCATTTTAATTGGCCCAGAGCCTAATCTAATTAGCCCGACCGCAGCAATGATTTGTCGGAAACATAGTGACTTGCATGGCAAATGCCATCTGATGACTGAAAAGTATAACTTTCAATGTGTCAATCAGAGATTCTCCCAGAGAAATCTGCAATTTTTCACTACCAACGCTGACAGTTCACTGAAAAACCAATTACCTTGCGAATCTCAGTAAACCAATCAGAGATGGAGCTAGCCACAAAGCTGTGTTCCTAGAAAGGAAGTAGTTTCTATGAAACAAATTGAATAATAATAAATTATTATGTCAATTACAGCAATCCGATTGTTGAAAAACAATAATGCTTTCTGAACGACACACTTACTCCAACGGTATGGTGAAGACAGAGACATCGATGTTTCAATGGTTATTTCCATCTCATCAGTCTGTCACATCACCACCACTAGAGAAGTGTGCCGATCAGAAAGAAAATCAAAAGCTTTAAGCAAAATGATTTGTCGGAAACATAGTGACTTGCATGGCAAATGCCATCTGATGACTGAAAAGTATAACTTTCAATGTGTCAATCAGAGATTCTCCCAGAGAATAATTTAATTTAATTATTTTTAATAAAATAATTTACAGATGGCATTTGCCATGCAAGTCACTATGTTTCCGACAAATCATTTTGCTTAAAGCTTTTGATTTTCTTTCTGATCGGCACACTTCTCTAGTGGTGGTGATGTGACAGACTGATGAGATGGAAATAACCATTGAAACATCGATGTCTCTGTCTTCACCATACCGTTGGAGTAAGTGTGTCGTTCAGAAAGCATTATTGTTTTTCAACAATCGGATTGCTGTAATTGACATAATAATTTATTATTATTCAATTTGTTTCATAACTCTCACAGTTTTTGCCCCATATCACGCAGCAAAAAAAAAACTAATTTTCTTCAGCTGTACAAACTAGTACCAGGGAACCAGACTGAAGGAATGGGTGATATGAAGCAAAAGTGGTAAACACGAAAAGCCCATGAGGCCGAGGTGCTTCCGGCGATCCCGAATCAGACGGCTTTGGATTTGGATTTTATCAATAATCCAAAAATTGATAAAATGATGACAGAAGTCGTTTCGTTATAATTATCTCTGGTTCAACTATACCTGCATTGATTTCAAAATAAAAAATTTCAATTTTCACTTGTTTATAACTCGTAATCTACTTAAATTAAACTGCAACTGTAAAACCCATTCTTATTATTGCACTTTCTCACGAAATATAAAAACACAATAATATACAGAGGATGTTCCGTTTCAAAAAATAGAAAATGTCGTCACTACGTTTTACACATTTCTCGATAAAAAAAAAAACTGAAAGAATGTTCAATTCCTTTGAAAATGAGCTGGGATAGAAGTCCCTAACCCATTACCTTTCCGTGGTATCTATAAAAGAAGTACAGTTTTGTAAAACCCTCTCCCTCTCCTCCTATAATCAACTGACGGAGCCCAGACTGGGCTCATTTTCAAGGTATCTATTGGGACGGTTGGTGAAAAAAAATGTCCCCACCCCCTCTCCCTTCATGATAAAAATAAAATAAAAAAATCATTTTTTGTTTCGGCTGTCATTTGTTAATTTTTGAAAAAAAATAAAAAATTTAATAAATCGATAGGCGGCCAATCCTAGAAAATCAGGTTTTTTTGCTGCGCGATGTGGGGGAGTTATGTCCGAAGTTACTGAAGTTAGTTTGGCAACAGTGAGGAAACGTTGCCCGAAAAGCACGTACAACAGCTGCCGTGCAGCCACCCTCTCATTTACATCAACAACATCCCCTATTTTGTTCGAGTATAAACAGTCCCAATTTAGTAATTTGTCTTGTATTCCCAATTCCCATTCCCTTAATAATGGTCTTTATATAAAGCACCGATTCACTGAGAACTAATTCAAAATCAGAGACTGTGATGAAATAATTAAATAGACATTCCAATGATTGGAATCTTTAATTTTATTAGGCAATAAGTTATTAGTACCTATACCTATTTGAATTAAACGAAAGCAATCAAAAATTGGTCATATCCCATACTTCTGAAATTAATGTTTAAGAATTAGGGAATTCTTGGGATAGGAAGGTACCTATTCATTATTGACTATAGTCTATAACTGCTTATAAATTTTGTTAAACTGATTTTTTACTCAAATCAAAGATTATCCCTTAACCAAAAGAGTCTCCCCCGGACAATTTAAAAAAAAAATACAAAAAAATAGTATTCTTAAAGTTATTTTTTTCCAAGAAATTAATTTTAATTATCTATTATTGTTCCTCATATATTTTTAGGCGTATTTTATGTCTTTACAATATTTTTGACCACAACATTTGAATGCTTGAATAATACTTACCACTTGCATGTACAACAAATTTTTCTCAAAATAAAATAAAACAAGTACATTATTATACAGAGTGATTCAAAATTCAGTGCAAATATTTTAAGGGCCTATTTACCAGCCAAAAATAAGAAGTTTTTTCATATAATCGTATGTCCTAACTTGCTTCGTTTTCTAGATACAGAGTGTAAAATTTTGAACAAAAAAAAATCGATTTTTATCAATTCCTCAAAAACCTCTCAGCCGATTTAAATAAAATTTTATAGGCTTATTTGTCGTTACAAGGAACTTCCTTTGATGGGAATAACATAAATTTATTAATTCCAGTGGCGTCTCAGAAAGCTACCTACTTGAAACTTATAGGTATAATTATGGTACGGCACTGCTCTTTTGACAATTTATATATTTTTTTTAGATTGAGCGGTCAATAATGTAACTTTCTTGCCTCCTGGAGCTTTACTCGTATCTAGCTTTGTTTCTAAGAAAAAAATCAAAATCTGTGCCAGGCCCTATTAAAACAAGTAATAAATTCACATCGATTACCTATTGAGATTCATTTTATTGAGATTATAAGTATCAAGTTGGTAGCCCCCTGAGACGCCACTGGAATTAATAAATTCATGTTATTTCCATCAAAGGAAGGCCATTATGACAACAAATAAGCCTATAAAATTTTATTTAAATCGGCTGAAAGGTTTTTGAGTAATTAATAAAAAAACGATTTATTTTTCAAAATTTTACACCCTGTATCTAGAAAACGAAGCAAGTTAGGACATACGATTATATGAAAAAAAAACTTCTTATTTTTGGCTGGTAAATACGCCCTTACTGATTTTTTTTTTTTGCACTGAATTTTGAATCACCTTGTATTTTATGAAATTTGTAAAAAAAAATAATTAATAAAGGTAACAATAAATCTTCTTTATTATAACCGACATATTCACCTCTGAAGATGGATTTTTTTTATCTCATGACAGTCACACACTTATTTTACATGTTGCCCCCCTCCCCTAATTAATTGTTTTAGAAGACAAGTATTAGATAATTCATTTGTAAAGATTGATAAGCTGCTTCTGTTGCAGTAATTACATTTTAGGTTTGTTGAGCCATTTTCGAGAAAAACATGAAAAAGTTTTGTGTTATCATTTTCGTAACTGCGTGGACATTATAAAAACTACAAAAACCAAAACGTCAACAATTAAAAAAATATCCAATTTTAAAGTCACAGTCAAGGCTTTTACAAAAATAACACCATAAATTAAAAACTTACCCAGATTTTCTTAAGCAGACTTGAATACACTACACTACAGCAACAGAAACAGCTTTTCAATCTTAATGAATGATTCATTTACCATTTCTCTCTCAAATAAATAGGGGAGAAATATTTATAAAAAAAATTAGGATGGATCAAAGGAAACGGGGTGATAGAAGACCTCAATATGCATCGATCTAACCGCCATAATATGTGTGATACGAAAATTTATAGTTTGGGAGTTATCATTATTTAAGTATATTTCCAGAAGAACCTGATTTTCCACGTAGTACATTTTGTCATGCTGGCTGAACAGCTCGGTCTAGCTTGATGAAATTTTCCAGAGGAGTAATCAAATAATGAGCCTATCACATCGTGTGTAAACAACCCCAATGCAACGGACACAATTGGAAAAAATAAATATTTTATTGAAGCAAAAAAAATGGTCTATTATCTATCACTTCAACGCGTCTTTTGAAAATTCTTAGGGGAATTCATTTTTGGCACATATTTCAAAAACTTCTCTGTTCCACTGGCAATCTACCCTACACGTTTCATTGAGCTGGTCCTATTGGTTCTCATCAAATAAATTATGCAAAATGAACAAGGCGATATTTTCCGCTCAGATTCGATTGTAAACGGGTTTTTATTTTTAATGTCAAAAGTCGATAGAACAAAAGATAAAATGGACTCGTCACATTGACTGTTCGAAATGGCCACCTCTAGCTAAAATACACATACCACATCTTCTTAGAAACTTTCTTTTAAGTCCTTCTGAACGCCTCTCTATTATTTCTGACTGTTTCTTTTCAATTCTTGTACGCAGGAATATTCTTTATAATACACCAACTCCTTGTAATGACCCCAGAGAAAAAGAGTCGAGCGGATTCACGTCCAGAGACCTTGGAGGCCGTGTTATCGGTTCTAAGCCCCCAAACTTTAGTTTAGATGGTTTCTTACATTTTATCGCTTAATCACTTGGAGCTCCATCAATTTTAAGAGAGTGATGGAGAGGATAAAGGAGTGCTACGGAGGGATAGAGATGATCCTTACTTTTTCGGTCACTTTCTTTGGACTTTAGTAGAAATGGCACCCTTTCAGCAAAAGTTTAGTGTTACCTAATCATATGGGCCCGGAATTTTGGGCAGACAACTGATTGGACTATTTAAGTTACCTGCACAGTTACGCGGTGAATTATATCTAAACCTACTGCAAAATGAGCTACCCAGTTGTCTGAATTTACAAAGAATTTAAAAAAAAATGAGAAGAAAGTTGGCAAAAACCAAAGAAACAGTCAGAAGTAACAGAAAAGCGTTCAGAAGATCTTGAAGAATTTTCCTAAGAAAATGACATTATGTGTATTTTAGCTAGAGGTGGGGTCCGTATCCGAAATTTGAAACAAAATTCAAGTTCTCTGTGTTATCCGAAACCGCTCTGCTTATAGGTCCTTCTTCCTAGAAGAGACGTGTGGGAGGACAACAGAAATGAACTCCTAAGCAGATTTCAGTTGATTCAACGATGGATCCAAGATACCAAGATACAAGATGCCGCCTATGCTTGGAGGATGATGAAGCAGCAAAACACGTTCTATGTGAGTGTCCCGCTTTGGGAAAGACCAGATTACAAACCTTCGGAAGAGACTTTTTCACACCGGAAGACCTGGACACATTAACAACAGTCAAGATCGTCAGCTTCCTCAAAGATATTCGCATAATTTGTTATTAATTCCACATATTTTTAAAAAATGGTAAGCTTTTGCTGTGTTAAGAATGTTTAAACAATAAAAAGAGGGCTTTCTACTTGTTCAGGTTGCTTAAAGGTAACTTTCTTAACATTTTACACTCATTATACCTAGTCCTCTATCAATCTCTCTCTTACCTGTTATTGGGATTTTCTGAACAAAAAATGCACCCAGCAGGCAGTTATGATTGCAGAAAACATATGAGGCTCAGAATTGCCCTATACCTGGAAGTTTGTCAGGTAGGTTTTGTTACACCTTGATGAATCTTATTTTTAAGGATCAGTATGGGAGGGTCTTTTATAGGTCTTGGATCACTCTGTCCGTCCTGTGTCTGTCTATCAAGACCGTTTTGCTCAGTAACTGCGTTAGTATCGAGTTGAAAATTATACCAAATACCTACTAAAGTCTACAGATTCGTAGACCTTAGACCTGTAGTATGTTTTTAATACTAAGAGGAGGATTCCCTGATTTCTCTTTGTGTTAATGATATGTTTCATTTTTCAAACTTTGTTTTTTTTCCACTTAACAACTACGCCAGTGACCAAATGTGCTAAAAATAAAATTAAGTTGTCTTTAAACAATAAAAAGGCATGAAACTTAGGTATCTACAGTATCTTATATGTATTTTTTTTTATTAAAAACACTTCACAAGAACTTTCACTTATCCGAAATGGGTCTGGTCAACATTACTTCGAATAATCGAGCTAATACTGAGCAAAAATTTCAAAAATAAATGAGGCACCATTAAATTAATGACTCTGTTTTTATTCAACAGGTTAACGGTCAGAGCGGTTCATGGGGCCTGCCCGAGTACTCCTTACTTGCTGACCTGTGACAGTCCCCATATAAGGGACCGCTGGTAGTGAATTTCATATTTATGTTCCCTGGGTCAATGTTTAAGCGGTTCAAGTTGTATGTTATTAGTCGGTATGGATTGAACAGCCTGGCCCAGTAGAGAAGATGAGACATAGAGCTTTTCTTAAAAAAAACTACACAAAAAAAATTATGTTGATACTTGAAACAAGTGGCCGTAACCTCTGGGTATTTTAAGAAAAAATCTTTAAAATTGACAATGTAAATAGGTTCAGTTCTCAATGACATCAGTCAATTTA
Source organism: Malachius bipustulatus (assembly GCA_910589415.1). Classification (NCBI taxonomy): domain Eukaryota; kingdom Metazoa; phylum Arthropoda; class Insecta; order Coleoptera; family Melyridae; genus Malachius; species Malachius bipustulatus. The sequence continues at coordinate 44,773,865 of OU342636.1, forward strand.
TAATAATATTGAATTTTTGTTCTTGTTCTTCTTTGGTTCTTCAAGCTTGCCACCCTCTCTACAACATCCACTATCTTGATTCTGTCGGGTACCCGGCATCTAGCTAGTCGTTTACCTAAATTACGTTTTCTTTTGCTCAAACGACATTTTCATTAAAAATAGTACTGTGCATGCAAGTAAAACTATTTCACTTATAGCACCATACCTCTGTTCATATTTTGAATATGTACATTTTTGAAGAGATCCTCAAGCTAATCTCAGTTTATCGTCTTATGTTGTGCTGGCCAAAGTTCCGTATTATTGAATTTAAATAAAACAGCAACAAATAATATCCAAATTTCTCATATACTCGATTAAATATCACATAACTTTGCATATACAGAATTATATATAAAATAAATATATACATATACATACAGCTAAAATACAACCCCTTCAAAATTTTCCCCCAAAACAGTCACTGTATCCAAAAACTGTCTAGCTGGACAAATTTCATTTTGCTAGTAATAATACATTAATACAACAACTCAGTGGACGTAGGGATGAAAAATGTAAAATAAACATGTCAAAAAATATCAACATTTAAACGATTAACCCATTTTTTTATTTGAAACTTGATAAAATAAAACCATACCTAGGCACTAAAAAAAAACTATTTTGATGACTTGGGAAAAATTATGAATTCCATTTAGAGTATTTTGGGAGAATGTTCATTGATTGTTACAAAAGCCTTGATTTCTTCTTGACATTAAAGTAAATAAATGAAACATGAAATATAACAACTGATAGAAATCTTCAAGAAACCAGAAACCGGCAACACCCTTTTCAATGGACGGCAACAAAACCTACTTATAATTGACATTTCTTGAACGGGTAATTTAAATAATTGGCTGTAAAAAAAGAAAACACTGATGTTTGAAAAAATATCTCCTAATAAAAGTAATCGGTCAGAACTTCTGAGGCAACCTTAAAAATTAAAGCACCATACGGTTAATCGTACGTTTAAACGGTCAAAATACAGCCGTTTATCAATCAAACGCAATTTTTCATCCCTACTTGAACACTCTTCAAACCTTGGACAATCAATAGAACACTTTGTCTTCCAATTCCGAAGGATGAAATTACAACTAACCCCTCTAGTGGGCAATTTATAAACTATTACTGACGGTACAGCATTTCCAGGAGTTTGTTTTTCAATTAAACTACGAGTGGTGTTTGTGTGATGAGAAATGGGTCACTGACAGCAACAACTCAATCGAGTCCCCATTTCGAACTTTAACTAAGAGTTATTATTACTTTCCTTCCAGAACTTTTAGTAGACGCGGATCTCCTTCTTACTTTCCCTGGTGGAGCATGTGATGTTGCGCTTTGCGTTTACGACTGGCCAACATGTCATAGAACGGATTGTGACTGATACTCTGACGTAGGCGCTGCATCCACTCGCTCTTCTCCTCCTCGCTCCCGGCCGACATCCTATATACAGTGTGCTTTCCCTCCACCACCTGCAAGGACGCCAGGGTGTTAATAAATAAAATAGATAAGTGATTTCTTCATTGTGAGTGGACAATAATTTTACCTTTCCCTCCGAATCGGTCTTGCAGGCTTTAATGAAGTCGGCACCGCCGCTAGCAAACAGCTCGAAACAGTGCTGCTTCTGCCTGTCGGCGCACTCCCGCACCGAGATGTTCTCCAATGGGATGATGCCGCGGGGCTCCTTGTCGGTGGTGTACTCAAAGTAGTAGAGACAGTTGTCGTTCAGGATGAACCAACGCCGCTTCCAGCTCTTATATCGGCCGCCCTGCTTCCATAGCCAGCCTTCCTTGTCAGGGTTAAAGAATGTATGCATCAGATCGTTACCGTCGTCTTCTGGGATCTTGAATGGTTCCGCTTTGATGCTATCATACAGTCCCTTTGGGAAGGAAAAATAATTTTAAGTGTCTAGACAAACTAATGCATACAGGTGTCCCGTGACATGACTGCCATAGCCTGGGACTGTGTTGTTGGGGTGATTTCAAGTCAAAAATGTCTAATGAACATATACCCGGAACGCTATCCTAACTAAGCTAGAAGCGTTTGATATTTTCGATGACTACAGTATGGTTCTCTCTCAAGAACAGGTAGATAGAGCAGGACCAGAAACTTAGTGTGCGTATGGCTTTCCAGTTTAAAATGGTTTATGAAAGCTTAGCTACCCTCCAGTGTGAAATAGTATATTACATTACTAGTGTGGAAAGTTACTCATTTCACACGAATGGGAGATTGATATTATAACGAGACCACTCTCGAAAAATTCTATAATAATAATAATAATAATCTTATGGCTGTGGTAAAGCCCAAGTGTCAGAAGTTTTCAAGTAGCCCAAGGGCCTCTGACGTAACTTAACGACTGCTGTGAAGCAGCCGGGACCCCCTTTTTAACGTACCTCCCGGAGCACGATCGCATCAGTTAGTAAGACTTAGTCCCATTCAAGGAAATGACACTTTCGCGACAGTTCCAGTCAAATGCCAGAAATGAGGCATTCACGGACAGTGTGCGTTCTATTAAATACCAGAATGGTTTGACAGGCATATATAGGTGAGTGAACGAAGCACGTATTTCAACAGTAAGTGCGAGACAAAAACTTGAACAGTGTATGAAAGAGTCTTGCCAGCTGGGCTCTGACCTCTTGCTCTTACACATGCAATTTACAATTATCAGGGTGTCATGCTACTCCATTGACCGTAAATCTCTTTTCCTTGCCCTCAGGTCTGCCTCAGTGTTTAGATATGGCAGCCTCACTTCCACCTGTTGCTGCAGTGGTGGCGGTACTGCAACAACCTCCATGTTGCGAACTGGCGCCCTTATGTATCCAATTCTGCGCAAGTAAGCCGCATAGTCTCGAAGATGTTGTTGGGAAAAAACTAGTTCGGGGTGCATCTGTGTCCAACGGATGTGCATCCTGCCTATGTAGCCCCTACGCGCATGTGAGCTAACCCGATAGCAGGACAACAAGTCCTCCCGTAGCTCGTCCATCCAAACAAATCGCCGTGGTCGTCTTCAGGCAAACGGTCCTGTTGGACTCCGACTCCACCAACTTGCCTTTGACCCTCATCCAAGACGGGGGGGAGTCCTCACCATGGGGGTCATTGAAAACGCAGGCATTGGGAATTCCGGAAGGGAGGTTAGCCCCGCCGAAATTTTCCGGTATTTCGAGGGAAGAGAATCTTCTCCCTTTGTGCGCCAACATTGGCTACCAGCATGCACTTGCCCAGATGTTCGGCAATTGGGAAGGGGCAGACATTTTTATTTTATAATTATAATTATTTAATATCCGTAAAGCCATAAACGCATTTAAAATCTGGTTCAACTCTACAAAGCTGTCTTCAATAAACAAATTCATAAAAATAATGAATTGTAGGTCAATGAGTATAAGCACACAGAGTGCAATTGCTAGCCTGTTAGGTGGGTTCGGAGAAATCCTCCATCGCCCATAACAGTTGTCATGCTGGCAGTGCCCGAAACTCCAACCAGAGAGTTTGCTTCCGCATCCAACAGCAGAGCCTTCCAGAGTACCAAATCAAGCACAGACACGTGTTACGTTCTACTGGAACTCATCAGTGTGCTGCATTCGGAGTGTCTGGAGGATGCTGTCGGATGAACGGAAGCCGGGGCCTCTTAAGGCCAGCATTAACACGGAACTCCGTGTGGTGTAAAATAGAGCGACATCTAGCGGTCAGTTCAAGGAACTAACCGTGAGTTCACCCTAAATTGATTGAAGTTCCAGACACTACCAATAAAGCCGGTCGATGACAACGAATAATGAAGAAAACAGAAGGCAGGTATACTCAAGGATTAATTCATAAAAATAATGAATTGTAGGTCAATGAGTATAAGCACACAGAGTGCAATTGCTAGCCTGTTAGGTGGGTTCGGAGAAATCCTCCATCGCCCATAACAGTTGTCATGCTGGCAGTGCCCGAAACTCCAACCAGAGAGTTTGCTTCCGCATCCAACAGCAGAGCCTTCCAGAGTACCAAATCAAGCACAGACACGTGTTTCGTTCTACTGGAACTCATCAGTGTGCTGCATTCGGAGTGTCTGGAGGATGCTGTCGGATGAACGGAAGCCGGGGCCTCTTAAGGCCAGCATTAACTCACCAATAATAAATACTCACCACCAGCAGTTCCCTGGGAAGATCCTGTCCCTGATTAATGCCGCGGTTCATGTTGATGAACTGTTCGATTGTCGGCTTCTCTTTGACACTGGGATTATGCAAGCTAGTGTTCAGCATGATTATGGCAAACGATAAAACATAACAAGTGTCAGAGTTCTCAAAGATATTATTGTCTCCCTGACAATCACAGTATCGCTTGGCGAAGCACTCCATCATCCGATCGATCTTCTGAGCCTCGCCGGGCAACCGGAAACTCCACAAAAATTGCCTGAAACATGACCGCTTTGAAATCAACTCGACCCTTTTATGGTGCTTGTCTTATCCAGTAGTTAATGAATTATTTACCTGAGCGCTTGCACGAGGATCAGGTCGGTGAAATCGTGCAGATCGACGAAGGACTGCAACACCTTCTCGTTGAAGTCATCCCGTTCGCCCAGGTAATCGCCGATGGCGGTCTTGTTCAGTCCCTCGCCCTTGTGGAGGAACTGTGCAACAGACTCGGGAGTCTGCTGAAGGAGTCCCTTCTCGATCAGGTACTCGATGCCCTTCTTCGGATCCATGTTGAACTTTTTCCGTCCTATCGACATCATCTTGGCCTTGTTATTGTGCTTGCCGTCCTCGCCGGTGTCCAGCGCCTCCATCTCGGACACCACCTCGCACAGCTCATCCTTCAGTTGCTGCCCGAAAAGGAACCGAAATGAATTCAAAAATCGTCTCAGGCTATTAATGATGAATTCGAGGTATTGATTTCAACTCAAAATTTGACATTTGTTATTAACACGTTCACTGCGGTACCAGACGTTTTTGACTGGTAACACGGTTTCCGTTGTGCCGGTAACAGAATTTTGTAATTTTCCCATTCACGCGGAATCTGTATTAATGTAGTTTAGAGGACTATAGCTACTTTACAGGTATCTATAAGATCGCCTCGATGCAGGCTATTAATTTAGTACAGTTTCTCGATACCAGATGTCAGGGCCCGGTATCGGGCTAGAAGTAAAATTATTTCGTTCCAGGATTCACCAGTCATTTTCAACTGGTATTGCGTACTAGTTTTATTGTCCTTTGTTATCGAGATACAAGTTCCAAAATGACTTCCCGTGGGAAAAATTTATTGAATCTTGCTTTGCAAGAACATTCTATTGTTTTCTCTCATACCGGTACCTCGAGTGCTTTGCCTATTGATGAGTTTTCTACTGCTGAAAAGTCAAGTGATTTTCCTGCTGCCTCTACAGCGGATACTACTCCTATTGCCAGTACATCAATGGATTTTACTATTTATTTATATTTATATTTTATTCTTTACGAATCATATTGCCTTTACAAATAATATATGCATACTGGTAAATGTGATCAAAATTTTAATTCTTGTTACAGCACTTACCAGGTCTCAGGGTCTGGTACGACTGCTGTCACATATGTTTTATAGTATGCTGATCAAGCCTAGCAGGTCAGATTTACCGGTACCAGAACAAAAAAACAAATATCTCCGAAAAACTCACCCAACTACTACCAGTCGTTTTTGTCTGGTGTCACGAGAAAAGAAATCCCTGTTACCAGTCTTTAATGTCCGGTATCGGTACAAAGTAATAATGCCAAAATATGACCCCCGCAGTGAACGTGTTAACTGACAGAGAAAAATGCCGTCAATTTCACTAAATAAACAAATTAACAATCAAAAAACAGCAATCATAGACTGTGTCATTTAATTATAAATTTTTTAGTTATATGCCCGTATTCACAAACGATAATTTCCTAAATAATTACGTAATTAATTAAATGAGTGAGATGGAGATATGCAGTTTTTTTGCAATAGAATGAGATGGGGATAATTGATTACGTAATTATTTAGGAAATTATCGTTTGTGAATACGGGCAATAGTAAGGTATTGTGGGTATTTCGAAGTGCAAACCTCCTATTGCAATTTTTTTTTTTTCTTGATCGACCAAGTGAGGTCCCAGCTCGGTTTCCCCACTCACGTTCCACAGATCCGAGGGGTGGGAGCGGGCAGAGGCCATTGTAAAGTACGGGATATCGGTTTTTCGTGGATTGCTAGGACAGTTTTGACCCTTCCGAAAAAATTGTTCTTCTCAAAAGAGTTCTTCCTTTTTGAGAAGAACAATTTTTTCGGTAGGGTCAAAACTGTCCTAGCAATCCACGAAAAACCGATATCCCGTACTTTACAATGGCCCCTGCCCCCTCGGATCGGGGGAATGTGAGTGGGAAAATTGAGCTTGGACCTCACTTAGTCAATCGAGAAAAAAAAAATTGATATTGGGAGTCTGCACTTCGAATTTAAATGGTCCCAATTGACAAATTGTAGAGAATTAAACTATGAAGAAAAATAGAGGCTGAAACAACCCGATCGGTTCATTATTAAGAGAGAAACCCCCACTGAGAAACACTCAGTGTTGCCAGTGTCACCAGTGACACTATGGTAAACTCTCTCGATGGAAAAATGTCTCACTGTCTTTTTATAAATAATTGCTTAAACACATTTTGTCATATGACTGTTTATTCTGGTTTTCTGAAGCCAAGATTCAATAATTGGTAATATTAAAATCTTTTCACTCACCTGTATCTGCAGTAGTACCTCCGTCTTTTGCCTCCTAATTTCTATTAATATTTTTTGTTGCTCTGGTGTTAAATCTGCAAGACAATAAAATGTGTTTAGCTTTTTCATGACTCCTCTTAACCCTGAGTATCACTCACTAATAGTAATGGTCACGAAATTTACCAGAAGTCTAGGGTGATTAGATTATTATTTAAACAATGAATGAATGATGTGTAATTAATTGTACTTATTTAAATATTACCCACAGTTTTATCTCAGTTGTGACTTAAGTAATTGCCAAAATGATTTGTATTGCTATTGCAGTAGGTACATAGTAGGTATGTAGTAGTAAATTTATTTAGTGGACTATAAATAGATGAAAATTTACATAAGACCAGATAAATAGCATACACCATATAAACTTTGCATCTGTTGTGTATGTTTTTTCGATGTAAACCTGCAGATTTTTTCCCTGTTCAATTTTAAAGACAGGTTCTATCAAAACAAAAATACTGAATATTTATAAAGACTTAACAATAAACTTCCACTTTTTCTTGTTGGAGTCACTTTTTATTTATATCAGAGAGGAAACAATACGAACAAACCACATATACAGATTTCAATGTCAATTTCAGAAGAAGTTATGTATCTCTATTTCAGAAAAAGTAAAATCAAATTCATAATAGGTAAAATAAATTATCTTTTATAAATATGCAATTATTATACTATAAGTGCATAATAGTTTATTTTTATATATTTTTTTTTGGTGTGATGTATGTTTATTTACTGTGATGTATTAGCTGTTTTGTAGGGCACGCCACAAAGGGCTCCTGGTGCATGGGTGAAGACCTCTAGCGATGGAGCCCAAGATCGTGGGTCCAATCTTGGCTCAGCCCGCACTATTTTGCAGATTAATTTTCGAATGTTTATGAAAAATTTAATATGCGATCGATTGGGTGGTTAGGATCAGTGGACCAATACCCATTGGGGCACTCCATTTGCTGCTAGCAAGTTCCAATTTATTGCCTTCTGTTTCAACTTAGTGTACATGTCTTGTTAATATTTTAGTTCGCTATTATACCTTCATGACCCTTGTAATAATAAATTTCTACTCACTTTAATTTAATGTAATTAATATAAAGTTAAAACACTTAAATAATAATATGAATTGATGCTACCATAAATTCAAAACATTTATCTGAAGGTAATATGCCTACGCTTATAAAAAATTAGTACTTTTTCCTAAATTGGAATTACTTATTCTCAAATTGTGTTTACTTTTTCTGAATTTGACTTTACCTATTCTGAATCTGAGTTTACTTTTCTGAGATTGAAATTATTTCTTCTGAAATTGAAGTTACTTTTTCTGAAATTGATGTTGAAAAGGTAAGAGATCAAGCCTGTAGCTTGACTTGGAAAAATAAATATTTTGAACGAATACATTGGACAAAATGTGCAAATAATAATAATGAGAAATTTAGACTTTGTACAATGTATATGTCATATTTCCAAAAAAAAGTCACCTGACCTTGCTAGGATGCGTAGAACAATAAAATATAAGTGATGTTAGGTTGCTAAAAAAAATCCGTAAGGGCATCTGTATTCAAAATACAGGAAATTGTAAATATTCATACACATTTTTTACGATTATATCGAAACTACTGGCAACATTGCAATTAAATTTTGTGTAAATATATGCTGTGGAAGCTGACACATCCCATGAATTTGTTTTTTATTATCCGACTCTGACAGATGGCGCTAGTTAAATTGTTTTTACAGTAGTCGTTTTAAACTTTTTTGAAGTTGGATTTTCTAATCCAAATTTCAAGTGAGCTTAAACATCATTTAATTTCACACCAATAACAACTGATGCTGATATAAAGTAAGTATTAAATTACCTACTTAATTGGCAATGGAAAACTGACATTTATTGACAGCTTGTGTCAATAACATTTAGATTGTAAAAAAATGCCTATAATTTTTTTTACAACACCCTTTATCTTGAATATGGTTGCCCTTATAAATTTTTTTTACTAACCTAATCCCACATTGAAGTCCTAATTATTGTTTTCAATAGAGGCCGCCCTCACAGCCTACAAATTTTTGGGTTCCATGATTTTCCATGATGAACGCCATGAAAAATCAATATGGCCGCTATAAGAGAAACAAAAGTGGGCTATGAAAATTCTGGGATCTAGTCGACTTTGAAAATTTTTGTAATGACAGCAGATGGGTAGTTTTTGACGACGCATGTAAACCTACGAGAAATCATCAATTAATTTTCAACAATAAAAAAATATGGCTATTATTTCAATTTTTTCAGCATATGTATTTCAGTAATGGTGAATTTTTCAAAAATTTAGTTTCCGATTCTTAATAAGCATCAAATTGTTGTCTTTTTAAGCGACTCTGTGTCTGACAAAATAAGAAAGTTGCCCATATCGGGAGATAGATTTTGGGAACCCTGTATAAAGACTCGTTCGAACAGTACATTCGACCGGTAAGTACATATATTAATGATGGTATTTTGTGCAATAGTTTTTGTTCATTATTGGTAATTAAAGTTTTGTTGTTTTTTATTGCTGTACTAATTCTTAATTCTAATGGAATTGAAGAGTTTATCGTTATATTTAAAATCCAACCATGATTCACCTTTCTACGCTTGGCTTGACGGCGCTCCTGCAGCTGTCTCAAATCAACACAATCATTTAGGTATAGAAGTGTCTGGTATTGTTAGTTGAACGCAAGGAGAGTTAACTAAGAGACGGGTTATTGTAAATGAATAAATTGGCAACACTACAGTGCACTCTTCAAACCGGCAGGAACTAACTACCATCCTGACATCGTGCTAGCCCTAAAGCAATCAAAAATTGAACCTCAATAATTGTAAGCGAACCAAAAATAATTTAACTCCGGTTTTTCCTATCAAACCTAGCAGAAGCAAAAGGGTTGTAGAGATGACAGTGGAAAAGTGAACTATCATGAGAAGAGCAGCAGTTCCGGTACCAACGATTTGTGTGCCAGCCAAGATTACTTCTTGTCAGGCTGGACGTGGGCGCTATTTTTTATCGCAAATACTTTACTACAGGTTAACCCCTCTTTAGTTCATTCTTCTAGGTGGAACTAATTTGGTTTTATTCTGGCAGCTGACAAAACTGGACATAACCTACATTCAAGTTGATGGGACTAATTTGACATTTCTACTACATCTATTATACTTGAACACAGTATGATGTAAAGTTTATTATAAAAATAAAATTGATCGGACCAGAAGAAATATGACCTTGCCTTTTTGATGTTAAAAGCTCACCCAGGAAAGATATGCATTTCGATACATTTTACTTTACACAGACAGGATCATTGATTTTGTGCGTAAAAGGAAAACATTAAAAGACGGGTCAATGTTGGATTAGATTAGAACAGTTTCAGTATTTCCACTGGGAAAAATCTATTGACATTACTTACCTACACGACCTTACACTGACATTACTGTAGTCTGTCTGACTACTTATAATAAAATAATATAAGGATGATTAACAGATACGTACCAGCTATAGAGAATGTATCTATGTTCCTAGAGCTTGTTCCCATTTTAAAAGACTTCTTCTCTTTCAACATAGTTGCAGGCAATTGTAATAACAGTAGGGAGAATCGATTCCAGGTTTGGACATTGTTACTGTGTTATTATTTACGCGAAATATACAAGCAAATCGTTCCAAAAACAGAACCACTTAATCAAATGTTTGCTATAACTATAGTAACTCAATGAAAAAATAATTTGAACTAGTTTCGCTGTCAGCAAATTTGTAATTACCTACTCATAAAAAATTCAATTTAAACGCACTTTCTCATTATAGAAACGAAGTTTAAAAAGATTATATTACAATAACTTATCTATTTTTCTATACGGTTTTAAACTTTAAATAATAATTATTATTAGTTACATTACATTAGAATTAATAAGAATCACAACACTTCTTTCGATATCAGTTTTGCAATTTTTGTTGAGTGATGCGTAATAAACTATTTACATCCTATTTTGATAAAAATTTACATTAATATATGTACAAGATATAAAAAACTAGTTTCAGGAACCATTTCGCCTGACTCATGTAATTGTTCATTGGAGTTTCAATTTATTTATTGTAAGATTACTTTCGTTAACAATAACATCACCATTTTTTTATAATCACTCATCAGAAATTAAATGACATGACATGTCAAGCGGCATCGACATATATCAGAAAATATCAGCCACACGTACATGTCACAAGAATGAATGATTGACTGATTGACAATGACAAAGAACTAATACAGGTGATTGATGATTGAAACTATCATCATGGGTACGTTCACGGTAAACCGATACGCGATGACGCGCAGGCTGCGTTTCGGTCTTGTGACGTCACGTGATTCTAAGACTACACCATGAGATTCCTCATAATCTTTTTTATTGTCAGGAATAAATAAATAATTCTTTTAGGCTTGCATAAGTCGGCAACAGCTATCCATTTAACGTTTTAAAAATTTTCAAGGCAAACTAAATCCCAGAGTTTTCATCGTCAACTTTTGTTTTTCTTATAATAAAGTTATTTTTAAAATATTTTATTAAGATGAGCTCAGACATGACTGCAATAGCCATCTCTCTCTTCCAAGGCACTAGTTGATGAAAAATTTTGTGGATCACACGATACAAATATAGCAGGTAAATAAATGAGAAATATTTTTCGTCAATTCGTCAGTTATTCGGTATTGTACAGAAACCAGTCAAGATTCTGGATTTGAGAATGTTTTACGCCAGATACTTTTCAGTTTTGGCTTCTGGCCCAAAATTGTCAACCGCCATTGCATCCTTAGAATCAGAATCATCTTCAGCGCTCTGATTTTAATGAGATTTTCACCTAATTTTCACTAATATTTTCACATAAGTTTTTCACAATGATTATAGTTTTTGTCTATAAATTTTGTCCTTCTATTGCATTCCATAGCCAATTGACTTAAATTGAGACGTATTGTCAGAAAAACGTTTAAATTGTCGGCAATTCTAAAGAGATGAACGAGACTGATGAGACGGAAGTACAACTCGCGTCTTGCGCATAAGCTCACAAGTAGAAGGCACAAACGCGAGCTGGCTATATGCACAAAGTTGTTGAGTTTTGAGTTCAATCTCACGAAAGAAGAAGACCTAAAAGTTAACCTAAGTTTTGTACACAATTTTCAACATTTCAACTGAGAAAAAATGTAAAATAAAATGTACTTGGATTGTGGTAATTGATATTATTAAATGAATTGGAATGGGAAACTAAAAGAAATCAAAAAAGTGATTGATACCAGAATTATTCAATCCACATATTTCATTTTATTATAATATTACCCTTTAAAATGCTAAGAATAACTCGTTCCCAAATTGGTACTATTTATCAAAAATCTGCCAGTGCACCTATAGTTTTAGCTAGGCTGTTCTGTAATAAAAACGATGAACCCACAGTGAAAGAAGAAACAGGACAAACTAACAACAAATTATCTTCGAAAGAAGGCAAAAACGAAGCTCTCGATAAGCTTAACGTGCTGTTAAAGCAGATGCTAGATGACGATGTTGCTAGAGGTGAGAAGCTCGAACTATCTCGACCGAAACCCAAAAATAAGAACCTTAAATCCACTGAAGACGATGGCGAGACCGTGGATAGAAAAACCGTTGGAAAACCTCTGGTAAAAGCAGCAAGAGATCTAGCTGAATCCATTGGAGGTGACACCAAACAGACCGAATCCGAGCTACTCCTCAAACTGTTGACTCCGGCTGGCACAACAAATTTAATCGACGTTGTTAAAGGAATGAAAATCGACCGCGATGTTAAAAGCACCCAACAATCCTCTAGAGCAGAGCAGGTACGTAACCTCCTCGATAAAGTAAAAACCACCGATGCCCGTGCGGAAACGCTCCCTAAACGGGAAAGGAAATTCAGAAGATCCATTGACCATCGACAACAGATACCTCTGGCGAATAGAGAGAAAATTGATCTGTTTGGCAGCGAACCTTACGGTCTATTCAATCAAAACGATCTTAATCTTACAGAAGGGGCCGTCACTAAAACCTGGAATACGTTATACGAAAGAGAATTGAAACTGGCTGTGACCCACCCACCTTCGAACCACTTCCAGGAAATGATCCAGTGGACGGAGCAGGGAAAGATATGGAAGTTCCCGATTGACAACGAGCAGGGCATGGAGAAAGAGCAGAGCGTCGATTTTACCGATCACGTCTTCTTGGATAAACACCTAGAGCCGTGGTGTCCCCCGAAGGGGCCGCTTAGACACTTCATGGAGCTTGTGTGTGTTGGACTTTCTAAAAACCCATATTTGACTGTAGCGGCCAAGATTGAGCATATTGAATGGTATAGGGATTATTTTGAAAGTAAGAAGAAGCTGCTACAGGAAGTTGGGGCACTTGGGGAAGATAAGCAGAATAAGCAAATCGAGCCATGATTGGCTTTTGTTCCATTTGTTGTTGAATGTCATCTCATTGTTACATAATTATTATTTATTGGGTTGCCAGAATAGGTTTATGTGTACTTGCTGAATTAAATTAGTCACTGATTTAAAAAATCGTTATTGGAAAAGAGACAATAGGTTTGACCATGCTCAAGTATATATTCTGTTAGATGACTATTGAAATAAACAAATAAGTTCATAATGGCACAATTTCACCTTGGCCTACCAAAAGTTGGTAAAAATGACAACAGGTGATCTGTCAATCTTTCCTTGGTCTACGTCAATTTACAAACATCAAACAGGATTATACTGACACACCTTAATAAGAATGTTGTAACCTTTTTAAATTGTATATTTTTTGTGAAAATCGCAAATCCAAACAATATACAGGTGCTGGTAAAAAATGACCTTTTTTATTTAAACCCAGTGTAAGTAGTAGACAATAAAAAAATAAAACTTATTTTTTTTCTGAAATCATTGGTTTAGCCATAAGAAATTTAGCAGCCCCGGATTCTAATAAAATTATTAGTTCTGCTGGTCACTTATTAATTATCCTGTATTAACCTTATCATAATAAACTATGTTGATTTCTCTATCAATGTCGAGTAGTAATGTCAAAAGATATGAAAAATCACTTGTTTGGTGTTGACTGTTGAATAATTTATTGCTCTAATGGACCCCTCAGAATCCTTATGGAGATTGGCTCCCGGTTAAATTTTCTGTAACTTTGGGAATCGGTAGTACTCGATGAGTAGATCAGAACCATTCACGTCATGGGAATAAGCTCAGAAAAGCTCGTTTTCTCGAGATATTCCGACCTCTGAAGATTGAATTTTTTTGCAAGTGCTGTATCTGTGACCGTCATGGATATAATTCCACTAAATACCTACATGACTTTTTTTATAACAATGATAAATGACCTGATCTATCAGTTCATATCAGTTTCTAGTCGTCTACCTGTGAAAACAATAAATCTTTCCAGTTTTATGATCACCCAGTATGCCTATAAAAATGTATAATGCGGAAGAGTTTGTGGATTTGGTGACCGAGTTGCCTTCAAGACCGTCACGACCAGGGACATATCAACAGTGTTTTTCCAATAATAAAATGACATTTGCAGTGAATTTTGTTATTAAAAATAAGATTCTATCTAATTTATAAAGTCAAAACTTGACAAGCATGACATTTCTTTATTCGCAACTTTTGGATTGAGAATGCACATAATATGCCCAATTGCAAAACATAAAGGCACAAGATGTGCATTCCAAAATATTTTTGTCATGGGAGATGTACGAATGAAACATTGTCAATGCAAGTGTCATATTATTTAAATATTTAAATGTAATGTCAGAAAAATGCAATCTTTAGAGGTGAATATCTCGAGAAAACGAGTTTCCCTGGGATTATGCCCATGGAGACTCGTGGTCTACTTACATACTCATCGAGTACTACTGATTCCCTAAATTACATCAAATTTAACCAGAACCCAATTTCAATAAGGATTCTGCGGAGTCCCTTTTAGGTGAGCGTCCAATCTTTAGAGTGCTCAGCATGACTAATTACAAAACTTAGACTCTTCATTCAATTCTAATATTTTTTTTTAGTTTTCCTTGCAATTTGTCCAATATGACCTCATTTCTTACATAGCTGTTTTGGAACCAACTAAAAACTGAAATCTCTTATTTGTAAAGAAAATGGTGTCTCTTTTAGTACATGGCCTGCTTTGATTAACTTGGTATAGCTGGTATATGTTTCTGAAGTAAAGAAAACATATCGTCACCTTAAAACAGAACTAGCCTAAGTCATCCATTTTTGCCAAAAATAATTTTTATACAAAACAATAAAGTAAGGTGTCGCCGATCGAATGCAGAACTAATCTAAGTCCTAATAATTCTATTTATCCCGTATAGCGAGTTTTTCATCGTAAATGGCTGTTTTTCTTGGAAATGGCTCCCAGTAGCAATTATTATGACAAAGAATACCTATTTCGTGTAGAAAACATGGTTGATTCTAAAGGGCTTCTTAAAATAGCATTTATTCCAATGGCGTAGAAGTTAGGGGGTTGAAACCTCCAAAAGTACCCAAATCTAGGCCACTGCATTTTTTTAAAACCTATATTTTATAGTGAAAACAAGGATTAATGAGCACAAAGTATGTATATCATAATATCTCACACGGTTCTAGAGATATTGGAAAAAACTGACAGAAAAATCAAATTTGGCCACCTGTATCTTGAAAATGGGATGTCTGAGCATACACTATACATACAACATAATATGTTTATAGTAAAAAAGTCTTATTTTCTTATGTAGAATCACCTCCTTTTTTATTATTGTATGAT
This sequence comes from Malachius bipustulatus, assembly GCA_910589415.1. Classification (NCBI taxonomy): domain Eukaryota; kingdom Metazoa; phylum Arthropoda; class Insecta; order Coleoptera; family Melyridae; genus Malachius; species Malachius bipustulatus. The sequence goes on from OU342636.1 coordinate 44,789,404, forward strand.
TGAGATTTCCATCAATATAAGAACGACAATGATGACATCAGAGGATCCATTGATGATTTTCGGAACATGCCCATTGGCAAAGAGTAATTTTGTAATTTGCATTATTTTTTTTAAGTGTTTATTCTACTGTAATAGGTTTATATGGGAGAATTTCAAGTTGATCAAAAAAATCAATCAAAATTCGTCCAGCAGCTATATGCAATAGTTACAGTCATTCTTTTCTAGCACATACGCGAAATCACAAAAAATTTTCTTCGCTAGCTTTTACATTTATCTGTAATGTTATTAAGTGCAATAAATATTGTTATTTTTATTGTTGTTACATGGGTAGAATGCTTCCGCCAAAGCATTAAGCACATTTTTCGCATCCTGTAAAAGTTTAATTATTAATATGAACACTATTGATTGTGCTAGTGCTATTGACAACTTTATCATTCAGCTGGAAAATATTATACCTTTTCGTCATTTCGTCTACTTTTGAGCTCGTAATTTTTTAGGGTTTTACATTTTAAAATTATTCTCGATGTTTAACAGCATTTTATAAGATTAAAATAAGTAAACTGAACAGGTTTTAATACAAGTATATTTGTCTAAATTAATACATAACTAAAATAATTTTTTAATAGGTACATTATAATCAATATGTAATCACATTTAATAAATTCAGTCCTTGGGTTAATTGTGTAAGTAGGTTTCTCAATTCCTAGTTTAAAATAAATTTATCAGACTGGCAATACTGTCTTGACACAACTTTGGCATAAATTATTATAATATGAGTGTCAAAAATAATCTACTTTGACATCAAGATGTAGAGTTCAGCGAGTGAATTTAAGTCACCATGATAAAAAACGTAGTCTTGGACTTAAGTGAAGAAAACTGGCTGCAACAACACAATAACAGATCTAGCACCAACACCAACACCAACACGACCTAACCTACATTAACAACAGTAACAGAGGTCTGGAGGCGTATTATAATTAACGATCTCTTGTTTCACTCTGTTTTCAATAAAATAATGGTGTAGAGCGAATCGATCAAATTTAAGTAATAACCGAACATAACATTAAAGTATTTAAAGCAAACAAAGAATAGTAGTTAACATCAAAATAATCAATTTAGTAAGTCAAGATCAGTATTACCACTACAATCGCAGTTATTTTAACAGCTATAAATAAATAACAAACAATTGCAGAATATTATTTTAAAAACTTAATAAAGTAACCGAATTGATCAAATTTTAACATACCTAATAACTCAAGAACTGTCTTAAGAGGGATATCACAAAATTCAAAGAATGTTTGATAGGTGTTAGGAACAAGGGGCACAAACAGGGAAGATTCAGCCAGCCTGGTTTGTTCCCAAGCTAAAAAAGCTAATTTCTATATTTTGATAGTGGTTTTGTCTAAATTTGTATGCCCGTGGTATAAATTATGCATTTATTTTCAAATTTAAATATTCGATTGACCCTTTAACATTCACCATTGCTATATCCAGAACGGTCATGGAGCTAATTCAGCTACTAATATCCACGCCCGTTTTATTTTCTTAAAACTTCAAGGGAGAAAGCCCTCTAGCAATGACCTGACTTATACAAGTTCTGATAATTACAAAAAACCCTGCAGCTATATGAGTACGTTAAACAGAAGAGTCAGTGCAGTCGTGATTCCGGACCTTGCTGGATATGGAGAGAATGAACTTGCCGACTCTCTGGCCAGGAAAGGTAATCTGAATTTATCGGACCAGAACCAGCATTTGGAATATTGCTAAAACAACAATACGAAATTGAGCTGAGAAGGAAGTCGTCCTCCAGTACTGGCAAAACTTACCAAGATTGGACCATTCGAAGGCCTTTATAAAGGGTAATTCGAAAAAAAAGACCAAAGAACTATTGGAGCTTAACAGGAAAGAACTGAAAGCCCTAATAAGCCTATACCTATTATACTGGGCACTGGAAGCTGAATCATCATCTGCACACGATGGGTGTAGCAATCAGCGCTCAATGCCGCCTGTGTTTGGAGGATGACGCAACTGTAAAACACATCCCATGTGAGTGTTCCATTTTGGGAAGGACCAGATTACAAACCTTTGGGAGAGACTTTCTCACACCGGAAGACCTGGACAAATTAACAATAGTCAAGATGGTCAGCTTCCTTACAGAGGGTGACCTGATGGGGTTAATGTAGCACCAGCACGACTAGATGTGAGCCACAATAGACCTTCGGTCGCAGTGAGGCAATGGTCCACTCACGATAAATCTAATCTAATCTAAATTAGTGCAGTCATGTCCCAGATGCAAGAAAAAGAGGAGAGTGGTCCCAGAAAGAAATTACTAACGGAACAACAATTGCTGGTCATCATAAAAGCATCTTCGAAGTGATGATTGAGCATGAAGGCAGTGTAACAATACCAAGTAGCAAGATGGTTGGAAAAACTGCAGCAGTACTAAAGACATCACCATAACAACATTTGTCTAAAAGGCCACTGCAAGTACAGTAGGAAGATCAAAAAGAACACTACTGAGACTTCGGCATCCGTCAAATAAAATGTTTTGGAAACTCTACTAGCTGATCAACTAAGAAACCCCGACATTGGGCGACTTCTAGAGCAAAGCTAACTAAACGTCTGGGGCAAGACGAACATTAATTCGGGAAAATGTTGATGGAAGACAACCACATCCCAATTGGTGCCCTGGAAGAAGATACCCTGGCCCGTAAATGCATTCTAGATGCAAGATGTATCCGGATCTTCCAAAAAAGCTACCGTGCGTTAGGAAGACAAAAGTTGCTGCTCCACATTGTCCACATCCACACATTGTAGAAAGGTTCAAGAAAGCCTTGGAAGAATTACACCTCTCAAATGTTGAAGAAATTGGGACGGACATGTTTCCCTTATGTTATTTCTGGTAGTGAGATTAGATTTCTTTGGTTCTGTGGTTCATTTTGTGAACATGCCCAGCTAAGAAACGATAGAAATCGGTGACTACGCAGATATGCTGAGTGAAATTATACTGATGTTATATTATAAATGATCTAGAAGCGAGTGACAGAATGAAAACAAGGTACGAATTTCAGACAAATGGATCTGAATTTAAAGAATTAGACCTGTAATATAACCCAAGGCCGAAGAAGGACTTGTCACCATACTTAACACTACCACCTTGGGGGGGACCTTGCACAATAAGCTTCGCAGCCCCAGAAACAAGAATGTAATAGCACCTAGATGGGCAGCGGGTATGTCCTTGGGATTTTCTCTAAAATTCTGATCTATAAAGGATGATCCCGAATTGACGGACACTGAATTTTCATTATTATCAGCTTTTAGACAGTGTACACTGTGCGCAGATTGTCACAGGTGTATTATTTTATCAATTTTCAAAATTATTATTTTATTAAACAATCTTTGCTCAGGCGCCGAATGTTCCCTTTGTTTCCCATAACATTTTCTACAGGAAATGTGTAATATTATTGAATATCGCACTCGCACTTTTCATTAGCTAGGTACATACAAGCAAGCAGTTGAGTTCCAGCAAAAGTCATGTTAAAATAATAAGAATAATTTTTTAACGAAAGGCGAATTAAAACATGAACTTGTACATTTTAATAAAACTCAGTTCCGCATATCTGATCTGAACCAGACACACACAACTGTACAATTATTAATTAACCAACCAACTATAACTATAAGAAAGTGAGTTTAAAAAATATGCATCAGAGATCTTTTTAATATTAAGTTTGTGCCACCACAAATGGCAGCAAAAAAAAACAAGCAAATCAGACCTTTGTTTTGACATATAGTACCTGACAAGTGACATGTTTTGTACATATGTATCTCAAGATTGTAGGGAGGGAGTAATAGTAATAAAACTTAAAACATCTGCTCTTTTAATTATAATAATTAAAATAGGTTATATAGTGTAATCAAATTTAGGGATTTTCATTTTAAAATTTAGGGATTTTCAGGTATTTTCAACTTAAATTTCAGAGATGTAACTTGGATTTCAGAAAAATTAGACACAACTGAGATAATCCAAAGCTGCAATATACTTTCTTCATGTTAGCCTTAGAGAGATAGCCTTTTTTAACCAAGGTCAAGACGAGTTCTTTTAAATGCGCTCAAAGGAACATAATAAATTATTAACGATGCTCAATACGAGAGAAACGTTAGTCTTGAATGTTCGGTTCAAGCACTCGCCCGAGCTGGAGTTGAGGTGACTTCACCACTGTGGGATTATGTCGAAATGCCTCAAAGATCGTATCTCTTGTCGACAAAGCGGAGGTTCCTAGAGTCAAGACGATCAAACCAATGTGGCTTAATTGGTGAATCATGGGAGATGGTAAGTTTCAATGTTTCCTCTACACATGCTGCTCCTAAATACAATGTACATAGGGAAGGAGGTAATAATTATTTGACTTATTTCATGATGACAAATTCTTATAAACATAGGCGCACAGTACCGATCTATAGGGTGTTGAAATTTCAAGGTATTTTTTAGTTTTTAGTGATATTTAGCTCAAGTCTGGAACACAGTTCACACTGTAGGACTTACATCATTGGGCATGTCAAATGGTTGTGAGAATCTACAGGGAGATTTTTTCAGGGATCATATTCCAATTTCTCCCCTAAAATTTTATACGGCGCGACGTTGGTGCATTCTAAAATACAATATAAGTTTTCTTAAGAATCTATTATATTCCTCGTAGTTTTCTTGTTGTATCATTGAGAGAAAAAAAAAGAAGGAACAATTTTCTGTAATTTCTTAAATGAAAATAAAATTTTTAAATGGTAAAGCAGTTTCTGGTTTTATTTGGATAAGCTCTCGTTTCCATTAATTTTGATGGTTTAGTTGGCACTAACAGTTAAAAATTAAAGCTGGGAAGACCCTGTTTTGACTAACTGCAGACTGCAGGAGCTATAAAGACTAAAAAAATCTTCAATATCGGCACCTCAATTTCAGTACATCAGATCGGTAATGCAGTGTCCATGATATTTAGGAACGAACGCTCTGTCTGAATGAAATGAAATAAGTTGGGTGAAGAGGGGGCAGGAAGTTACCTAAGTTGTGAGGGAGAAAAAAGTAACTTAACTTATTTCAAATGACTTCAATAAATTAGAAAAAAAAATTGCTAATTCAAGTGTGAAAATATCTGAAATTTAAGTTGAAAAGCTAAGCAAAATTAATTTAAAAACATAGTTAGCAAAACAATGGTATTACAGTGAAGATAAGCATAGCACAATGCTTTTGATGCAGCACGAACTCTTAATGTTCACAGAGCTATTATAGATCACTGCAGCTTATATGGGGTAGAACAAAAGTATAGAAATGATCAAATAAATCCTTAAACTTTGAGTTTTGAAAAAAAAATGCAAAAAAACAGGTCAATTTTTTAATTCAACTTATTTTCCATTGACATAACATTTTTTATACAGAATGTTCCTTGGCTCAGTGATGACGACATTGTCAATTTTTTAAATGGCACACTCTGTATGTTATTGTATTTTCAGATTGTCTGAGAAAATTCATTAAGAGTGGTTCTTACAGTCGTAGTTTAAACCGAGTAGTTTACAAGTTCTAAACAAGTGAAAATGAAAATTGCAACTTTTCATTTTTGAAAGCAGTGTACATCGGAAAAGGAAAGCAGTGTACAACAGGGCCGTCCTAACTATTGGACTAATAGGGCTATAGCCCGGGTGTGCAAATTATTTTAATTCAAAGCCTTTTTATGACAATATCTAAAAACTACGTAAATATTATTGATTGAAGATAACTTTCGATATTCCCAAACTAATTCGAATTTGTTTTTGATGTCAGCAGCCCTATTCTTTTTTTCTCTTCTTTGTTGGATCTCAATTCATTGGAACTCAAAAAAGTTTCAACAAATAATTATCATATCAGCATAGTTTCCAATAAATTGCATTACCTTTCCATGACATCCCTCCCATCTCAGTACCTATGCACAGTTCCCCGAGAAACTCTGTAGGAGTGGGGAAGAAAATAAATTAATTAAAATATTCTACAGGGTGATACGCGAAGGGGTGCAAAATCACTCCGCAGTTATACTCCACTGCGTATACCCCCGTTTTTACATATAATAATAATTTCTTGTAAGTTTTGATGGGGTAATTTTGAACTTGATGTCTCATCTCGAGACGGTTTTCAATTTTTCGATAACTCCTGTATTTTCAGGAGGGGTCAAAGGAACGGAGCTCTTCTAACCAAGGAAAATCTAAATGTGAGAAATACAATAAGCCCGCTGGCTTCAGTGTTTGGGACCACATAAACCATATCTCACATTTAGTTAAAATACCAATACCAATACCAATTTTCAGGAGGGTGATATCAAAAAATCAACTGTTTGCTCTTGAAGTGCATAACTTTTTTCCTCACCAACTGATTTTCGAAATTTAAGCCTCCTATCGAAGCTAAAAAAAATGCAAGAAAATCCGGGGACAAAAATTGATTCAGGACAAACATTAAAATAAAAGATTGCGTCTGTTTCTTGAGATTATCTGTGACTATAAACTTTTTATAGTATAGGCATATAGCGTAATGCTTTTATTTTTAAATTCTACAATACAGTAACTGGTAAGGCAATCTTGACTTCAAAACCAATAAGGGAGACAAGAAAACCCAATTTCCACAAAAAATATCAAGATTTACAAACCCAACTCACGTGCGTCCCTAAAAGATTCCATGAATATTTCAAAAACCTCTCTCACGGAAATGAAAAGGATGATAACTAGAGAATGATTACTATTATAGTGCCATTATTTGTCGTTGAGAGTTTTTTGTTTTAGTTTACCGTTCAAGAGGGTGTTTCATATGTTAAGAGTTGACAATGTCGTAAGGTCGTCATTACTGAGCCAAGGACACACTGCATAAAAAAATGTTAGGTAGATGTTAAACGTTGACCGGTTTTTGCATTTTTTCAAAACTCAAAATTTAAATATTTATTGGATCATTTTCTTCCATAATGTATAGAGATATTATGGGTAGAAAAGATTTACCTAATAAAAATTCAAATAGAGTAAAATAGAATCTCTTAAAAAGAGAGCCAATGAGAGGAAAGTTTCAATGTCGTATAAAATGTCAGATTTTTACTGTTAATTAAAAATTAATTAAAACCACCGCTCGTCAATTGATATTACATGCGACCGACTACCATTTGACCGTAACAATATTCGTTAGAAATAATACTGAAATAATTATTCGAATTACCTATTAGACAGAGAGCTGGCTGCATAAAAAAGCTTGTCATCGATACATGACTGATTCCTGCTGCAAAAGGATTCTTTTGGGTAGCAAAGTTGAAATCGTGCTGTCTGCCAGTGCGGCTCTGTGGCTAAAAGTGGCTTCAATGGCGAACGTTCAAAAAGGTAAAATTTTGATTAACATAATTCACATCGGCATAATCGTACTTAAGTTGAAAAAGTTGACTATTTTATGGTTCGCTGAAAGCACTCGAGCAATAGCGTGTTTCAACTTGCCTACCCAAAAGGATTCTTTTACAGTAGGAATCAGCCTTGTATCGTTGACAAGCTTTTTTATGTAGCCAGCTCTTACATTATAAAACAAACGATCGATTATTGACTTGACAGTAGTAAAGTGAAAGAAGCACTTTTTCTTCATAGTTTAAAAAAATATAATTCTTGATAAAATTACTCTTATTAATAATAATAATAATAATAATAATAACAATGATAAATACCCGTCGTAGAGTTTCCCAAGCTTCTGATCACTTTTCTTACTTGTTTGTCTTACAGGGGTGCAAGAACCAGTAGTGTAGGTACCTACAAGACAAGCCTAGACCTGTCATCATTTACCATCCTTTTCCCTCGACATTACACCAGTCATTGATTAGAGAAAAGAGAAAAGGAAAGGAAAACTCAACAAGGCAAGCGGCAATGCCGATATAAGTCTATGTACAAAAAATTGACACTACGCGTCGACGAGCATAGCCAAGTAAAGGGCCTGTCAGTTGATGGTGCTAAGTCGCTGGGACCGGGACCAGGGCTGTTCGCGGGCACTAGCGAACGCCAAATAGAAAAGATTCGTGCCCATGTTGATGCCGGCCGCCAGGTAGAAAACCATGTTCCATTGTCCCAACGTTTCCTAAAGAATTAACCTTTTAGGATGAAATGACTAAATTAAGGCCCGGCAATACTGACCCGTCCTTCTATGAGCAGTCCGATAAAGTAAGGCGCCAGGAATCCGCAAGTGTTGGCGGCGGCGTTGGTGATGCCGTACATGGTGCCCGCATACCGGGGGCTCAGAGCTATATGGTTGGTCTGATTACCGGCATAGACGGCCCCCGCAAAAGCCCCCGGTATAATGAGGAGCAGCTGCACGGCCAACCGGTCGCAGCCCATGTAGGCCACACCTAAAAGGCCCAGCGACGGAACTATCGAACCTAAAATAGAGCAACAAAACAATTAGGGCATAAATTTAAATAAATAAATAAATAAATAAACAGCAATTAATTATTACTTATAGAATTGAAGAGTTTATAAGAAGTGGACAGGGATAAATAACCCTTGGAGAGAAGCCAATCGGCCAGAATACTGGTCGCTATCCCGAACCACCAGCTGGTCAGGTACGGTATGGCGGAAAGTAGCGCATTCTGGAAATAAAATTGGATTAAACAAAACATTACAATAATTGAAAATCTGTAAATGCTACCTGCTGTATATCAAAGTGCAATATCTGGCTCATATATGTGGGCAACTCGGTCAGTTGGGTGTAGAATGCCCATGACTGGCCACACATGGTCACCAGGATGGCCCACAGCGGAAGGCACTTGGCCATGCTAAGCCAGGGTGTCGGGGCCTTGTCGTCGTCTTCGTCCTTGAACATTCAAATAGTTAAATAAAATCATTTGAGCTTGAGCGTGACTATTAGGTCAGGTCATGAATGGGAACTTGAAACGACCCCACGAACCTGAGGTCCGATGCTGGCGAGAATAAACGTCCTCTCTTGCGGATCTATCCTTGGATGGGATGAGGGAGTGTCGTAAATGAAAAACATCCAAAAGAAAAACCAAACGATCCCCAGAACCCCAAACAGGTAGAAGGATAAGGGCCAGCCATTGTCGAATTGTAAGGAACACAACCAGCCTGACAGGGGAAGGGAGATTATTGTGCCCAGATTTGTACCTGCAATAAACAAAACTGTTATATTTGAGATTTAAGTCGGGAAAAAACATAATCGATTTGCAGTTGGCACAGCCAATTATTGTTGGCTTGGACTTGGATGATTTGTGTTGTCAATTAAACAAACCTTACTACATGATTTTCTTTAGACTCTGTTCTTTTTATTGAGGTACCCTAATTAGGTTGGGCCTAACCTGCTAATACTAACAGGTTGAAATTTTTCATTATCTTATCTTCGTTCCTCGTTCTCGTCACCATTCTTTGTTACTCAATTTCCCGCTTTTTTTTGTAGGGGGAAAAAATTCATTTACGCTGACAATGAAAGTTTAACTCATCAATCTCAAGATCTCAGAGAGGTTGCCCTGGTCACAAGGTTCTGCAGGTAATTGCCATCTTACCACAGTTGAATGCTATTGAGATTATATGCTCGAACTGTAAAAGTTATTACGCCAAATATATGTAAAGACAGGCAGTTGCAGGAGTTCTGGTGATGAAAAAGTTACACAGATATGGACTCGGACATTGCAGTAGTGCACTCGAGAAATTTGAAAATTTACATTTTTCATTAACCGTTCACTGCATGTGGAATTGGGTGAGATTGATTTTTTATTAAAATTTCATATTTTTACTTCCACTTACCGCTCCCAAAAAAATTTATTGGTTTGCCCACTGGAAAATCAATGATAATAATAATTATTGTCGGTAATTTCCTTTCTAAATCTTATCACGTGATCCTTCTACAGGGGCTTTAAAAAACTTCATTTTATTCATATAGCCTGCAAGGCTTAGTTAATTCTCCTTGATAGTTTGCCGAAGGTAGTTCACAGCTCAGCATTTTAAAAGCTACCAATATAATTCAACGCTTATTAGTGAGAGATTATTATTTTGATATTACTTTGATGTTTACCATTAAAAATAAAGACTATAAAGCCAATTGCTTGAATGATTCAATCAATTCTATTAGCCGCTATTCAAATCAACTAATCTAAACTGATAAAACTATTATCTGCAAAAAAATTATAATACTCTGAAAAACTTTTCACATAAACATAACCCGGTCTATCTTGTTCTTTCTTCTCCGGAAACAATTAATTAAATAATATTAAATAAATCATTACACATACCAGCATAAACATAAGCAGCAAACTTGGCCCTTTCCAAGGGTGGGATCCACCTGGCCAACATAGCGTGCATGGACGGAAAAGTGACCCCCTGAAACGACCACCAGGTTTACCGTTTAACTCACATGAAATTACAATCCTGGACAAACTCACCTCTCCCATGCCTTCCAGCACCCGAACTATTATGAACAGTGTGAAGTTTAATCGAGCGGCTACGGGGCTCAATAGGGTAAACAGGGCGGTCATTAGGACTCCTATACCGTACACCCGTTTACCACCGAAAGTCTCGGCTAGGCGCCCGCCTGGGATCTGCGTTAACACGTACCCGTAGAAGAAAGACCCCAAGACTATTCCTTGCGTCTTTTCGTCCCATGCAAATTCTCCGTTTGTCTGTAAGAGCAAGAGACATTATTTGGAATGTTTCAACTAAATAAGAACATTTAATTAATATTGCTACACATAATCAATTATTATTATAGTATGGCCATTTATTGCCAATCTAACAATCGGTCGAAGTTATTATGCTCTACCCCTAGTGAAGATATAAAAGAATAGTCAGATTGTAAAGAAAATATTAAGAAGAAGAAAGTATGATAGCTTGTAAAAACTTTTAAAAAGAGAATCCCCAAGCCAATATATCCGTAAGATTTTCACTGTTTTTCCATCCAGTTTTATCTTGCAAGCGAGTATTTTTGTCTTGTCACTATTCAACATTAATTTATTTGCAATAAACCACGGTTAAACCGTACCAACATGCAGTAAACCGTGCCACCTAGAGAGATTCTTTACTATAAGTACTACTGTAGTGTGCGGCTTTCAATTAGCCAATTAAAAAATTTAAAAGTAATATTTTTGCCCGTTTATAGAGGAAACATAGAGGAAAAACCATCTTCACAGTTTCTATTTAGAGGGCTCTAACTCCTAAGCAAAGTCGCTTGGACCATATGTTTGAGAACTTGGATCATAAAATGAGAAAACTTTAATTATTTTTAAATTTACTATCCGCCTGCTGTTAGTTTTGAGCACATAATTACGGGTCAGCCTGTATAATTTGCCAAGTTAAAGGAAAGCGGTGTCACAAAGAAGAGGGGGTGATCTTTTTATGTTAAAATTCTCTTCATTCATATTTCAATCTAAATTTCATCAGAAAAAAAACAAGAGATTGAAATTACATCACAGAAATTGCAAAAACTTTCAGAATTTCAACCAAATATGACGTAATGCCTACACAGTTTTTCTAAATTCTTGGTAATATTTTGCTATTTAAAAAATATTCGCTTTACTATACTTTTTTTAATACTTTAATGGTATTTTTAACTATCTACACAAAAACGAGGTTGTTCCTTAATTTTTGCACTTATTTTTGCACACAGGAAATAGAACTTTGGTACAAAAACTAAAAAATTCAATAGCAGGAATTTTGCTACTTTTTTACATAAAACTTATGTGTCAAATTTCAAAGACGACGTTCCCTGTCAACTACAAAATTTTATATGGCAAAGAGGGTAACGTGTGTTATTAATTTTGAAAGTCTGTGTGTCAGTGTCATTTATAATCCACCCCCTTTTAAATTCTGAGCCAAATGAGGTAGGTACAACAACTGTGGTACGAAAATTAATTTCAGTAACATGAATTTTAATTTACTACTTTTTGAATTGTCAAAAATGTCAAAGATGATGTTGCAGTCCCTGGCAACTTCAAAATGTTGATGGACATGGGAGGGGGGGGGGGGGCGGTCCTGTATGAGAGACCCTATTTGAAAGGTATTTTATTTATCCACACAAAAATTAGGGTCGTTTTTACTGTTGACACTCTGTGAAAAAAAAAACCGGAGAAACAACAATCAGTGCAGAAAATTCAAATGGAGATTCCTTGCTGAATTTTAAGGGAATAAATAAAAATAAAATTTCTTAAAGCCTTCCCTAAGAAGTTACATCCCTTTAAGGTAGGGTAAAAAATTCACATTTATCGACTTTTTTCTGAAATGATTTGAAATAAAAAGGGGCGGCTATAGATATTCGAACAATACTACCAGCAGGAAGCCTCCATAATTACATAATTTTATCCACCCTTGTTCTCTGCAAGGGTGTGAATCATACCACCCCTAAAAGCGCCTAAAAGTTTTTTCCAGAACTTTTTTCCTAATAATTTTTTTTGATTTAAATTCACTCTTTGGAGGGCCAGTTCAATTGGAAAACAATTAGTCTCTTAAAAATTTCACGTTTTTTTTTTTAATACATTCCCAGTTTGTAAGCCAACTTCAACAGATTCTAGACCATGTAGGGGAGATTTGATACATACTTGTTGCTACACAGGACGCACCATGTATCTCTTTATTGACATCTTGGAAATGGTAATAATGTGAAATAGGGCATCAAAGATTCAAAAGCTCCGTAGTTGCAAGTTTTGATGATTGCCCGTACCGTGAAGTTTAATTATTGCAAAAAAATCAGCGGTTCTCAAAATATTTAGAAAAAACTGAAAATCTGACAAAATTAAAAATCTTTATAACTTTCTTATTTATAGGAATTTTGGATATTTGAAAATCTTGTAAAATTAAATGCAAGGTGCACTGGAACAGTTGTCACTTTTTGCACCAAAATAAGATGGCTTCAGCAAGGTGGTGCTCCTGCTCATAACTGCCGCATTGTTAGATTCTATTGGATGAAGAATATGCGGAGTGGTCAGTTCAATGGCCAGCAAGATTAACAGATCTCCCCCTTCTGGATTTTTTCCCATGAGGATATTGAAAAGACAGGATCTATAACAGGACCTATGAAAATGTTGAGGAACTGGAATTGGTATTTCATAAGAAATTGACCACTAATAGTGTCTTTTACCGCTGCCAAAAGTACCTGCAAAATAAGGGTAGACAATTATTTGATTACTTTATTTTTGTTGCCTTGTTATTATTATATAAATGTTTATTTTCTTTTATTGTCTTGATTATTACCTCATTTTGTATTGTCCAATCAAAAAAAAAACTGTTTTCGAGGTTGTTTTCTGAAGTAAAATGGTAATTATGTTGTTACATTATCGAATTCCTTGATTTTTTATCTTTCTATCTATGTAAAAAAATCTGTCATTATTTACATTTATCCGGGTACCGTACAGTTGTTTTACTATGGCACCTATACAGGGGTGGAGGACGTACCTATAGTAACACCAGGAAGGTGCTTTGCAAATTCATGGTTAGCCAAAAAGCACTAGAAGTGTTGGCCTAGCGGATGCGACCAGCATAATACAGGACAGGATCTGCGCGGGATTAACATAGGATTAGCACCGTCATACCATATCCAGACTATTATAGGGACTATGATGTCACGCTTTTTGGAATGGAAATATCAAAATAATAATCGTGCTACTGTTAATCTCGAAGATATTCCTTGCCCTGAATCCGTAGTAGAAGTGTCTATTTCACTTCTCGGTCCCGAACAAATTGATGAAACTTAGGATAGGTGGATGTAAATATTTACCACAAGAAAGTTATAGACATTCTTAGTTTTGACAGATTTCAAGTCTTTCTAAAACTTTTGAGAACTTTTGATTTTTTGATACCTTATTCCGCATAGTACTGTTTCCAAGATTGCACTTGCAATTATTGCACATGGTGCACCCTGTATAATAATTTATAATGTTGTCATTTGTCAGATATTTTCAAGAATTACCGTTGATGAGCTTGAATTGCTTGGATTGACATCAGGACAATGGTCGTAAGGTGTGACATTAGTTGTGGGTTGTGGGAAAGCAGTGCTATTCACCATAGCAACGATAGCTACAGAAAGGTTGACTCTCATAGCGTATACATTTGCGAATCCTAGAAATCCCAATATCCCTAGCATATGTCTTGCTTTTAGGCAATCTTTGGTGTCGGCCACTGAAAGACAAAGAAACCCATAATTAGATTATTATAATCAATATTATTACGAGTACATGCATGGGTAGTTTTGATCCTATAGGTACCTTCGGGAGCTAAAATTCTGGTGGTTTCATCTTCGTCTTCTTCTTCGATATCGCTATCGGAATCACCATTGTTGATGTTCTCATCTTCTGGAGCGAACATTTTTGCAAATTAAAATAAAAGCTCAAGACCAGTGTGGACTTAATAATTACCGCTTGCTACTTAACAAAATAAACAAAGGAAACTTTAGAAATAATAATGATCACTAATCGAATTGGATTAATTCAAAGTTCAGTTGATTTTTAAGTTTCCTATCAACTGATACGCCTTGTGCTGTAAAATTGTTACTTATTGCAATCATTCCCTCCTCTGTTAATTATTTTAATGTGCAATTATGGTAAACAAAATGAATGTTTTATTACAATTCAATTATTATTTTAATTCAATCTTCAGCAACTTTAAATCCGAGCAACACTCGACACTACTGTTATGATGAATGATGAGTAATAGTGTTGATAAATGAAAATTTCATTGAAATGGAAATGAAATGATTTGACGATAGATAATAATTATTATTTTTAGTGATAGATAATTATTATTGATATGAATATGAATTGAATGAAGAACGAAAATGAAAATGAATGAAAACAAAAACACTAAAACACCGTGACTGTTGTACTACCACAGTGACAATGACTGACTACTGACTGACACTGACTGTGAAAACTGTAATGTAACTACTGTAAATGTAAGTGATGTAACTGAAACTGAACTACTGTACTGTTCTGTGACTTCTGTATCTGTAGTATGTTCTGTACTGTAAACTGTAACCTGTCCTGTACCTGTACCTGTCCTGTAACCACGGCCTCCTCATTAATGATACAAAATAATAAACAAGGTATGTCGACGCGCAACTTGTGACGTCAGGATCACTACACTGACGTCACAGGCTACATGCAACTCGGCCGCCAGTAATACGGATAAGAAAAAGTAGCGTCATCTGTTGCCTTGATCGTTAACTACACACTACCGGAAATTAATCTAAAAAAGCTCACGGATATAATAATAATAATAATAATAATAATAATAATGCAAATATCACGGACATAATAATATTATCTAGAGTTCTTGGTTTTGGGTAATAATAATAATAATAATAATTATCATTTTCGTGTAAGTATTTATGTAGTAATGAATACATGTCAATAATTCATTATTTCTGAATTCTGATTACATCTATAAATTCAGATTTAAGATAATCACGCTTCACGTTAAATAAAACGGTATATTAAATTGTGAATTATTTTGTAGATGACAAGCCAACGACAGATTGACGTTTCGTTGAATTAAATTGACATTTTAAATCAACGTTAGTTAAACATCCAGCCGCTTGGGCGATAGTAACTTCCGGTGCCAATTTTCAGTGGAAGCTGTATTATTATCACAGAATAATAAAACACAAGCAGAGAAGGCAAACTTCTATAAAAAAAAACGAGTTGGCGCATAGAGATCCGACATGTTTAGGGAGGAACTCAGCGGCGGAGTGCAACGGAGTCAGCTACTCATAATAGATGTTATTAATATTAGTCAAAACATCTATTTAGTATATACTAGGTGGAAGAAATATTTGAACGCCCGGAGGCCATGTACCTACCGGCACAAAGAGGATTAAAGCATAACATCGTAAAGACATTATTGCAAGCAATAGCTATACGACCTTTTTCTGCAGGGTAGTATTCCAACAATATTCATTTTATCTTGAGGAAAAAAATGTGCGTTTCATGAATGCGTCCATTGGGTATTCAATTTGTTCAGTCGTTTGAGAGAAAAGTAGGAAAAATTTTGAACAATGAATTTTCATTAAACAAAAATAATAATTGTTATGACTATGTGAAAAGCAAAACCTCCTTGAAAAATTACAAAAACATTGACATTTTTTTCTAATTTTAAAATAAATAGTTAATAAAATAATTAGGGGAGCCGATTACAGCAACTGATATTTTATGGGAATCCCCTATATTCGGAAAATAAAATGACACTTTATAGGTAAGTGTATAATAATTATACCTACCTGTAATAATAGATATATAAGGTGTCTCTACCTGCTTGCTAATAATTTTTAAATTACGAAGTATACAGGGTGTCCGGGAAAAATGTGGGAAATCTCTCGGAATCAAATAGAACATTAAAAAAAAAACCGACAAGTTCCCATAATTTTTTTCTTAGCGGCCCTCCCTACGGAGATACAGCCTCCTAAAGGACGCCACTGGAAATCAATTTTTCTCGAATAACTTTTAAACTACTTGATTAAATTTAATGAAAATTTTAAATATTAAACAGTAGTAGGGACCTCTTAAAATACTGCCCCTAAAACATAAAATAGCTTGTTTAGTTTACCAGGGGCGGACTAGGTTATACTAACTAAGGTTGTATAAGTATTTTGATGTTTACATTTTTAACACCCTGCATGATAAGGAGTAAAAAAAAAACGAATTTGGATACCTTGAACATTAAGCTACAGAAAAGGTTCACTTGTTCCTTGTCGATAAAATGAACCGTTTTCGAGAAAAAAAATAATAAAAGAATTAATGTTTCATTTCTATTACATGTACATACTAGACTTACGACTGTTGAACTCACCTATGAAATTTTTTATTCGACAAGGAACAAGAGTACCTTTTCTGTAGCTTAATGTTTAAGGTATCCAAATTCGTTTTTTTTTTTAACTCCTTATCATGCAGGGTGTTAAAAATGTAAGCATTAAAATGCACAACCTAGTCCGCCCCTGGTAAACTGAACAAACTAATTTATGTTTTAGGGGCAGTATTTTAAGAGGTACTTACTACTGTTTAATATAATCAAATTTTCATTAAATTCGATCAAGTAGTTTAAAAGTTATTCAAGAAAAATTGATTTCCAGTGGCGTCCTTTAGGAGGCCGTATCTCCGTAGGGGGGCCCGCTGGGAAAAAAACTTATGGGAACTTGTCATCTTTTTTTTTTAATGTTCTATCTGATTTCGAGAGATTTCCCACATTTTCCCGGACACCCTGTACACAATAAGCAGGTAGCTTACACCTGAGAGCAGTTAAAAGGGTGTTGCAAATCAAAAATGTTTCAATTAGGACATTAGGGAATTGACGGGGTGGGTATTTCCGTCTAGGAAGTAAAGAACTTCAGTCTTGAATCTCTTGACGTAGCGTCAAGTCGGTTTGAAAATTTCAAAAGCATTGAGTACCGTTGAGAGAATTTTGTTATAGTTTTGTCTGTTAGTCTTCCCACGACAAACGCTTCTTCGTGGGGCTTCCGTCCCCCAAACCCCCCCCTTCAACGTCATTTAATATTTTGTAATTTTATACATTAGTAAATTTACGATCGAACCCCACCCATAAGAAAATCCCGGCTACGCCACTACATAGGTCTATTCTTTGTTCATAGTTTGGATTGTCTGAAATCTGAATATTGTATTTTATTTTATATTGTAACGTGACCTGCCATAGTGACACATGTTTAAGATTTCTAATGAATAATGTAAAATTATTTCAATTTGTTTTTATTAGGGATTATCTGAAATCGGCACAAAAACTCATATTTTATTCGAATATAAGTCTTCTTCTTGATCTTGAAAACCAGAAATATCTTATTTTAACATATCTATAAAGAAACTCAGTATTTTCTGTTATATAATTTGTAAATAAAAATGAAAAATTCCGCAAAATAATATCAAAGTTCGAGCATCGTCGAATGTTCAGCAAATACGCCAAACTTGCTGAATACCAAATTTTTGCCGAATATTCGGCACATCCCTGGTGTAAACGTTTAAACTCCTCAGCCCTACTTCATGGCCTACTAGTGTGTAAATAACATGTGAACGGTGTACCTATATGTTGAAATAAAGTTATTTTTATAGATTGGAATTATTGGTAGGTACACTGGTACATATTACAATAAAATGAAGCTGACTATTAATTTACTTTCTGAATTATACTACTAAGAAATAAAACAATCCGTCTTACTTATATGTATTAACAAAAAAAAAAAAAAAATTATAAACAAGATCAAAATTACATACAGTAAATGTGTCCCACTACACGAACGGCATATGATCGAAGGCACCCAACCGGACAGGCAACAACCCGACAGCTGTCAATATCACACTTGTCGAGGTTATAACCGCAAGTCCCTTCTATCATACGGTAGCAGCGCAACAGAACAAGAGGGTCTTTAATATCTACTAGACTGGCCCGTCCGTCACCTAAATGAACTAATCGTAGACGTCCTCCTTGTCGGCGATATAGCGCACAATGTCGGCGGGCTTGAGTAGTTTCTCGGCGTCCATGTCGGGGATCTCGAACCCGAACTCGTCCTCCATCGCCATGATCACCTCGACATGGTCAAGGGAGTCCAAGCCGAGATCGTTCATGAAATGGGATTCCAGTTTCAGCTAAAAAATGGGAGCACGAATGAGAATTGGATAGTGGGAGAGAGCTGGGACGAATCAGAGTTCACAGCCACCAAAAGATCGGTTAAACTGAGAGATCAACAAAATAATGTAAGCTAGGGCCTACAATTTGTCAATTATTAATGCCAAGTTTATAGTGTTTTCTGTTCTTAAAAATTATTATTAAAGAGCAAGCAAAAAAAAAACCTGACGGCTCATTTGAAGCTAAAAATAGCTGTGGCACATTTTGTATTGTTTTTTTTTTCAAAGGAAGATGTTTTTGACCCGACAGGTCAGATGATTACTAAGTTAGATATCTCTCCTTTGAAAAATATCATCCAATTATACCATAAGGTTACTTACTCCCTACTCGTTTGATGAATCCAAGTAGGTGCACGTTCAGGTTTTCAGCTTTCAGTAAGTTGGTGTCGCGAGACGTGTGTCTTAATATAAATAGCACATTACTTTATCTGAAATACTCTAACGTTTTTCTGAACGACACAGCTCTAAATGGTATGGTGAAGACAGAGACAAACCAATTTACTTAAAGCCTAATCAGAAACATCAATGTTTCTGTCTTTACCATACCATTTAGGATTGTGTTGTTCAGAAAAATGTGACACTTTGATTTGTAAGAAATGAGATTTGATTCATCTGGTCTTTTTGAAACTTGAAAATTTGGAGAGGTTGCTTTGGATATTTCCACGTTGGTTGGGGAAGCCAGGGGCAAGTAGGTAGAATGTTAACAGCCAGTATTATAAGGGCTCATTAGGCCAACGGGTAGATTTCTGTGCTCGTTTTTGAAGCTAATATCGACGTCAAACGACTTTTATTAACATTTTTGTAATTACTTTCATGTCAAGAATGGATAAATTTAAAAAATTTCCACTAAGACTCGAAATTCACTTCAGAAATGGCTTTATAATGAGCCTTTATAATACTGACTGTGTCATAACTGATATAATTTTGTTGATTTCTCAGTGCTCGAATAAATAAAAATAAAAAATCAAAGAGCCAGAACAGATTTCGTAACTCCGGTAGTTCCAAGTTAGGCTGGTGGTTATAAATAGTGAGGTGAAAGGGCTCGTACCTTATCGGGGTTGACTTTGTCATAGAGCTTAAGAACCAGCAGCACTCTCTCGGAAATGAGTTTAAGAGTAAGCGGCGGTTTGGCACTATAACAACGCATAGGTGGCGATGCGAACGCCTGAAATAGAAAACATTAAAAGTTATTCATTACCTTATCAGCAGTGACTTTGTCATATGAGGCGCAAACTTTCAACACCCGTTCTCTGATCTCCTCTTCCGATAGTTTCGTTCTCACTACCTCGGGAGAGTAGTTTCGAATTTGAATCTGACAAAGTGAGGTTAACAGATTATGTAATGTCCCTTGTTGGAGGCGAATTGTATACACATCGTTAAAATAAGCCCAACAAAATCAATTGCTAATTAAAAACTAATACTAGGTACGTAGGTCCTTATCGAAATTAATAAACTGTACTGTACCTGAATGGGGGTCGAGAATATTCCTTGATTGCTGTTTTCTTCTTGTTGTCTTATATGTTTATTTACGGATACGGCAAGTGATCTACATGATATAAGCTTTAGGTAAGACGTTGTTCTGCTTAAATTACGTAAATTCCTTGCTAGTGTTGCCATTTTATCAATTTCTATCACAAAACCAAAATGCCTATTAACGTTATTGCCTATAATAAACCTCACTCCTCACTCACACTGCAAGCAAAAGTGCAAAATCTTCTTCTTCTTCGTCCTCCCTCCTGCGCCTGCCACTCACAGACTATCTGCCACTCTCACTCTTCTCCGCTCACTGTCACTACTCACTAGTCGGTAGTCAAGTCACTAGTCACTCAACTGTCACTACTCCACTTGAAGTGTTGGGAGAGGTTTCTTGGCCTCGCTTTATGGCAGCTCAGCCAGTTCAACGTACTAGTTAAGAACGCCGTGTCCCGTGTCCTAGCCTAGCCTAGCTGCATCCGGGGCTGGGGACTGCGTTGCTTGCTATGCGGGGCTGCGGGCTGCGGGGAACCCACGCAACGCAAAATCGCACGAGAAATTTTGAGTGTGTCCTAACGGAATGCGTGCGGTTCGTGCGAGCAAATGGTTTCCAATGTGCAGCTTCAGATGAAATACGTTTTAATTTGGAAACCAGTAGGTTGTTGGAGCTCTCTAAAGACTTAAAAATCACAGAAAGAAACATGTTACTTAAGAGAAAGAAACAATAAGACGCAAGTAATCTATAGAAATAGGTATAGATTTGATAGATAGATAAATAGAAGGTAGGTTAAATAAAAATAGGGCTACAATAGAAGTTACTAGACTACTTACTTTAAAAACCTAAATTCGAGACATTTTCACATTCCCATCAGTGTACCTTGACTCTTGTTCTTGTAAAATAGATTTCTCTTATTGCACAAAATGTTTCGCTTTGGCACGAAGGCAATCGAAATTCAAAAAAGTTCCTGCCCGCCGTAAAAATCGCAAGATTTTGACAGATAAAAAAACTAAATATTTTTATTTAAAACACTCCCATTTGCTTTGCATGTGTTTTATTTTAATCGTTCACCGCAACGCACGCACGCAACGCAGTCCCCGGATGCAGCTAGGACGCAGCGTTAGTTCGTTTCGTACGCATTGACTTTTGTATTTGACGTTACGTTGTATCGTTTGAATCACGATACACAAAATTTTTCATCAACTATTGCCTTGAATAAAATGAAGCATGTCTGCCAGATAAAACACAAACAATTGGTAGGTGTGTAAGTGAACTACTCCAATCAATGATCTACAAATCATAGAACAATAAACAAAAACATGACTACTTGCATAATGCACTTTGTTAGAGTAAAGAAACTAACCTGGAACAGTAACGATATCTGCTGAGTACGTGTGGTACTGAGTTTATTACTAATTCCAGTTTGGCATTGGTTGTATTTCAAGGATGAACAACTCGAGCGGTTGTAGGGTATCTGTATTACCGACATTGGCGCATACTAGCCATAGTGTCGGTAATACAGGTACCCTAAGTCGTTGTGATCTCAGAAACTCAGAATATTCTATCTTTCTCAATGAGGATAAAACAATATTTCAATTTGACGTTTCCGTTCGAGTTTGACTTTTTGAATGATTCAATTGTCATTTACCATTTTTTATAATTTCAGTTCCAAAGCACCAAAATTAACAAAATTTATCAAGAATGGTGGTCAAAAATGTCATGAATCATAAAAAAGTGAGTTAAAAAAGAATTAAGGTAGGTATGTTTAGTAACATTACCAGTAATTTCATCACGTTCTTAAATTTTATAGTCGTAAATTACTGTTTTTCGCAATATATCTTTAATATTTTAGTGAAATTGACAAAAATTGAAAACAAATATTATTACACATGAGAATTTGAACTACAAAAGTTATTTCAGAAATATTTTTGTAAAATGAGCTCAGACAATAACCATCTCTCTCTTCCAAGGCACAAATTTTAAGAACTGTACAATCACGGTTTTAGTAAATGCCAAAACATTTATTAACATAATAATTATACGAATACGGCAGGCGGCAGGTAACAAAGCTAACTGAATAAACAACGTACATATGAACATTGAACAGTACCTACATGTTTGGTTTTTTGTGTTTACTTTTGCATGTTTCGAACTACAACCAAATACATTAGATAATAATACGTGCAGCTCTCCGCTATTTACATGTAATAAACGTGAAGTATGAAAAGGAGCGCCATCTACACGCCTCGATCGCTAACTACACAAGACACCGGATATGAAAAGCACGGATGTAATATAAATTATTTTCACAGACATAATAAAATTATCTTCACAGACATAATAAAATTATCTATAGTTTTTGGTGTATCAGGTAATGTTGGGGTTGACGCAGAGCGCAGAGCTATAGGCAGGAGTACTTGAAAGAGTACTCGTAAATAAATTGAAATTCGAGTACGAAACTCAGAAAATGTACTCGTAAGTATTTACTCGTAAGTACTTTGGCACAGACAGGTGTATGGGTACGCGTAATACTCGTGAAAACACGTATATATAATTATTATACAAACATGTCAGTGCGCAGCCTATGACGTCAGGCTTGTGACACCTACATACAATACATAGCAGCAGTAATAATGTGAATTTTAGTGGTTTATTTCGATGCTTATTGCATTTTTGTTGAAATATTTTTAATTGGTACCCGTATGCGTGCCACTGTTTAACTCACCAAGTTTCGTTTGCATAACTCGATTGGTTTCAAAGCAAATAAATAAGTCGTCAGTTTTTAAGTAAACCTATTGTTGGAGTTGTTGAACTCTTTGGAAGCACGATAATCTAGACTCTGGAATCTTCAAAATACACGGATCTGGCAGTGACAATAGTCTTCTTCCCACCAAAAAGTGAGCGGGAGTAAGAGGATTTAAATTGTTGGGATCGTGAGAGAGGGGTGACAAAGGTCTGGAATTCATGATGGCCTCAATTTGTACGAGTAACGTATACATATCTCTTCAAATGTCGGAGACGAAAAAAAGTCCTCCGAAGTGAGGTGATCCGGGGGGTATGAAGTGCCAATCGACTCATTCGCCAGTCAGCCTCAACAATGCTGTCTTTATTTTTTAGTACAAAAACCCTCAACTTGTCTAACTCGGTTTTTGCTCCCCTAAAATTTGTCCCGTTGTCCGAATACATATTGGAAGGATTTCCCCTACGGGCAATAAATCTCTTTAAAGCCAAAATAAACGAATCATCAGTTGACAAATCTGTAACAAGTTCAATTATATGAACAGCTTTGGTCACCATACATATAAACAAGCAAATATAAGACTTTGAAACCCTACAACCACGCCCCTTCGTATCATTTAAATTCATTGGACCAGCATAGTCCACCCAAGTATTTTGAAAAGGGTAAGAAGGATTAATTCTGCAAGCTGGCAAATTACCCATTATTGGAGTTATTTTTTTTGGCGCAACACGAAAACACCTCACACATTCGTGAACCACTCTTTTTGTCGTATATCTTCCCGAAATTGCCCAAAATCGCTCTCGCACAGATGTTAATAGGTGCTGCGGACCAGCATGCAACAAACGCAAATGTTCCCTTGTAAATATTAATTTCGTTAACCAATTTTTTGCCGGCAACAGAATTGGATGATGTTTATCCATATCAAATTCAGAATTCACCAACCTTCCTCCAACGCGAATCAAAACTTTTTCATCCAAAGAAAGGGTTCAAATTTCGAATTGACGGAGCCACATTACATTGCTGCAATTGGCTCAGTTCTTTCAGCAAAGCATCTCGTTTGTACATATTTAACCAAAACCATTAAGGAATTATTTAGGTCTTCCGATGACAATAGGCCAATACATCTATCTTGTCTTGGCTTTACACAATTATTCGCAACACTTAACGTTTTGTAATTAGAATTAGAATAAACTACTAGTCAAAAAGTTTATAAATCATAAGCAAAGTAAACGTCAGATTGACGTTTCGTTCATTTAAATTGACATTTCAAATCAACGCTAGTTAGATATCGGGCCGCTTGGGCGACAGTAACTTCCGGTGACAATTTTCAGTGGAAGCTGCACGTATTATTATCTAGTGTATTTGCTACAACCTATCCAAATCACGGTTTCCCTCTTTCTCCCTCACCTACAAAATGTTTCAAACAAGAAAACAAACTCTTCAGTTTGCCTTCTTTCCTATTATAACGAACACCGCTCTGGAGAAATTCTAGTAATTGCTTCTTTAACCTTTAACATTCTAGTCCACGAATTTGCTTGTTTGTTTACATTCTTTTTTTATACTCTGAGTTAGTCAATGACACGTTCGCGACAGTTCGACGCAGGTCTGGAATGACGTGTTGACGGCCGACGAGATTTCTGCAATCTACGAGAGTCGATAATGAACCTACTAGAACGTACCTACTGTTGCGTCGGGGGACTATAAAAGGACCACCGCGCGGCTGCGTGTTTTAGTTTAGTTTGGACATAGAGTGAGTGAAGACAGAGCGCAGTAACTAGTGGAAGCTGAACAGAGCAGTAGTGAAGTGAAGTAAGGGAGCTAGTAGTGATAGTTAGTACAAGTAGTAATCAGCTGTGTGTGTTTATTAGAATTAGAGGTTATAATTTGGATTAGTGAATAAAGTAATTTGTAAGACTTTTTGGTGGTGATTTATTTATTGCGAGACCCGTAACACTATTATAACGAGGCCGCTCTGGAAAAATTCTAGTAATTATTGCTTCTTTTCTTTAACCTTTAACATTCTAGTCCACAATTTGCTTGTTTGTTTACATTCTCTTTTTTTATACTGAGTTAGTCAATGACATGTTCGCGACAGTTCCAGTCACATGTCATGTGACACATTGACGGACATTGACGACCCATTCTCAAAAAATCGTAGAACTGAACTTTCAGGGTACAACTTCGGAGGATCCTGAGGAAATGTCCGAAATGCTTAATAGCGTTTTTCTCTCAAATGATTCCCTCGTCTACAATCATACTCATGGTTCTAACGTGGCAACTTCTGTTTCTTCGTCATTCATGTTCTACCCCACTTCACCCGGGGAAATCAATCGCGTCGTCCTCAGGTTTAAGGGCAAAATGTCATCGGGCCTAGATGAGATTCCCTCCTTCATTGCCAAACACTGCATATCCGTGCTGGCTCATCCACTCGCAGATATTATAAATAGCTCCTTTCTGACTGGTGTATTCCCCGAGCAACTCAAAGCCGCACTCGTTAAACCCATTTTCAAAAAAGGCGACGGTAAAAATCCCGAGAATTACAGACCGATTAGCCTGCTTTCGGTCTTTGACAAAATTATTGAGTCACTGGTTTCCCACCGTCTCTTGGACTTTCTTGAAAAGACTAGAACTCTGCCTGACTCCCAACATGGTTTCTTAAGGAACAGATCCACTGAGACTGCTCTTGTCCAACTGACGGAGTATATCTCTGGGGGAATGGAGGACGGTATCCGCACGGTGGGATGGCTTCTGGACCTCTCCAAGGCATTCGACAGTGTGTGTCATGAGTGCCTCCTTCTAAGACTGCAGGCTGTGGGTATACGTGGACTGGCCCTCTCCTGGTTCTCCAGTTACTTGCAGGGTCGAACTCAAGCGGTGGAATTGATTGGGTCAGATGGCCGAGTGACCAGGTCCCTCTTTGCTCCTGTCTCGTCTGGAGTTCCACAGGGCAGTGTCCTTGGTCCACTCCTGTTCCTCATTTTCATCAACGAATTAGGTCCCAAAATAACATCTTCAAATTCCATCTGCGTCAACTATGCAGACGATACAACCATTCTCATTAAGATAAAGACAAGCGACATTTCGGAAATTATATCAACCGTTCAAGACCCACTGGAAAAAGCCTCTACATGGCTTAGAGTCAATAGACTAAAACTGAACTTGACAAAAACTGAATTGATAGACTTTCATTCTTCCGGATCACGTCTACCACCCCTACCTGACATCCCGAATGAAAATTCCCTGATTAAGCCCAGAGAGGTCGTGAAATTTTTAGGCTTTCACATCGATCAAAATCTAAACTGGGCAGCTCACACAGACCTCCTATGCCACCGACTAGCTAGCTCCTGTTTCCTTTTGAGACGACTCCAACACACTGTCTCCCATAATATTCTGCTCTCTGCATATTATGGACATTTTTATAGTCACGTAGCCTATGGCATCGCCGTCTGGGGCAGCACTGAGAAGTCCCTCAGTAAAGTCTTCCTTCTTCAGAAGAGGGCTCTCAGGATCTTGGCAGACTTATCCATCCGCGAGTCTTGCAGGGGACAATTCAGACGACTTGGTCTACTAACATTGCCCGCCCTGTATGTCTTCTCCCTCCTCAAACTTATTTACAAAAACCAGGCTAAGCTTGATCCTTTCCGATTCTCACACAACTATCATACTCGATTCAATCTATTTAAACTACCAACCCACCACCTCTCGTCCTCTGAAAAGACGTTTACATACGCGTCTATAAAATACCTAAACCATTTCCGACTTGACCCTTCAACCGTCAGATTCTCTCAGTTCAAGTTATATCTGCGGAAACATCTCACAGAGCTTGAACCATATACTACCATGGACATACTGTCTTCCACCCCCCCCCCCCCCCTTCCTTCCCGACTTAAACACTTGAAAATATAGATACTTTCGTTTGCTAGTATCTGGTCAATTCGACTTAATATGACGATATAGTATTAGGTACTATGTATAGATAGATTAATGTTTTAATGTACACTTTTTGCTATGTTCAAGCTTTCTTTGTTCAATCGCGTGCGTACGACCTTTTGAATACGCATGCGATTTGTTTGGATTAGTTCGTTGTTTGTTTTCACGACATTTTACTATATTTAACACTATTGTACTGATGCAATGATTGTTGTAATTTTACGTACAATAAAGAGAGATATTATTATTATTATTATAGTGTTGGTTCTATGGATTTCTGGAGTGGGCTCGCCGAACAATCCGACATTTCCAGAATCCACGAATCGACGGCCGGTGCGCCGGTGCGACGTTCGAGAATGTACCTGCTAGAACGGAGTAGAACGTGACTACTGATGCGTCGGGGGACTATATAAGAACAGCCTGCGGTTGCGTGGCGTGGAACAGTAGTATTATCCTGAACGTGAAACAGTGAAGACTGAAGTATAGACAGAGCAGAAGTGAAGTGTGAAGTAAGGGAGCCAGTAGTGACAGATAGCGGATATAAAGAATAGACAAGTGCAAGTAGTAGTGTAGTCAGCTGTTTATTGTGTTTTGATTATTTAGAATAATTATTAGAGGTTATAAGTACTTGTGGTGTTAAAATGATAGTCTGTGGTGTTAAACAATAAAGGAATTTACAGACTTTGGTGGTGATTTATTTATTGTGAGACCCGTAACACTATTATAGATAGATAGATAGATAGACAACTTTATTCCAAAACCATTGCAAGAATTACAAGTTTGAAACAAGTCAAATACAATATTAATGTTCATTTTTTGATAAAAGTAAGAACACTCTGTACAGTTCAGTTGCATGTTATATCTTGGTACTCGTTAGCTTCATCTGTTTGAGTGAATGGACTTCAGATGTGGGACAAGGTTTTTCGTTATTTTAGTTTCATACTGACACTCAACACATTTTTGTACACAGCTTTGCATCTTTGGAATGTTTACGTTTATTATGTTGAGTCAAATCACTTTTATATTTCGTTTTGTAAGAACATTCCTGACAGTTGTACATTTCTGGATCTTTGGAATGTTTATGTTTACGATGCGAGGTCAATGTACTTTTATATCTTGTTTCATATGAGCATTCCAGACATTTGTACATTTCAGGATCTTTTGAATGTTTAGGTATGTTTACGATGTGAGGTCAATGTACTTTTATATCTTGTTTCATATGAGCATTCCAGACATTTGTACATTTCTGGATCTTTGGAATGTTTAAATTTATAATGCCTGGTCAATTCACTTTTATATTTTGTTTGATACGAGCATTCCCGACATTTGTACATTTCAGGAACCTTGGAATGTTTACAATTATAATGCACCATGAAATTAGATCTATCATTTGTTTTATACGCGCAATGGGCACAGTTATACTTCAACTCTCCTCCGCTCTTACTTTCAGAAGATCTTGCCTCACTTTCTTGAACAGACTCGCACCGATCCTTGGAAATTCCAATGCTACCACGACTCCCGGTCAACTGTTCCCAGCCGGGTTTGTGGTCTTCGATGTCGATCTCGTCTTTCAAGGCCGACGTCGATGAGCCTTCGAGTTCTTGTTTTATTGGAAAAGGTGCCTCCCCGCAACCAGCATCCTCGTTTTGTTCATCTTCACACTTCAACTTCGCCGAGTTGAGTAGCGAGGAGTCCTCCTCTTCCTCGGATTCCATAAACTGATCATCCTCATCTGAGGCTTCCGTTTTGATGATCATTTTCTCCACCTGCTGATGTTGAACGGGAGTAACAGGACGATAATAATTATCACTGCCCTCATTTAAACTCATGATGGTTAATTTTACTTTTCTCTAAAAATGCTTGTGATATTTCACTTTCACAGTTTCCACTTTCCAGTTATGGAAGGAATTAAGAGCTTTATTCGGGTTTCATTTCTTGAATCGTTCAAGAACCGTCCTGGGATTGCGCAGAACTAGTTGCGCAATCGTGCAGTTCTAGGAACCGTTCTCGGATTGTCCTGGAAGTGTCCGCGACTTCACAAAACTCGAACAATTTCGAACTGTTATAAATCTTGTAATGTAAATCTTTAAAAGAAGAAGAACTTAGAACCTAACCCTACTTTTCAATATGTAAAATTCAAATAAAAAACACAAAGCAAAGCATCCTGTTCTATTTTTCTTTTAGTGAGAAAAGCGCTTTTGTTTGCGACACGCAAAAAACAGTTTATTTATGTCTTTGTTTATAATTTTTGTGAATTTACTCAATTTTCTGATAACCCAACCAGTACCTAGGTACCTACTTAATAATGGAAAGTTCATCTTGCTCTTCCGAAGAGTCTGATGAGGATGATGATGAATTGAAAAGGATATTTTGTATGTAGTCATCCATTATTACCTAGGCATATGCCTATTACCAATCACTTATCTAATAATTAACCTGATCAATAATAGTAAAAACAAAACAACAAGTCCAAGATCAACAAACGCCAGCGAGTACCGTCCTACCGTCGTCGTGTATCGTGTAAAATGAAAATGGGCATGCGTGAATTGACAATCCGAAATCAGTTCTTACTCCAGAGCGAGGACTGGTTTGGACGGTTCTTGAACGGTTCTAAAACGGTCCTGAGTTAAACCAAAACAGAGAACTTCTGTCTCAGAACTAGTTCAGGATTAGTTCTACAAAACCCGAACGCATCAATTTCGACTGCGCAAACTCCTGACAGTCCTAGAACAGTAATAGCAAAAACCCGAATAAAGCTAAGAATTAAGATTAAGAATTAATAAAAATATTATTGACTGGAATCTGAAAGAAAAGGGAATGACGTTGCTGTTGATTTTATCACTTGTCATCTGATTTGACAAAAATAATTGACCCGAATAGTCGATGTCAATTGTCAGTCAGTGTCAAGTAAAAGTTTATTTATATCCCAACTAGGTTTTGACAATGTTTACAAATAACACGATTTGATTGGTAGAAGTCAAATAATATGTATTATCGGTATATACACCGTTCACATATAAAAACGCACTGGTAGGGTAGGCCATGAACTTTTGTTTTTAAGTTTACAGAAATGAAAACTCCCTAGATCTCGATTGACAATATCAGCTTATCGAGATATTAAAGGTTGTTAAGTAAACACTGACATTTGTCAAATCACTCAAATTGTCTCAGCTGATTAACAGCACGATAGTCGAGCACACCGGTGGCCGACTGGTTTAGTGGGCGGTCTGCTGAATCACTGGACCCGGTGGATTGAGTTCGATTCTCGGGTGTCTGTGTGTCATTTTTACTGTTTATTTGGCATACTTGAGGCTGGGTGTATGAGCAAGAGACTCTAAACCCGTACTACCGGTGTGGAGCGACTTTGTCTTAACTACATAGTGAAGACCGATGCTCCCCTTTAAAAAAAAATAAATAAATGAAAACACGATATGCTGATTGCTGTTACTATTTTGGTTATTACTGCGCAATGACGTCATGTGGTTTTATTTTGCCTTAAAGTATTAATCGCGGCGAGGTTGTTTATAAAATAAAATAAATGTCAAATTATGTTGCTTCCATCCTTTTTGCTAGATCTATTATGGAAAAATCTTTAATAAAATAAAATGAAATTTTTACAAAATTTTTACAATTTTTTTTAATGTTATTGATTTTTGATTTTCATAATTTTTTTTGTACCAAACGACATAAAAAACAATATGGCGGCTATAAGAAAACATAAGAAAAATAAAAGTTGACTATGAAAAGTCTGGGTTTAGTTGGACTTGAAAATTTTTAAAACGTTAAATGGATAGCTGTTACCGACTTATGCAAGCCTACAAAGAATTATTTATTTTTTCCTGACAATAAAAAAGATATAAGGAATCTCATGGTGTGGTCTTAAAACCACGTGACGTCAGAAGACCCGAAAGCACCTATAAAATATTACAGTTGCGCATCGATTTCTTCTTCTTCTTCAGGGTTTATGGCCTTTAGCTTTTATTAGCTATTTGGCCAGAAGCGCGCATCGATTTCTGAAGGTTGGAGTTCGATGCAGTTGCCAAAAAATCATATGTCAATGTCAATTGTCAATCAATAGTGTAGAGAGCAGCCGCAAAAGAAGAATATTTTAATAATTAAAAGCAAAAAGCAATAATGAAAATGAAATTATTATTATATAGAAAGTGTTTAAAACAGTAAATTGCACAGTTCCAGCATTTTTTTGTTGCTATTAGTGCGCCCTTCTCCCCTTATCCTTGAATTAGTTGATTTGGAAGAAAAGAACGAACTTGGAAATGTCTGATGATGAAGTTATTAAATTCGAGATTACCGATAAAGATCTCGATGAGGAATTTAACATCAACCGGCGGAGATTTGCCACTAAAAATCAACAAATTTACGGTGAGTTTTTCTATTAATTGTCTCCAATTTACGCGTTATATTATGCTACGAGAGAAAATAGCTCACGAATCTCCGTGTTTAGGTATATGGGCAGACGATAGCGATCAAGAAGAAGACGAACGGCCCTCTTTTAATAAAAAGAAGCCCCCCAAATCGTACACGGCTCCTATCGGCTTCGTCGCCGGTGGCATTCAACAAGCCGGCAAGAAGAAAGACAAAGCTATCAAAAAAGAAGAAGAATCAGAAGAGTCTGACGACGATGAGAAACCGACCACCTCGACGGTCCACGGCAGCTCTAGCGGATCGGACGAGGAGTCCATTCCCACTCGTGCTGGTGCCGGTGCCGGTATGTTAAATTATAAAATTACATCCCATCTACTCGATTTATTTTTATTATAAACGTATCTGTCGTCGCAGGTTTCGGGGGCTTTCGCAGGGGACCGACTCAGAGTACCGTAACGGAGACGACCGCCGAGATAGCCGGACTGAGGTCGTCCGGTCCTAAAATGAATCAGACGCTGATACGCGAGGGTGTCGGAAATTGGGAGAAACACACTCGCGGCATCGGAGCAAAGCTACTCCTCCAGATGGGTTTCCAGCCCGGCAAAGGTCTGGGGAAAGATCTGCAGGGAATCTCGGCACCTGTCGAGGCACACTTGCGGAAAGGGAGAGGAGCGATCGGGGCGTACGGGCCAGAGAAGCTCGCCTCTATAGCCAAGACGAAGGTACGATTATTGTTAGTTGGTTAGTTAATGAGCGCTGTAACAACTGTAGATGTGTCATTTTTGCAGGAGCAGGATTTTAAGAAGGAAACGGAAGACGTCGATATGGAGGAGAGACGTGAAACGAAATGGAAGAAGAACGTGTCGAGTAAAACGAAGAGTCGCTATTATTACAGGAGCGTGGATGACGTTATTGAAAAAGGTAAACGGCCAGGAGCCTATAGAAATACCACAGCTTCCAGGTAAAAATCATTTAAAATTTTACGCCCTAGGAATGCAAATTATTCTCCTCAGACAGGCACAGTTTGTGTTCAGTTTCACTGAAGATTATTACCGCCCCCACCCCCACTCCCTCCGGATTTAATTTCTCCTTAATTTAATTCCATTTCCAATTCACTCTTATTATGTTTTTAATAAAAGGCTTGACAATCGATCTTAAGAGGGGTACGATTTTAATATGAGAAGTAGAGAGGTGTTGAAGGTTATTGAGAGTACGACTGACTATGTAATTAACTGTACAAGGTTGCCATGGTTATCTCAAGTTCCTATATTGAGTCTCTGAAAGCAAGAAACTCAAAAAGTTGGACTAATTAAAGCATTGCTGTCAACGATGCACTGCTACTTTTACTTGGTCGTACTCGATTAAACTTATATTTGACATTTCTTGTTCGCTCACACCCTCATTCCCTTGTCTCTTTCCCCTGTATCTCCCTCTCCGCGTCTCTCTCTCTCTCTATCTCTCTCTCTCTCTCATTATAATCTACCTAGTCCGAAATATTTACATCAATAAATTGAACAGCTAATTGGAACACTGTTGCCAGTTTTTTTTATTTTATGTTACAACACAACAAGCTTGCTTACTGCCCAGAATGTGAGTCAGTAATATTTTAAACTGACCAATTTTCCTTCCATAATTTCGAGTTTTCCTTAAACTCAGCGAAAACTGAGCTGACCCGACAAGTTTTTGGTGTTTTTTCGGAAAACGATAGTGGCTAGAAAAATTATTAAAACACACAGTTTTATAAACTCGTGAAACACTCGAAATTCTGTGACAATCCACGATTTATGAGCATGTGCATTTTCACCTAAAAAGTGAGCTGACATGACGAGTTTTCCACGTTTTTCTAGAACGCTACTAGTGGCTACAAAAATCAAAAATTGAATTGAACCGCTTGTAAGAAACTCTTAATTCCCGGTTGATTGGTATAAAAAATTACAAATCCAGAAAAATTGGCTAGTTTAAATTATTGATCCTCAATGAACGCTTGTTCTGATTTCTTTACTGTTCTGCTCTGTGCAATACAATGTAACGTTCAGAGCTCATGGGAAAGATAATCCTAAATTTATTTGAATCATTCAAAGTTGTTTTTTTTTTAAGAAGTCTACTAATTTTTAATCACATCCCCTTTACAGTGAACTCAGCAAGGTCAAAGTGATAGACATGACGGGCCCCCAGCAGAGAGTCCTGAGCGGTTACCATGCCCTCAGCGGCCTGAAGGCTCCTCCCGGAGCCGAGCACTTTGAGGACGTCGTGCATAAGAAATGCTCTAACTTTGTCCTGCCCGAGCTGCAGCACAACCTCGATCTGTTGGTAGACCTGGCCGAACAGGTATGTCGTTCTTTATTTTAATTTTTTTTTCTTATTTGTTCTCTTTTAATTTTAGGAAATAATTCGCATCGATCGATCGTCCCATTACAATGAAGACAGACTAGTGGCGCTGGAACAAGAGAAGGCCGACTTGAAGAGAACAATGGAGAACGAGGAGCGTATCTTGAGCGACATGGAGGGTATCCTCGACATCGTCGATCACCTGATGGATCCGGCTCAGAGTTACTCTTTGACGCAAGTGTACAACATCTTCATCGATCTTCAGGAGCGTCACTACGAAGAGTTCACGAGGTACGAAGTGGGAGAATTGGCGCCGGGTCTGGTCGGACCGTTGCTGACGTCGGCGATGGCGAACTGGAAGCCCCTGACCGACCCGGATTTCTACCTGGACGTGTGGAAAAACTGGAAAGAGCTCTTGGAGCTCGGTTCGACCCAAGTGACGCAAATGCAGCCCTATCACAGTTTACTGTGGCACACCTGGCTCCCGGTCGTGAGGAACACGATCGCAAACGAATGGAAGCCGCGGGACTGCGACTCTCTGATCACCCTCATCGAGACCTGGAAGGACCTCTTGCCGCAATGGATACTCGATCATCTGTTCAAGCAGCTGATAATACCGCGGATCAAGAGCGAAGTGGATCAGTGGAATCCCGTGGCGGACACCCTACCGATTCACTTGTGGATCCACCCGTGGATCCCGTTGCTGGACGAAAGACTGAAAGAGCACGTCTACCCGATAATCCAGGACAAACTGGGAGCCGCTCTGGCGAACTGGCACCCGTCTGACAGGTCCGCGAAGCTCATACTGAAGCCGTGGCAGCGGGTCCTTCCGGACGGCGCTTTCGTGGCCTTCCTTGTCAAGCACATCGTCCCGAAACTGCAGCTCGTGATGCAGAACTTCGTGATCAACCCGCATCAGCAGCACCTGGAAGCCTGGCACTGGGTGATGGACTGGATGGACATGATGTCGCTCGGGAATCTCACCCTCATCCTGGACAAGTATTTCTTCCCGCGATGGCTGCAGACGTTGGCCCTCTGGCTGAACCATAACCCGAACTACGTGCAAGTCACCGACTGGTATCAGGGGTGGAAGAGAATGCTGTCGCCTGAAGTGCTCGCACAGCCCACCATCAGAGAGCACTTTCATAAAGCTCTGGAGATGATGAACAGGAGCATTTCCGATCAACCGGGCGCTCAGGAGTCGTTGTCTTATTTGAGTACAATCGAAGGTGAAAGATCCGTTCCCGTCAAGTCGCAAAAGACGATTCAACCTGAGGTGAGTGCAGATCCACATAGTTTGATTGTTATTTTTTCTTATTTATTGACTTGTCAACAGAGCATAGCGGAAGCTGCGAGGATCGCATCACGTATCCCGACAGGTTTCAAGGAACTGCTGGAGAAAAGATGCGAGGAGCGCGGTTTGCTGTTTGTTTTGGTCCCTCATAAGTTCCACGAGGCAAAACAAGTGTACAGGATAGGGAATAACGGGCTGTATTGTTATTTTGACAGGAACGTTTTATTTTATAACAAGGGAGGTCAGACCTGGCTCCCTACTTCTTTAGATAATATTTTGAACATGGCGGGAGATTGATTGATCATTTAATTTGCTGTTACATACTTTTTTCGTATTTATTATTATTTATTAAGATGTAAAATTTTATAGGTTCATTATGATAAATTAGTGTATCTAAGTAGAGATTTTAAATATTTAAATCGATGTAATTCTCCCTTAAATAAAGAATAATTGTTTGATAAACGTTATTGTTATTATTATTGTTTCATTGCAGCAGGTGACCAGGGTTTTAATTAACAAAATTCGCTTTTATAAATTCTGATTGGTTGAATTTTGTCAAATGGGTGTCTAAAAAATTCTGTGCTGGGACATTGAAAAATCACGCAGAGTGTGTAAAAAATAGTTTTGAAAAAATCCACCATTAATCCGCGGACATCATGATACACTTTTAAGCCAAATGCCATTTTCAATCCACAAAATTTTTCATCAACTATTGCCTTGAATAAAATGAAGCATGTCTGCCAGATAAAACGCAAACAATTGGTAGGTGTATAAGTGAACTACTCCAATCAATGATCTACAAATTGTTACGTTGGTTACTTTTATGGAGCTTCATTAAAAAATGCAGTCATGATTATTAACATATAATCTAATAATAATAATTATAACAATCGTAATAATGAAAATATATATAATTAATTAGCAGACATCTTGTGCTCGTCTATCTATCTGAGTTATCTGACCTACTGCCCATGTCCCTGATGACATTCTTCAGTGACATTGTGAAGGTTGACATTCTGGCATATCAGAATACCACAGAGAATGCTATAGGCAGCTCAACATACTACAACATGCCCCCTTTTAAAGAAAAGCATGACTATAAAACATATACCCCCATTTTAAGCAAAATAAGATTACAAACTTCAATTACATCTGTAAATATAACAAATCAAACTCAGGCATGCTGAAATGTTGAAAACCTAACATTATACAAATCAAATGAAATCAAAATTTAATCAAAACTAAACCGTCTAGGTTTAATCACTGTCCTTCCTGACCTTGTTCTATATGAGTCATACTTAGACTTTGTTTCGTCTTTATTACTTGAGACATTTGGACTATTGATACCCTTGAAGTCTCCCTCAAATGACACTCGTTTGCTGGGTGACAACAATGACTGTTTTGGTGAGGAGCTAGGCACATCTACTAAATGCTCTGGGCTGTTTAGTGATTTATTTAATACAGTCGACCTATCATGGTGTGTCGAATCATTACTATTAGGCGTTTTCATTAAATGTTGACGATTCCGTCGGTAGGTAACTCCTTCCGGCGTACGGACTAAGAAAGATCTTGGGGACGATCCCTGACCAACTACCACGGCGGGCGACCAAAATGACATTGGTGTCTTCTTATACATAACGAAGTCACCGACTTGTACTGGTGGCAGTGATTTCACCTTCTTGTCATAGTTTCGTTTCATCTTCACAATACCTTTCTTCACACGATTTTCATGCGAAGTGTAATCAACAATACTTGGCATTAAGCTTTCCTCAGTTATAGGCAATTTGGTTCGTAAGTTACGTGACATCAATAACTGTGCAGGAGACTTACCGCTAGCTTGTGGAGAATTACGATATTGCAACAATGCAATATAAGGATCTGCATCAGATTCCTCACATTTTTTTAGTATTTTTTTTATTATGCCAATTGACCTTTCTACCAACCCATTAGACTTTGGATAGTTGGGACTGACTGAATTAAAATTAATACCCCAGTCTTCAAGGAAGTTTAAGAATTCCTTAGAAGTGAAAGGAGGTCCATTATCAGAGACCATTTCTAGGGGAATCCCGTGTCTAGCAAATATGGACTTCAATTTAATTACCAACTGACTAGCAGACGTTCCTTGATTCATAAGACTCATTTCAACATACTTAGAGAAATAATCTACTACTAATAGATAGACTTTATTATTATATTGGAAAAAATCTGCTGCGACTTTTTGCCATGGGAATTTGGCTACCTCATGAGGCAAGAGAGGTTCAGGTGAATTCGAGTTTCGAAATTTAAGACAGGTCATACATTGTTCAACCCTATTCTTTATGTCTACATTCATGTTTGGCCAGTAGACAATGCCTCGTGCCAGTTTTTGGCATTTGTCCACGCCTTGATGACCTTCATGTATGTAATCTAACATCTGAGGACGTAAACTCTCCGGTATTACCACAGACTGATTTTTTAATAACAAACCATTAATAGTATGAAGATCATGCTGAATATTAAAATATGGCTTCACTTGCATTTCAAGAGAGTTTTTGGAATTTGGCCATCCCTGTTGATAATAATTAATTACTTTTGACAAGACCGGATCGTTGCTAGTGGCTTCTTGTATTAGACGAAGTTTTTTATCTGCAATTGACAAATTTGAGACAATCAAATTACAGTGAATTTGCAACTCCTCATCCAAGGATTCATCGACATCTGTAGGACTCGTATCATTGACGGGCGCTCGGGATAAAGTATCAGCAACATACAGATACTTTCCCGGTCTATATTCTACATTAAGATCATAAGCTTGAAGTATCATCATCATACGTTGTAAGCGTGCGGGAACTTCAGACAATGGTTTCATAAATAATGTAACTAACGGCTTGTGATCGGTTTCGACTTGAACTTTTCTTCCATAGACATAATTATGGAAACGCTGACATCCAAACTGAATAGCGTAAAGCTCCCTTTCAATTTGGGCGTATCTCGTTTGTGTGTCTGTTAATGACTTAGATGCATAAGCAACTGGTCTGTTACCATGCAAGATAACAGCACCGACTGCATTTTTAGAACTGTCGACTGACAGGGTCAGAGGTAAGTTGGAATCAAAATGTACTAGAACTGGTGCTTGACTAATAGCTTCTTTAAGTGCATCAAATTCGCTTTGATGTTCTGCGGACCAGTTCCATAAAACATTTTTACGAGTTAACGTTCTCAGGTTAGTTGTCTTATCAGACAAATTATCTATATATGATCCTAAATATGTAATCATACCTAAGAATCGTTTTAATTCTGTGACATTATTAGGAATAGACATCTGACAAATGGCATTGACTTTACTAGTATCAGGAAACATGCCGTCGGCATTGAAAATGTGACCCAGATATTTAACTTCTGATAATAAAAATTTGCACTTTGTCGCATTGAATTTTAAATTTACCTCGCGAGCTCTTTCCAAAACTTTCTGTAAAGTTTTTGTGTGACTTTCCATTGTCATACTATATATTAAAATATCATCTAGGTAAACTAGAACTCCTGGAATGTCCGAGAATATTTCAATAATTTTTCTATGAAATAATTCGGGTGCACAACTGACGCCATAAGGTAGTCTCATAAACCGATACCGACCAAACGGTGTATTAAATGTACAT
The DNA here is from genome assembly GCA_910589415.1 of Malachius bipustulatus. NCBI lineage: Eukaryota > Metazoa > Arthropoda > Insecta > Coleoptera > Melyridae > Malachius > Malachius bipustulatus. The sequence goes on from OU342636.1 coordinate 44,827,835, forward strand.
AAACGCGAGCTTTCATCATCTAACTGCATCATCCAAAATCCCGACTGAGCATCCAGTGTTGAAAAATATTTTGCACCTGACAGTTTAGACCTAATTGACTCTACCGTAGGTAATGGAAAATGACAGCGTTTAATAGCTTGATTGAGATTTCTCGGATCTAAGCAAACACGGAGTGAACGATCTTTTTTTTCTACTAGGACAACAGAATTTACCCATTCACTAGGTTCAGTGATTTTAATAATGACGTTTAATTTTTCCATGCGTTCGAGTTCCTTTTTATACCGATCCATTAATGAAATTGGAACCCTACGCTGAGCATCGATCTTAGGAACCGCATCAGACTTGACAGATATATGACATGTGCCCGGTAGACAGCCAAGCCCCTCAAAAACATCAGCAAAACTTTTGAGAAGAGTATCATTTGATAGAGTACATACCTTTTTTATAATTTGCAGATCATGACAGGTAGGCAAACCCAGAATGGTATGACATTCAATATTAGCAAGAACAAACTCAATCAGGACAGGCGACTTGTCTCCAATAATACATTCTAGCTTACAGCATCCTTCAATAGGTACAAGGTTACCTGAAAATGATGTTAATTTAATACTACTAGTTCTATCAACACTGATATTTTTAAAATTGAGACTTTTGAAAAGTTTATAGCTCATTACATTAGCTTGAGCTCCCGTATCTAAATGGCATCGTACAGACTTGTTCTGAATACTAACATCTACTGTCCAAATATTATTTACACTATTTATAAATACAGACCCTATAAATAAATTATCACTGTTATTGCCTCTTGAATTCTGAACATCTACCACATCTACATGTTTATTCCTAGGGCAACACACTGCATAGTGATTCCATTTTTTACAGTTTCTACATTGGACTCCGACGGCTGGACATTTGGATCTGTGAACTTGATTGCAGTTTTTACACGGCTGCAGATTTTTACTACCATTCATGTTGGTCTGGTATCTTCCATTATGCGGCGTCTGTGATCTTGCTCTATTAAATCGAGAGCTGGACTTTTGGCGAAACGTACCACTTGACGGTTCCCTATGACGACTTGGACGACCATTGTATTTCTGCACCTGTTCAATGACTGCTCCTCTGTCTATGCCTTCAGCTTGCTGGTGTGTGATTTCAATACTCTTCGCTATTTTTACAGCCTCCTCTAGTTTCAAGTCAGACTTCTGAAGTAATTGTTCTTTCATATTTCTGTTCGACGACTTCAACCCAACTATGAACATGTCTCTTACTAAATCTTCACGGAGGTCACCCAACTCACAGGAGAGACTCAGGTTTTTGAGTGCCGTTACAAAATCTTCGATAGATTCTTCAGGCTTCTGCGACCTTGTAAGAAATTTATGCCTTTCTACTGTAATGTTCTTTTTCGGTTTACAATGCTCTTCAAACTTGTCAACTAGCTCTTTATAAGGAATTATATCCATGTCTATATTAAAAGAATTGAACACATGTACTCCTTCTTGTCCGATGTAGTGCAGAAACATTGCCACTTTGCGATCATTAGGCTGGTTTTCATAACCACCTGCTCTCATAAAGATTTTAAAATTCTGGTACCATAAGGTCCAATTGTTTGCGACGTTACCCTGCAGGCTCAGGGATGGAACCGCATTACCCGTCTTCGCACTCGACATGACTTCCGGATGAGGATCACTGTTGACTACTACTCCTCCTGCTGTATCTTCAGGTTTAGGTTTCTCCTCCGCAGCTTTTTTATCCGCTTCTGTTTTCGTCATCGGCCACAGGGATAATTTATCACACCAGAACTATAAGACTTTCACCGACCGCGTGACAGACAAAAATGACTTCTTCCTTCGACTTTTAAATATTAACCCATAAATATGTTCTTAACACCTGACACCATGTTACGTTGGTTACTTTTATGGAGCTTCATTAAAAAATGCAGTCATGATTATTAACATATAATCTAATAATAATAATTATAACAATCGTAATAATGAAAATATATATAATTAATTAGCAGACATCTTGTGCTCGTCTATCTATCTGAGTTATCTGACCTACTGCCCATGTCCCTGATGACATTCTTCAGTGACATTGTGAAGGTTGACATTCTGGCATATCAGAATACCACAGAGAATGCTATAGGCAGCTCAACATACTACAACACAAATCATAGAACAATAAACAAAAACATGACTACTTGCATACTGAACTTTGTTAGAGTAAAGAAACTAACCTGGAACAGTAACGATATCTGCTGAGTATATGTGGTGCTGAGTTTCTTACTAATTGCAGTTTGGCATTGGTTGTATTTCAAGGAAGATGAACAACTCGAGCCGTTGTAGGGTATCTGTATTACCGACACTGACCCTAGCCTACTACTAGCCTTAGTGTCGGTAATACAGGTACCCTAAATCGTTGAAATCTCAGAAACTCAGAATATTCTGTCTTTCTGAATGAGGATAAAACAATATTTCAATTTGACGTTTCCGTTCGAGTTTAGGTTTTTGAATGTTCCAATTATCATTTACCATTTTATAATTATTATTTCACTTCCAAAGCACAAAAAAAAAAAATTTATGAAGAATGGTGGTCAAAAATGTTGCAGTGTTGCCAGATTTACTGGTATTTACCAACAGACGGGTTTATGATGAAGATTTAGAATTATTTTATTAAAATAAGTTTACTAATTAAATAATAAAGTGATGGAAACATAGTTTAAGTTTAATAATTATACTGACTATAGAAAATGACCAGAAACTTATCTAAGTCAGGTCATTGGTCTGGTTAGGTTTTTTTCCCCTGAAATTTCAAGAAAAATAAAATTAAAAATATTATGATAATTAGAGTAGAGAAGGTAGATGTATAAAGAAAAACCATCAGATATTAACAGGGGAGAGAGAACCTCCTAAACCTGACTTTTAGATCACATTCTCTGGTCAGTTTCAATTTAATTAAATTCCATCAATTCATTCAAAAGATACCTACTGCGATACTGGCTCATCAAAAATTTCGGAACATGGAAACGAAGGGTTTCGGAAAAATTTCAAAACAAGATCCTGACCTGACCTAAATCGCCTTGAAAAACTTTATTCGTCTCATCGCTGGGAATGCGCATGCGGAAACAATAAAGTCAGCTGTTATTTCATTCACCTGAATTAAAGAATGACCGGCTTGATCAGCCAATAGAGTCAAGGAAGCCTTGAATTCGTGCTTGTGGCCTTTTGTATCGGAAATATTTAAATTATAATATTTGTATCCCAATACTTCATACCTTATTACAAAGTTTATACATAGAAATAAATAACAAAATAGCTATCATGTTTAATTTCATCATCATATTCTCTTCTAACAGAATTAATGCACGGAAGAATTTGAATATAAAATAACTCTGTCCAACTAATACTATTGATTGGTTACATAAATAGCGATGCTTCAACTCATGTGGATATGAATCGATGCGCTCTGTTGCCATATATAATTTTGTACAATTTGGAATAGAAAAAATAAAATAGAAAAACAGGGAAAAATTTAATATCGCCATTTCAAACTGATTTTTTAATTATTAATTTAAGTTTTTTAATAAACTTTTCTAGTTGAGTTATTTTTATTTATGGGTTTTTTTATTACCAATTCTAAAAATATAATATCAATATAACATGGTCGTTTATTATTGTTAGTTAGCTCTTATTGTTACTTATTGTTATTTTCCTTTGAATTTATAATGTAACTTTATTATTAGCACTTAATAAAAAACATTTAACTTACGTATTTATTTAAGTAAATAAAAAGCAGTCTGTCAACAGCGCATGTAGACTAACTATGTATGTTAAGGAAAATGGGACGCATGCGCATTTCCAGTGACGTATAACAGGATTACCACAGAATAGGTACAATCAGAATATAAACTTCAATAAAAATACCGAGTTCGCGCATCTACTCGGCGCATAGAGATCCGCCATGATTTGAGATGAGCTTTCATTAGTTTTTAATGCGGGCCCACAGAATAGAAATGTACCTATTCTGTGGCGGGCTGGCGGCGGGCATGCGTTACTACTCTGAAGTCTGAAGCAATGGCCGCTAAAGGTGTGGCTTGTCTCTAAAAGATCAAAGGCGCCGCCGGCGAGTTTAGCTTCTGATTGTATCTCTCTTCTGTGGGATTACCCTATAAAAATGTTTTAACTTTAAAAATAGAACTTTAAAAAGAAAATAAATAATTATTCAATTTTGTATTGTAATTTCCTATAACCTATAATAATGGTCAATCAATCTTATTCTATTCAAACCTTTTCTTTTATCCTACCATAACATAAACATAGAAAATAATAAATAATGTTAGTCTCTTATTATCTAAGATCACGATTAACAGCTGCCAGCTGCTGCGCTAGTGCTGCTATCAAGAAAAAACAACTATCTCTGTTCTTTTATTATTGTAGTAATCCTCTATTTATTGGTAATCACAAGCTGAAGACAAGCAACGGTACAGCAGTGTTAATAAATTCAAATCAATCGAGAAATATCAACACAAAAATTAAAATGTCACCACGACCAAGAGTATACGTAACAAGAAGTCTTTGTGATGAAGCAATCGATCTCCTAAAAACCAGGTAAGAAAATAACGAACGACGAACGGAAAATCGAAAAATCTTAACGTAACCTCACTTTTGTCACTCACGAACAGCTGCGACGTGGACCTATGGACAGGACCGGGTCCAGTGCCAAGGGACGAACTCCTGAAAAACATTCCAAAAGCAGATGCGCTATTCTGCATGCTGACAGATAAAATCGACGGAGAAGTCCTAGAGAAGGGAGCGAATCTCAAAACAATCGCTACAATGTCAGTAGGATACGACCACCTCGATCTAACCGAAATCAAGACGAGAAAGATCCGAATCGGTTACACCCCCGGAATCCTAACGGAAGCAACCGCAGAACTAACCATGGCCCTCCTGCTTGCCACCAGCAGAAGGTTATTCGAATCGAACGAAGAAGCGAAAACTGGCGGATGGAAAGCCTGGTCCCCGTTTTGGATGTGCGGACCCGGCTTGAACAATTCCACAGTCGGTATAGTGGGCTTCGGAAAGATCGCTCAGTCTGTGGCAAGGAAAATCAAATCGTTTGATCCGAAAAGAATAATATACTTCAACCGTTCCGAGAGAGGTGAGGAAGCGAAAGAAACGGGAGCTGAGAGAGTGAGTTTTGAAGAGCTGCTTGCCCAGAGTGATTTCGTGATAGTGACCATTTCTCTGGTCCCCGAAACCAGACATCTGTTTAACGAAGCCGCTTTTAAGAAAATGAAACCCACTGCGGTGTTCGTGAACACCAGTCGAGGTGATGTGGTGGATCAGAACGCTCTGACTAGAGCACTGCAGGATAAAACCATTTGGGGGGCAGGTCTCGATGTAATGACTCCTGAACCTCTCGACCTGGATAATCCACTTCTTAAACTGAAGAATTGTGTTATTTTACCTCATATTGGCAGCGCCTGTATACAGACTAGGAACGATATGGCTGTTTTAACTGCTAATAATATTTTATGTGGTCTGAGAGGTGAAAAAATGCCTGCTGAATTGATTTTTTAATTATTTTGTTTGCCGGGGTGCTATCCTCTTTATCTTAATAAATTTTATTCTGTTTTATAATTATTGTTTGTTATGTCGTATTATTAAATATTTTTACTCTCATCCTGAACCGTTTTCGAGATACAAAAAAATCGAGTATTTTCAGTTTCTTGACGATATCTCAGGAACTCTGTTTGAAATACTAAACCCAGCTTTTGTACACATCTTGTCATTAATATTATCTAGGTTAAGAGGGCAAATTAAAAAAAATGTATGGCAGTGAAGCAAATCAAAAAAAAATTATCAAAAATAATGAGTAAATTTTTTGTTCACAACAAAACATTTTGCCACTTTTATGTTTTTTTCATCATAAAATGCTGTTTTCTCTAAAATTCACATTAGAGTATTTGACCAAGAGTACCTTTTTTATGTAGAAAACATTGACAGTCTAAAATGTGCTTTCACAATGCCAATTTTTGCAGTGTCCTAGAAATTAGGGGCAAAAAAATCAAGCAACCCCTAAATCTCCGCCGCTGCCTTATGAAATAAATTTAATTAAAGCTCAAAAAGTAAATAATACTAATGATAGATGTGTACAAAAATTCAGTTTTATATCTAAAAGAGTTCCTAAGAAATCGTCAAAAACCTAAGAAAATATCATTTTCTTGACACCCTGGATCTCGAATTTTTTTTATTTTTTCATATTTTTGAACGAGCTATATGCAATCACATCCTGAAGTCCTGCGCACATAATATTATGAATCACCCTATAATGGACAACCAGAACCAATTTTAGGGTACTTTATATACTTGTAAGTTGTAATATATTATGTATTACATTACCGATACTAAAGCTTACTGTAGCGCATTCACTCGTTTACTTGACGCGGAGATGTTTGCATATATATGACACATTTGGTCATAAGCACATCAAGTGAAAAAAGCAAAGAGTTTGAAAAATGAAAGCAAAAACACGAATAGAAATCCGGGAATTCTCCCTAATTAGCATAATTAAGCGTTACACAGTGACGGTAATACAGGTACCCTAATTTCAGCTTGCATGAGACCCTCTCGTGGGTGGCAGAACTAACTTTTTGTTACCAATTTTCCCTGACACTGACGTTTACTAATTAGTACAGCGTCAGTGTCGGTAATATAGGTACCCTAGATCAGCTTAGGGAACCTGCATTACCGCTTACTAGGGTAGCGCATTCTCATTCTCACAAAAAGTTGGGAATGTCAAATTTGACTTCATAAACGTCAGATTTTCCATGAACGTACAACTGTCTAAAAACTCACAGAGACTTATCATTTTTATGTCGCCTACGGAATGAACGTATACATCGTAATTCGTAAACAAAAGTAACTTTAATATGTTTGGGTTGGCTCTCCATGCTGAGCTGTCAAACATCCCCTTCAAAACGCTACTAACCGGTCTCGAAGATTGGTTCAAACTTCAAACCATAATCAAACTGCTTTAAGAGTTTTAGTTCGTGACGTCATTGTTTTAACACAAAAATGCAACGTTTGAAACCAGAACGCAGCTGGTTAAACACGCTGCATCAGTAAAAAACGCCCCTTGGATCTAGTCCTCTGACGTAACAAATAAATCATTTGTCAAACTTTTTTTAATAGAAGTCAATGTCAATAAAAGTCAGGTTAAGTTACTTTAATTTTAATTTGGAAATTTGGTCTTAAATTTATTATTAAACAATAAACATTAACAAATAACATTTTATTGTTATAAAACAATGTTAGAATTTATGTTATAGAATCCTAAAAAATGTCTTTATCAATAAAATTGCTCCTCTTTGGTTTACGTAAGTGTTATTTTGATAGTGAAGAAATGTACTTATAATAATAAAGTTAGGTATTACTCTTTATTTTTTAGTCTTTCTGCATGTGGCATTAGTAGCTAGTGCTACAACCGAAGAGATCGAGAATAATGAAGAAAACAATAAAATACAAGAGACAAGCAATAAGACTCCCATCATACGACTAGCAAAGAATGTAACTTTCTCAATAGAAAGCAGCAGCAGCACCGATTCGGAAATAAATTTAATAAACTTCACCACCACAATCACAGACTCAGACGATCCTGTCCCCATCGTTAATGTAACCGAAACAAACCAGACTCAGATCAACAGATACGTCAACTGTCTGCCAATGTCCGGAGGCTTAGAAGTTCAGCTGGTCAACGATACGGAACTAATCAAACTTTTAATGACACACCAAAACATTACGAGTAAAGAGACCGAAGCGCTCTGTGTTATGGTTCTGTTCTACTCGAAGTACTGTCCCTTCTCCAGCATGGCCGCTCCTCACTACAACGCCCTCCCCAGGGCCTTCCCGGACATCAAAATGGTAGCCATCAACGCCATGATGTATCATCTGTTCAACACCCAGAACGGAATTGTGGGTGTACCGACGGTTATACTATTTCACAATGGGAGATCAGTGGCCAAGTATAATGATACCGAGTACTCCCTGGAATTGTTTTCGAGGTTTATTACTAAGAATACCGGAATTACTGCGGTGGAAAAATCGCATGTCACTTCAGATGATTTTAGGGGACCGGTCCTGAGTGTTCCTTCGAAAGATTCCGATATATTTCTGGTTATGTCGTGGCTGTTTATCACTTTATGTGGCTCGTATTATTTCACTAAATCGAGATGTTGGAGCTGGATTGTGGAAACTGTGCAGAGTAACTGGAGAGATTCTGCACAACACGAACATGCTGAATAATTATTGTTTACTGCTTATGTTATTGTTACTGTGATTTTTTTATAATAAATGTATAATAGTTCAGTGCTCATTTCTTGGTATCTATTTGTTAAGTAATTATTATTGTTACGCAAGAATATATTTCTGATAAAAGACTAAAACAAAAGATAGTTTCAGTGGCAATGGTTTAGTGATAGTGAGTTCTCATGAAACTTGGAAAAAAATTAATTTTTCAGTATTTAAAAGGATTATGTACAAGTACGATCGACATTGTCAATAAGCCATTTTTATGTTTCATGAGAACTCACTGGCACTAATAAACCATTCCTTGCCGTTGAACCTGAAACTATTTTTGTGTTATGGTCTTATCAGAAATATATATATCATGTCGGGCAACAATAATAATTAACGAATAGATACTAGGGATGTTTCGAATACCTACTCGTATCCGTATTCGCCAAAATTTCCGTATTTATTAGTAATAAATCTGCATTATAGAATTCCACTCGTGACGTCATAGGCTGCGCGAGTGCGCGCGACACAGAACACTAATCCGTCAATTATCATTGAAATAAAAAGTCATTTGTCAGTTTTTAATAGTTTGACAATGACAACGCAAACCACAACGACAAACAACAGCTGATGCTATAGTGCCGAGAAAACACTCTAATTAATACCACAGAATTGAGACATACAGAAGACAAACTTCAATTTAAAAAAAACGAGTTCGCGCATCTACTCGGCGCATAGAGATCCGCCATGTTTAGGGAGGAACTCAGCGGTGGAGCGCAACGGAGTCAGCTACTCTCTATTGCTCGTTGCCTGTAGTACCAGCGGCGGAGTTGTAATAATAATATTAATATATACTAATAATTGCCTTTGCCTCTGTTGGTAAACTGAAAAAAGATATCTCTTTGCCTTTCGTTTTTCTTGTATGATTCTCACACCCGCACTTTGCGCACAACAAACCATTTTTGCCGTCAGACAGTCGGGTACTGCAGTCAAACTAATTAAAATTAATACAACGTCTACAAACGTCGAAATAAGCTACTAAATTGTGACTTTACGTCATTATTACTGCCGAGTAGTGCCGCGTCGTACGTAGCTATCACCGGACTGACGTCACAGGCTGCGCGCTGACATACGTTGTTTGTTGTTTTTTATTTGTATCATGGGCGAAGCCAAGGCCCAGGGCGCAGTTGTTTTTTTGAAATTTTTTGGCGAAAAGACTATCTGCTGCTTGTGCAAAAAATCAATAAAAAAAGTCACAAATAATAACCCCAGGCTAAATCTACATTCTACGGGATGAAGCAGACTGAAAAGTTATCGGCGCTTTAGAAAGGACGTACCTATAAATGGCCTGCGTATATTTTCGTTCAAAGACTTCAAAGTTAGGTTATGTTGTGATTGTGAATTATTCTAAATTTCTAATTCAATTTTTTAGATTTATTAATTATTATTTAAATAATTAAGGTAATAACAAATGAGAAACTTGCATCATTTCCTTTAACGCCGAAATTTCTTTTTGATTCACACTCTGATAATAATGGTCAGAGGGTAAGTACTTATTTCTCAGCTGCATGAAAATATAAAATAAACTTAAACTATCCACTCGTTAAACCGCAATACTTTATTATTTGTAATCCCAATTCAGGCGTGACAGGAGTAAGAGCCCCGAGCGAAAACGACGTAGGAGTCGTTCTAGAAGCAAAGAAAAAGAACGTGTAAAGTCGAGCTCCAGCAGGTACCGCAGAAGCAGATCCCGAGAGCGGGAGAGGAGGAGCCGTTCCAGAGACTATCGAGCAGACTCCAGAAGAAGCCGATCGCGGGAGAGAGACGCCACTAGGGAAAAGAGAAGCAGGTCTAAGGAGCGAGAGAGAAGAGAGAGGGAGAGGGAAAGGCGATCTCACAGTAGAGATCGAGACCGCAAAAGGTATCGTGTCTAATTTAAGTACAAGTAGTATACCTATAACTACCTAAATGGCATTGAATTACAGGAGAGATAAGTCACGATCGAAATCAAAGGAACCTAAAAGTAAAGGAGATGATGCTGGTCTCTCGTTTGATCCCACCAACCTCGATAAAGTATGTTTTATATGGTTAAGGCTTTGTTAATGGTTGAGCGTTTGATTTGTTTAATTACACAGGAAGAAGAACAGAAGAAGCTGGAACTGGAGATGCAGAAACGCAGGGAAAGAATCGAGCGATGGAGAGCAGAGCGGAAGAAGAAAGAGCAAGAAGCGACCAAGAAAGAAGCGCAAAAAGGCACCCTGATCGCTAATCTGACCATCCCGTCGGGTGCAATCAAGAAGTGGTCTTTGGAGGACGATTCTGAAGATGAGGATAAAAATGATAAGAGCGAGAAAGAGGACAATCCGGCCAAGGAAGAGAAAGTGGAAGAAGAAACCGTCGAGGAACCGATTAAAATTGAAGACGAAGTAGATCCTCTGGATGAATTCATGAAAGGTGAGAGAAATGCTTTTTTAAATTAAATTCTGTATTCCGATTTGCTAGAAATTCTAAAAAGTGGAGCTAAAGTCCAGAAATTCCAAGAGTTGGGGCTAAAATTTAAGTTGAGGTCCATGTATTAGAAATCCAAACACAAAATTGAATAATTGCAATGACACAGCAGAAATTACAATGACTTTTGACTTCATAAATTGGCTATAAATTCCAAGGGGTGGTGTTAAAGTCAAGTTTAGGCCAATCAGAAATCCAATTAGCCAAAATTTAACAAGTTGCGATTTCTCTGTGAATACCAGCATGAGCTCATATTATCCTGTTCAGTCTGAATGTAATAAATAGCACTAATTCTTTGAAGGTGTCCAGGAAGAAGTCAGGAAAATCAACAAATTTGAAGTGAAAAAGCCTGGCGGAACCGGAAAATCTGACGCCGTTCAAACGAAGGGCTCCATGGTTATTGTGACGGGAGTTGCCACCAACAAAACAAAAACAAACGCCAACAAAGGCGAGCTCATCGAACAAAACCAGGACGGTCTGGAATACTCGTCGGAAGAAGAGCAGGAAGATCTGAAGGATACGGCCGCGAACCTGGCCAACAAGCAGAAGAAAGACCTGGCGAAGATCGATCACAGTAACGTGCGTTACAATCCCTTCAGAAGGAATTTCTATGTGGAAGTCCCTGAAATTGCCCGGATGACCCACGAAGAGGTCGACGCGTACAAAGAAGAGCTGGAGGGAATACGAGTCAAGGGTAAGATTGTCTTGATCTTTGCGTGTTAAATAAATCACAACGTTGGTATTTTTCAAGGTAAAGGGTGCCCGAAACCGATTAAAACCTGGGCTCAATGCGGAGTCTCGACAAAAGAGATGAACGTCCTTAAAAAATTGGGTTTCGAGAAACCGACCCCGATTCAAGCCCAAGCGATTCCGGCGATCATGTCCGGTCGGGATTTAATAGGAATCGCAAAGACCGGCAGCGGAAAAACCCTCGCCTTCCTCCTCCCGATGTTCCGACACATCCTCGATCAGCCCCCACTCGAAGAGACCGACGGCCCCATTTCGATAATCATGACCCCGACCAGAGAGCTCTGCATGCAGATCGGTAAAGACATTAAGAAGTTCTCGAAATCCCTGAACCTGCACGCCGTTTGCATCTACGGCGGCACAGTGATCTCGGAGCAGATAGCCGAGCTGAAGAGAGGTGCCGAGATCATCGTCTGCACGCCCGGTCGTATGATCGACATGTTGGCAGCGAACAGCGGAAAGGTTACGAACCTTCGACGGGTCACTTATATAGTCCTGGATGAGGCCGATCGGATGTTCGATATGGGCTTCGAGCCGCAAGTGATGCGAATCATCGATAACGTACGGCCCGACAGACAGACGGTGATGTTCAGCGCTACCTTTCCCAGGCAGATGGAGGCGCTCGCCAGGAGGATCCTGCAAAAACCGATTGAGGTGCAAGTCGGGGGTCGATCGGTCGTATGCAAAGAGGTGGAACAGCACGTGGTGATCCTGGAGGACGACCAGAAGTTCCTTAAACTACTCGAGCTGCTGGGGATTTACCAGGAGCTAGGCAGCATCATAGTGTTTGTCGACAAGCAGGAAAACGCCGATATCCTATTGAAAGACTTGATGAAGGCGTCGTACAATTGTATGAGCTTGCACGGGGGAATCGATCAGTTCGATCGAGACTCGACGATGATCGATTTCAAATCGGGGAAAGTCAAATTGCTGATAGCGACTTCGGTGGCGGCCAGAGGCCTGGACGTCAAGCAGCTGATCCTCGTCGTGAACTACGACTGCCCCAACCATTACGAAGACTACGTCCATCGGTGCGGCAGGACCGGACGCGCCGGGAACAAAGGGTTCGCCTACACTTTCATCACCCCGGAACAATCGAAATACGCCGGCGATATCGTGAGAGCTTTCGAGCTCGCTTCAGTTACGGTGCCCGAACCGCTGAGGAATCTCTGGGAAGCCTACAAGAGCAAGCAGGAAGCCGAAGGTGAGTTTTCATTAACGGCTGTTGACGGATCGTCGAATGATTGTTTTAATTTTCAGGTAAAAAAGTGCACACGGGAGGCGGTTTCAGCGGGAAAGGTTTCAAGTTCGATGAAACCGAAGCGGCCGCCGTCAACGAGCGCAAGAAGTTCCAGAAAGCCGCCCTCGGGCTCCAGGATTCCGACGACGAGGACCTGGAAAACGATATCGATCAGCAGATCGAGAGCATGTTCGCAACTAAACGGACCGTTAAAGAAATTAAAGCTCCGATGGGTGAGTGTAATTATAATACGTTAGAGTGTTAGTATATAGGGGTGTTTCTAAAAGGTCTTTACAACGTTCTACCATGTGTTCCTCGGATGAAAGTAAGTCGATTTAAGCCAACAATCTTTGTGCAAAGTGGCCTGGTTTAGCCACTACGAGATGTCAGAGTGTCAATTTAAAAATCGTTATTTGATTTTAAAAACTTAACCCCACGAGCGATTTTGATGGAATTTTGGTATTATGATGTCATGGTTTCATGGGACAAAAATGATCACAGTGTATACTCAGATTGGGCCAGTTACTGATCATTCTCTACACAAAATGTGACAGTAAATCTAACAATTGTTTGTGTCCTGCAAAATCGTAATGTGACGAGTTAATTAATAGTGTGAATATCTTTACAGGTATAGTGAACCCGAACAATCCGGCGACTTCGGGCAGCGCGGCCGATAAGCTGGAACTGGCCAAGCGTCTTGCTTCGAAGATCAACCTAAGCAAGACGGTGGCCCTGGACACAAAATGGGCGACTCAGCAAGCGGCCGAATCGATCCTGAAGGGCAGCGGTAGCCAGCCGTTGATCACGGCAAAGACGGTCGCCGAGCAGCTCGCCGCCAAACTGAACACCAAGCTGAACTACCAGCCCAAGGACGACGATGAGCGGGGCGAGGAAGAGAGCGAGCAGACCTTCAGGAAGTACGAGGAGGAGCTGGAGATCAACGATTTCCCGCAGCAGGCGCGCTGGAGGGTCACCTCGAAGGAGGCCCTCGCTCAGATTTCCGAGTACTCGGAGGCGGGTATAACGGTCCGTGGTACTTACGTGGTGACCGGTAAGTCGCCCCCCGAGGGCGAGAGGAAACTGTATCTAGCAATCGAAAGTACTTCCGATATGGCCGTATCGAAGGCGAAAGCGGAGATCACTCGTCTTATCAAGGAGGAACTGCTCAAATTGCAGACGTCCGGTCACCATACCTTCAATAAGGCGAGGTATAAGGTTGTCTGAGGATTTAGGGTCGTTCTGCTCTGGTACAAAGTCTTCTCTTTAGTCTTTTAATTATTAATATTATCAGTAAGTTATTATTATTATTATTATTATTTTGTAATTTAACTTGTTATAAAATATTTTGTATGAGTGTTCAATTTTACTTATTTAATTATTAAATTTATCAAGTAAATATTGTGTTAACTTTGAAGCTATATACACTTCCATTTTTTTCTAAATAGTCTGCCAAGGTCATATTAGCTTATGCAATAATTGGATTTGATGTCAATTTTTATATCCAAAATAACAAACTGTTTACATCTGTCAGTTTTCATATTTAATTAATTTAATATGTAATTTTATAAAATGAATTAAAAACAAGGAAAGTGATGGAGATTTTTTATTCCATAAGAGTAAGTAAGATCCCGAAGTATTTAAGTGAAGAAGCCAAACAGATGGTGGCGAATTTGATTCATTATTTTGAAGATGGATCTATGAATGGGGGCCCCTTATTACATACCAGTAACATCAGTGACCGAAGTATTCCCGATCGTCAGTCTTCTTCCTCCTGCAGTTGTAGTTCCTTTACATATTTACTTTTTCCGAGAAGTGGAAGAACAAAATTTAATTTACCTTAACATTCTGAAGGTGAAGACTGAACTTCAATCCTTTTATCTAACAATGTCGTGTATGGAGACCTATTCGAATTTTCAAAATCAGATATTCGACATTTTATAAGGTAGGTATTATTTACCTTTATAATTTCATTTACATATTACGACTATTACAATAACAGTCAAGTTTTGCATTATTTAAATTTGTAATTTGTGTAGGTACAACTTTCCAATAAAATGTTCTTTACAAATAGGTGCTCATAATTTTTTTTAGCCTACTATAAATTAATAGGTACGATAATCAAAAGAAACCTTAAATCTTATTTCCATTTCCAAATAAATAATAATTGTAAATATAAGAGTTTCCTCATTGCACCTACAAAATTTTAAATAGGACATCGATGCTGATATTTCATATTGTGACCTTGGCAGCCTATTTAGAAAAAAATTTAACCTTAGGTACCGATTTTTTTTTGTTGAAATTTTAGTTCTATTAATCCGTGTCAGAATTTTGACAGTTTATACAGTAAACTTTGAAACATTAATAAACCTCAGAATTGACATTTTAATTTTTGTAGATCATATTTGGACCAGCCTGTATAATAAACAAGTAAAAAGACACAAATGACAAGTATGACATATAAATCAATCCCATAATAATTGTTGTTATTAACTGGCAGAAACCATATAATTGAATCATTTCTTCATTAATTTCAAAGCCCCCCCCCCCACCCCACATTGATTATTAACAGTAAATAGACTTTTAATTTTCTATGCAACTTGGCAACAGCTGCTCAGAAAAGAAGTAACGTTTTTGAGAGAAATAACACTTGTCATTAAATCACATACAGTGTGTGTCACAGACATGGTACACCCCCTTTTTTTTCTTTATTTTTGGAGATTTGGTACGTCGCATATTCTCGATAGCGCGCACTTTTTAGCGGAAAATTGAATTTTTTCCCACATCCGGTTTTTCCTGAAATGTTACCAACTTTTTATTTTTAAACGGGACACCTATATATTATTATATTTTTGGATTCTATACATTTGTACGAATCCAACAACACCACATAAGTACCATTTTAAAAGTCAAATTTGTTTTTATTTAATTTTTTATTTCTCAATTATAGTGTGCCACGACTTCAGTTGTGTTCGTCACAGATGCAAAATGGGTACACCAAAATGTCCCTCATTGGAAGTACTAGTAGATGGTACCTCGGTACCAATATGGTACCATTTGAAAAAAGCGAATCCAACTCAAAAAATCATTCCGGTGAGCATAATTTATCCATAAATCACTTAATTTAGTACTTTGAACAAAAATATTCGATTTTTCTAGCATTAGATGATCCAATTGGAGTAAAACGAAATGTAGTCATGGCACACTATAATTGAGAAATAAAAAATTAAATAAAAACAAATTTGACATTTAAAATGGTACTTATGTGGTGTTGTTGGATTCGTACAAATGTATAGAATCCAAAAATATAATAATATATAGGGTGTCCCGTTTAAAAATAAAAAGTTGGTAACATTTCCGGAAAAACCGGATGTGGGAAAAAATTCAATTTTCCGCTAAAAAGTTCGCTGTATCGAGAATTTGCGATGTAGCAAATTTCAAAAAATTATCTCAAAAAATAAAGAAAAAAAGTATACAGGTGTCCGGAAATTATGCGCAAAGAATTAAGGTGGTGACTGTTGATTCTACTTGATGAAATATTGCCAAAAGTATCTATAAATTTTTTTCGAAAACTCACAAATAAGAAAGTTATGAGCCTTCAAAGTTGATTTTTTTTAAATCAATATTTTTTTATAATTTTTTTTCTAGTGTACGGATTTTCTTAAAATTTGACACACTTGCCACTGATGTTGCTTGGCATCCTTGGTCCAAATTAGACTTGAATCCCTCGAAATCAAGAGGCCTTAACTGCCCTTGACCTTCAAAAAAGGCGTATAACTTTTTTGGTAATATTTTTTTCTGAGTTTTGAAGACGCACAATTGAAGAACACGAAGAAATCTTCGGAAAAGGTCCTCTTTGTCTATCACGAGAAAATGGCCTGTATCAGTGATGTAGGTAGCTCACAATTTTCTTAATTATTATTCAGACATTTCTAGTCTAGATCGAAAGAGAAGCTTTTTGGCAAAACCTGACAACAACTATAAATCGACCTGACAGTTTTTTTTTTTAAGTCAGCTGTCACCAGTTAGTTAACTCTTGAACTGTTATTCTTTATAAATATTTTATTGCATGAAGTATTGCCATATTTATTTGCTTCCCATTCACTAATTATCCTGTTAAATTGATGTATTTTTAAATATTACTTACTTAAATAATTTTTAATTGGATAAAAGAGAATAAACAACTGATAACACCAATAACTTTATGATAACGATTCTATAAACAAAGTAGACTTCGAGTTTCATTTCCCAATAACCACATTTCTTATTATTTCTTAATATCAACATTACCTAAATGGGTATATAAAAAAAGTTTTTTCTTAAATTAAATCAATTTCCAGTTAGTATAATAATAGTAAAACAAAAAAAAATAAATAAATAAAACATGAAATTCATTATAACCATTTTCTTTTTTCATATCTATCTGACTGTGATTAGTTCTAGTCCAAGACCTGCATCAGTTCGTGCACAACAGAATACTAATAATGGTAGATAGCTGCTTCTACAGGTATAGATACAATTATATTATTATTACATAAGTGCTCATTTCAGATCCAGATAAGAATAAATTACTTGCAGCCGATTACATAAAGATCCTGGACTTATTCAAACACATACACAAACCAAGTGTGAATAAATTCCACCTTGAAATAGCCCAGGAATTCAACCCCGAAGACCATCTCAATGAATATTATGTAGGTACTTTTAGCAACTAGTTCTCTCAAAAAGTGCCAGTGAATATTTTTCAAGGTCCAAAAATCATAAAGAGTGAGCAACAAAAAAAGGCTGATGGTTTGAATCTGAAAATATTAATAATTCCTTAACAGAAGTAAAGACGACATACCCAATCAATAGAATATAGCTGGGTAAATGCATAAGTGTTCTAAGGCCATTAACTTTTAGAAGACATAACATAGCTTATCTTCTGTCTCAATATTTTATGGCCCAAAGTTTTCATATAATGGACTCGCCGACTTTGAGAATTTAGTTATATAAAAAAGATCTTGTGGAAATGGGCTGGTGGCTTCATTTTGACATAATTAAGACGTTTATACCGGAATCCTAATTTTTTCATAATTTAGTAACTCAAATTGTTTAAAATTCAAAATTTAAAAATGTCTCAGATAAACAAAACGGTTTCCAGTGGTAAATTATTCGGAACTTCACCATAGTTGGGATTTAGCTAATTTGACTTGACTAAAATAATGGAACAATAGTTTGAATTAATTTATTTAAAGCATGTCAATTGATGTTGCAGTTCCCTTTGTTTATCTAAATAATTATTTATAATCATTGCAGGATGAGGCGAGTGTTAAACAATTCTTCCACTTCTTCAACAAAGATATTCTACAACCAAACGAGATATTTTCAATATACCACCCAATCCACAGTCGCCAAGCCGGCTCCCTTTACTACCTCTTCTATAACGCCCGAAATTTCACAACCTTCTACAAGACAGCAGTTTGGGCCCGTCAGAAAATAAACCACGCTCTCTTCCTGCACGCACTCTCGGCCGCCCTTCTCCATCGTGCCGATACCAAACATATAACTCTCCCCCCTATTCATGAAATCAATCCCAACTATTTCTTCAGAGCGGAGATCATTAAGGAAGCCAAAGAAGCCGGCCTCGTATCTAACAAACCCACCCGAACCTCAGGAGAATCTTCTTTAAGATACTTCACAGAAGACATCGGGATTAACGCTTTTTATTACTACCAGTACCTCTTGAATCCGTTCTGGTTGAGCGGATCGGATTCAAAACGGGGGGAGTTGTTCTTCTTCCTGCATCAGCAATTACTAGCCCGATATTACTTGGAGAGGCTCGCGAATAATTTAGGGGAAATCCCCGATTTCGAGTACAACGCCCCGTTTAAAACCGGATTCTCTTCATCACTTGAATATTTCAACGGTGTACAATTCCCGGTAAGAGCCGACTCGGTGAATCTGCACGAGTACTTCTACAATTACGGACAGATATGGATGATTAGGAATAATTACGGGCACACTAACAATAAGATTTATACTTACGAGAAACGAATCGTTAAAACTATTAGTGATGGGTTTGTATTGACTAAATCTGGATCTGCAAATCGATCTGCTGTGAGTATTTTGATTTAGATTAATTATTGATGCTTGATAATTATTATTATTTCTTTCCATTTAAAGGCAGAAAATGATAAAGGTATAGTAATAAAGAGAATGCTAGATTTGAACGATCTCGCTAACATAATCGAAGGTAACAAAGACTCGATTAATCTTCAATTTTACGGGAGTTATTTAACTGCAGCTCGACACATTCTCGGATCGGCTCCTCAGCCGAAAAATTATCATCATCTCGTTTCATCGGTACTGGAGCATCCAGAGACTTCGATGAGAGACCCGGCTTTTTATCAACTCCTCAAGAAAGTGATGCAGTTCTTCCAGAAGTATAAGTGCGGGTTGGAGCCGTATAAGAGAGAAGAATTAGAATTTCCAGGTGTAAGAATCGGCAACGCTGAAACGAATCGTCTAGAAACATACTTCGAAGACTTCTATTCCGAGATTGATGATGGTGTACGGATACTACAGAATCGTCTAGGTCACGGGAATGTGTCGTATAAAATTCGAGTAACTTCTGATAGAAATATTAAGGCATCCGTTCGATTATATTTAGGACCCAAGTACGACGAATTCGGAAACGAAGTAACCCTTCACGAGAGCTACGTTAACTTGGTACAGTTGGACCAGTTCATCCAGGATCTCATCGTCGGTGATAATGAAATCAATAGAGATATTAATAACGATAACTGTTTGTATAGCAAAGATCAAGCTTCGTTTAATCAATTGTACGAAAATGTAGCTAAAGGGTTTATTAATAATAATTATTCCACCAATTATGGTTTTCCTCATAGGTAAGTTATTTTTTATTAACGTTTCTTCTAATAATATTCTTCTCTTCAGACTTCTACTACCGAAAGGAGCCATAGAGGGGCGAGAGTTTCAGTTTATTATCGTCATCTCTCCATTCTTGAAAAAAGAGGAGAAGGAAAGACAATTCGGCATCCATGAACTTGACGGGTACCCTCTGGGATATCCTTTTGATCGGCCTCTTCATTATAATCACAATTTTTTTAATTTTAGCAATATTTATCATTTTACAGCAAAGATTTATCATAAAATTTAATTATATTTACATTCATTCACCAATGAAATTATTGTGAAATTTAAAAGTTTTATTTTATTCAGATGGAGATGTAAGAGTTTTACGTTTACTTTTAAGAGGGCTTCAAGTCCTTTTAGGAATTTAAATTCCATGACTTGAAGCTTTTTAAAACGAAGGCTTGAAGTCTTTTATAAAAGGATTTTGGATTTATTGTGAATGCAAAAAAGAGCTGCAATTCCTTTTGAGGTCCTACAAAGCTCTTGAGGGCTTATAAAGCCCTCAAAAAGAAATGAAGCATTTGCATTCAGAATTCCAAAGCTCTTTAATAAAGGAAGACAAAAGAAAGTGTGTTCGCAAAGCAGCAATTCGCAACCTGCTGCTGGGAAGACGGTGGAAGATTTAAATCGATTCTCAAGAGAATCGATCTTTTGAGCGGCGATTTTTTGTCGAATTGATTCACGCAGCGGCAAGATATTTGGGAAAAAGAAAAATATATTAACAAACGCTTTCAAGGACTTGAGCTTTTTTCAAAGACTTGAAGTTTTTTTCAAGGGCTTGAAGCTCTTTTTACAGAACTTCCAGCCCATATAGAGCCTCAAATCCTTTACAAAAGGGCTTGTTGCTTTCACTGCAATTCCTTTTCAAGTGAATTGGGAATTGCAAATCTCTTTATGTTTAAAAAGGAATTGTGGCTTTGGGCTTTCAACTTCTTCTTAATAGGGCTTGGGATTTGTGGCTTCAAGCTCTTTTGTCGACAGCCTGTCTGATACCATGACAGGTGACTTTTAGAATCACATTCTCGAACGATGTCGCGAACTGTCAAGAACGGAAGGTATTCGCCCGAGAACGTCACGCTGGCACGTCATGTTAACTAACTGTCTAGAAAGCTAAATGAAGAATGTTTCATACAGACGACCACAATCCAGAATCATGCAATGCTACAAAAAAATATATTTATTTTAGAGCTCAAACTTAAAATTATTACACTTAAAAAGTCTCCCTAATATAATATACATCACATTCGATCAAATATTCTAACTACTCTAGAACCTCACAACAATAATTAAAGATGGAATCATTACCATCAATCCTACAATTCATCCCCTCTCCCGTACTTTTGGTTCTTTTTATCCTTCCAACCGTAGCTCGGACAAAAGCAGGCGTTCTTCTGAGCGTCCAGGTAAGACTTACAACCTAACGTGAGCGTCCCAGTAAACAGCATCTTAGCTGCCCCTTTACAAGCTGTAAAAAAATAATTAAAATAGCATTGATACCTATTAAAATACGGAAATGTATAGTCACCTTTCACCATAGTTTGACCGCCCATACTTTTTTCATAGCTGTCGCAGTATTTGTACAAGCATCGCTTGAACTCCATGTCACACAGTTCCTTGTCTTTGTTGCACGTGTCGTAGCAAATATCGTGTTCGTCGCAGCATTTCGTCATTTCGTTGATCGGGAGGTAGCTGGAGTCGATGTGGACGCCCAACGAACCGCAACCGTTTGCTTGTGGTACGTGATTCTTGTTCGGTTTCGGTATCGCGTCTAAATATTGTGTCACAAAACGGTTGCTTTAATTAATTCGTTCTGTTATTGTACTTATAAGGGAAATGAATCAATTGTTAATTTTATTGTGAGATGAGGATGAAAATGGTGGTGATGAATAAGTGGAGTAATAGTACTAGTACTAGTACTAGTAAAGACAGGGATGAGTCTTCAGTTTCATAAGAATTTGGAACACCATCATAACAAAGTGTTCAAATGAGGTCACTCCTCCTTTCTCTCTGTCTGAAGCAGCAGCTCGGAGAAAAAGCAAGCGAAAATTCTACTTCATTTATTAGAAATTTATTACTCAACAGATAGAGAGAAGAGATGCTAATGCCAAAGTTAGTAGAAGAATAATTATTAGAGAAGAGAAAGGACACGGATTCGTAAGGGGAGGTTTAATTATTAGTTAACTTACCATTTGGACATTTGAATATGCAATTTTCTTCCACAGCCGCATCGAAAATCTCGTTAACGTGGCCAACTTTCTGTATGATGTTGATGGCGTTCTTAAAAAGACCCCCAAACACCGACTCGGCTAATATCACAGCATCTCTCAAATTGGTCAAAATACCGGACCCATAACCCGAATAAATGTATCCAATAAAAGTAAGTAGGTAGATTGCTAATTTCCCGTAAGAAAGGTCCATTTTATTCACTAAATTGTATAGGTGGGTATCAATATTTATTATTATCGATATCTACTAATCTTAGGTGAGCAGCAAGATTTTATTATATTATTTTTAGTTATTAATCATAATTACATACACATACCGATCTAGGTAAGTACGTGGAGTTTAAAGGATAATTTTGGAAAGTTTATTTTTATCAATTAAACAGCTGAGACCAGTGTAGTAGTATTTTTATAACACACCAATGATCAAAAATAAATTCCAAGTACAATGGAAAGTAGATAACTAGTCTAGGATCCTTTCAAGTTATTATTGTTAACAATCAACAGCAAAACTAATTAGGATTGTGAAAATTACAAATTAGCTTCAAAACTGTGTTCATTATGCATATTTATTCATTTCAACAGTAAATTAAACCAACTTTTTCACATTTGAGTATTTGACACTAACCACTAACTTCGAAAATAAATGAGGTTAGAAACGAATCCGAATCCTATTCTACAGTTCGATTATTCAAATTACCCGCCGGTAATAATATCCAATTAAAACTCGCATGTATCGAACCAATATGTCATTTGACCAAATTGCCAGCTGCCACATCACGTGATGTTAAAATTTTTTCTTCTTTTTCTTGTTTGTGGCTAGAGCTTTTTTGTACATACAGCCATAAATTAAAAATATTCAATGTGGTAAGTTAGTATTACTGCGCAATGACGTCATGTGGTTTTATTTTGACTTAAAGTATTAATCGCAGCGAGGTTGTTTATAAAATAAATATCAAATTATATTGCTTCCATCCTGCTCGCTTGTGTTTTTCTTTGTGCTAGATCTATATTCGAAAAATCTTCAATTTTTTTTCGAAAAAAGTAAAATGACATTTTTTACAGATTTTTTTAATGTTATTGATTTTTGATTTTTTTTTTGTACGAAAAGACATAAAAAAACAATATGGCGGCTATAAGAAAAACAAAAGTTGACTATGAAAACTCTGGGATTTAGTATTCATTTTAAATTTTCGCTTACAGACAAATCAGGAGAAAGTCAACCTGCTGGGACTTAAGCCCATATGTAACGATCCATTTTTTAGTACAAGTTTTAGTCAATTTTTTAGGATACTAAATTTTGGACAAATTCATACAAGTTTTGTCTCCAATTTTTGATAAATTTTTTAGTTTAGGGAAGTTGTCCTATTTTTCGTCAATTTTAATTGACAAGCATTCGTTCTTATTACCCGTTAGGCATCGTGATCAATCGGACTTTCTTTTCATTGGAAACTATTTGACAACTAATAAAATAAATACAAAGAAATTTAAATTTGCGTCCTGTTCACCACTTATTTTACAATTTGCATGTTATTTGGGTGATTTGCAGTGCTTAAATAAGTCCAGAAAATATCATTGAAAGGCAGCAGTAATTTAATCTGGTAAGTAAAAGATATAAATAGTTAGAAATGTGCTTTCTGGTACTTATATCAATTCTTCATCATTTATTATAGGTATGTTATACGTTTGTTTGAATATAGAATTTCTTTCACAGGTTCCACATTAGCATGTAGTGAAAGGGTCCCCTGAACATGAACACGTGTGTTCACTGAATGACAGAAAAGTATCCATATAGTGAACTGGTGGACTTCAAGAAGAAATACGGGAGCTGCCGTATTTTTCAGCTTATTAATTCGACACCAATTTTTTTAACTTTATGTAAGTTTATGTAAATAGGAACTTATTAAGTATTATTGTAGCCTTAAAGTTAAATTTTCCAAATTTCAACGGATTATACTTCATCAGCAAATGCCCCATGTTTTCATCTGTTTAGAGGTAATTAAATGATACTTACTATATTTTTGAGGTATTATAATGTAGGTATTTTGATATAAAAACTATAATAAATTTGAAAATTGGATGTATACCTATGTTAACAGGAATATTTGTTACATAGTTTTAAAAATCTTTCAAGATATTTTTTTTATACCTATGAGATACTTATAATACTTTTTAACTATACAATTGGTTGCCTTTTTAACTATAAAAAACTAATCAATAAAAGTTAATAATAAACGTACCTGTTCTTTTAATTTAACCACAAATAATATTAATGCACTTTTCAATAGTAACGAATATTCGCTGACGTTATTATTGAAAATTGTGTTAATTAATTATTATGTGGACTTCCAAATAGTCAGAATTCAAAGATATAATTTAAATTTAAATATCCCGCCAACCGATATACCCCCACCACCGTCATAAATGCTTTTTAGTTACGGCACCTCGCGGGCAGGGGGAGCTCAAGTTTGTATCCAAAATATTTACAAAATTTTTAGAACCTGTCCTATTTTTCATCAATTAAATGACATAACTGAAGTGGAAATCTGGGGAAATTGTTGTTTGTAGGTTACAATATTGAGATGTTGGTAGCTAAAGTCGACTTTCTAACAGAAAGGAGCATGTGTGGATTTGACGTTGAACGGGATGGTTTACCAATATGGCGGCTGCTTCAGTTTTTAAAGCTGATTAAACGCCAATAACTTCACTAACCTACATTATATTATATAACTATTAAATATTGCATCACACTTTAACGTTTTACAACAAAATATACTACAATTAAACACAAAAAAAAAAACCCAAGAGTGAAACACAGGACACGTCAGAGGTCAGAACCATGAATGATTATGAGTCATCTCTGGTTGAGCAATGTGGCTGAGTTGGTTCCCTAGGATAACACGTGAAATCGATCATATGCTCCTTCCTTTTTCTTCTTTATTCAATGTTTCTAACCTAACCAGTAACCTCAGTTTATATTTGGAAGTGTACGTGAAAAAGTGTACGGTAATCATTGAAATTGAATTGAAAACTTATCCACTTTGTTGAATAATATAATAATATAATATAAAATGTAGGTATGATCAAGTAGATGGGTTGTCGTTGTTAGGCAAGTTTGTTTTTATAGTAATGTAAACAAGTTACAATCGTCAAAACACTTATCAGTTATCACAATGTCTTGGTCTCATGATCAGGTTATTTCTTTAATAGAATTATATAGAGAAAGGCCTTGCCTCTATCAGGTAAAAAGTTCCAATTATAAAAACAAGCACATGAGAACCACTGCTTATGAAAGCATGGTAAGAGAACTAAAAAATATTCGTCCTGGAATAACTATAACTGAAATAAAATCGAAAATCAATGGACTTAGAACAAACTTTGAACAGAACACCGAAAGTACTTGAAATCGAAGCATAGTGGCATGGATGAAGACTCTGTAAGTAGTTTTAATATATCTTAAATGTTATATAGATGCAATACTGGTATCTGCCAGTCATGAGGCCAGTCACTTTGTAATGTCCTCGACTTTTACGAATAGCATATTCTAAACTGTTTCTCTTAAATGATTTCAGCTGTACGTACCATCACTCTGGTATTATGAATACCTTTTATTTCTATTGGACCACATCGCTGTGAGAAAGTCTACTGACTCTATCGGAGAGCTGTCCCAGGAATTAAGTGAAAACAGTGTTTCACTGACATGTGATGAGAGCACCACAGATGGCAAGACTGAACAACAAGCTGAGAAATCAAACGTCTGTTCTGTATTAGTAATAATGACCTAACAAAAAAAAATTATAATACGACACTGAATTATTATAAATATTTCATGACACTCTGTTATTCATTATAGGATGAAGACACTGATGCATTTTATTATACACTGGATAGAAATATTGAAATCATAAATGAAGACGAAAATGAGTCTCCTTCAGACCAACCTAGTACTAGTACCTCCATGGTCACTCCTAAAAGTTATACCTCACTCAGTAATCGTACTGCTGGTTCGACCAAAAAGAGAAAAAGAAATCATGATGATTCTTTCCTGGATGCTGCCAGTGGTGCTATAAAAAAATTTCCACGGCTTTAGAACAGAACCAAAACCAGAGAAATCTAGCGACAGAGAAGCCTGACAATGACCACTTGACAACTTTTGGTAATTTTGTGGTAAACCGGTTACGGATGATAAAAAATGATGACCTAGTGACTGCAGCTGAAGAAAAGATTACCACAATTTTATTTAATATGTATAAAGAAAGTAAAAAATAGTATAGTAAACATACATTTTTATTATTTATTAATAAAAACTTGATTTCATTTATTTTATTTAATTCATTTCTAGCGATTATTAATGTTACATATTAAAATTTCTAACAGCTTCTTCTTGCCAAGGCACTGCTCCAGTATCTGAGCAGAAATAATCTTTAAACTCATTACGGACATTTCTCGCTGCATCCATAGATTTATTGCCACTTTGTCTCCCAATACTTCTTATTTGCTGCAACGAATTTTCCGTTTCCTGGCTTATGTCAGTGTATGAAATTCCATTTTCAGTGGCTAAATAATTGTGAAGAGCCACACAAGCTAGAGTTATTTTTTCGACTTTTGGTGCACGAAGATTTATAGGATTGAGTAACACTCGAAACCGATTAGCCAAAATACCGAATGCATTTTCTATTACTCTTCTTGCCCTTGATAGCCGATAATTAAATATTCTTTCACCATGTGACAATCCTCTTTGGGGGTATGGCTTCATTATCACATCTTTATGTGGAAAGGCATCATCTGCAACTATCACATATGGAATTGCCATATCTCTACCTGGTAATGCTTCTGCAGGAGGGAAATACAAAGAATTGCATCCTAAAACCTTAGCTAGGGTAGATTCTCGAAATGCACCTCCATCGCTGACTCTCCCGTTGACACCCACATTGACATATATGAATTTATAATTAGCATCAGCTAGAGCTAAAAGAATTATGCTATGACCGCCTTTATAGTTATAATAATATGACCCATCGGATCTTGGTGGCCTAAATGAGATGTGTTTGCCAGCCAAAGCACCTAGGCAATGTGGGAATTGCCATAAATTCCAGAAATCATGTGATACACTCATCCATTCTTGAACAGTGTTGGGCGTCTGTAAAACAATAATTTCATGTCTCTTATTATTTCTGTAATGAAAGAATAAGAATATGTACTTACTTTTATGTATTTATTTCTAAGATGGCGATATAACGAGTCGCAAACAACAGGAATGAATCTTGAAATGCTGCTTTCGTGAACTCTTGTAGCATACATAAGAGATCTAAAAGATTCTCCAGTTGCCAAAAACCGCAAAGTAATTTGTAGCCTACACATATTGGAGAATAAGAGCATTAAAAAGATGTAAATGGTAAAATCATGTTTGAAAGCACGAACCTACTTCTTGCAGAAATTGTTTCTTGCATCATGGATGGCTCCTTTTCAATATCAGTTCTCACCAAGCTAAGCAGGAAGGTGAACTGATCTTCTGATACCCGTAAAAATTTTTTGTAAGAGTCTACGTCTTCTACTGCCAGTTCTTCATTAACCATTTTTAATATACCAGAGCCATTTTCACTCCTTCTTTTCAACCATGGTTTTCTAATCACCTTTTTTCTTACTCTCCTTTTCCTTCTAACATTTATTATCATGGTATTAATAATTATTGCTGCCCCACTCAATAATAAAGACTCTCTATCCATGTTTTAATATTCTCTCTACAGCAATGCAATAAGTTGAAGTTGTAGTTAAAATGGGAAAAATAATCAGAGTTAACCTAAAATATGCTCGTCAAAAGCCTATATGGCTTCCTAAATAAATGACAGAAATTTGGAAGGTTGCAAGCAAACAAATTTTTAGTTCAATTATTTACTGTCCTAAATTTAGTATCCTAAAAAATTGACTAAAACTTGTACTAAAAAATGCATCGTTACATATGGGCTTTAAGGATAAATGAATCGAAGATTGTTTATGACATAATTTTTTTTGGATCTTTTAGACTGTCATGTCATTTTTATAAATTAAGTACCTATCAAATTTATGCAAAATGAAAAAAAGTCTGGCATCCCATACTGTATACCTTACCTAAATAATTTTTTTTACAGAATTCCACCCTTTTAATTGTATAATAAATGAAGTAAATTTTCTCCTACTCTCAAGTGGTGAGAGAATATCACATCAGTGAATAAAATCTGTTCCCTAATTTGATTCTCAATTTGGAACTTTCAGAGATTTAAAATTCGTAAAAATATTGAGAATTATTTATCGCAAAAATTATCTTTTTTTTTAATTACCTACCCCCAAAAATCTGTGCTTAAAGAACCTACCAAGAATAATACACTCGTTTGGTCCTACTAGGGGGAGTAGATAAATAGTGTAGTACAATAGCTCATCGAGTTTTGTAGGACAATTACGAACTCGCGGAATTACACACTATTCAATGCAGATATATATTAAAGAAAAAATGACAATAATTGTAAATAGAAGTTAGTAAATTTGGTATACTATAACTAATTAAATATACAGGGTGTCCGGAAATTATGCGCAAAAAATTAAGGGCCATACTTGATAAAATATTGCCAAAAGTATCTATAAATTTTTTTCGAAAACTCACAAATAAGAAAGTTATGAGCCTTCAAAGTTGATTTTTTTAAATCAATATTTTTTAAAAAATTTTTTCTAGTGTAGACAAAGAGGACCTTTTCCGAATATTTCTTCATGTTCTTCAATTGTGCATCTTCAAAACTTAGAAAAAAATATTACCAAAAAAGTTGTAGGTCTTTTTTGAAGGTCAAGGGCAATTATTAAGGCCTTTCGATTTCGATGGATTCAAGTCTAATTTGGACCAAGGATGTAAAGCAACTCATCAGTGGCAAGTGTGTTAAATTTTAAGAAAATCAGTATACTAGAAAAAAATTTATAAAAAAATATTGATTTAAAAAAATCAACTTTGAAGGCTCATATAACTTTCTTATTTGTGAAAAAATTATAGATACTTTTTGTCAATATTTCATCAAGTAGAATCACCCCCTTATAATGTTTTGCGCATAATTTCCGGACACCTGTATATTAAGGAGATATTAGGAATTATTTGGGAATGCATAGTCGTTTCAAGAAAAGAACACTCTTTGTTCTATGCCAAGCTTTCGAATTTTATTTTAATTGTTCATCAGGGCTATTATAGAAGTTGAAATTAAAATCTAAGTTCTTGTAAATTGTTTATCATAAGACTTTGTACATTTAACAGCAATAAAAACGATATAATGAAACATAAGCAATGAAATTTGAATTCTAATTTTGGCCAAAATGATAAAAAAATTTATCAATATATCAATAATAATTATTAGTATTATTACATAATAATATTCTTATGTCAATCATTTTTAGACTAATATTAGACAAAACTTATAAATTTTTTTATCATTTTGGCCCAAATTAGAATTCAAATTTCATTGCTATGTTTCATTATATCGTTTTTGTTGCTATTAAATATACAAAGTCTTATGATAAAAAATTTACAAGAACTTAGATTTTAATTTCAACTTCTATAGCCTTGATGAACAATTAAAATAAAATTCGAAAGCCATAAAAAAAGAGTGTTCTTTTCTTAAAACGACTATGCATTCCCAAATAATTCCTAATATCATTTATAATAGCAGGACAGTCAAACAAAAATAATAATTTATATTCAGGAGTATATAATGTTAACATTTGCTATAATGTTCTGATAATAAGATAAAACATCCAATACTCCTCCAGATAAGAGATTCCCCTAGTAAATGCTCAATATTCCATAAATATCTACCACTTACTATTAAACATATGGTTATCGTACAGTAGCCTAGGTCGGTCTAGTTGAATCCATTTACATACCGAGTGCTATTCAAATATTATTAAACCGGAACAGTTCATCTGAGCGAAAGTGATCCATTAGTCTAATAAAAATTAAATTCCAACAGTCATAATACGACAATTCCGGGGTGAAAATGTTCCCTTCTTTTTTCTACCAGTACAACTCTTCGATGCTTCATGATGTAAGTTTTTTATTCGTTATTTCTTATAAATTATAATTCCGTTAATAACAATTATTGCAGGATTCTGATAACACCTCAAACGTTACGTTTATTAATGAAATCTGGGGACTTCTCCCTCTATCAGAAATCATAATTAAAGTGACGATACTTCTTCCGGTGGTCGTATTAGCTTTAGTAGGGAATCTGATGCTCATTTACATTCTCTTAACGAACCGTCAGATACAAACACCGACCAACATGTTAATCGGTAATATGGCAATAGCGGATTTCTTCTCCGTCCTGATTCATCCTTGGATTATGCTCGCGTACGATATTTTTCAGAATTATGAACTGGGCCGTTTCATCTGCATCACCGAAGCAGGAATCGAATGTAAGCAAGCTTTTTTCACGCTTTAAATAAACTGCTCAACAAATGAAACGTTACATGACCAAATTTGCCCTAACTTTGGCACTGATAAAATTTGGATTGTTTCGAGCAATTCAATTTTTGTTTCGAGGGTTCACTAGTTCAATCCCTTGTTTATCAGTCCGTATGTTTGCAAGAACTTGGTACTTCACACAAAGTTTATATAGGGTGGTAAATAAAACAGTTCAAAATCTCAGAAAGTTCAGCTTGCTCCCATTTGATCAAAGATTTTTCTTTTTTAATTTCAACACAAAGATCATGAAAATGGACCTCATATCTCGAAACGGTTTTCGAATTTTCCGATTATTTCTTTTATTTACAGGGTGATCTCAAAATAACTACTTTTTGGTGTGGCAATGATAACTTTGTTACCCGTGACTCGATTTTCAAAATGTAGGGCTCAATTTAAAGCTAAAGCTTCAAGCAAGAACACGCAAGATTGATAATCGCCTAAGGACAAAAATTGAAAATACAGGGTTGTATTAAAACTAACCCAAACCTGAATGGCTTCCGAAATCTGGTATTAAGGAAAATTTTAAATAAAGTCAAGTTGCTTTCAAACAAACCATTCATTCTGAATACTTCAAGATGTTCTTCGCTTGCATGAGTTAAGAATTGTTGACATAAGAACAAAATTACAACTTCGTGTTTTCGAAGTGAAAATCGTCATTTTTCAAGTTCAAGGCCCTGTACAACGAAAACGGCTGAAGATAGAGAAAAACGGCTTACATGTCCATATTTTACTTTTTCATGTACTATTCTATGGTATAGAAACATTTGTACTTTCTTTGATTTTTTTATTTGGCGACGCGAGGAGAAATCTCAGAATTTTTCAAATTTTCTATCACCCTGTATAAACATTTTATCTACATCATGGGATAGTACATGAAAAGTTAAAATAGGGACATGTAAGCCGTTTTTCTCTATCTTCAGCCGTTTTCGTTGTACAGGGCCTTGAACTTGAAAAATTACGATTTTCACTTCGAAAACACGAAGTTGTAATTTTGTTCTTATGTCAACAATTCTTAACTCATGCAAGCGAAGAGCATCTTGAAGTATTCAGAATGAATGGTTTGTTTGAAAGCAACTTGACTTTATTTAAAATTTTCCTTAATACCAGATTTCGGAAGCCATTCAGATTTGGGTTAGTTTTAATACAACCCTGTATTTTAAATTTTTGTCCTTAGGCGATTATCAATCTTGCGTGTTCTTGCTTGAAGCTTTAGCTTTAAAATGAGCCCTACATTTTGAAAATCGAATCACGGGTAACAAAGTTATCATTGCCACACCAAAAAGTAGTTATTTTGAGATCACCCTGTAAATAAAAGAAATAATCGGAAAATTCGAAAACCGTTTCGAGATATGAGGTCCATCTTCATGATCTTTGTGTTGAAATTTAAAAAGAAAAATCTTTGATCAAATGGGAGCAAGCTGAACTTTCTGAGATTTTGAACTGTTTTATCTACCACCCTATATAAACTTTGTGTGAAGTACCAAGTTCTTGCAAACATACGGACTGATAAACAAGGGATTGAACTAGTGAACCCTCGAAACAAAAATTGAATTGCTCGAAACAATCCAAATTTTATCAGTGCCAAAGTTAGGGCAAATTTGGTCATGTAACGTTTCATTTGTTGAGCAGTTTAGTTACAAAGTTTTTAATTTAATTAAATTGCAGGTTCTCTTTTAATCGCCAGTGTTATAAGCCTGTCTGTGATTAGTTACGATAGACTTACTGCCATTGTTTTACCCAAAGAGAATAGATTGAATCGGAGGGGTACTAAAATCGTTATAAGTATCACTTGGGTCGTGTCTA
Organism: Malachius bipustulatus; assembly: GCA_910589415.1. Lineage (NCBI taxonomy): Eukaryota > Metazoa > Arthropoda > Insecta > Coleoptera > Melyridae > Malachius > Malachius bipustulatus. Next base: position 44,860,040 of record OU342636.1, read on the forward strand.
TGCTTAGTACAATTCCTTTATACATACAAAGAAACTATAAGGTATTTAGTTTTATTAATTAATTAATTAATTAAATTAAAAATTAGGATACTTCGAGATTACTACGTATCTATCAAATAAGTTAAGTATTTGGCAAGCATTGGTGAGTAGGTATTTGTGCAAGTAAAATTAAAACCATATTATGTAGGTACTAACTCTTCTTAAATTCTGAGTACCTATTTATGAGTGCTGATTTTTATATTGTAACAACCACCCCCCTACCACGATGACCGTCTAGAAAATGCGGCCAGGACCCACCTCTCGTTGTGTTGTTTCGTCTTGTAGCCACCCTCGGTTCTCGGATAGGGTATGCAAAAGTCAAGAAATACCTGTGTGATCAAAATTTCTTCTTTTAAGATTATGGAATCAAATGATATCACTATTTCATCTATATTTCAAACTGGATGTCATTTCATTCCTTACAATGAAATCTTAAATTATTTAATTAAAAGCAGTTAATTTACATTTATTTAATTAGACCTTACGATGCTGTTCCTGCAGCTGGTTTCTAAAAGGACCTGCTTGAATCATTCCAATCATCTTACTCTCTTGCCTTGTTTGTGTGTATGAGGGTTGTTGTTGTAAAAATTCCTGATTGACAAATGACAATGAATTGAATGGTTTGGTGATATCACTTTTATCGGGTGTTTGGGTTTCTATTGAGACTTTCAGTGTTGCCAGATTGGGCAGTATTACTTCAATAAAATTCAAGCTTGTAGTTTTACTTTCTTCAATGTTTCCAAATTTGACTGATCCCACTGACCTTCTCCCTCAGGCCACCCTGTTCAAGTGAACATCGGTTTTTACGCGACTTACGCAATGATATAAAAACACTGAAGGCACTCTCGCATTCGCGCAATTGCTGAAAGAAAATACCTTGATCACTTTGGATCTGAGTTTTCTGTAAAAGGCTATGCTCTGACTTTATGTAACTCATTTTTGTTTTTTGTTTGTGTTGATTTTTGAAATGATTTCAAGCAGACCTATACATTCTGATTTTGAGAGAGAGAGGGACATTTGGCAAAGATGTTGAGGAATGACTGTGCTATCGGAACAGTTTTGGAAATCTGTTATCCTGTTACAAAGAAATACAATTTTTCGAGTTTTGCCTTTACTTACGCTTCTGAAATAAAAGAAATTAATTATAATTTCTAGCTAAGGGGATTTTTGTCAGAGTGAACAAATACGATTTATAAAAACCTGAGCGGCATCTCCGGCGATGTTGGTAGTGGCAGTGGCTAGAACCTCCTCTTCGTAGACTGGCCAGTGTGGGACTTTGAGTAAGCGGCCTTGTTTTGCAACTGGTGACTGTATCACTGATGACTGTTAGACGGCTTGGGCTAGATAGATAAAACCAGAAGAGAGTATTCACGATCCACCCAAGGGTTAAAAGGAATCGGAGTCAAGTCAGGAAGTGTTTTTATACTCACACAACCCTTATCCGTCTCTCTTCAATTCGACTGACCGTTGCCACGCTACCCTTTTAGGTATCACGTCTTCAGCGCATGCTAAAGATTCCCTCGTAGTTTTAACGGTCGCAGGTGAAAGTCCAATCGATTGTTGAGGCGGTGTGAAATTAAGGATTCTGGAATTCTCACTTGCAAATGGTTTTTCTTAATTAATGCCGGGCTTCTCCTTATGTTTCACTGATGAGAATTAATTTTTAGGAAAAACTGCTTACCCTGGGGGTGGTATATTCATCATTCACTAAAAAAGAATAGTTTTAAATTGTGCTAGCCTTAGAAAGTAATCCCAAAATATCTTAATTAATAATTGATCACTGTAGTAATACTTCAAATAATTAATTCCAGCAAAGACAATGGAGAAATTTCCTGGAGAAATACTGCACCGAGAACACAATCATTGCAAACGTCTACTGGTTCGTTGTAATCACAGTAATTGTTTGGTTACCACTGACAATTCAATTAATCTGCTACGTGGGTATCTTCATTGAGGTAGGTAACATTTTATTTTTATGATTTATTTATAACCATATTAAATTAAATATAATTGCAGCTCACAAAGTACGAGAAAGTAATCTTGAGAAAATTAAACCCGCACCAAGTGAACTACAAAAAGAAGGCAGTGCGAATGATGTTCCTGGTTATAAGCACTTTCATGGTGTGTCGTCTTCCGTTCACTGGCCTGATCATATACCGACATCAACTGATCGAAAATAACGGCATCTCCAAGAACCATCCGGTCCAATCTCAAGTGAACAGCCTCTATTACACCCTCTGGTACGTCTCCAAGTATCTCATTTTCCTCAACTCCGCCCTAAACCCGATCATTTACGGTGTCACCAACGAGAAATTTCGAAGGGCTTTCAAGGGGACGAAATTTTCCATCTGGTTTTTCGCCCCTCGATCTGTCTCTGTTATAACTACCAAGACTAAGACTAAGACCAAGACCAAGAGCAAGGAAGCAGTGCAGGAAAGTGAATCGTCAAGTAATAAGGGAAATCTGCTTTTTTTATTCCGGAGAAAGAAGAAGTGTCCGGGGAATGGTCTTGAAGCGAAAAGGACTTTCTTTTGTATCTTCAGTAAGACGCAGCAGAAGCATTTCGAGAATGAAAGCAGTAACAGTACTAGCACCAGTGCTGCTGTTGGTACTGGTACCTCTAGTTTTAAGCAAAATGATGTTATATAGTAAATTAATAAAAATACAAAAAAAAAGGATTATTTTTAGAAGCCCAAGTAGCCTTCAGGGGCCTTTGATGTAACCTAACGACTGCTGTAAGTAATTATTGTAAAAGAAAAAACCAATGAGAAAATAACTGGTATAATAAGATATAACAATAATTGACTAATAAAACAGGAAAAACGTTTAGTTATAAAATTTAGTGGAATCACAAATAATTAATAATGTTAGGTAATCATATTGTCTTAAAAAAAATATTTATAATAAAAGCAAATAAAAATAAAATACATAAAATTACATAATACATAATATACAAAACTTGTATCATCTGATCTGAGCACCAGAGTACCCCAAACATCTTCTAAAAACGACCAAAACTTATCAAACCAAAACTTTCAGGACACTCAGTAGTATATGTACAGAGGATCGCAACTACCTATTTTCATAAAAGCAGCACGAGAAATTCCCTTAAACTCCAAATAACCTCTCCACCCTATACAATGTACATATTCACACTTAATTTAATTTAATCACACATACTCAAACATCAGACAAACCACTTCTACCATACTGAACACTAACACTAGCACCACCACCAGCACCGGCACCGGCACCAGCTTGGAAGTTAACATTATCTTTCCCGCCGAACAAAATCTCCGAACCGGGCGGGATCACGTTCCTACCACCATCCGCCCCAAAATAATTCGACGAACGGAACAAGTTCGCCGTCTCGTTGTTGTTCTGCGTCCCCTCGACCGCCTCATTATCGTTCCTCTGACCCGGTGACGTCGTCTTATTGGCCGCGCTCGCTCCGTCGTTGTACGGATTTTCCATGTACTCGGAGTAGAGCGAGACGGGCGGCTGCACCTCCGTCGGTCTGGTGGACGGGATCACCTGGTTCCCGTACAGCACCGGGAACGGGCTGCCTTGGAGCGGGACGACCGGGACGGAGTGACTCTGAGACGGGACGGGACTGAACAAACCCGGCGGCATGTACGGCATTCCCGGCTGGAGGGTGGGTTGGAGGACCGAGTTGGCCTGGTTGGCGGAGACGGTTATGTAGGAGGCGGGTTGCGATGGTAACGGGGCCGGGGGTTCCTTGAGCCCGATATACGTCGGTTGCATCTGGTAAGTTTAATTTTAATGAGAGAGATTTTATTTTTAAATTAAACTATTCTTACTTGAGAGAGTATTGGTGTTGGTGAAGCTAAACTTGCAGGACTAGTTGTTGGTGGCTGCAAGATGATACTGGTACTGGTACCGGTACCGGTGCTAGCACTAGTACTGGATGAAATCGTTTCACTTTGAGCAGGTTTAAGCGTAGCATTCACGTCGGTTGTCTGTAAAAATGTATTCTAGATCAGCATTATTAGCAACTTTACAGCAGTAACCTCACCCTCACCTGTACAACAGAAACAGGCTGATTTTCAGCAGCAGCAGCAGCAGCAGTCTCTTTGAAGAGTTCATCTTTCATGTTGGGCAGGAACCTATTGATCCTGTCCCAGGTAGTGGTCCAGAGGACGCTGCGGGACTCGCGACCGCCGAACACTCCCGCAGAGTCCATGACCAGGAGCATGTTCTTCAATGATTCCGGGATGGCTTCGCTCAGCAGATCACTCTTGTCGGCGTTCATGTACTTGTCCATGAAGTCGAGGATCAGCATCCAGAGACTCGTAAAAGTCGGCAACGACAGTAACGGTGTCAGGTGGTGCAGGAAAACCTGTGCAATATTTATCGTTAAGAGCGGAAAGAGAGCAAAGGGTAGGGGGAGTAAACTGTAACCTTGGACAAGACGGTAGCGGCTCTCATTCTGGTCTCCTCGGTAGCGATCGGGTCTTTGGGGCTGATCGGCTGTAAGAGGTAGCCGAGAAGGGGGAACAGAACCCGGTGGAAGCAGGCCTCCCATTCCGGGCCGGTCAGGGTTTGCAGATCGTGGACCAGCAGGGCCCGCTGGAGGCACGTAATGGCATCCGTACTCACCTAATAATTACAGTCATGTATTATTGGAAACTTGCGTTGCGACATGTTATTCAACATCCAATTACACTAACCACAATAACCATAACCCGTTTTAGAATTCAATTTTTCTCTGTTATGGTAGCTTTAACCGTTATGTGATCGATCGGTGATGACTTACTTGTCTCCTGGAGTCGCAACAAAGCCTGGCGATTCCCTGGAGCAGCGGACACCAACCCTGTGTCCAAAGGGAAGTGTCTTTGGACACCTCCCCTCCTTCCTCTGCCCACCACCGGAATATCTGAGCGGTTCTCATGTGCAGCGTGTGCATCAAATCCAACAGCTGAAACGATCAAACGTCGATAAAAACGACAGCCACAGGAGCAATAATTGACACTCGTTCACACCTTAATCGAAATCTGATGATACCCCGTTGGTAGGCTATCGTCGTCCGAGTTATCCTCACTGCTCTTGGGGCTCAGTCTTGAGTTATAATCGCCCTTCCTCCTATTAGACTTCCGATGGTGATGATGAGCTCTCTGCTCCTTGCCGGAATTCTTCCTACGTCTGTTGCCTTTTTGGTCAATCAAAAACACCCCCATTAATTTTAACGGGGCAAAAAAAACAAAAAAAAACTAGAACTTACTTCCATGCAGACTGGCCTCCACGAACGTCCTGATGCAGTGGACGCAATCGTCAAAGTTGTAAGGGGTGATGTGAGCCACGTCCCTGACTAGAAAAGCGAGACTCTCGCAGCACTTGATCAAGCTGCTGGGATCGTGCGGGCCGAGGTTCTTCTCCAGGGCCAAGTTGTACTGACTGGGCGGCAGGGTTCTCCCGACGACCGGCTGGATTTCGCCTTCGTTCCCGACCTGCGCACACGCTCAGATTTAATTTAAACGCTTCAAACGAGAAAACCGAGACGACTCACCAAGATCCAACCGCCGGTGTTCGAGGGGCTCCCGATCGGCGAGTTCTGAACCAAGAGGGGGCTCTGCGACCGCGTCGTCGAATGCCTGGGGCTCTTCGTCAGCTCGGAATCGGAAGTGTAGCCGCGATCGCTGCTGATGTCCTCGTCTCCGGACGGCGGATTCTCGCAATCCGATTTCGTACCTGGAACAACGACCCGTCACAGTCCCGGACTCATTGAATAAACGTCGATCAAACCTCACCTGGATCGAGCTGGTTGTCGTCGACGATCGGTTTGGGCGGCTGAGCGCCGGCCCCGACGCACTCCAGAAGCGTGAATATGATCGTCCAGTCCGCGTTGGTGTGGATGTTCTGGGCGGACGTTTTCAGCAATTCGTACAGCCCGAACGATATCTGCATCGATATTCGACAGAGCGTCGAGCTCTTCAGCAGCAGCAGCATCCGCAAGGACTGCAGCACCACGGGGCTCATGTCCTCGTTCCTCATCAATCTTATGGCGATCCGCAGTAGACCGATGACGGACCGTTCGAGCAGGAATTGATAATCGAACAACGAGGCGTTCATGACCAGAGTGTAGAGGTGGTCCCTGACGGATTGCCAGATTTTCATAACCCTATCTCTGAAAGTGGTAGGAATAACGAATAAAAATTTAATAAAACAAACAAGAGCTACCAATGAAAGCAAAAACATGGCCAGAACTTGCAACAAATTAATTTATTAAACAAACCTGTTATGGATAACGATCCTGATCAACAGTTCCAGGAAGAAAACGGCGACGCTCTCGTTATAATTATAACCCAGGGATTTTTGAACGTCCGGCCCGCGTGACAGATCGATCAGAGCCTTGACCAGCTCTTCCAGGGAGTCCTGGTGCAGGAACTTCGAATCGGTGACAATCTGATCCAGATTGCACTCCCCGATGCACTTGTTTGCAAGATCGATCTGTTCCTGCTCGTCAGCGGTCGGGACCCTCGACAGATTCTCCGAGGAGACCATGTACGAGTATAACGAGCCCCACAGGCCCACGTCCTGCTTCTGCTGACTTTCGTTCTCCTGGTAGACGAGCGTTATCTTCCCGCTGGGCTGGATGAAGTCTTCCGCCTCGACGTAGCTCTTCGGGAGGAGGTTGTGCGCAAACAGGGCAAGGTACAAATTGAAGACGTTCCTCCATCCCTCGCGGATGTTGTCGCCGTGCTGGTGGCAGAGGGAGAAGACGGCCTTCAGGGCGGACTGGGTTTTAGTGTTGGCGGCGAACATGCGGGCGCCCTGGTGCTGCTGCTGCTGGTGGTGGCCTCGTTTCTGCTGGCCGTTGGCGAACGTGGTGAACTTGCACAGGGTCAGGATGAGGGTGTCGAGGTTGTGCGTCATCCCGAACGAGGACGAGATGAAGGCGCACTTCTCGAAGCCAGCGATGGCGTTCTTGTAGACGTTTGGGTCGTCAGATTTGTCGAAGACGTAGGAGAGGGCGAGCAGGACCGGTCCCCAGACGATCGAGAAGAGCTCCGAGTCGTAGCTGCTGATCGGAGTGTGGATGTAGGTGCCGTCTTTCGACGCCCCCTTCTGCAGCAGGACCTTCCAGAGGTAGTTGTCGCGGACGATGCCCGTCTGTTCGGCCGGCATTATTATTTCTTCGTTCCTGTTTTGATTGTTCCAGAAATGAAAACAACGATGGAAGAAAGAAAAAAAGAGAAAGAGTTACAACTTACTTGATGGAATTGTAAATCTCGTCGAGCATATCTTGATCGAAATCCTGCCCGCCGTTCACTCCCTGCAAGTTCTTCTTGAAGCCGTTCAAGCTCATCGGGACGATCTGCCTTTTCGCGTTCTGGTTGTGCTGGTCGACGTTCAACATGATGATCGCGTACGCCAGCGTGTAAGCCGAGTCCACGTCAACAAACGGCTCGTTGTTGCTTTTCTGATAAATCATTCATTCAAATGAAATTAATTTCAATCGACCAAAAACAGTAACCACTCACATGCCAGTATTCAGCGAAAGTCTCCAACAGGAGAGAGATGGTGGGCGCCTCTCCCGGCAGTCGGAACGTTTCCAGGTAGCGTCTTAACGCGTCGTCGATCCTGACACCGGCAAAATCAAACGTCTTGACGAAAGCGTCCAGAATTACGGCGTTGCTCCTGTTGCCCAGGTACTCCCCGATCATCGACTTGTCCAAGCCGGGATTCTCTCTCAGGAAGAGGGCGATCTCGTTCGGGTCCAGTTCCGGTTTCAGTACGCCGTGCTCCTGTAAGAACTGGATGCCCTTCTTCGGCTTCTGGTTGAAGTATTCGGTACCTTGAGGGAGCCACTGGAAGAGAATAGGGGGGGTTATTGAACCGGCCGGTATGCCCGAAGCCTGTTATTTCATTTATGCAGGAATTACGAGTTTCAATATGCATGGATATCTCACATTTTCATCTAATTAGCCTGCAATCTGAAGGCTGCAAAAAGCACAAGCTAGTCAAAACGGTTTTCCATAATTTTCCGGAGAAATCGCCGAGTTTAGGGAAAACTTATTATGGTCGAAAAGCTCACAATAAACCCGTAATGCCTGGACAATTTAAATAAAAAAAACAACAATTCCATATCCGGTTATTACTTTACCTTTTTGATATTCTTCCTGGCTACCAGCTCTTCTCGGGACGGCACATTCACGCTCGCCTTGATCCTAGACGATCTTATCAGATCGGCGATTTTTTCAATTCCCGGTTCGTCAGTACCGATATTCACATCGTCGACAACATTATCATTGCCACGACAATGACTCTCGATGCCCTCGATCACGGTCAGCAGAGCGTCGAGAGAGAGCAGCTGGTTGTGGTAGACCCCGGACGTCGCCGAGAAGGCGTTCTTCGCCAGCAGCTTCGTCAAGTCCTCGTACAAATTCGAGCAGTACATGTCGCAGTCGTAGTTCAAATAGAGCTCCGTCACGAACCCCGGGATCCTCCACAATTGCAGGACGTTGTCCAGGGCGATCTCCTTGTGCTCGTAGCTCATCTTGGAGGGCTCGCTCACAATTATTTCCATCAGCTTGATCAGGTAGCTCTCCAGCTGGTACTTCAGGTGGGTCCTCTGCGACTCGAACAACAGGAACGAGACTTGCAGATCGGCCGCAAACACTGATATCCTATCGGTGCCCAGCAACTGCAACCAAGCAGCTGATGTCAGATTAAAGACTAACTACTATTGAAGACTGGAACTTTGTTTTTAGAAATTTCCGGAGCTCTTACCGACAGAAGATTGCGACACAAGTCGTCCTTGACGAGCGCCAGAAGTACGCCGTGCTTCCCGATGTTATCGGCGGAGACCTCAAAGGCGACGGTCAGCAGTGTCAGCCCCAGATGGATCATCACGTCGGAATTCTGCTTGTCCAACGGGTTGCAGAGACTTATCAGAAACCGGAACAGCTCCCTCACGCAGGCCAGACCGTATGGGATCAGGACCAGGTCTTCCTGGGACTGGGTTATGAAACGGATGCCCCGCTGGTTGATGTAATCGTGAGCCGGGAGCTCCTCGGGGATCGGCTCTTTCTTCCCCTCGTCGGTCAGATCGGTCTCGGGCAATGGAGCCTCGTTTTCAGGCCCTCCCAACCGATCAAGGTTTTCCGGTTGGTTGACTTCCACTGGTTGGTTGCCTTCCAGAGACGAATCCTGGAATAAAATAAGTGTATGAGTAATTTGTGAAAATGTTGCCAATACTCATCTGTCGGTACATTGTTTGAATTATTGAGGAGACTGTCAGTTTCTGAAGGAATGGGGTTGGTGCCGGTGAGTTCGGCAGAAGTTTCGGTTTCATTTTCATTGATCACTTGAGAGATCGAGCCTTGCATATCGACGATATTCCCGGCCGTAGCCGTCGGACTTATCGCTAGGTAATCGATCTTTTCCGGCTCCGGCGCTTTCGTACGAGCGTCTTCTGTGCCTGGAAAATGAATTCAATGAAAAAATCGTCTTGAAATGTGAAACAGGATTTCAATAATGACCTTTTTCGTCTTGCTTGTTCTTTTTCGAGCGAAACGAAGAGCGTCCTTTCTTCTTACTTCTGCTCGGCTCGACGGTATCGGCTCTCATTTTAAAATGCTTCAGGCTAGCCCGGAAGTCTTCGTTGAATTGCGGTATTCTCATAAAAATCAACTGGACCATGTCTTTCAAGTAATGTTCGGCCGTCCGTCGGAGTAATTCTGGAAAAAGGGTACGAATAAAATTAAATTTAAGAAAACCGGCTCAAACTAATAAACTTACCATTCAGTCTAGTTTCAAAGCAGATCCTGAAACAGGACAGCATGATCTCGCACAAGCTCTCATTAGTGAGAGTGACCCCCTCCGGGGACAAAGTTAGAGTCTTCAGAACTTGCAGAATTTTCATGAGAACGACGCCGTCCGACGATTGATCTGTTCCGACGAATCTGGCATGAGTGACCGCGTCGGCGATATTGTGCACGATAAGCGGGACACTCTTATGAGTCGAATCTGGAACAAATTAACCCCGACTGGTAATAATAATATAAACAATTAGCTGCTAACGAACCGATTAATCCGTAAGACAGGAATTTATTAACGGCAGACAAGGCGAGACTGGTAACTGGTCCGGAGATCTCCTCGGATTTAATGACATCGAGGAAAGGCGCTAAGAACACATTTGGCTCGATCAGACGCAAGTCGTCGACCTTGTTCAGTAAGTCTTTCAGACTCCTGAAGTTCTTCATCAGACCGTCCGCGTCTTCCTCCTGGTGGGACGTCCACCTGGAGTTCCTCTGCATGGCCGTCATCAGGATGGACATCTCGCCCTTCACGACGAATATCCCGTTGCCCGGCAGAGACATGGTCGCGAGAGACTCGTGGAACTTCTGACTTAATTTATAATTATTATTGATATTTACATGGTCGTTGATAGAAAACTTCCAGCATCACACATTTCTGAGCAATACGTTAACGTATGTTATGTTCTCTAATCGAATCGCTGCTACATTTGTAAATTACATTAAAATGAAATTATTTGATGAATTGTTTTTTGAATGAAATTTTGACATTAGGAATGTCAATACGTACACAATTCAATATGACAGTTCGCAGCTGGTTGTTTTTTTTTTTTTTTTTTAAAAGGGGGAAGGGGGAGCATCGGTCTTCACTATGTAGTTAAGACAAAGTCGCTCCACACCGGTAATATGGGTTTGGAGCCTCTTGCTCATACACCCAGCCTCAAGTATGCCAAATAAATAGTAGAAAGGACAGCACAAACACCCGAGCCTTCACCGAGAATCGAACTCAGTCCGCCAGGTCCAGTGATTCAGCAGACCGCCCACTGAACCACTCGGCCACCGGTGTACTCCAGCTGGTTGTTGCCTTTGCAACAGAGTAACTGACAACTGACAACCGTTACGTCTCTAAGCATGACGGATCTCTATGCGCCGGGTAGATGCGCGAACTCGGTTTTTTTAATTGAAGTTTGTCTTTTGATTGTTCTTATTCTGTGGTATTGAGATAATAGATAATCGACAGTTTATCCTACCCTCATCAACCACAAAATCAGTGATGTGCCGTATTCTTTACCTCTATTCTTAACGGGTAAAGAATTCATTCTTTACATGTACTTTTTTCGGGTTAAAGAATGTAAAAAAGAAATGACGTAAGGAATGTAAATAATGCTCAGTGTCACTGTCATTACTGTCAGCAGTCATTGTCATTACTCGTTTTACCTCTGCTCTGCCGATGCACGATACACATATACACGGTATGCCGATTGCTACGTTAAACTATTTTGGTAATTACTGCGCAATGACGTCATGTGGTTTTATTTTGATTTAAAGTTTTAACAAACACCTTAAAATATTGCTTATTTGGTATTAATCGCGGCGAGATTGTTTATAAAATAAATGTCAAATTATATTGCTTCCATCCTTCTTGCTTGTGTTTTTCTTTGAGCTAGATTTATTATAGAAAAATCTTTAATATTTTTTCGAAAAAAGTAAAATAAAATTTTTACAATTTTTTCAAATGTTATTGATTTTTGATTTTCATGATTTTTTTGTACCAAACGACATAAAAAAACAATATAGCGTCTATAAGAAAAACAAAAGTTGACTATGAAAACTCTAAGATTAAGTTGTCCTGGGAATTTTTTAAAACGTTAAATGGATAGCTGTTGCCGACTTATGCAAGCCTACAAAGAATTATTTATTTATTCTTGACAATAAAAAAGATATGAGCAATCTCATGTGTAATATTTGATCCACGTGACGTCAGAAGACCGGAACGCAGCCTGCGCGTCATCGTCTATGGTCTATGGTATACCGTGTATATGTGTATCGTGGATTGGTACAATCAGAAGATAAACTGAAGACAAGCCACACATCTAGCGGCCATTGCTCCAAGGAGAAGCGCAGACCCACATTCAAAACTAATGCAATCACTTTGTGCAGGAGCGTACTATACTTTATTTTTTATTTAGATGGATTCCACCAAGTCAAAATTCTAGGGGAACGATTGGCAACAAGACTGATTAGGTTGGTTATGGTGATAGTTGTTACCAAAATAGTCACTAGAATGGTTACTAAATTAATTTAGGTTATGTCGATTAGGTGAAATGTCATTTTTATTTCAAAATATAAAATTAGAAAAATTATAAACGCAATTTCTAGAGGTAATAAATTGGAAAATTTTAGAGACTTGTAAGATGTAAGCACCTAGCTATTTACTCTTATAAATCTTATATATGTAAGATATTAGACCGATTCCTTCTTAGTTTTATGTAAAAATGTTGAAAATAGAAGATCTATTCTTGACAAATAGAGGTACTTACATTATTTAAATCATTTTTTAAGAATTTCTCAAGGAATATTTCAAGGAATCTGATTAAACTGTATTTTTGCTTAATCTGGAGAAACATATCTTTCAATCGCTAATGTTTATAGCATTTGATGATTCATTCTTTTCTTTCTTTTGAAATAAATTTACCTGCCTGAGCATTTTAATAATTTTTAATTTGATAATTTGGTTTGTCAATTTGACAACTTCAACTTTTCAAGTTTCTGGCGTTTCGCTGTGACTAGAGTGCCGACTGAGGACCCAGACCTAGTTTTCGCAAAACGTCATTAGATTATTATAGTCAATCCAAGCAACAGTTAAATTTATCCTCAAAAAACGAATAACTTTTAAAAAAGGACTATTTTCGAAGAAAATAAAGTAATTTGAAGTTTTTAACTTGCGTTTTATAACTGAGCAACTTACAACAAGGAAACATGTTTTGCAGGTGACGTCATAGCCTATACACGAATCGGGGAATGTTGCCGTTACTTTAGTCACAACGTAAATTTTTTGTCAAGGTCAAGAAAACAGACTACCATCCGACAATATGAAAATTACTGTTTAAAGATTGCACATGGTACCAACTTAACAGCTGTTTGACAAGTCCATCTAAATAAAAAATAGACTTTAGATAAAATTTATGTTTTCAACCCTTAGGTACTTTAATCTCTGCATTCTGATTGATGATCAATCATCAATCAGCGTACTAGATGTTTTGACAAACATCTATTATATCGGACGATCCACAAAATTTTTCATCAACTAGTGCCTTGGAAGAGAGAGATGGCTATTGCAGTCATGTCTGAGCTCATTTTACTAAAATAATTCTGAAATAGGTAACTTTTGTAGTTCAAATTCTCATGTGTCATATTTAATTTCAATTCCCGTCAGTTTCATTAAAATATGAAAGATATTGCGAAAAGCATTACGCCGTGTCCTAGCTGCATCCGGGTAATGCGTTGCATGCGATGCGGGGAACGCACGCAACGCAAACTCGCACGAGAAATTTTGAGTGTGTCCTAACTGAATGCGTGCGGTGCGGGCGAGAAAATGGTTTCCAATCCAACTATTTCTGGTGCAGCTTCAGATTAAATACGTTTTAATTTGGAAACCAGTAGGTTGTTGGAGCTTGAAAGACTTGAAAATCACAGAAAGAAACATGTTACTTAAGAGAAAGAAACAATAAGACGCAAGTAATCTATAGAAATAGGTATAGATTTGATAGATAGATAAATATAGAAGGTAGGTTAAATAAAAATAGGTCTACAATAGAAGTTAATAGACCTCATACTTACTTTAAAAATCTAAATTTGAGACATTTTCACATTCCCAGTGTACCTTGACTCTTGTTCTTGTAAAATAGATTTCTCTTATTGCACAAAATGTTTCGCTTTGGCACGAAGGCAATCGAAATTAAAAACAGTTCCTGCCTGCCGTAAAAAATCGCAAGATTTTGACAGATGAAAATACTAAATATTTCAATTTAAAAGAATGCGTGCGTTGCGGTGTCGTTTTATCGTACGACTTTTGCGGGCAACGCGTCTACTGTGGACACTCCCATTGCTTTGCATGTGTTTTATTTTAATCGTTCGCCGCAACGCACGCACGCAACGCACGCAACGCAGTCCCCGGATGCAGCTAGGATGCGGCGTTAATTTATCATTATAATTTAAGAACGTGATGAAATTACTGGTATGTTACTAAACCCCTACTTTAATTGTCACTATTTTTTACCATTCTTGATAAACTTTGTTATTTTTTGTGCTTTGGAAGTGAAATTAAAAAATGGTAAATGATAATTATTATCGGAACATTCAAAAACCTAAACTCGAACGGAAACGTCAAATTGAAATATTGTTTTATCGTCATTCAGAAAGACAGAATATTCTGAGTTTCTGAGATAACAACGATTTAGGGTACCTGTATTACCGACACTATTTGCTAGTAAGGGTCAATATCGGTAATACAGATACCCTACAACTGCTCGAGCTGTTCATTCTTCTTGAAATAGCTGGCTAAATTCACAACAATGCGAAGGCCCTGTCGGTATCAAAGGAAAAAAAGAACAGCTGTGAGGCTGCGTTGCGCAATTGCGCATGCGCACACACGTGCTTATCCGATATCCGCTTATCGGCAATATTAACAAAAACCAAAAACTATAAAAAAATATTTTTAAAGAAAAATTAACGCCATGAGTTGTCCAAACGAAGCCGATTATTGTCCTATTAAACAGGAAATAGAAGAAGAGGATGAGTTTATCGAGTCTGATGAAGATGGCTCCCTCTTCATCTCAGCAAAGTTGAAAAGCGAAGATGAAGGATTAAGTTATTCAATGTGCGATCGATCTTCTGAATTCAACAATTTCGAGAACTCTCCATTTTACCCGGTGAAAGTAGAACGTGACGACTCATCACCAGGACCAGATGACCTTCATTATCGAATGCGGGGAGCAGAAAATTTGACATCGAAAGAAGCAATGGTGGACATCGACATCGAAGAACACAAACCGGGCTGGGAGCTGATTAAACGCAGTAGTAGTAACGTTGGAATGTTTAACCGAAAAGTCGATCGGTGTGGGTCTGTTCAACAAAGTGAGTCACGATCTTCTAAAAGTACGAGTGAAGAAGGGGCGAAGCAATATAACTGTGCCCTTTGCCCCTATAAAACAACCGAAAGACCTTATTTTCTCAAGCATTATAAACGCACACATTCGAAAGAAGCAGAAGTGTTTTTTAAATGTGCGGAATGTTCTTACGAAGCAAGGGGGAAAGATCGGTTGGCTCAACATTACAGCTATAAACATGCCGAAGATGCTAAAACGTACAGATGTCAGGAATGCTCGTATGAAACAAGATATAAAAGTAATTTGACTGTACATCATAAATTGGAACATTCAAAAAATGCTGAACTGTATAAATGCCAGGAATGTTCCTACAAAACAAAATATAAAAGTTCTCTGATCCGACATTATAATCAAAAACATGCAAAAGAAGCAGAAATGTACAAATGTCAGGAATGTTCTTACAAAACGAAATATAAAAGTGATTTGACTCGACATAATAAACGCACACATTCGAAAGAAGCAGAAGTGTTTTTTAAATGTGCGGAATGTTCTTACGAAGCAAGGGGGAAAGATCGGTTGGCTCAACATTACAGCTATAAACATGCCGTAGATGCTAAAACGTACAGATGTCAGGAATGCTCATATGAAACAAGATATAAAAGTAATTTGACTGTACATCATAAATTGGAACATTCAAAAAATGCTGAACTGTATAAATGCCAGGAATGTTCCTACAAAACAAAATATAAAAGTTCTCTGATCCGACATTATAATCAAAAACATGCAAAAGAAGCAGAAATGTACAAATGTCAGGAATGTTCATTTGAAACAAAATATAAAACTTCATTGACCAAGCATTATAAATTTAAACATTCAAAAGATCCTGAAATGTACAAATGTCAGGAATGCTCATATGAAACAAGATATAAAAGTGCTTTGACCGAACATTATAAAATTAAACATTCCAAAGATGCTGAAATATACAAATGTCGGGAATGTTCCTACAAAACCAAATATAAAAGTGATTTCACCTCGCATCATAAGTATAAACATTCCAAAGATCCAGAAATGTACAACTGTCAGGAATGTTCTTACGAAACAAAACATAAAAGTGCTTTGACTCGACATAATAAACGTAAACATTCCAAAGATGCAAAGCTGTGTACAAAAATGTGTTGAGTGTCAGTATGAAATAAAAATAAAGAAAAACCTCGTCCAACATTTGAAGTACATTCACTTAATCAGAAGAAGCTAACGAGTACCAAGATACAACATGCAACTAAACTGTGAAGAGTAGTAAAACCGATGAACATTAATAAGAAAACAAACTGAAGTGTTTTCAATGTTTGGATTGTCCTTTTTTGTATCTGTGATGTATTAATTTATAAAGGAACTTAGAGTGTACGGCGCAAGCGAGAACGTTATCAAAAGCCTGCGCCAGCCAGAGAGAGAAATGGGGGGTCAGTCATGTTTATGTTAAGTTGGGGACAGAATGTAATTACATATTTTACAATAAAATAAATGGTGTCATTATATCCAGAGGGTGTGATTTATTCCCAACATTACAGTATCAACCAAAAATTGAAATAAATTATAATGAAACAATATTCAAAAATGTTAGTTTCCTGGGGACGTTGTCGATTCAAATTTTTTTCCTTTTGTTCTACCTATTTCTTTATATTGTATGGGGGAAATCGACCGAACAGGTAAAACCAACCACTAGGTTTTATATTCTTCGGTAATATCACAACCAGTTTTTCAGTGAATGTTGCATCGTCTTTGCGTTCACACGGCGTGCATTATGAACGAATTATCTGTTTATTTAATTTAATTTTGACCGGCTTAAGGGCGTCGCCATGTGCAATAGGCGTTTATTCTGAACATACCCCTACCCTTCTCTCTGCTGATATGTTGTGTACGTGTGACCGCCACCGCCTTATCCAAACCCCTTATGGCGGTCGCAGCAAGTTATACCTACTCCAAATAATTTTTAGATATTCTGGCAATACAGCAGCTTGTGAAAAATTTATTTAATTAATTTAATTAAGGGTAAAAAAATTAGCCTGTTAATTCAAAGCTCATTCCTTTCAAAGGGTACCAACATAGATAATTCAAAATTTTCATAGTCAACTCTAATTTAAAAACATCTGGAATGGGAATAGGTTCATTATTAATGTGTTTTATGCGTACAGGATGTCTCTTACTGATTGGTTAATTGAACATTTTAAGGTCTAGCTGTGGAGATCATTTCAAGGATAAAATCTTTATAGGTATTATTTCAGATTAGAGGGTGTCAATTTTAAGAGTTATTTTATTAATCGATCAATCATAATTATTATTTTTACAAATTATATGGATACAGTCAATATACATACAGCTCGTCCGAAATGTCATGAGCCAGAATTCCTGGAAGTAGTGCTCTACGCCACTATCTCGGAAATACTCGCTCGCTGCACGTGCCTCGGGCCAAAAAGACTTGCAGAGTTAGTTAACATTTGCATACCCTGAACCCGCTACCGCTTACACATATTATCAAGCCATGGCAGACCCTTACATTTCTAGGAGAGAACGTTATCGGCTCACCTTCTGAGAATTTTGGTTCATGACATATCGTACAGGCTGTACTCTAATTAAAAAATTTAAAAAATACCAGAACCAGCACAACTACTATGGTTATGTTTAAATTAATAATCAACAGATATAAGCTCATTCTTTATTCACTATGTGCAATGACCCAAATTTTAAGAATGGTACAATCACTCGCGGTTATTATAGTTATTTATGTATCAAGGGAGTTATGAGGATGTTAATTACAGAGGGCAACATATTGCAATCCCGAGGGACGTTAGTCCCGAGGGATTGTTAAGTTGCCCGAGGTTATTAACATCTAATAACTCCCGTGATACATAATCTATTTTATTTTATACTAAATGAATAATATAAAAACGAAATCTGTTGGTTTTTAAAATTAAACGAATGTTTTTAATAATTGAGTAACCATGTTATTGATTACCATGGATACATCAACTGAAAAGTTTGTAGAAAATGACATATGAAATCCAAATATGCAACCAACAATGCAATAACAAAAGCAACATCCAATGGTTACCAGAATTAAACCAATAGTAATATTAGAGGGAGTTATGGATTCATAACAGTCCCAAGGGAGTTATGAGTATGTTTATAGCTACGGTAACCAAGCGTTTACTAGTTATAATGTATTAGCAAATACGTTAAAATATTAATACCGGACACTCCTATACCTATAGCATTGCAACAGGTTGCGTCCACTTTAGCAGCGCCACCAAGCATGAACTGGGGCCACTAAAAATTAAATTTGGTGAAACATAGCGGGAGTTTTAACTATCAACGCTGAATAGAAAAGCCCTTAAAATTAATTAGACGGAATAGACGGAGGAAATTGGGACGAAGAATTATAATACAACAATAAACAACAAAGTTTTCAATATGTTTATTATATTAACAATAATTAACTACTATTACACACAATATTATTAATATCTTTAGGTATGAATATTTCAAAAAGATTGAATCGCTATATATACCTAAGTGTAAGCCTTTTATTTGCCGCAATTCCAATAATGTGCTTCCTTGCAGTTTTAAAGGTCTATTATTTGCTGGATTAACAAAATTTTCCTCTTTGAAATGATCTGCAGTAGGTACAAAATAATATGGTGAGAAATCGGCTTCGACACTCCACACTTTTTCAAAATTTCGTCATTCATCGATGTTATTATAACCTATTTCTTGTTCCTATTTCCATCAGCATAGTTATAAAATATTAATAAGTTTATTTACGCGGCTTCTAAAGTTAACTTTATACATAATTCTTTATTCCTGCTTGGAACACCGTGGAAAGATCTGGACATGCTTAACAATCCATAATGCAACCGCACACAGCACATATTTTCCAGACATTATGTTCACTTTAATACAGCGGTACATTATAAATGCCTATTTAACTGCGTACGCAACAAAATTATCCGCTGATATAATGCTTTGAGAGTAACTTTAAATTGAAATTATACTTGAAACTAAAACGTTCAATAATTACTAATGACAAATTATTAATAATAATTAATTATCATTGACTGCAGCTGTCAAAAACCGTGAAAAGTTACCTAACTTTGAATTTAAAAACAGCTTATAGTGGCCCCAGTTCCTGCATGAGGGCGCTGTAAAAATGGACGGAGGTTTTGAGAGGAAGTGTCCGGTATTATATTTTAAGGTATTTGGTATTAGTATGAAATAAACATATTATACGGATACGCCAGGTAACAAAGCTAAGGTAATGAGCTGGAGTAACTGTTTACATGTCTACAAAAAAAAAGCTAAACATTGCACCCCTAGTTCATTAGTTTGTTCATTTTTAGGATAAAAGTAAGGTAAGAACACTCTTCACATTCCAGTTGCATGTTGTATCTTGGTATCCGTTAGCTTCTTCTGTTCAAGTGAATGGACTTACAATGTCGGACGAGATTTTTCTTTATTTTAGTTTCATACTGACATTCAGCACATTTGTACACTGCTGCATCTTTGGAATGTTTACATTTATTATGTCGAGTCAAATCACTTTTATATTTCGTTTTGTAAGAACATTCCGGACAGTTGTACGTTTCAGCATCTTTGGAATGTTTACGTTTATGATGTTTAGTCAAATTACCTTTATATGTCGTCTTATAAGAACATTCCTGGCATTTATACACTGCAGCATCTTTGGGATATTTAAATTTATAATGCCTGGTCAATTCACTTTTATATTTTGTTTGATACGAGCATTCCCGACATTTGTACATTTCAGGATCCTTGGAATGTTTACATTTATAATGCGCGATGAAATTAGATCTAAAATTTGTTTTATACGCGCAATGGGCACAGTTATACTTCAACTCTCCTCCGCTCTTACTTTCAGAAGATCGTGCCTCGACCACGACTCCCGGTCAACTGTTCCCAGCCGGGTTTGTGGTCTTCGATGTCGATCTCGTCTTTCAAGGCCGACGTCGATGAGCCTTCGAGTTCTTGTTTTATAGGAAAAGGTGCCTCCCCGCAACCAGCATCCTCGTTTTGTTCATCTTCACACTTCAACTTCGCCGAGTTGAGTAGCGAGGAGTTGTTCTCCTCGGACTCCATAAACTGATCATCTTCATCTGAGGCTTCCGTTTTGATGATCATTTTCTCCACCTGCTGATGTTGAACGGGACAATAATAATTAGTGCCGTGACTGCCATCGTTTAAACTCATGTCATGATGTAATAAATAGTAATAGTAATTATTGATTTCATGATTTCTGAAATCTGAATTCTGCTTACCGGACAAGTTAGGTTATGTACGGTAATACTTGTTCTTCTTTTTCTCCTTTTTTGGCTGCTACCTATATGTACTTAGCCGGTGTCACTTCTCTTACTGATTTCTCCAGTCAGAGCGGACTTCATATTTTTATTTATACACCGTTCACTTATTATAAAAGAATTGGGTTATGGTGTAGGGTGTGTACAAAGAAGAAAAAAGGTCAGGAAAGAGTATAACGTTACGTTAGTCCAATGACCGCGGCGGAAGTCAACCATCTTGGTAGTCCAAATTTGACATTCACAGTTGACTTAACCTAAGCCATGCCAAAAAGCTCGGCCGGTGATTGGCTGTTACGTGACGGACGGTCAGCGGACAGGCGGAAGTGATATTCTTTCAGTTGTTTTCTGTCTCTGTCTGGCATCTTCCGCCATAATTGGTGATCCATTCCGGTAGTCATCAAGCATATCGCATATTATACTCTTTCCAGTCTTTCCTGAGACCCTTTTTCTTCTTTGGGTGTGTAGCAGCAGCAGCTGGTATTGACAACTGACAATACTGACATCCAGCACTCTGCAGAAAAAGATAATTCAACTGTTCTGTCGATTCTTCTTTTTAAATTAAGAGAGAGGACACATTACCGACACTAACTATGCGTCAGTGTCGGTAATGCAGGTTTCCCTACCGGTATCACAACAAACCTCTCCTTTTCTCAAAGAAAGTGTCACTTTAATGTCATGTTTGACCTTCAGTTTTGAAATTTTACAAACCTATCCTCATAGCTTATTATTAAATAATATAATTCTTAGGTATGACAAACATTGGTAAATTTACAGACCGATCACCTATAATATGTCCCGTAAGTCTTATTATCTATCCATTTAATAATAATTTTATGATACGAAATAAATCATAGGCTGGAAAAGTATTAGCAGGCAACAATTCCACGGTAGCCACATGTATGAAAGAATATAATGTCGAAGATGAAATAGACGCCTTGAAACACGATGCCAAGATATTCAAACAGCCCCCTTTCACATACAAACTGCCTCCGCTTAAAGACTATCGTCACAAGGGAGCTTACACTTATATTAGGCCTCTTTTGAACCCGCCGGTTAAAACGAGGTTTCAAACCTTGGTGAACGACTTGAAAGAGACATCGTGCTCTTCGTTCTGGAACCAGCCGTTGGGTAAATGCAGAGATGATGTTCCGGGGCTTCCCAGAGGAATCGATAAGCTCAATACTACGTTTGGAAGGAAGACTCTTAGAGGTTGGTGTTGGTGTTATTTTATATTATATAATAGGTAATTTATGTTGTTGGGAGTGTGTTTTATTAATGTACAAATAGTCCAGGAAACTACGACAAATAAACGGGGTAATCTGCAAAATGAAGATTTTTCACCGTGATTATCTTTATTTTAGAATCAGAAATAATTGCCTTAAAATTTATTGCGAAACGTCCCTGCAGCCGCGTCGATAACTTCACATTATTAATACTCCGCATGCGCGCATTTACACGTTTTGATGGACTGGTAAATTTAAAAGGTGATTTTTTTCACATAGCAATGAACAGAAATTGATAAGAACCTGGTAAAGAAAAACAAGTCATTTTAATGCTTTCTGAACGACACATTTACTCCAACGGTATGGTGAAGACAGAGACATCGATGTTTCAATGGTTATTTCCATCTCATCAGTCTATCATATCACCACCACTAGAGAAGTGTGCCGATCAGAAAGAAAATCAAAAGCTTTAAGCAAAATGATTTGTCGGAAACATAGGGACTTGCATGGCAAATGCCATCTGATGACTGAAAAGTAGAACTTTCAATGTGTCAATCAGAGACTCTCCCAGAGAAATCTGCAATTTTTCACTACCAACGCTGACAGTTCACTGAAAAACCAATTACCTTGCGAATCTCAGTAAACCAATCAGAGATGGAGCTAGTCACAAAGCTGTGTTCCTAGAAAGGAAGTAGTTTCTATGAAACAAATTGAATAATAATAAATTATTATATCAATTACAGCAATCCGATTGTTGAAAAACAATAATGCTTTCTGAACGACACATTTACTCCAACGGTATGGTGAAGACAGAGACATCGATGTTTCAATGGTTATTTCCATCTCATCAGTCTATCATATCACCACCACTAGAGAAGTGTGCCGATCAGAAGTGGTGATATGATAGACTGATGAGATGGAAATAACCATTGAAACATCGATGTCTCTGTCTTCACCATACCGTTGGAGTAAATGTGTCGTTCAGAAAGCATTATTGTTTTTCAACAATCGGATTGCTGTAATTGATATAATAATTTATTATTATTCAATTTGTTTCATAGAAACTATACTTCCTTTCTAGGAACACAGCTTTGTGACTAGCTCCATCTCTGATTGGTTTACTGAGATTCGCAAGGTAATTGGTTTTTCAGTGAACTGTCAGCGTTGGTAGTGAAAAATTGCAGATTTCTCTGGGAGAGTCTCTGATTGACACATTGAAAGTTCTACTTTTCAGTCATCAGATGGCATTTGCCATGCAAGTCCCTATGTTTCCGACAAATCATTTTGCTTAAAGCTTTTGATTTTCTTTCTGATCGGCACACTTCTCTAGTGGTGGTGATATGATAGACTGATGAGATGGAAATAACCATTGAAACATCGATGTCTCTGTCTTCACCATACCGTTGGAGTAAATGTGTCGTTCAGAAAGCATTATTGTTTTTCAACAATCGGATTGCTGTATTGATATAATAATTTATTATTATTCAATTTGTTTCACAAGTCATTTTATCATTAGGTTTTCTTCCGGTAAAATTTCAAGAACTTTAAAATGGCAATGAATTAATTATTGTCACGGTTACCGGTAGTGTAGCATTAATCAGTGTGACGTCATTGAAAACTATCCCGGGCCTGCATGGATATGGGAGATCAAATTTTTTTAGGTGATTTTAGTGCGAATACTGTTAGCGTTAGGCTTACATACCCAGAACCTGATAAATCAGGTCATTATGATCATTGTTTTGTTAGGTTCTTTTCCGCTATCCCCCTGAAAATTAAAGACAATTAAAAATACATTTATATAAAACATCAGGAAGGGCACATACACTGTCCAAACGGTAACCGCCAGAAAATGTTTGATGAATACGGCGAACTGAATGAGAAGTGAAAATTACACACCTGCCTGTTTCAAATCTTAGATCTGTGTATATGTCACGCCTCTAGTGCAGCAATAATTTTGGCAGCAATTTTCTCAATTATATTGCATAATATTTATCATCCAGAGTGCCGACTTTTATCAGTTTCAAATACTTGCTGGGCGAATTATTTACTGTGAAACGTCACTGCTAGAGCGTCGATAACTTCAGAATACTTCCGCATGCGCATTTACACGTTTTGATGAACTGGTAAATTTAAAAATTAAAATGTAATTTTTTTCACATAAAAACGAACAGAAACTGATACAAACTTGGTAAAGAAAAATAAGCTATTCAGTCATTGTTATTCGGTATTCTTCTACTAATTAAATTTCAAGAACGTTAAACGACTGTGTATTTATTATTGCGACCGTTATCGGCACTTTAGTATCTGCCTCTGATTTATATCTACGCATTTTTAGCGACGTTCAACAGTTTTAACCTCAACCTCAAAAATATTTCTATTTCTATTTCTAGGCCAATGCGATTTCGTAATAGACTTTTGATACCTACAATTTCAAATTTCAAACTTAAAGAGCTGAAAATTTGCGCTAACGTTCATGTTTTTCTGGGCTATAATATTGGACGTATCTGTATCACTTTTAAAATTATTTTAGAAACTACAGTGAAAGAACTTATAAATCCTCCGAAAACTCCATATGAAGTCCTATCCGAGAGTCAGAAAGGTCACGATTTATACAAAAAATCGCACAACGACTACAATCCCAGCGAGCAAATTAAAAGAGAGTAAGGTGGCCCAGAATCCCCAACCCCAAAGTAGTAAAACCGAACCATTTTTTTTTCAGTTACCTAGAGAAGGCTTACAATCCGAACCAGCGTTTCGGTAAAAGAAGTAAATATGATCCCAGAGGAATTTGGGTCAAGTGCTGCTCCCAGTGGATCCAGAAAGAACCCACGTGTGTCGTGAACGATATTCAAGCTGACTTTATTGAAAAAACTCGTCCGAAGCTGGGAAAATGCCTCACACCGTTAGTCCCCTTACATGCGCCCCTACCGGTTTATACGTATATTTTTTCTTAGCAATAAAAATATGGAAATGGTCCCGGATGGGCATACTTTTGGTGATCCCAGCATAAGGCAGTGTTACGGAGTCGAAGATTTACTCAGAGATAAAGAATGCACTCCCGATTTGGTCAAGCGAGACCTCTTAGAATGGATGGTCTCCCTGAATCGACTGAGGAATCGACTGCAGAGACAAAACAGTTTTGACTTTAGTTTCGAAAAAATATTCGAAAAATTTCTCTACTATGACAGAGTAAGCAGGCGTAGGATTTATGGTGTCAAACGTTTTTATTCCGATATTATTTCAGGGAGAAACCGCCGGTTGTATTCCTTTGGACGTATTCTATGAAGTCTGTGCTTGTTACCGTATAACGTTCAATAAAGAACATATCGAGTCATTGTTGAAAGTTTTAGGAATAATCTGCAACGATCAAATCAATTATAAGAAATTTCTAGATGTGGTTAATCCGCAAGCAGCACCGATTGAATTAAAGAAAATAGATGGTAATAAAGAAATGAGCTTTAAGAAAAAGAAAAAGACTGACGGTAGTTACACGTAGTTATGTCATCATCACTATTTGTATGTTGTATGTCGATAATGCAGTGCGCACACTGAAAAAGTGAGTGTCGCGAGACATTGACACTGATGGAACAATCTTCTTGTTTGATTCACGAATGGCCTTGCACGCTTGTGCGTTTAGCCAGCTATAATAATTTTAATTTATATTTCAGATTTTTATTTTGAACTAGCTTGCTGTCAAGTCAAATAAATATAGTAACTGATTTTTGATTTTGTAGAAGACACCTCATCTTCTGTCTCATTCTTCCATGGCCTACCGTCGGTCTATTTGTTTTTTTGTTGCTCGCTCTTTCTTTACATTTACTTATTTATTAATTAGTCCCTTCAAATTAGGAAAAATTAAGACATAAGAATGAGAATTGGGGTTGTGGGAACATATTTTTCACAATAGCGCCCAAAAAATCCCCAGATTTAATTTAAAATCTGCAAAAATGTTACGGAACTAAAATTTCTTCAAAATGCATGGTTTTAGCTTGAAATCTAAAATAAGGGGCAAGAGAATTTACATAAATACTTGGTCCCTCTGAAACGATGTCAAATTTTTGAAAAGTTTTGCAAGCAAAATTGTAGAAAGTTGCACGCTCTATAATTTTTGTCTGATGCTAATTTTCTTCAAAACGCATAGTTTTTTGGCTTCAACTCCAGACTAAGGTGCAAAAGAATTTATAAAAATAGTTTAGCGCCCTCTACCGGCAAAATTAACTACACGGAATTTGCAAAAAAAGTCATGGAACAAAAAATGTAGAGAATTTTCTGCTCTACAACTACCCACCAAAATGCTTAGTTTTTTTTTTTAACACACCAACAATTGCAAAAATGGAAATTTTTTGGAGTGCACCTTATAAAAAACATGTTCACACGGTCCCTCAAGATCGTATTGCTGTAAAGGGACTACCATGTAATATTCCTTCAAGAAAAAACCTAAAGGAAATAATTTTTAGATATCCCAGAAAGACATAAATACTACTCGACCACTTACCAAGCAGCCAGATGTGACTATCTCTTCATAGATAATTCTCGTAAGTCACCATCACTGTCACCACTGATTTATCGTGTTGAAAATAACAGAGTAACAACAACTGTCTTTTCAGGCCTTCCTGTAGCAGGAATACCAACTGTAAGGAACGATCTTGCTTACACGAAGGTTCCATCGGGTTCCTGTAGAGCCAGCATCGATGATTTAGGGGAAGAAACCAACGCTCATGCTCTGTTATCACGCAGCATATTCACCCATTACGGTCTCAGTCATAGGGATTTCATGAAGGTATTGACTGACTTCAGCTGATGCCAAATTGTATGATTTTGATTGTAATTTTTAGCCGAGAAGTCCTTGCGTCATCAGAGATGTCATCAAGGCGACTGGAATCGAATTGGACGATGACACTTTTGAGAAATTTTGGAGAATGGGAGTCGAGCACGATAAAACTGGTCTAGTGTGCATCGACACTTTTTACAATCTGGTGAAAATGTTCAAGAAGCCACCTGATATAAAAATCGATGAGAAGGAATGTTAAAATTAAACATTGCGCCCAATTTTTTATAAAATTATTGTTTATTAATGTAAAACGAATTTTTTATTTGCATCCCGGTAGCTCTATTAGGGTGATAGTTTCCAACATAATATAATAATTATTATACTGCTGCCAGTCAATATTTTAGGTTATGGCTAGATTTGTTGTATAGTTCTATTTTATATTAACATTTATTAAGTTGGTACTACCGCACAGAAAGAAGATGGTGGCACAAAAGAAAACAATATTTTTGGTCATTATGGAGATGAGCGGCTTTGGTATAGGGCGATTTGGCTTATACTATCGGATAGCTTGTGTCTCTAGGAGTATCAAGGTAAAGTTTGTTTCAAGGTATAAGGAAGCTCGTAAATTATATTGCCATCATTAAGCTGTCCACAAAGTACCCCTTAACAATAGAAAGAAATGTAAATAAACACCTGGGACGGCAAACTCACTCACCCTGCACTAATGCCGGTCAGGGCCGCATTAAGGTTTTAAGCATCCTTTCGTTTTTACAAAAACGGCTGGAGTAGAAAATGTCCTGAATTTTACATATTATTATTTAGATTTCATTTAGATTTTTTAGTCTATTTCTTAATAAAAAAATACACTATTGATTACTTAACGAAAATCACCCAAACTCATCAAATGTCCACCGAAGAAGGCTAAAGGAAAAGGGTAAAAATGGCAAAATTTTGATAACCGCGTATGAGCATATTTTTGAAGAAATTAAACTGAAACTTACAGTAGACAAGTATACTAAAAACTTTTAACTTTGAAAAACTTCAAGAAGAAATGGAAAAAGGACGAATATTCGAATTTTTTTGAAAATTTTGAAAAAAAATGTCTTTCACATGGTGTTTATTTCACTAAAATTTAAAATTTTCAATTATCAAAACCTTCCTGTAACTTTTTCCGAATTTAAAGGTTGTGTAAAAAAAAACTTCTCCTTAGTGCGGTCCATTGTCGTCATAAACCATATCTGCAGACAGTTTACAGATATTTTATGGTACTTATTATTTACGAGCTTCCTTATACCTTGGAACGATGTATACCATTGAATTTTTGCGCCGGCAAGTAATAGTCGAGAAATAAGGCCTTAAAGTTTCATCCTTGCCCTAATACGCGTATATTCGTACATATACGCTCGAACAGGAAGCTCCGCACTCCGTCGGACACACGACTATGAGTGCGTACTTCCCGTTCGAGCGTACAAACACGCGTAATGACACTTTAAGGCCTTATTTCTCGACTATTACTTGCCAGCGCAAAAATTCAATGGTACCTTAATACTCCTAGAGACACGAGCTATCCGATAGTATAAGCCATTTCGCCCTATATCCATGCCGCTCATCTCCATAATTACCATATTTTTTTTGAGGTTAAGATTACAATGTCAAAATGAAGAGCGTTTTTTTTTCAGATTATGCTTTAATTCATGAGCTTATGGAATATGTCTAGAGTTCCTCTAATCTAAACAAAGCAAAAAATAACACATTGTATATTAATGTTGGTGGAATCTGGTCCTGGTGGTGGTACTAATTTGCACTTGTTAACTCCGCGTCAAAGAGCCTAAAAATATTAACGACGCGATTCGATCCTGAAAGGGGCTAAATTAATGCGGCTCGATGCCGCGATGGTAATGACAAATCGCCACGGATGACAGGATCGAAATTTAGGGAAGGACCAGGCTATAATTGCCAATGATTGACAGGAACACAATTAATTAATAATTATCGAAATTACTGACCTTGTGTCTTGTCCGACTAAAGGGGCACTTGTTTTAATTTGCGAGATGTTGTAACTATTATTATTGTTCACTTGCTCCACTATGTAGGTACCCACGATTGTTCCACTACTTTATACCGCTTCCTTATTTCATTAAAGAACTAGGTATCCCGTTCTCGTAACACCAGCATCGACGAATCTGGTACGAACGGCACTCTTGGTCGAGCTCTCTCCTCTCTCGATGTTAAACCTCGACTCTTCTTTATGTGTGGTCCTGTCCGGTCAGGTGTCCTTTTCCTTCTTCCCGATGTGTAAAGGGAGAGGAAGGGGTAGGAAACGGTGGTGTCTTAGAGAATACGAATCGATTATTCGCCAAGGACGAAACATACCGCCCACCAAAATTACCGGAGGAATTTTCCGCTATCAGAAAATTGAACCCACAACGAAATTAACGACAAAAACGAAACCAACGAAAACGAAACTAACGACAAAAACGAAACGAAACGAAACGACAAGTCAGGGACGAAATTCCCTGAGTCCGTTACTGGTTAGGTAACGGGGAAAGTTTGACCAGAGGTCGTTTACGAAGACCTTTGGTCGTAGAACCGAGGCAACCCTGGCGACACCATCCGCATCAGGGTGCAAAGAAACAATTCTTCCTAGAGCTGCTAGGAAAGTCTCTGACGACAAATCAGAAGCGATCTCGAGATGAATCGCGCGAGTCGCGAAACATACGAACAAACATAAATAGGCTTTAGAAGTTTTGACACCCCTATACCTCGACAAGACAATAGGAAAGGGTCCCCCATAATCGACCCCGACACAACTAAAAGGCTTCAATTGGGAGACACGAGCGACAGGTAAATTCCCCATGGGAGGCTCCAACGAGAGGGGACGAGTGCGAAAGCAACGATTGCATTTCGACAAATAACTACGAATGACCCTACGAGCAGACAGGATCCAAAAATTTTGTTGAAGGAGATAATGAGTAGTGTTCACTCCTGGGTGCAAATTACCTCGATGTATCTGATCAATCAAAAGTTCAACCAACCTATGCCTTCCTGGCAACAATGCGGGATATTTAGCGTCGAATGCTAAACCCGAATGCAACAGTCGACCCCCGACTCGCAAAATACCGAAATCATCAATAAAGGGCGACAATGACTGCAAGTACTTGGCACATGGTTTACCAGAGCGAATTTTCTCCAATTCCGAAGAGAAGACCGAAGATTGAACAATTCTAACAATGTGCATGAGAGCAGCATGCAACTCAGAGACACTCAATGCACCAGTGGTCCTATTGACAGCACGACAATTGTTAGTGAAACGAAAACAACGAGCGATAATACCCTGAATTTTCCTCAAAGAAGAAAATCTTTTCAACAAAACATCGACATCCGAAATCTCTATCGTAGCGAACAAAACAATATTCCTTTTCTCCAGTTCAACATCAGAAGTGGGAGCAATGGGAAAGAGTGCTGGCCAAGATTCCAGCGGCAATCTGAGGAATTCAGGCCCCGCCCACCATGCGGAAGCCCCGACTAACTCCTCTGGTAACAAGCCCCGAGACGCGACGTCCGAGAGAATGCTACTCTTAGTACAAGGTGAATCTATGGACTTAACCATGAACGAAAACGAATCAGTAGCCGATTGCCACTGAAGGCCGAGAATTTTCCCGGAAAAGTCCGATTCCGAATCAAAGTTGGATGACTGCTGTTGACGATGTTCAACAGGCAGATCCTGAAGCAATTGTGGATTATTAGCAGACCATTTCCGCAACTCAAATTGTCCCAATTGCAATAGCGAAATGAGCTGATTTCTCAACTCCAAGGTTTCCTCGATTTGATTTGCCCCAATGGCAAGATCATCGACATAAAGCCCGAGACGAATGGCTTTCGAAGTGAGAGGAAACTTCTTTGAATTTTCTTGACCTAGTTGTAACAAGAACCTAACGACACGAATTTTCGACGATACTGGGGCGAGTGAAGACACATCAGAAGACATCGAAACACCAGGGTCTTTAAAAACGCAATGATGCGGAATGTAATAAGAGTTTGCAGATTCCGACTCCAATGGCACCAACGACATGTGCCCAGCCTCCAAATAATCTTTCATAAACTCTACATACATGTCTCTAATGTGAGGCAACCTCGACAATCGTCTCTCCAAAGCGAGCAAACGACGATCTGCGACATTCAACGAATCATTAAAGATAGGCAACTCTTTGCTATCCTTAAATGGCAACAATACCCCAAAACGACCTGATTCTTCTCGATAATGAGACTCAACGAACAACGACTCAGCCTCCTGTTCCTCATTAGAGCAAACCTCAACTGAAGGCACCTCCTCAACTCTCCAAAATGCCTTAAGAGTCTCTTCAAGGGTCGAATCTACCGACGCAAAACAAGCTTGAACCTCGCCCGCAACCTTCGACGAAATGGTTCCCAAAAGAACCCAACCAAACGTCGTGTTCATTGCGGCTGGACAGTTATCACTGCCCGACAAATAACCACCATGAACAATATTGGGAAAGATGTCAGCTCCTAGCAAAACATCGACAGAACCAGGCGTGTACCAATTAGGATCCGCTAACTTCAAATTATCAAGCGCCTTCGATGGCGAAATGTCAACACTGGGAAGTTTTCCACAAATATTGGGCAAGACCAAAGTACTTACTTTAAAAGTAGGTGATGGTACCCCAACGGGACGAATAATGCAATCAGATGATCCCTGGGCCGATCCCAAGGTCACGTGACCCAAACAAGAAATAGGTGTTGATGATCGATTCAAGTGCAAGCCCAAACGCTTGCGGCACCGATCAGTAATAAAAGACGACTGACTGCCAGAGTCAATTAAAGAACGAACCACTTGATAGTTGCCCCACTTGTCTTGAACTTCAATACATGCGGTTGCTAAAAGAACCGTAGTATTGCTACGAGAACGAGAACGAACATCCTGAAAGGATGGGAGAGAAGACATGGCAACCGTGGATGCGACTGGAGGCGGCTCAACTCGATGAGAAGCTGCTCCATCCGAATTACTAAGTTTAACGAAATGTAATAAAGAGTGGTGCCGACCTGCACACTCCTTACACGAATGAGAAGAGGGGCACTGCTTCACCAAGTGTGAAGGGCCAAAACAATTTAGGCACAAGCGCGCTGCCTTCACAGCCTCAAAACGCTTGCGCGGGTCCAACTTCAAAAAAGAACGACAATTCGAGATCGGGTGTTCTCCATTACAATGGAAGCACGACTGCTTCGATGAAGACGCACTCGACGTTGACAAAAATGCATGTGAATTCCTCGATTCCACTTTTCCACCAGACTTGACGCTACTCCGCTTACCAACGACTGCAGACGGAGATAGGTCATTCCCCAAAGATGATTCTAATGCACGACACTGTGACGACAAAAACTTGTGCAAATCCTGATATGATGGAAACTCTTCAGATGCAAATTGGAGTTCGAAACGCTTTCGAGTAGCGTTATCCAATTTCTGTAGCAACCAGTTGAACAAAGTGAAATCCCAGAGAGAGACGCCTGAGACCTGACCCAAAGCTGTAATATTTTCTGAAAAGGTATTCAACAATTCACGAAGCGATTGTGAGGAATCAGAATCCGTTATTTTGGGAGCATTACAAATCGACTGCCAATAACACGTCGCAAGTACTCGCTCATTCTGATACCTTTGGACAAGAGTATCGAAAGCTATCGAATAATTGTCATCTGTCAGTGGTAAATGTTTGACAAGGGTAAGAGGTTCCTTCGACAAAGTCGAAACTAAATACTGGAACTTCTCAATTGGAGCTAACGAATCATTCGAATGAATCAAAGTCCTAAACAAATCATAATAAACCGACCACATCCTCAACGAACCATCAAAAGTAGGTATACCGATACGAGGCAATTTCACATGTGAACTTGCAGAGGGGGGTAGCGCGGGAGCACCAGACTGTCGACTATTTAACGATTCACTCGAACCATGACGTGATTTCACCACCGTATCCTGAGTCGATTCCAACGACAATTGAACCGCTCTAATCTGAAAATAAACCGAATCAACTTCGATAAGTAGTCCCGAGTATGATTTCCAAATCTCCGATGACACATCTACGACCAAAGCACTCTTATCTGCCGACTCAACCGTAATCAGGATATTTCTATCAACCTCCTGCACCTGATTGTACAAATCTGAAGCGCTGTCGCATGCAGCCAGGACAATAAAACGCGACTTTTCATCAATGGGTGCTGAAACTACTGTCAGAATCGAGTTCAAACGAGTCAAAAACTTCGAAACAGAAGCGTTTGCTCCGACCAAAGTGTTGGACATTTTGCTAAAGAGTATCAACAAAACACTAAAGCAATAAACGAATAAGGGTTATTTTTTACACCTGTAAAAAATACAACGACAACGAAATACGAACAATAACTAAAAATAAGTACCTAACCAAGTGAAGGTTACTTATTTAAAAACGAGTTGAAAATAAATTGACTTTGAAATTCACCAAAAAACAATACTTGAGATACCGAGTGTACCCAGTAGGTATACCGTGAATACAAAAATCAATATTTTCCCTGTAACAACGAAAAAGGGTTATTCGTTAAAAACCTGTAAAAATACAACAACAACGAACGATGAGCAATACCAAAAATAAGTACCTAACCAAGTGAAAGTTACTTATTTAATATCGAGTTGAAAATAAATTATTGAATTCGAATTCACCAAAAACAATACTTAAGATACCGAGTGTACCCAGTATACCGTGAATGCAAAAATCAATATTCTGCCCTGCGAATTCAGAGAGAAAATATTTCAACTATTACAGAGGTTTTTAAAACGAACACCTGCAACGAACGAAGAAGTGGAGTGAGGTGAGAATGGAGTAAAATTAGTGGAATGGGTGAAAATGCCGTCTGGCGTCCTTTGGATCGACTATTTCGAATCCTTTGACCTACAAACAGGCTACCTTAACACAGTGAGTGAGAAACTAATTTCAAACAAATGATGCAACCAATTAATGAACTATATTTCCACGAGCTTTCCTATCCGGCTCGAAGGACCAAAAAATGTTAACTCCGCGTCAAAGAGCCTAAAAATATTAACGACGCGATTCGATCCTGAAAGGGGCTAAATTAATGCGGCTCGATGCCGCGATGGTAATGACAAATCGCCACGGATGACAGGATCGAAATTTAGGGAAGGACCAGGCTATAATTGCCAATGATTGACAGGAACACAATTAATTAATAATTATCGAAATTACTGACCTTGTGTCTTGTCCGACTAAAGGGGCACTTGTTTTAATTTGCGAGATGTTGTAACTATTATTATTGTTCACTTGCTCCACTATGTAGGTACCCACGATTGTTCCACTACTTTATACCGCTTCCTTATTTCATTAAAGAACTAGGTATCCCGTTCTCGTAACACCAGCATCGACGAATCTGGTACGAACGGCACTCTTGGTCGAGCTCTCTCCTCTCTCGATGTTAAACCTCGACTCTTCTTTATGTGTGGTCCTGTCCGGTCAGGTGTCCTTTTCCTTCTTCCCGATGTGTAAAGGGAGAGGAAGGGGTAGGAAACGGTGGTGTCTTAGAGAATACGAATCGATTATTCGCCAAGGACGAAACAGCACTAGTTAACACGTTCACTGCCCGCAACGCGCGGCTCCCGTGTTCAGGCAATAACTTTCTGTAAAAGATTTTAAATTTAATTTAACAGTACTTCGTTGGACACACACACACACAATCAAATATTTATTCAACACTGTCCAATTTCATTTCGATATTATTGTTTGAACTTCCACAAAACCCACACAATATGTTTCAGTGTTTTGCCCATCAAGATATCTTCTGAACTGAAGGAGATGGAGATGCTTGATGTGTCATCATGAGTGGGGAAGTATAATACCAATATGTTTTCATTCATTCTTCTACCCAGGTCTTGAAACTGACACTCTAGACACATTTTCGAACTGAATGATGATAAACTGAGCAAGTCACTTACTATAGTCACTAGTGTTGTAACTTGTATTAAGTCTATTCTGTGGTAAAAGTAAAATCTACATCAACCTGGTCGTCGAGAAGAATTGCATTGCCATGAATTCTCGGACGTCTTATTGTTGCTCCTGTGGAGTAAATATGCCTCGCGAAATTTCCCGGCGTAAGTATTTCATTGCAATAAATCACTTATTATTGTTTTTTGATTATTCTTGAGAACAACTGGTTAATATTAGAGTTCTCTTTCGAAACAGAAGTTCTGAATTCTTTATGTGACAATAAACACTGTACCACCGAATTAGACAAGACACGCAACGCAATCAGCATTTTGTAAACCTGAATGTTGGAAAATTTCGTATGGCACAGTTTCCGGCGAATTCAAATCAAACATCGCTATAATTATCACTGTCGCTGTCACTATTGAAATTAAAATTTTAAATTTTAAAACTATAATTATTTACGTGTAAAGAATTGAATTGTTTATAATGCTTGCTATGTGCTGTGTAGACTGTTCAGTCTACAGTCTGTTCCTCTGTTCCTCTGTTCACTGTTCAGATTCAGATTTCAGAACTTCAGAATTCAGATCAGACACCAATCACCATTTTACATCTTACAATAATTATTATTACTGTTATTGCAGTATTGATTTTTAACACAGAGTGTGCGCAATAAGAACTTACAATGTAGCCAACATACACACTGCCAACTGCTCAATAATAAAACCACCATTTTATATTAAATTAAAATTATAACATCTCATCTCAACAAACTGCACAGCTCAACACCTGGACCTGGCACCTGGCCTGGCTGCCGAGCCGACAGACCACAGACTGGCGGCAGTGTTGCCACGAGCACAATTTTTTTCGAGACAGATGTCACGAAAAAACGAGCCAAATACGTACTAAAACGAGCTATTTCAGATTTAAGAAAAGGGAAATTCTGTATTGTCTGCGAGGAGTTACAATAGAAATGACAATTAACAATTGACATTTGACAATTGTGTTTTGACGTTTTACTCGCCGACCGCTATGTGTCTGTGCGCAGGCCGTAGATACAGAATAGCAGAATGCAGAATAACATAACATAATCCATTGACAGCGAACAGCGCCAGCTGTTGACTAATAGTTTCAGCTACATACACATACATACACGTTACCACGGCCTTATATTAAAGAATGCCATGACGCTACGGCCATACGGCCTACACACTACACTACTACTAGGCTGCATGAGCATAGCTGCTGGCTGGACGTCTCTAAAAACCGAAAAAGAGCCAAATCTGGGAAAGAGGAGTCAGCGAGTAGCTTTTATTTCAAACGAGTCATATCTGGCTCGAACGAGACACCTGTGGCAACGCTGACTGGCGGCATACAAGGATTGTGTATAACTAGTAACTAAACTACACTGTATAATCCTTGGGCGGCATACGGACGGGTTCCCTGGTTTCCCTCCAAGTTCCAGCTGACGGCACGAACTGAAACCATAGAATAGCTAACAACAAAAAGAGATTCCAAACTGTTTTCTCCTTCTTGAAAATTGAAAATGTTTCCATTCTTTTGTTTCACTCGTATTACTGTACGACAGAGACCGGAAAGCATGAACAATAATTCAACAAATCACGCAAAACCGCAAAACTCATCTCATTTCGTATAAGTAACTTTATTCACCCAATTTTATTTCTCTTTTGTTAGGGAACCTGCATTACCGACACTGACAAAGCGTTAGAGTCGGTAATACAGGTACCCCATCCTATCTTTTGTATCTCAATTCCTGTTCCCCAAATGCGTTCAGCAATACATAAACACACAACTTTAAAAAAGGAATTATTGCAATGTATCTCAGGAACAATAGAAGACGGAATTTTTTCGTTTTGATTTTTGAAATCCCACAATCCACAACACCGTATCATAATGGTGTGTTGTTGATTTTCTCAACGAGTTTTTCAAGACACTGTAGGTATGAAAATGTCTTGCAGTCTTTCAGACATTATTCACTGAAATTTTTTCTATTTTCTTTATAAAGCAGTGTTAAGCCTTCTTTGACATTTTTACCTACATTAAAAAGTAAAAACAATTATAAATTTATTTGATAAATCTTTATAATAAATAACTGTCAGTTTCAATCTTGATATTTATTATAATTATCACATATTTATCACAGAAGACAAGAAATGAAAATGCAACACTGCTGACAGTTTTACAGTTTTACTCAAACAGCTGATTTTGGCAGGTAAAATTAATTATTACAAATTGGAAAATTGTAAATACCTATTGAACCAATTGCCGTCCGTGTATTATATGAATTATATTATTATTTTGGTATTGGTTTTTACGTTCGTAGACTTATTTTTGTAGTTATTAATCAACAGTTGTTGGTTGACGTTTCGTAGTTTTCACCAAATCACCAAATAAGACTTGAATTAACCAGATCTGGTGAAAAATCACCAACGTTGGCAACGCTGATCTTACGTTTGCAGTATTGATTTTTAACACAGAGTGTGCGCAATAAGAACTTACAATGTAGCCAACATACACACTACCAACCGCTTAATAATAAAACCACCATTTTATATTAAAAATATTGCACCTGGCACCTGGCTGCCGCGGCGGTCGACACAACAGACGGGCTCCCTGCGCTTAGTTATTAATCAACAGTTTTGACGTTTCCGGACTGATTAGTCCCTCGATCACATTTAATAACAATAAAATATAAATAAAAATTAATAATAAAATTAAAATATTATTTATGACATTTACATTTTAGTCAAAATCTGAATTAAAATTATCATTCTCAAAATCAAGTACATACAAAAAAAAGCCTACGAAAATAATAATAATATAATAATAATAATATAATTACCTAATAATTATAAAGTTGGGGATATTTAGTTGTTAGTTTTTACCAACATAAAAAAAATGACAGCAATCCGGAAAAAAAATCATCATTATACTATTTAATAAATTTATTTACATGATTTATTGGAAAACGAATTTTTACAAAAAAAGTTACATAATAAATTCATCACGAGACCTATTTATATAATGTATTATAAATTCATATAGGTAGGTAAGAGGGGAAAAGTATACATACACCCTCCAAAACTATGTATATATGTACATACAAAAATTATGAATTAATATAATTAAAACAAAAAGAAAGGGAAACTTATTTACATTACCCACTACTTAATTATAAATAAAATGTTAGTTTTAGCTTCTTTCTCGTTTATGTTTCTTACTATTATGTTCCCGGTTTTTATCCCTGGAATCTCTGCTGTACTCATCGTAAGCCCTCTTCTTATTTCTAAGCTCTGAAATGTTATCTTCGTATCGGCTCCTGATCCATTCGTAATCTTTACCTCTCTGCTGTCCTCCACGATCTCTGCTTTTCTTTTCATCATTTTCATCGTGTCTGCTCTTCTTTTTCTGCTCCCTTTTGGAATAATCATCACGTTCATCTTTTTTACCTTGTTTCCTGTCGTACTTCTTGTACTCTTCATCTTTTGAACTCTTCTTCGAATCTTTATCGTCACGTTTTCTCTGTTTGCTTTTCTTAATTTCAGGACTCTTTTTCTTAGTTCTTCCATCTTTCTCTTCTTCACTGCCTTTACTTCGTCGATCTTTTCTTTGGCTTTCCTCCTTTCGACCCCCTTTACCTTTACCGTCGCCGTCTTTCTCAACTTTTCTTCTTTTTTTCTGCTTCTTCCCGTCATCGGATTCCGATGAACTACTGCTCGAATCTTCCGACGAACTGCCACTTGAACTAGAACTGGATGAACCAGAACCGGAGCTGACAGGTATAGGAATCTGAGCGGGTTTCGGTATTGATTTCAAGTGTTCCCTCAACTCGTCGGTCAGACCTCCCAGACCGATGAGCGTGAAGAAATTGATGGCGAATCGGGTGTTCTTTGGGTTGTCCCTGGGGAACAGGCCTTCGAAGAACGGCTGCAGGGTGGGATCCTTCAACCTCTCGTTCAATTTAACGAGTCCCATGTACTCGGACAGTTCCTGGAACAGGATCTTAATGAAGACGCGGTTGGAACTGTTGGAGTCTTCCTCGTTCAGCTTCATGACTTCCAACACCTCCCACGAGATGGCGTCGGTGAACAGGAGGTGAGCGCAGAACTTGGCCACGTTGCGGATGCGATTCGTGTCCAGACGGTGCGTCGTGAGGAACGTGTTCTTGAAGATCTGCTGGAACGGTTCCACGTAGATCTTGTTTATCCGACAGAACCTCTCGGCCAATAGCCCGTAGAATTTCTCGTAAGTTCTCTGCTCGGCGCAGCAGTCGAGGAACATGTGACACAGCTCGACCTCCTGGCCCGGTTTCAGCTGCATTTTCATCAGTTTATGCGCGCACTCTTCGAAATCCAGACTCGACTGTATAGTTAAGTAAATCGTACGTCTCAAGATGGTGAGACTTGTCTCGGTTTTGTCGATTATTTCCTGATTTTTCGCTTCCTCTTCTTCGTTTTCTTCCTCTTCGTCGTCGTCGTCGTCGTCTTCATCGCTTCCGGAACTATCGGACCCGGACTCGTCCGAGCCCAATATTTCCTTGCTGAGGGTCTTGTATTTCCCTTCGTTCTCCTCGTAGTTATCGTCAAACTTGAACACGTTCAGGATATCGTTCGAGTCCGCCTGCTTGACGTCCTCCAAGGTCACCAGGTGAGTCAGCTGTTCCTCCTCGTTCACGAGGTCCAGCTCCTGGATTATCGCGGCGTGGTCCTTGAAGCCGTCCTTCCTGATCTGATACACCACCTCGATCATGTACTGGATGCGCTTCTCCAGTTTACCCTCGTGCAGGATATTCCTGAGCATCTCGAAAATGGCGTTGATACCGCGACTGGACACCTCCGTCAATCTCTGCCCGCACTCTTTCAAGAACGCTATGGCCACCTCGACTGAATCGTCGGTCGGCGTCTCGACCAGCAGCGTGAGTATCTCCAGGGCGAGTATCTCGTGCGCCACCCTCTGGTTCACCAGGTGCGCTATAAACATCCCCGCCGATATGCAGACGGGCTTATTGTTCTGCTTGTAGGCTCGCTTGAACTGCAGCACGAGACGTTTCAGGAGCAGCTCCCCGATGTTGGGGAACTTCGAGTTAATGACCGCCACCAAGGCGGCGTACACGTTGGTGAATGTGGGGGAAGCCGCCTGCGCCTGAATTATCGACTTGCACAGCAGCCCCCTTCCTCTGACGATATTCTCGTGGAGGATTTCAACGGCGATCACCCCGATGTTGGACGTGTTGATTTTATTGATGCAGCCGTGGATCGATTTCTTCAAAGCCTCCCACGCGATGCGCTGGTAAGCCGGAGAAGACTTGTCGGTGATGTTCTCCTGCATGAGGCGTAATTTGGCGGGAGGGATGTAGGCGCCCCCCGTCCGTGAAGTCAGCATGTCGGTGGGTCTCTTCGAGTCGTCGCGCTGTGGCGGTTTCTTCGGGTCACTGTCTCGGTCTCGGTGCGAGGATCTCTTCGAGTCGCCGTCACGATGCGACGGTTTCTTCGAGTCGCCGTCCCGATGCGGGTCCTTCTTCGGGTATTTGTTCCAATATTTGTCGTCGTTGGGACGATCGCGGTCTGTTTTACTGGTCATGTTTTCTTTTGGCATGTTCGCCCAGATTAGCGACAGGAGGGAACAATTGATGATAATATAGGAACACACATTAACGGTTACTTCTTGTTGTTATGTTACTAATCAGTATCAGTTGATTTTTGATTAAGGTCGGATATCGGAGAAATAGATAAATAGAAACACTAAAATCCGACTCGCGTCGCAGGTCGCAGAGCGCACAAGCACAAGTGAAATACTGAAATGAAAATTGAAATGATGACGATTGACAAGTCAAGTAACGTGGCGTTCGTTACTGTGAAAACTGACAACTACAACTGAGGTTGGAGCCGAGTAAATAGACGCCGTCAGTGTGACGTCACAGGGTGGGGCTAAGCGGTTCTGGTTCCATACAAACAAATCCTTCACGTGGTCATTGTTGTCAGTTGTCGTGTTTTTTCCTGAAGTTTGACGTGATGTTATTTTCACCCCCGCCACCGCCAGTCGCCAATTGCTATTGTGCCATTGACATCGAAGTGATTAGTGAAGCCATTACTGAAGTCATTAGTGATGCCAATGATGCCATTAGTGAATGAATACTGAATATTTTAGTTTAGTTAAAATTAGGCAGTTCAGTTAGGTACTTATTTAGTTATAGTTTATAGTACGTCTGTCGGTATTTATTTATTGATTGAGTGGTTTGATTTGGGTGTTCCCGTAAAATTCCAAGTTTATCCTCAGTTTGTTTTACGAAGAAATCAAAAAGAATCTTCCAAAGGTGAAAATGCTGTAGAATCTGGCCATGTTGAAAGAATGAAGTTCGAGGTGGAACTTAAAATAATTCGTGGAACAGTACCCGCTAGCATGAAAAAACAAAACCTAATACCTAGCGTTGAGTTTATAATAATAACTTTATAACTAATTTTACGATTTATTATTTTCCACAAAAAATACAATAATATGTATTTATAATAAGGAAATAAATGTTATTATTATTATTATTGAGGTAAGATTATCCTGCTAGCAAATTCAACAGGTCGTGGCAATGGGTTAATTGTTTTTTTTTCATTTACAGCTTGAATTGAAGGATGATTATCTCATTGGGAAAAGTTGTTATCCTAAGGGTATAAAATGCCATCACATTTGCAGCACTTTCGAAGTTCTACTAATGAGAGACCTCATTAGAGCTTTGATGTTTGACGAGACAACTTCCATCAGAACTGGCAAACCTGTAAACAACGTTTGTTTGTATGGAACCCTGGCCGTTGGATCCGCCCACTGACGTCATCACTGTCGGCGTCTAATGACATAAAATGTGATTTGTGGCCGCGTTACAGGTCAAGCAGACAACAGCGTTTATTTCTATCCCAACTAGGTTTTGCCACTGTATACAAATATTGCGTTTTGATTGGTGGAAGTCAAATGTGTGATCGGAATGCGTATCGTGAACGTTCAAAACTGTTCCATAATAAAGGTTTCCACTCACGAGAGTCACGAGCAGTGATGTGCCTTTACGCGTAAAGATTTCATCCTCTACGTTAGACGTAAAGAATGTAAAGAATACGTAAAGAACACGTAAAGAATATAATTTATCTTTGAAAATTCTAGATTCTAACTAGTTATAGTGAGGAATACTGGAATACAAATAGTGTAACTGAGTTAAATATATAAACCAAGAAAACCTGTCCATTTACTGCCATACTCAATCTTATTTAACATTTATTTCAGCAGATAATCACAATAAAATTAAAAATAAATAGGTCACCTAAAATGTAGGGTTAGGGTTTCCAATAATTATCATAATACTCATTCAATCAATAAAACATGAGGCATGCATTATTTATTAATATTTAGTAATAATTAATTAGATATTAATCAATTAAACAGTGTGTTAAATAATAATCCAACAAACTTCACGGTAGTTGGAATAATCTCTGAATAATTATTGTTGTCTGAGTTATTAATCAAGAAATGCACCTTATTTCAGCAAATGTCAAAATAATTATTATTTGACAAAAATGAGAATAATAAATTGGTTGCCTAACGTTGTCGAACGTGGGATATTATTTGAAAGTGTTAAGGCCACATTTGCGAATTTAGGAAAACAAGAAGAAGAGAATGTTATTAGAATGAGTTTACGATTTTACGAACCAAAAATTTCAATTTACAGTTTTACAGATCCAATCTAAGACATGAATTTTTTTTCCAAGGCCTACCTAAATTATGTTTTCATTTGCTCACACGATAGATATAATATCGTATGTGATACACAAAATTTTTCATCAACTATTGCCTTGAATAAAATGAAGCATGTCTGCCAAATAAAACGCAAACAATTGATAGGTGTGTGTGTAAGCAAATACATTATAAGATGATAATACGTGCAGCTCTCCGCTATTTACATGTAATAAAAGTGAAGTATGAAAAGGGGCGCCATCTGTTGCCTCGATCGCTAACTACACGCAGAACCGAAAATTCACGGATATAATTATAGTTCAAAGTTCACCAACATAATAATATTATCTAGGTTGCTTGGTTTCCGGTAATAATAATTATCACTTTCGTGTAAGTATTTAATAATTAACACACGTCAATAATGCATTATTTCTACATATGATTACATAAATTCAGATTTAGGCATTAGAACATACCTCACGTAAAATAAAATTGCATATTAAATTGTGATTTATTTTGTAGATGAAAAGCAAACAACAGATTGACGTTTCGTTATTATTAAATTGATATTTTAAATCAACGCTAGTTAGACAACCAGCCGCTTGGGCGATAGTAACTTCCGGTGACAATTTTCAGTGGAAGCTGTACGTTATTAATGGGTACGTTCACCTGACGTCAACTGTTGAGTTGTTGAGGTAGCGCTTGCGTTCAGACATACCGCTCAGTTACAACCGTTGCTAAACTGTTGAGTATTTTTGTGAGCGTAAATATTTCACGCTCAGCACTGTCAACGTAAATGTTGCGGACATGCGCAAAGTGGGAAGTAAAAGTTGCAAGTAAGAAATGCTCCTGATACAATCAGCGACAAATAAATGATAATTATTATTCCTATGAACTTGAATCGTATCCAGAAACATGTCACATATCTCTCGATCTCAACAATGCGTTCAGACTATTTCCAACATGTTGAAACCACTAACACTCAACCGTTTTGCGCTGCTATTCAACAGTTGACGTCAGGTGAACGTACCCATTATCTAGTGTATTTGGTGTAAGTGAACTACTCCAATGAATGATCTACAAATCATAGAACAATAAACAACAACATGACTACTTGCATAATGAACTTTGTTAGAGTAAATAAACTAACCTGGAACAGTAACGATATCTGCTGAGTACGTGTGGTGCTGAGTTTCTTACTTTGAAGTTTGACATTGGTTGTATTTCAAGGAGGATGAACAACTCGAGCCGTTGTAGGGTACCTGTATTACCGACACTGAAGCTTACTAGCCTGTGTCGGTAATACAGGTACCCTAAATCGATGTTATCTCAGACATAATTATTATCCTGTCTTTCTGAATGAGGATAAAATAATATTTCAATTTGATGTTTCCGTTCGAGTGTAAGTTTTTGAATGTTCCATTTGACCAAATTTTGAGACAAATTGATGTAAAATTAATTTAAATTTGAGCCAGCCAGCACCCGCGCCTATCCTATTCAAACCTCTTCGATCTTTTTCTATAAAAGCCATAAGAGGATACCATTATTTTATTTCTTCCAATAAGCCAAAGAAAATAATTGAATTTTTAAAGCGGTGAAGTGAGCAAGTTTTCACATATTTTTTCTCAAAATTATGACGTCTACCGTCATGTTGATGCTCATCTTCTCTGAATAAATGAAGGGAATCCGGAAAACCAGCAACGAGACTTTCTTGTGAAAAAAGCGAATTTTTTGAATGTTTCATTTATTTCAAGTCAGAAGAGGGACAAGCCCGAACGTGTGTGGAGCACCGCGCCGCATCCCGTTGCTCATTTCAGGGCGGTGTTTTTTCTCTAATCGTCTAGAAGTATAGGTAAAAAGAAATGGGAGTGAAATACCTACATAGGCGGGTGTTTATGGAAAAACAGAGCACCAACGAATTAATATAAATATATATACAAGATTTATTTATATACTCTAAGGTGTGTACAGTAAAAATAAAAAATAAATCGACACCGTCAACTCGCCTCATCCTCTCTCTTTTACTGAAAACGGTAACGTCAAGTCCAACGTATTTAATTTCCTCTTATGCTTCATATACCTATAGGCCTATAAAAGAAAACATTTTTTACAATCTCCGGCCATGACAGTCAATTAATTAATTAATTAATTAATAAATCAAAGAATGATTTTTGTGGGCGAAGATTTTTGCTGCAGTTTTTGTGACGTTGACGATTGTATTCTCTGCAATAAAAAATTCAGTCTTTAACAAAAAAACATCAACAATAACGATGAGTCACGATAGACTGTGAAAAAATCTCAAAAAAGTGCTCTCCACACACAAAAACATGCTCAAATAGACACGAACGGATACGTTAATCGAGGTAGGTACTTACGGGAGTGACCTGCTGGGAATGTAAAGGCTCTATCTCCGGTAAACTCTTCTTTTTCGGTTTGATAGTGTTCGGACTCCCTGTAGCTGCAAGAAAATTACTTTTTTTTTTACACTGTTT
Source organism: Malachius bipustulatus (assembly GCA_910589415.1). Lineage (NCBI taxonomy): Eukaryota > Metazoa > Arthropoda > Insecta > Coleoptera > Melyridae > Malachius > Malachius bipustulatus. Next base: position 44,904,531 of record OU342636.1, read on the forward strand.
AAAAATAAGAAACCATTTTTAGAGACCTTTAAAAGTCTTACCTCCAGGAAGATTTGGCAAAGTAAAATCATCCCTAACTTTCCCCTCTCTCTTCTTGTTCATATTCATAGTATTGGTCACCCCTGTCAACCAAGAAAACCCGTTCAAATTCCCATCACCGCTCTCATTAAAAATATTCCTCTCGTTCTTCTTAATAAACTGATTACTCTTCGTACTGGTGGTGTTGGTGTTGGGGTTGATGGTAAATATCGACGACTGACTGACCGGCACCGGCGGCCTCAAAAAAATCGGAGACCTCCTGTTATTCGGACCGTCCTTGGTCAGGAAGCTGATATTGTTGATCGACGGATGCAAGACTTGCGTTCTGCTCTCGAAACTTTGCAGCGACTGGAACTGAGGCGGAGTTTCGGGTAACTCGTTCTCTCTCATCGCCGAACTCGGTCTCTCCTCTTTGAGCGTCGTGAACTTTGCGAGACTCTCCAAAGATTTCTCCAGCATCTGCATCTCGGCCGTGCTGTTGCTGTTACTGTTACTATTGCCGGTGCCGTTTGACATCTGATTGATCTTTGGCACACACTTGTTGACGGGCTTCTCTTTCTGCTGCGCCGCATATAAGACCCCTTGCTTCAGGTTCAAGTTCTGCGTCACGCTCAACCTCTGGCTGCTCTTGTTCAAGGTGATGTAGTTCCTGTCGTCGTTGTTCGAGTTCTCCAGGCTCAGCTTCCTCTTCATGCTGCCCCCTTCCGCTTGGCTCATGTTGAATTTCCACTTGGTCTGCTCGATGATCTGGTGGTACGGCTTCCTCGACTTGTCCAGAGTGCTCTTATCCGTCGACATGAGTATCTCCGTCCTGAACTTCCGCAACAAAGGATTGCCGTTGAATTCCGTGTTGACTCTGTCCCGTAGAGCCGGCAGGAACGTCTGAGGGAAACGATCGTGCGCGAAGTAGCCGTGTCTGAGCAGTTCGTCCGAAGTGGACCTTTGGAGCGGATCCAGCCTGAGGCAACCGGCCAGGAAATCCAGGGCGAGGATCGAGAACGACGGGTAGTTCCTCTCGAGACCCTTCTCTGTGACGACCGTCTTGATCAGGCCTCTGAATTGAGAGTTCTTGGACATCAACTGGATGTGTCGGTTGCACGGTTTCCCTGAAAAATTCCCGTCAACACCTTCACGGATGCGGGTAGGTCATTGTTTACTCACCCAACATTTTAACGATCAGGAACAACTGATCGATGTCGCTTTCGCCGGGAAAAATCGGATCCCCGGTCAGCATTTCGGCGAAGAGACACCCCAGAGCCCAGATGTCGACGGGAGGGCCGTAGGTCGTCTCGCCGACCAGAAGCTCCGGCGCTCTGTACCAGCGAGTCGCGACGTACTCGGTGCAGGGCTCGTTCGTGGCGCTGATTAATCTGGCGAAACCGAAATCGCAGAGTTTGACGACGCCCAGCGATGACACCAGAACGTTCTCGGGCTTCACATCTCGATGGATTATCTGTTGGAATGTATAAAGAAGTTAATAATCACGCAGTTTAAAGGACTGCTATTGGTAAATGGTCAGTAGAGTGGGATCTAGAATTTACTACAGACATTTTGCCCTACAATAACAACTCACTCCCTTCTTTATCGGGATTACTCTCTTTTGAAGTTTTATTACTCTTATTTGAAGGGAAATTGGAGTCAACGAGTCCGGAGTAAATTCTATTGGAAGCTAACTGGACCGGCCTAAAAGCTAATTTTTTGGCCAGCCAAAACACGTCCACCAGACTGGCAAGAAATTTTTTTTTCCAACAGGACCGATAGTCCTGTTTTTGTGGGCTTTTTAGAGTTAATCCGACCGTCCAAAAATGTTTCCTGCATGGCTTGCGAAAAAAAACTCTCCCCCCCCCACTTTAAAATAATGCTTCTCATTACGTGATTGCTGTGGCAATAATGAATCGCCCGGCAGACTTGAAAGATCCTCTCGCGGCTCTTCTCGTCGCCCAGTCCGCCGGGCGTCTTCTCCAGTTCGTCCAGGACGGTGCCTTCCAGAAACTCGAACACCAGGTAGAACCTCTTCCGGTATCGGAACACCTCGATCATGGTCACCAGGTTCTCGTGACGCAGTCTCTGAAATTAGCGCCTTTAGATTGAAGACAAGGTCGACACAAGAACAAAATCAACCTTCAACATCCGGATCTCGCGGAGAGCCATCTTGCGCACCGTCGCGTCCTCTTCCGTTTCCAGGAACTTCTTCACGGCGACCATTTGGTCGGTCTCGCGGTGCCGGCACTTCATCACCAGACCGTAGGAACCTTCACCGACCACAGATATTTGCTCGTACTTCTCCATTTTTGACGCTACGATGAGAGTTCTTTAATAAAAGTCATCTGGAACAAAATTTGGGTAGGTAGGTAATTAATAATTAATAACGATGAAACGGTTTAATTAACTAAAATTACGTCACAGTGGTGTAGGTAACAATAGCAATTCATGAAAAGTCAGAATTATTGTCAATTTTAGGCAAACGATGAACCCCAAACACATCACCCTGCTCCTCATCCTCGGTTCTCTCTTTGTCCAAACTTCCCCTCAAACGGAGAATCAACTCTTGACGAACTTCCACAACAACAAATTCATCGACTACTGCAGCGCGGACATGCAATGCCAAGGCGGCATCCCGAACATCGTCTGCCAGAGAGACTTCAAGTGCTCCCCCGTTGATGGGATCAAAATGCGGGACCCAAACTATCGTTTCCGGATCGCTCTCCTGCACGCCCACAACAAATACAGGAACCTCGTCGCCAACGGTTCGGACACCCGCGGCGGCAACAGCGACGCCTCCAACATGAACGCCCTCTCCTACGACATGGAGCTCGAGACGCTCGCCCAATGCTGGGCCAACCTCTTCGCGGGCTCGCGGTGCAACTGCAGCAGCTCCACGGAGTTTCCCGAGGGAACCGGGCAGAACCTCTACTTCTCGTCGGATCTTCGAGACGACGCGGACGCCGTCAAAGCCTGGTACGATCAGATCGTCTACACGAGCAGCCGCCTGATTGACGAGTACTTCGAGGACGAGCGCGTCAGGTTTTACGGACACTTCACGCAGCTGGTGCACGCGAAAACCACGCACGTCGGATGCGGGAGGGCCACCAAGAGGAACAACGTTTTAGTTGTCTGTAATTACGGGTTGGCGGGGAACGTGCCCGGGTTGGAGGTTTACACCAGGGGGACGGCTGCTTCCAATTGTTCCATAGAGAGAGGTAGGAAATCTCCTTATTATCCGGCGCTGTGCGGGGATGTCCTGGTACCCTATCAGGCTAGAAGAAATGGAGTGGTCCCGGTTGTTCGGACGAAGTCCGATTCCGGGAGGACGTCTGGATTGGTCTTGTTGGAGTATTTAAGTGTGTCTTTTATGCAGTTATTGAAGTTCCATGATGTCAGTCCGTAGAGAAAAGTCGAACGAAACATGGAACTAATTAAACATGTTCCATGGTTTATTGAATTAATTCAGTTGTTGATAAGCCCCTTTCTTGTAAAAAAAGTTTAATCAGGGCATATGTACTGGATAAAGCAGTATTTAACGACATTAAGGGTACAAGTTAAAAGAGGGGTTGAAAAAGGTTTGTTTTTCCATTATTTATTAGTAAAGTAAAGTAACAATTATTTTCTTACTTCCTCGTTCTGTTTATTTAAATCGCTGACGATTTTCCTGGCTCCTGAAATATTAATTTCTCAGGTTCGATGCCCTAAAAACAAAGCGCCGACTACTAATAATAATTATTAATCAATTATTAACAATAGCACGATCACGATTTACGAACGAAAAACGATTGCAGACAGACAGACAGACAGACAGAAGGATATCCCGGTTTTCCGTAATAAACATTGAAAATCGATTTTCCGGAACCAAGGCAACTAAATGAAACTTATAACATCATTAAAATAAAATTCATATAAACTTCCGTCTGGTTTTCGTTTTATTTTTGATATTTATTTTGATAATAATATTTTCGAAAAATTGATTTTTTTTAAGAATTGGCAGCCCTGATCATGAATCATGATAAAGATCAAACATATTTTTTTTTTAATTAGCTACCTAGTAAATTGTGAAATTATGTAATTTTGAGCAGCCCCGAGCCGCCACTGCTTTAGTGAAGTTTAAAGGTAATGCCGTGTATTCTGCGCTTTCAGTAGGTACGTCACAACTCAGCTGGCGCTAAAATAATTATTAAAATCGATATTTCGTTTCATATTCCTTCAAGATTGTTCTAATTGATTCGTTTCTATTCTACGTTCGGCCGTTATGCCTTTTTTTTTTTGAAAAATAACACACCTTCGAACCTGAAATCTAAATGAATGCTCAAAAGTATTTGCATATAATAATTTAACGGTCTCTCGCGACGAAACTATGAGGCACCTGCGAAAAATAACGAAAGAAAAATTGTGAGAAATTTTCATCTCTACAACTTTCCACCAAAATAGTAACACAAAAAAGGCAAAAAAGGGCCAAAAAAACCCCTGCACAAATCTCTTTTTTAGAAAACATCCATTATGGAAGTGCGCCTTGTGAATAATTTAAGAATTTAGTTTAAGTAGGTAATTCCATCTAATTAAGCATTAATAAAATAAAATATTAAAAAGAAAAGTGTAATTTAATTTTCTAGTTATGGCATAGGAGGACATGCACATTGCACAGAGTTCAGTTGGAGGTTAATTGATTTGGGAAAGAATGAGAAAGGCGGTTGCTTGTTTAGCGGAAATCGCATGTCTTAAGCTGTCATTAGATTCAACTTTAACCACAAACCGACCAATAATGGTACATAATAATAATGCTCCATCTTTTAGCTAAGTTTCCACGAATCGTCATTGTCAATAAATACACCATGCATCAGAATACCTACACGAACGAAAAGCTGAAAATCCGTTCCGTGACATCGCAGATGAGCTACATCTACCTATATTATTATTATTTTAAATTATGACCGAATAATCGATGTTTCAGAGCAGCCCATTTAAGAAAGCAGATCCTGCCTACCCATTTCAGTATTTTCAGACATTTCAGCGATAAGTCCACCTTCAAATTTAATATTATAACAAAAATTTACTTATCTCTTTTTTGCAGCGTCCTAATCAGTTTTTTTACTTATTTAATTTATTGATTTTGTTTAAATTTATTATCATTACTTATGGGGTGATTCTACATGAAAAAATAATGACAGTTTGCTATAAAAAATCTTAGTGGCGTACCATTTTTTTTTCAAAAAAAAAAAAATTGAGATCATTACCTGTATGCGCGCCACTGATGAACATAAAATTCTTAATTGCATGTCAAAAAATACGCCATAACTTCCTCTTAAAACCCACCGAATTTCATTTGCATATCTCGACCGGTTTTAGAGCAAATAAATAAATCTAAAATGAAATGAAATGAATAAATGTAGAATCACCCCCTGAAGTTTGTCGCACTTATTTACTAACACCCTGTATATATTTTTATTATACAAAGTGTATCATAAATGCACCGACAAACTTTCAGGGGTAGTAGGGGGCGTCAAAACAAACATTTCTTTCTCATACACATTTTACCAAAAATGTTTCGTTTTCGAGATTCACCAGGGTGTTAAAATTGGAAAAAATATACATTTTGGTTATTATAACTCGTTTAAATTTGAGCCGATTTTGATGAAAGTCCGCATGAACAATTAACAAACAAAGACGTTCAATTTTGCTATTTAGGGTTTTGTAAATGTCTCCCAGTGGCGTAGGTATTCAGGGTTTTTTATTTTTCCCCCTGTTTCCTTCCCTATCTTTTACGCCACTGACTTTACTGCAAATACCAAAACGTTATCCAATGGCCCATGCATTTTAGAACAAAAAAGCATCCTTTAGTTTTTTTTTTCAAATACGGCGCACCGTTTTTGAGATATCTGTAGTTTCCTCGGGCAATGTCACTAATCATTAAGAACAATCGATTATTAGTTTCAATAAAAATGGCCCAACATCATCTTACAAAACTTCAAATATCTCAAAAACGGGGCGTCATATTGAAAAAATTAAGAAATATTTTTTTGTTCTAAAATACGCGGTCTATTCAATAACGTTTCTGAATCTCGAATAAAGTGAGTGGTGTAAAAGATAGAGAGGGAAAAGCGGCGCCAACCCTGAATATCTACGCCACTGGAAGAAATCTGCGAAACCTGAAATAGCCAAATTGAAGAGCTCTGTTTGCTTATACAGGGTGGGCCACGGTATACGAAACGGAAGATTATGACCGTGTGTCTGGATTTTAGGATCTTTTTATTTTTGGAGTGGATAGAGACCCGGCAGAGGTACATTTTAAAATTATATTCATAATGTACAGTTAGTCCCAAAAGCATAAAACATATCAAAGTTATGTTTTTTTAAACGGAATGCATGATGGAATGGAATGCAAAATGTTATTGCATTTTTAGATTGCCTGGGAAGAGAAAATAAGATTGGCTTTTACAGTTGGTGTTTAAATTCAGAAGTTTTTGAGTTATAAACAAGTGAAAATCGTCATTTTTCAAGTCAAGGCCCTGTACAACGAAAACGACTGAAGATAGAGAAAAACGGCTTACATGTCTCTATTTTAACTTTTTATGTACTATCCTATGGTATAGAAACATTTGTGCTTTCTTTGATTTTTTTATTTGGCGACGCGTGGAGAAATCTCAGAATTTTTCAAATTTTTTATCACCCTGTATAAACATTTCATCTACATCATTGGATAGTACATGAAAAGTTAAAATAGGGACATGTAAGCCGTTTTTCTCTATCTTAAGCCGTTTTCCTTGTACAGGGCCTTGAACTTGAAAAATGACGATTTTCACTTGTTTATAACTCAAAAACTTCTGAATTTAAACACCAACTGTAGAAGCCAATCTTATTTTCTCTTCTCAGACAATCTAAAAATGCAACAACATAGGAGCATTCCATTTAAAAAAACATAACTTTGATATGTTTTATGCTTTTGGGACACCTGTACATTATGAATATAATTTTAAAACGTACCTCTGCCGGGTCTCTATCCACTCAAAAATAAAAAGATCCTAAAATCCAGAGACACGGCCATAATCTCCCGTTTCGTATACCGTGGCTCACCCTGTATAATTGCTCATGCTGAATTTCATAAAAATCGGTTCAAATTTACACGAGAACACCTTGGTGTATCTCGGAAAGGAACGTTTTTGGACAAAAATGATTATTGAGAAAAAAATGTTTGTTTTAACACCCTCCTACTACCCCTAAAAATTTGTCGGTTTATTTATTTATTTATTTATGTAGAGCACTTTCATCAGCAGGGTGAAAAATCAAGAAATGCAGGAGGTCAGGAATCGCTACTGTCGCAAGTCGCAATATAATAAAGTTACAGAAATACCTAGAAATAAAAATAGGAACAAAAAATAAAAATTAAAATCGAAATCACATAAATCGTACTATAAAGAAATCAGCTGCAGTGGTCGCTCATTTACATTTATTTCAAAAATGTAGTTTGCAGTAGTTGTAGACACGATAGAAAATGGGCGGAAACACGGATACGAGAGAGGTGGGGTAGGCAACGTGCATTGCGTGTCTATGCTCCACTGGTCAGGTCAGTCTATAATAATAGCTGAGTAGGTAATAGTAATGACCATTATTATTATTATTATTGTTACAAAGGGGAATGACCTCCGCTGCGAACTTTACAGTTCCATCCATTCCATTGACTCGCTTTTCTTTCCGCGGGATCCGGATAAGTTTCTTCCGGAGTTATTGGATTTATCGATTCTCTCTTTTTTCTAATACTTCGCAATTTTGATTTTTTTCTCGGGCCCCTTTCCTTTTTTTTGCACTGCACGAGTGCAATCATTATTTAGACTCCCTTCACATTGCGATTATTTTATGATAGCCATCAATTTTTTACCAATTTGGTCTTTTAGCGCATGCAACTTTTAATTTTTTTTTCGTCTAGTTTTACCGCCTTACTGGTTGCAACGTTGATCGAAGGACCAATTAATGGTTGAAACTAGACACAGCGTGCAATTTTTTTCAACAAAATACATCATTTTGACTTGTTTTTTTTTTTCTAATGTCACCCCCTCGCTTTTGAGCCCTTTAACGCTTTAACACGGATTTTTTACATAGGGTACATATAATTTTTTTTTCAAATAACAAAAAATAATTAAAAAAACATAATATTTTGAAATAAAAGATGTTTATACGAGGGTAATTTGAAAAGTTTCCGGCCTTTTGAAGAAAAACACATAATTCAAGCCAAACAAAAATTTATTTCTCGACATAGCCTCCACGCAAGTCAATACATTTGGTCAAACGCTTTTCCCAACCCTTCAGGCCATCAGAAAAAAATTCTTTAGGTAAACCTGAAAAATACAGATTTACTGCCTCTTCAACTTCGGTGTTTGACCCATATTTTTTCCCATCCAGAAATTTTTTCAAGTTGGGGGACAAAAAAAGTCCCTCGGAGCTAGGTCTGGTGAGTAGGGTGGGTCTTGAAGCAATTCGAACTTCAATTCGTCCAATTTCGCCATTGCGACCATACACGTGTGGACTCGCGCGTTGTCCTGATGAAACAGCACCTTCTTCCTCGCCACGTGTGGTCGTTTCTTCTTGAGTTCCGTCTTCAATTGGTCCAGCAACGCAGCGTAATAGGGTCCGTTAATGGTTTTACCTTTTTGAATGTAATCAACCATAATTACTCTACGACTGTCCCAAAAAACTGTCGCCATAACTTTTCCGGCAGAAAGAACGACCTTCGCCTTCTTCGGAGCTGGTTCCCCCACCTCAATCCACTGCATTGACTGTTGTTTAGTCTCCGGAGTATGGTGATGGATCCAGGTTTCGTCGACAGTAATTAATCGGCGCAAAAACTCAGTAGGATTCTTTTGGAACAGCTGAAGAGTTTCGCGCGACATGTCCATCCGTACGCGCTTTTGGTCGATCGTCAACAAACGCGGCACCCATCGCGCGGATAATTTTCTCATGCATAAATCTTCATGTAAAATTTTATGCACCCGTTCAGTTGATATCCCACAAGCCTCAGCAATTTCCCTAATGGTTAATCGGAGATCTTCCATCACGGTTGTGTGCACTAAACTGACAATATCTTCCGTGGAAACAGTTTTTGGACGACCAGCACGTTCATCGTCAAAAATGCTTCTACGACCGCGTTTGAACTCGGCCACCCAATGTTTCACGGTTGTAAATGAGGGTGACGATTCACCATACACGGAATCTAACTCTTCTTTCACTTCCCGAGTTTTTTTCCCTTTCAAATACAGGAACTTTATCACCGCGCGATACTCGATTTTATCCATTGTCGTTAACAAACGTCACCTGTCAACTTTGGAAGGGTACCATGTGTTTTGTACTGATCGGAATGACTTGAAATTTTTATGGCATACATATGTAAAGGCCCTCTATTGGTTCGCAAGAGAACTTGAATGCACCATGACTCTTTGTCGGTAAGGACGGAAACTTTTCAAATTACCCTCGTAGTTGAATAATTACATTTTTGGAAATTTGGGGGTTCAGGAACCATAATTTCTCGTCACAACCGGGTTTTTCCCGATTTGTTCAATTGAACAACCTTGATAAATGGAACTAATCAAACGGAATAAACAAATGGACAACAGTTCAAGGGCCTATAAGTAAAAAAAAAGAATTGTGCGTTTATGTAAGTCATTTTTGATATTTTATTTTTGAAGAACGAAAAAACTTTTGTAGACAAAATTCACATTTCCCAAAACAAAATTCGCATTTGGGTGTTCGATTTTACATTTTCCAAAGTATTTAATTAAAAATTGAAAAAATCTGTGGGTGGATAAAATGAAAAAAGTAACGGCAGGACTATAACGTGGACCGACGATGGAAAAACGATCTCTGGACAAAACAACTCTCTGGTGGACTTTCATGAACCTATAAAAAAAAGGTTCAACGAATGCGTGCAAAAAAAAAAAACGAAAAAATTGAAGAAAAATTCGCCTTCGGAGCCCCCGCTGAATAAAACTGAAACCAAAATTGCATCCAACTCCGATAAAACGCGACCTCTATTATTATAATACGGTTTTGTAATAGTAATTAATTGTCAAATATGAATAAAAAATTAATAAATACATTGAGGCATGTGACATGTTGTGTGCTATTTTGTGCTCTATTATTTTAATTAGGTATTCTTACTTACTGGTAAGTAAAAAATCCGAGCATCCTTCCGGGAATTATTCTCATTATATCCCTTCGATTAATTGTTTTTATTTATCGGACATGTCTGTAATAAGAGTGACGTTGCTAGGACCCATAATAATATTGTTGTGCATGCAGGTGATACGGCGCTTGCTTCGTGCTGGCAACCTCACCTGCCTGGCTCCGGCTCGACTGCGCTTAAACTTAGAACTGGAGAAAGGGAACAATCATGGACTTGCTAATCGAGGGTCGGGAAATGAGTTCGATTAATACAGGACCGCCTTCTGGGAAATTCGATTTTATATTCATTTTCTAACGCGCTTTTTTTCCAGGCCCCGTTTATTTACGCTGCTCAGATGGCGTAAAAAAGTAAAACAGACTGAATGAAAAAATCCACTTTACGGACTGTTTAAAAGACTTTCTACCATTGCCAAATTTTTGAAAATGTGACATTGCAAATCAAAAAGTGTGAGACAGACGGTAATATAAACGTTCTCGACCCCTAAATTTAAACCCCTTCAATTTTTCTCAATTTATGAAGTTGCCTCGGATCTCGAAATTCATTTAGACCGAGTTAAACAATTTCAACTCCTTTGATTTTTCTCTTTGGATCATCCTGTGAAAATCAATTTTGTAAAAATGTGGGATATTTTCCGGAAATTTTTTCGACGTCTTCCCTATTTTAGAAACACCATAAGTGTGAGGGGGCTGGGATCGTCTCTCGTTGAAAAATAAACTGGTGAAACGTTTTCAATTCCTAAAGATTAATCCCTTCGGTTTTTCTCATTTTATGAAGTTGCGAGGTTGATAGTATGACCTGAATCATAAAGAGATAACGTGGCGACACATTAATTTGTTCTAAGAATTCTCGAAAATTCGTTTTTCCCAAAGGCCCGGTTAACTCGATTTTTTTTGCAACATCCGGTCAGCTCTAAAATTCGTTTTTTGCAAAATCCGGTCAGCTCGATTTTTTTACAAAGATCAATTAATTGACATATTATCCTGACATAGTTAAAAAAATATCCTGATAAAAAAACGAAAATTAATTGTACGTAGGTAAGTATGTACCATAAAACGACTTATTTTATTTCAACAATAATTTTTTCTAGAAATATAAAAAAAATCACAAAAGAAGACGAAAATCAATTTTTTCAACCGTTTACCTGAAAAGCATCAAGTCAAACAGAAACAAGTGCGTCCCTGTACGACGCGGCGTTCTATGACGTACTCCCACAGGTGAGTTTTCTTTCACCTATCACGCAAACGTCCGCCAATATTTACCTCTCTGTAGCTTTGGTCTTTCCAGTGTCGCCAGTCGCCTATTTAACCGCATTCATTGCCGAACTTTCAATATACATATTTATGTACCTACGACCTACGAACCTTTATACAAAGTGTCCCAGAATAACTAAAACTATCCATAATTTACAGGCGTGATAAGGGACATCCAAAACATTTTTTTACAAACATGTATCCCAAAATGTCTGGTTTTCAAGATTATTTTACACTTTTGTTCTGGTTGAGTGGCTAAAAATACAATTTTTTGGTTTCTGAATATTTTTGCGTATGTTACTTGTTTTCGAGAAAAAAATTAAAGCCGCTTTAATGCTCGTCGTAAAAAGCCGACTTTAAAATCGGCTTGAGGATCTTTGAAATATTAAAAAAAAAATCGTTTTTTTATTAAACTTCAACCCTGTATTTTGAAAACCAGACATTTTAGGACACGTTCAAGTATAGAAAAAATAATGGTTTTGATGTCCCCTCCCGATCTTATCATGCCTCGAAATTATGAACAGTTATTCTGGGCTGTAGAAGGCGAGAGGGTGTCCATTATATAACATGACAAAAAATGCCTTAAGTTTATCTGCAACATTCTTGGCGCATTTTTTTCGCTGATGAATATAAATTTGTAATAAAAAATTAGGGTCATTAAAATTTTAAAGTTATCCCTATTCCCTCGCAAGGGTTGAGGGGTGCAGAGCGGTTTTTGTATTCAATAAGCCATGTCGCCCTCCAAACAAAAGCACTTTTGTAAAAAAAAAAAATTCCTCGGATTGCTGTCTCTCCGAGATTTTGAGAAAAATTTACAAAATCAAATTTCCTCGACGATAGCGCCATCTATGATTAAGCGCAAAAAAAAAGTTTCAGGTAAATCTAACGAAATTTCTGATAAAATAGATGAGGAAAAAATCCGTAAGATCGAGAGAATTATTTTTAAGTTATTATTGTTTGTTTTTTTTTTTTAATAAAAATTATCTAGTATTTCTGAGATATTGGAAAAACCATCGGTCGTAGAGGAAAATGATGCGAGTGAAAGTTTTGCGCGATAAAAAGACCTACAAATCGAGACTTGTTAAATTAAAATTGGATGACACATAAAAAAGCTATTGCAAAAAAAAAACATGAAAACTGTTATGGTTGTACCTTTGCAACAATTTTTTGTAATCATTCAAAATGTGCAATAGTTTCAGTTTTTTTTTTTAAGAAAAAAATCCTATTTGTTTATCCAGAAACACGCAGAAAACCGCCAACTTTGACCACTTTCACAGTTTCCAATTTTTAATAAAAAAAAAAATAAGTCATTTTAAAGCTAAACAGCCTAAAATAATAATTTAAAGTGTTTTTTTTGTAAATTTATGGACCGTTCGCAATTTTTTTTGCTTATATCGTCTATTTTTAAGGTAATCTGCCCCCTATATAGAAATCTACCTAAAAATCAGAGTGAGTGATAATGCACCACAACCGTATTTAATAATCAAAAAATATCAGAAAGCTGGTTCAGAGACAAGAATTTTTTTAAATTAATATACCTAAATGAATAATAATTAATTAACTGCAGTCGCTCTATTTCATGACGTCACGATTCATATCGTTCGTGGGACGATTTGAAATGATCGATCAAAAAAAAATGCAATTCCAGCACCATCACGACTATTTTCGGAACGGAGTTTCTACTTCGGGAAATTGATTTCGAATAATCGCAGAAGTTTAATGAGGTTGTAGGTTTATAAATAGACAGGAACCTATCACCCCCAACTTTTACCCACAATCCCACCCCCAACTCAACTTCTATTCCATAATGAATAAGACTTTATAATAATTAATAATTTTAGGCCTAATTTTGAATATTTCGGTTTTAATAGAGTTCGAGTAAACTAAAAATTTGGGCACTTACCCACCAAAATAATTCCAGGGGAATCAAAATATGAGCTTCACTGCCACTTTTGTTTCAAATTATTATCGATCGTAATACGAATTTGCTATTAGACAATAGAAATAGAAAATATTTTGGTTATTTTAATAAAAAGTTCCTGTAAATGTAAGCTACTTTTGACACTTATCAAATATTTATGGCATATTTATGACACAGAAATGTTTTGACATTTCTACTTGTTGGTTGTTCGATCATCAAATTAATTATTATTATTATTATTATTGTTAGCAGATTCACAGAATAGGTACAATCAGAATATAAACTTCAATAAAAATACCGAGTTCGCGCATCTACTCGACGCATAGAGATCCGCCATGATTTGAGATGAGCTTTCATTAGTTTTTAATGCGGGCCCACAGAATAGAATTGTACCTACTCTGTGGCGGGCCTGCGTTTCTACTCTGAAGCAATGGGCGCTAGAGGTGTGGCTTGTCTCTAAAAGATCAAATCTTCTGATACAAGATACAATCTTCTGATTGTATCTATTCTGTGGCAGATTCACAGATAAGTCGACCTTTGAATGAGTTTTTAAGATTTTTTTTCATATCAGTCACCTTTTTAAAAATATCATTCCAAGAGAGAACCGTGAAAGTTTCAGATGTCTATTGTAAGAATTAAAAAAATGGCAAGAGATTTAATAATTAATATCGTTAAAAATTCTATATGTATCGTGTGATCCACAAAATTTTTCATCAACTATAGTGCCTTGGAAGAGAGAGATAGCTATTGCAGTCATGTCTGAGCTCATTTTACTAAATAATTTTAAAATAACTTTTGTAGTTCGAATTCTCATGTGTCATATTTAATATCAATAATTCCTCTCAGTTTCATTAAAATATTAAAGATATTGCGAAAAGCAATAATTTTTGACTATAATTTGAGAACCTGATGAAATTACTGGTATGTTACTAAACACCTACCTTAATAATTGCCACTTTGTTATGAATCATGCCATTTTTGACAACCAGTTTTCAACAATTCTGTTATTGTTTGTGCTTTGGAAATGAAATTATAAAATGGTAAATGATAATAATTATTGGAACATTCAAAAACTCAAACTCGAATGGAAACGTCAAATTGAAATGTTATTTTATCCTCAATCAGAAAGACAGAATATCCTGAGTTTCTGAGATCACAACGACTTAAGGTACCTGTATTACCGACACTAAGGCTAGTAAGCGCCAGTGTCGGTAATACAGGCACCCTACAACGACTCACGTTGTTCATCCTCCTTGAAATACAACCAATGCCAAACTGCAATTAGTAAGAAACTAAGCACCACACGTACTCAGCAGATATCGTTACTGTTCCAGGTTAGTTTCTTTACTCTAACAGAGTTCATTATGCAAGTAGTCATGTTTTTGTTTATTGTTCTATGATTTGTAGATCATTGATTGGAGTAGTTCACTTACACACCTATCAATTGTTTATGTTTTATCTGGCAGACATGCTTCATTTTATTCAAGGCATTAGTTGATGAAAAATTTTGTGGATCACACGATACTATTCTTGTAATTTTTTTTCCGACAACTACCTGTGAAAATGACAAATAGCACACTACTTAGGTAGCTACTTCGAAAATGACTCTATAAAGATGAAAAGTAAAATATCACACTAGCACTAGAGACTAGAGTAACAATATGATTATTAGTCTTTCCACAAGTTAGGCAGCCCACAATACAGCTGCTATGCATGAGGTATTGCCAACTTGCTGGAACTTCTACCTATAGTCCAATAAAGTCTAAAAAGTCATACGTATCGATTAAGAATACACATCCTTTTGATAGTTCGATTTATTTTGTTTCATGTACGTGTTTTTATAGTAACCGTCCAGTTTGTCTAAACACTCCATCCCGCATAAATAAGAATACGTCAACATTGGTTTTGAATGAGAATTAAATGCACAACACAGAGGATAGAATGTCATTACGTGAATAAATTTTATGTAGTTGTCAGTGGCTCTCAAACTGACGTAAGCGGTTCAATTCATTTTTTGAATGATTCCTTCAATAATTACGCTCGTTCACAACTTGACAATTAACTGTTTGACATTTTCTGGTGAAATTAAAAATATTAATTCGGACGGTTAGTAAGACGTCACATCTGACTTTTTAAAGTTAATCCTACTATATCTGTTATAGAATTTTAATTTAAATACTATTTATAGTATTTTTACGTTTTTTTTCCTGTAATAAATTTAATGTAAAAATTCACTATTATGTGTAATATTAATTTACTATGTATCGGTAATTGTTTACATCCGCGGCTCCTAAGTTTCATCAATTTTTTCGGGACCGAGGAGCGAAATAGGGGTGCTGGGTGGGTAAGAAGCTAAAAACAGCCAGGGCAAACTAATATCAAGGTCACCACTAAGGCCTCTTTGGCACTACGGTCGAATTTCTATTTTTTTTTCACTTTCAGGGCAAGGAATATCTTCGAGAATAACGGTAGCACGCTTTTTATTTTCAAATTTGCATTTATTTTGCATTTATACTCCAAAAATACGCGACATCGCTCGCTATTATATTCCCACTACGTTTGCATGCCGCGTATGTTGCGTCTGTTACCAGACCGGCTCTGTGTTGTTTACGAGTTTCCGCCGTCCTCTCGACACTCTGACCTTGCATGTTTATTATGATATTCACTGTTCTAAACAGGCCCGCACTCAGGAAGACCTTCTTTGGATGCCGTTTTGTTCGCTTATCTTTCATTTGCCCAGCAAATGAATACCTTCCTGGTGTTACTATAGGTATGTTCTCCACCCCTATATAGGTGCCATAGTGAAACTGTAGGAGCCGCAGATGTAAATAATGACCTATGTATCTATCTCAGTGTTTATATAAAAATTACTTTAATGTAAAAATACAAAAAATAAATAAAATAAATAACTCAAAATCTATTGAGTTTTGTATTGTAATAGTGCATGTTGGGGGTTAATTAATTTACTCCTTACCTCTTGCTTTATCTATCAGATCACCAAAGGAATGTGTCCAGTTACCAGTAACCGTGTATACAATACGTATGAAACACCGTCAAACTTGAGGCTGTTCAGCCTGATGTTAGTCCTTCTCTAGTCCATGCGAAGTCCTACAGTAATTATTAACAACCTTGACTTATTTTTTGTAGCTCCATCCTCTCCTTCCACCATTCACAATGTAATACTTAGTTGGAGAATTTTAACTTCAATCAATTTGTAGTTTGTAACTCAATTTTTTTATACCACCAAGAGACAGTTCTTCGCAATAATTCGATCTACACTTTTACTTATTTTGATAGGTATTTAATTCAACAATTTTTCTTTTTATCGTGTCTGGTAAAATTCTGCTTATATTTTGTTTCATATGCACATTTCTCCAATTTGTATACTTTTGCATTTTTAAAATTCCTGATGTCGGGTAAATCACCTTTATAACTCGTTTCAAAAAAACCTTTCTGACATTTGTACACTGGTGCAGGCTTAATTTTACGATGCTCTGTCAAACTACCTTTACATCTTGTTCCATAAGAACATTCTTGACATTTGAAAACTTCTGTTGCTTCTTTTGCATGCCGTAAGTTATACTGTCGACTCAAATTTGTTTCATAAGTACAATCAAAACATTTGTACAGTTCAACTGGTTCTTTTGAATGTTTATATTTATAATGCATGGTTACTCTCTCAGTTTTGTTCCAAAAGAACACTCTGTACAATTATGTATTTTAGTGTGTCTCTGGTGAACTCTTTTAAAATGTTAAATCCGGTTTCATCGAGGGTTTCATATAGTACATAATGTCGGCTGAAATGATGTTTCCGGTTCGTTTTAAAAGGACAGTGGGCACAGTTGAACTTCACATTTCCTTCACTTTTACTTTCTTCAACGTTCCTTTCAATAGAGTTCAGTTGATCCTTGAAAATTCTTGAACGCCTCGACTCTCCCCAACGAAAACAACTCCCAGCCTGGTTTATGCTCTTCAGTTTTGTTTGATTTCTCTTTTTAATGACACATGCCACATTCTCCGCTTCTACCTCATTGTCATAATACGATGGTGATGATTCTTCTTCCGAGTCCTGCTGGAGTTCGTCTTTTAAAAAATGGGCAGGTGGTGACGGTGACAGTGACAGTGAGACAACGGTGGCAGTGTCGGCATTCAGGTTTAGTAAGTCTGGCGACAGTAGATGGGAAGTTTCAACAATATCTTCATGAACACATTTCAAATAATCTGAAGAGAGTAAGGATGAGGAATTAAAAACCCAATCACTTTCCATTTTGTTTGTATTGTATTCCACTTGCTTCGCGTTTATTTTTCTTCAGAATGTCAAACTCTTTTTCAATAAAATGTCAATTATTGTTCTACAGTTTTACTTTTACATTTTAATACAATAAGTACACTTTTTAATATTGCTAATGAGTGGAATTAAAATGAAAACAAAACCAGTAACCAGTAACGGCAACGGCTACAAGAAACACGGAGTTTTAAATTTTAAGGTTAGGTCGTTTTTTTCTTCTTTTTTCAATTCTGTCTTCACACCGGTGAAGTCTGGGCTGTCACTGCTGCTAAAGTACCGACATCTCCGCAATACTCCGCATGCGCACTACGCGATTTCTTACTAAATTTCGCAAACGAAAATAGCTCGGACATGGATTTATCATAGCTGCGTAGGCTGTAGTTAAGGCGCTGTGGCATTGCAGCGACCAAAGCAGAAAGTTTCCAGCTGAAATTACAAAGAAAGAGATTAATAAATATGTAATGAAGTTATAGGAGATTTTACGTAATAACAATAATAACGTGCAAGAAGCCAGATATGTTAATGTTTATACTATGATCATGAAAGACTATTTTATATAAATAGATGACGAAGACGAACTTTTTAGTTTCTACACTGCAGTTTTGCACTCTGGCATCATTCCTCATTCATGACATAATAAGTGATAAAACGCTAAATCATGTGCCTAACGGCGGCCATTTGTTAAGAGGGCAAACTCCTCTGGAAAATTATGTGGTTCATAATAAATTATATTCTTGGTAGATCGCCGCTCGCCCAATGATTTTTTTGAAAAACTATTTATGGGTACGTCATCTGTGCTTCTTCTCAATAACTGTGCCAATAGAATTCGGCCGCGTCGCACTATTACCGAGAAAAGTTCAAATAGGTGGTACGGTGCAAAAATTACAATTACGGCCCCAAACGAGAGCTTTTAAAACTCCCGGATCAGGGCTATTTCATCGGACCAAGTACGCTCCTTGCGAAATGCGAAATTTCAACCTCCTGTATGTTTATTTTTGAAATTTTTTGTACACGTAATTTTAAATTTCCGTAAAATTGATGAAGAAATAAATGTTAATTTCTTGCTCATGGTTGCCATTAATAAACGGCCTTTAAAAACATTCAAATAACCACGGCTCGTTAGCTCAGTTGGTTAGAGCGTCGGACTCGTTATGGATTTCTCGAAGGTCGTGGGTTCAAATCCCACACGAGCCCGCGAAAAGTTTTTTTTAGCTTTTACTAGAATTTTCATTTTAAAAATGCAACATTCGCGGCGTCAATTATTATTTTAAATAACTATTAAATCAATATTCCGTTAAAACTAACATGATGTAGTTATAAAAATAAAAATACTAAACCTATACCAATAATTTTGATGCATGGTTCGGTAGAACTAATCATTAATTATTATTATTGCACAGTTCTGGTTCTCTTAAATTATTAAATTATTTCACGAACTAGGCAACACAAGAAACAGGTGTCTTAATTCGTTGAATAATTCCGACCGCGATCATGAATCGAGTTACAGTGCAGTCTCGTTAATCCGAGTCACTGCTATAGGCTCTGATTTTTGCTTGTTGAAGTTTGATCATTATCAGGGTCCACTAAAAAATGAAAATTTTGATTTAAACTTGATAAAAAGTTCTTCACTTAGTACCTACTACCTACTATTGTTGAAAGTCCTATGGGACTAGATAACTATGTAATGTTAAAATAAACACTTGAAATTCTGTTTTTCTTTCTGTTTTAGAATATCAATATCAGCAAAATTGAAAATTCAAGATACTATCCAGCAGATGATAGAGGGCCTAACGTTGAGTGCTTACGTGCGCATACGCAGAATTATCGATTGTAGGTGGGTGCTGCTATCTATCGAAGACGTAGGCTAACTTTCAGTGCCTGCGCGCGAAAAATTACCGATTGTTTTGTTGGTGGCGCCATCTATCGGAGACGTGGGCTCACTGACGACTTATCAGAATGGAGGGTGAACTGGAACTGAAGAAACTTATTCCTAAACTGTCATCACGAACATAGATAACTGTAAATTATGAGGGTTTAGTCATCAATCTATCCTGAAATAAGTGATATCAGAGGTCCCCCCTATTCCATAAAGATACTTTGCAACTTATGCACTTTAATAATAATAATTGGCACTTTTCACTTCTCAATTTTTTAAAAAATAGGAAATTCGTGTTCCATAATCAATTTAATTAATTTGGCACTGCTTTACTAAATAAAATTGCAATTACTTTCCAAATTTTTGAGAGAAGTTAAAGATACTTAAGTGATGGTATAGTACGATAAAGTTTAAAAAGTACGTATCGATTAAGAATACATATCATTCTAATAGTTCGATTTATTTTGTTTCATATACGTGGTTCTCATAGAAACCGTCCAACTGTCCGTTTTTTTAAGGTGTAATTTTCAAGATTTTTTTGCCGCAAGGTTTTGAAAAGCTCAAAAAAGCTCAAATTTCTGGATCGACCGGAACTTGTAAAAAAAATAGTTAAAGGGACCTTGTCAAAAAAAAACAAATTGAGCGGACGCAAAAAAGAAATAAAAAACAAAACAAACTATGTATAACAAAAAAAAAACAGACTTGAGACGCTTTATAGTTTACTTATATGTATATTTATAGAATTTACTGTAAAAAAAATATATTTGTTTAGAAATATAAGTGAAGTGGCACTTCACTTATTTAAAAAAAGTAAAAGTAGCCACTGGTAAAAGGTAATGAGATTTTTTTCGCCACTCTGGTTTATAAGTGAGACTGCAGGCAGAACTTTAACAAGTCTATTCCGGTTATAATAATGTTCTGGTAGGTAACTACGTAGTTTGTATTAGTGAGCTCGGGCTTATCGCCGTCGCGACGTCGACGTCGCGACGTCAAACGAGAAGTACTGAATTATCCATCATGCTTATCAGAGGTGTCGAGAGATAAAGAAAGACACACTAATGAGAAAAGCCTGTTTTCACTGTCCCCCGCTCCCCGCCCCCTCCCCACACCGCCATGAATATTATTATTTCTCATGAATAATTTGCGGTTTCAGTGAAACAATCATTGATCAGGAACGGTGGGTATAAGTTAAGTGCTTATAAGTTATGTAAATGAAGCATGCAGACCACCGAAACACGAACAGGGAAAATTCGTTGAACCTGACGGAACTTACCACTTATACTTTATACTATTATAATACACTGTACATGGGCAGGCGGGCACAGGTAGGTAGGTAGGTAGGTAGGTACATAATGTGGACGGAAAAATTATAGAGGAAAAATGTAGGCCCCGGCCATAATACGTTTTCGTTTCTAACTTACACGGCGTTTTCAATTTCGCTTCATCATGAAAACATGAACAGGAGAGGATAATTAAAGGTAGGTAGGTATAGGTAGGTTACTACACGTGCATGATTAGGAAGTCGGTGCATGTAAAGGAAAATTATTATCGTTTTATTAGGTTAGGATACCTACTCACTTGGGACTTTCACAACGGTAGCAGGTTTATAAAAATTAATTATGAGTCCCTTATTAATTTTGAAAGCTTTTTTTCATATCATTGATTTTTACGCGGGACCGAGGAGCGAAATAGGGGTGCTGGGTGGGTAAGAAGCTAAAAAGAGCCATTGCAAACTAATATTAAGGTCACAACTAAGGCCTCTTTGGCACTACGGTCGAATTTCTATTTTTTTATTCACTTTCAGGACAAGCAAAATCTTCGAGATTACCAGTAGGACGGTTTTTATTTTGAATTTTGCATTTATTTTGCATTTATATTCCAAAAATCATTGCATCAATCCCTGTGAACTGGACACGATATGTGAAAGCGGATATAGCGCCGAGTACGTCTCTGCACGCTTCGAAGCGCTTGAAGTGGGTACTTCCGTAATTCGCGGTATCTACTCGCCGCCTCTTGTCAGGACCGCACTCTCTCCGCAATCTCAAAACCGTTTTTTAGGCCGTTTTGTGGCTTTCTCTTTCATTTGCAAAGCAAATGAATAATTTCCTGGTGTTAGTAGAGGTATGTCCTCCACCCCTATATAGGTGCCATAGTGAAACTTTAGGAGCCGCGGATGTAAATAATGACCCAATCTACTTTTTTAATTAATACCAATTTAGTTTTTTTTTCACGTGACATTACTTTTTGTATGTACAGATCATAGGAATGAGCGAAGTTTTTTTGCGAGGTTATGATTAAAAAAGTTACTAATATCAATAATAAGATCTGTACGAAAGCTGAGCTCTGTATCTTATACGGTTCTCGAGATATCTTCGAAAAACTGAATTTTTTAAATCCTCTACCTTTTTTTTTCGAAAATGTTTTTCAACCTAGATACAGACTGTTTAAATGTCATTTACAAAAACAGGTTTTTTAACAGGTAATTACCTAAGTATCTTCTATTATTATTAAACAGAAAAGCTGTACACAAAAATTCAGAATGATTGGTCCACTTTGTAGAAAGTGGACATCTTCAACAAGATTGCGAATGTCTCATCTGAAAAACTACTACCTAGAAATAAAAGCGAGATATATAGTCCAATAAAGTCTAAAAAGTCATACGTATCGATTAAGAATACACATCCTTTTGATAGTTCGATTTATTTTGTTTCATTTACGTGGTTCTCATAGAAACCGTCCAGTTTGTCTAAACACTCCATCCCGCATAAATAAGTACACGTTAACATTGGTTTTGAATGAGAATTAAATGCACAACACAGAGGATAGAATGTCATTACGTGAATAAATTTTATGTAGTTGTCAGTGGCTCTCAAACTGACGTAAGCGGTTCAATTCATTTTTCGAATGATTCCTTCAATAATTACGCTCGTTCACAACTTGACAATTAACTGTTTGACATTTTCTGGTGAAATTAAAAATATTAATTCGGACGGTTAGTAAGACGTCACATCTGACTTTTTAAAGTTAATCCTACTATAGCAGCGATTTTACTGCACTAATAGGTCATAAGGATCCCGTTCACTGGCGCTGGACCGGAGCAAAAAATATCGATCCGTCAACCCTAGGAACCGGTTTTCAGAGTTATAGCACAGAGTATTCTGTGGTTATAGTTTCATTTATTGCTCAGTACCGGTATGGTAAGTGGGTGTTTACGATGTCATCTTCCATTTCCTCTATGGGGTAGTTTTTCTCGGTCTGAAACTTTTCTAATTATTTCTATGTGTGTGGTAGTGTGCAATATTACGATAGTCTAGGTAGGTACCTACTTTGATGTGAACTTGAATGGTGAACTCCTTTACTAAATTATTTCTAACGGCGAGAAATGTCAAATTTTCAGATAGGTAGAAGCGGGAGAATTTGGAACTTTTTCTTAAACAAACGGCGCTGTTAAAATCACAAAAATTACATTTTCAATACCATTTCTTAACATTAAAAAATTAATAAAAGATATTTCTCATAAAGATTTGTGCAAAATAAATAAACCAGATGAAAGTAGGAGTCTTTAGAACGTGGAAAACCAACGAAAAGAAAGTGCTTTTTTATTAATTCGCCTCCCACAACCGACATAGGTACCTAGGTGTGATAGGTACACTACACTGCGAATTTTCTACGACCAGCGGGCCAAAATAATTTCTATTTCGATCAAAAATTATTTGAAATTAGTCGTAGGTAGAGTCCCTCGATATACAAGAGTCTGGTCATACGGTCTGCGGCAGCCATGTTTATCCTGTTTCACCGAAAAAATGCATTGATGAGATAGGCGCTTAGCACTAAAACAATTAAAATACGCGTTATTTTGCACATTATTTATACAGTGATTTTTTTGATGATGACTATGGAAATGTTAAAGGATCTTGTAAAATCGTTTCCACATTATCTCTTGTTTTACCTTGATTTACTGCGTATTCTTCAAAACAATGTTAAATGTAGTCAAGTTCAAAAGTGAGGTTTTTCATTTATTAACCAAGCAACATTAACAATAAATATCTCTCAATACGGTAATGTAAATAGATATTTTATATAATATTATGCAATATTAAAAAAAAGAGTTTTTATTACGTAAATAAGTACCTACCCAAGTTTTAAAGCTTGCAGTAATAAATTTCAATATAATTGGACTCACGGACTAAAAATCCTAAAGGGTAATATTATACTGAAGGGTAATAAATATATAGTTTTTAGAAGTGAAGCGGTCAGGCTTGTTCTTTATTAGACAGAGGTTCTATGTAATTCGAGCATCCCAATAATACTAAACGGAGTACTAAAACCATCTAAAATCTATTCAACTTCGCATTTCATTATTTTATAAATGATTCAGTAAAATGTTCATTATTCTTTCTAACTTTTGATAAAATATATCTGGAAGTATTAGATTAAGGCGAGTTTCTTTAATTTTATATTGAATTTTAAAGTATATTTTTAATTTTTTTTTCACTATTGAAACAATAACTAATTGCACAACGACCAGGCATTATTTGCAGCCTTATAGGTATATGCAATTCGATGAAAAAAATTAATTAGTAGACATTTTCGAGGCCGGCTAATGCTAATCTTATGGCACTCGCCGGAGCTAAAAGGATAAAAATGGCCGCCGAGGCGACTAACCAATCAGAAACATGACCACGTATGGCCAGACTCTTATATATCGAGGGACTCTAGGCAGGGGTAAGTGTTTTCCATTATGTTCTGTTTTGTTTTTTCATCTATCGCCGTCGATACTGGCTGATTTAAGTATTTTCATTGATAATAATGTAATTCGTTTATTTATTAATAATTATTGTTTGGGCATATTTCATACATTTCTCGTCTGCCATTACTACCTACCTATTATAATACACCGTTCACTTATAAAAGAATTGGGTTATGGTGTAGGGTGATAGAAATCACTGGGTATAACCGCTGTCAATCATTGGCTGGAGTTTGGTTATGTCTCTTTTTTTTTGAGGTTGAAGTTTTATGACAACCAACAGGACATAGTTGCCAGATGATGCCGCTAATGTCAACATTTACCGCAATCTTCAACTAAAACGCAACATCGCTGAATCTAATAAGCTTTTCATAAGAGTTTGAGAAAAAGGTTATCATGTAATTTTGCCACACGTTAAGAAAATACACAAATGTAGGTACTTTTTGAATATAAAATAAAAAACTTGAATCAATTAGGGAATATTAATTTATTTTTAATAAATACATAATTATAGTAGGTACTTGAAATAGATAGGTACTGTATGGTATTGGCAAAGTATATCTAATGGGTAGGTCGAAAGATATGCAAGAAATCGTCAGTAGTGAATCGCTTATATTATATTAAAATATACAGGGTGTCCCAGCTCATTCGAAGCGGTCTCTGTAGGCCAAACGATGGATTTTTTCATAGAAAATTTAGCAAATTTAAGTACAGGATCACAATGGCCATAATTTAAGATTTTTTTGGACTATACAGAGTGTCCCTATAATATACAGCTAAAAAGATAGCTGACAATTTTTGAACGCACTGTACCTTCTCTATGTTGCTATCTCCTGAACGCTAAGAGATACAGGGTCGGTTAAATTGGAGAAAAGATGCGCAGTATTGTGGCCATGTCGATTCCGTCAAGACATGCAAGATATCTGTGACTGCTCCTGAAGTATCCTGAAAAAATTGAAAAATCGATATTTCTTATTTTTGCCATATCTTTCTTATTATTGGAAATTAATAAATAATTTCTTGTACGCTTACATAAATCGTCAAGAGCTACCCATCTGTCATTACAAAAATTTTCAAGGCCGACTAGAATCAAGAGTTTTCACAGTCAACTTTCGTTTTTCTTATGGCCGCCATATTATTTTTTATGTCGTTCGATATGAAAAAAATAATGAAAACCAAAAATTAACAAACTTCAAAAAAATTTTTTTTTTAATTTTTATTCTTCTTTTTTCAAAGAAAACCAAAAAAAAAATCTTCGAAAAACGTCAACATTTGTAAAATACGCCGAAATAGTGCTTGCCTTATGGTTTTTTAATTTATCTATGAAATTCGGTCTAAAAAGTTGTCTTTTTGTAAAGAGAAAAGAAGAATAATTTTTTTTTTAAATTTATTTTTTGAAGTTTAACAATTTTTAGTTTTTATGATTTTTTTTATAGCGAACAACATAAAAAAACAATATGGTGGCCATAAGAAAAACGAAAGTTGACTACTCGGTTGACTATGAAAATCCTGGGATCTAGTCGTCTTTGAAAAGTTTTGAAATGTCAGATGGGTAGCTCTTGCCGACTTATGTAAGCCTACAAAAATTATTTATTCTTCAAGGAAGTTCTCGAATTTTCTAGATCTAGTAAGCTCCAGAATGTTCTAGAAAGTTTAAAATGTTTCCGGAATGTCCCATAATATTCGGAGATGTTCTTGAAAGTTCAAGGATGCTAATATACTGAAATAATTATAGAATGTTCCTGGAAATTCCAAACGCTTCCGAAAAATTCCAGAATGGTCTTGAATGCTCTACAAAGTTTCCGACTTGTCTAGAAAGTTTCAAAATGTTCGGTGACGTTCTGGAAATTTCAGAGATGTTAATAGTTTATAGAAAGCTCCAGAACGGTCTATGGTGTTTCAAGATGTTCGCGAATCATTAGAAAGTTCCGAAATGATCTGGAAAGTTCAATTACCTGGAATGTGGAATTAATAAAAATCTTCAAAATAAACTCTTCAGATTCCATATTACAGAATTTTTTAGCTCCTACTGCTTCTTATTTTACATAAATGTTGTTAATTTTGATGAGTAGGTGAAACATTAAAAAAAATTAAATATTATAAAAACATTAAAATGAAACATACAAAAAAATTGCCACGAATTTAAAGAATCTTAAATTTGCGAGTCGAGTGAAAATTGATTTTTCCACTCGTCAAAGATCCACGATTATTGTTAAGTACTTACCTACTTATTACAGGACTTGACCGCGTGCCGGTGACAACTGAAAATCAATTATGCGCGATTTTTTCTACAGATACCCCCCGCTTTGCTGGCTGCTACTTGACAATTACTTTACGCACGAGAAGGAGCAATTACGGTATGCACGAACGAACGGGCGAAGAGGGAATGGAATTGGGTTCATCATCGTTATTCCCCCGGGGGCGGCTAACAGTCATCATCAGCTCCTTTTCCTGCTTTTGCGGCGGCGACACAACATAAATACACTCGCCCGTTTCACCGCGTTATAGATTAAAGTGACGGAAAAATCGATATTTATGTAAGTAGGCAGGTAGGTTGGTGCATGCCTACTCACGATGACGTTCATCCCCCCGGCTAACAATTCTGATAAATTCTTGATCTCCGTCTAAATTGTTTGTTTCTTTATCAATTTTTTAAAGCGACTCGATCCAACGAACCGAAGGGAGTCACGTAGGTACTCGTATAAAAGGAATTGGAGCATTTTTTGTTCTTGCAAATTATTATTACTGTCAGTCTTGTTATTGGTCTGATAATTTTATTGACAGACATGGAAACGGAGACACGAAAAACTGTGTAAGGGTGAATCTTAAATGGGTGACTTCACGAAACAAATTGAATAATAATAAATTATTATATCAATTACAGCAATCCGATTGTTGAAAAACAATAATGCTTTCTGAACGACACACTTACTCCAACGGTATGGTGAAGACAGAGACATCGATGTTTCAATGGTTATTTCCATCTCATCAGTCTATCATATCACCACCACTAGAGAAGTGTGCCGATCAGAAAGAAAATCAAAAGCTTTAAGCAAAATGATTTGTTTCCGACAAATCATTTTGCTTAAAGCTTTTGATTTTCTTTCTGATCGGCACACTTCTCTAGTGGTGGTGATATGATAGACTGATGAGATGGAAATAACCATTGAAACATCGATGTCTCTGTCTTCACCATACCGTTGGAGTAAATGTGTCGTTCAGAAAGCATTATTGGGTGACTTCACGTTTAGATAGGGAACTATTAGTGGAGACTTGGAAAAATAGCGTAGCGTTCATCAAAAAGAGATCATCGAGGTGCCTTCTCACCGGCACCACAGATCGGATTGTGTATGTAAATGAATTTTCCGATGAGTCTTCAATCTTGAAATATAACTGAAGATTTGTGTACAAAACCAATAACTTATGAACCTTTTAAGGTAAATCCGTTATAATTGGTGTCAGGTGTGGGGTGTGGGGTAGATTTAGACCGGACTAATGATTAAGAGACATTTTATTTCGAGTTTTCCAAGTAGGTCTCAATAAAAAAGAGGTCCTACTTAATTAATAATTTCAAGAAGCGTCGGAAATTCTTCAGCAGCGATGCAAAGCTAAGGATATTTTCCACTTATCCAACGAACGAATAGACCGTCTAGAATTTACGCTTTCTCTCTGGAAACGGGAAAATTCCGCGCGTTTCCGAACTCGCGTTAAGAAAGGCGCGTAGGTGCGAGAAAGACGGGGATAATTCATCACGATGACGTATAATTGACAAGTTTACCCCGGTTATACGGCCCGTCGTGTCCTGGCGCGAAAATGGCGTGTGCGAGGCGAGGCAAGGCAAGCAAAGAGACGCTTCCTGTTTACTTACATTATTACATATATACACGGACGGACAGACGGATGGGGTTGGGGGTTGGGGGTGTGGGTGGGGACGAGGATATCCGCGCGGGGAACGCTATTATGGCGGCGAGGATAATAATATGAGGTGCCGGTGCCGGTGCGAGCGAATAAGAAGAAGGAATAAGGAAGGCATCGACACCGACACCGACACCGACACCAACACTATCAATCTATCACTATTACCACCACTGACAGGACAGTTTATACCACTCTCTAACACTAGCACTAGCACTACCACTTCTAGCAGCAGCTACTTTCCGTGCCGGGAGAAGAGAAAGGAATCCATCATTCTTCATTACTGCAGATAAAATCAAAGCCGCGTCCTTAATGTGTCGCACCTTCCCGTTTTCACGCCCCGCTCCCTTAAATTCAATTCCGCTCGCCCCGTCAAATCGCTCGCTCTACCCTACTTATAACCACCCGCACCATTGGCCCATTATTTATTTAAGATTATGAGTCAATATGGGCTTTGTATTTTTAATAAAAAAATACAATATTGATTGAGAACGATACCATTTTACTAACATATCATCCCCAGATCATAATATTATGATCTCACTATATTATAGAAGTGTGGTTTTCAAAAATTATTTATTTCTTCGAAATCGCGTTTTTTTCGGTTTACAAAACACCCCTTTAACTTCATATTTCAAGACTGGTGAATGAAATTTTGCAGCCTTTTAGAACTTTTAGATGACTTTGGATTTTCGTTAAAAAAGTTACATATAAAGTCGAATTACTTATACAGGATATGTCTTTTCAAAATTCGAAAAACAGTACGTTTTTGTGGTAGCGGTTTAGACCAATCTACAATTATTTATGCAGAATTAAGATATCCATAAGAAGTGATTATTTGATGTTGCATTTGAGATATATATTATACTTTTGCACCCTATTGGTGCATATTTAAGATTAATAAGAAAGAGAGTCATAATCTGATGGGCTTTCTAAAAATCGAAAAATTGTTATTGCGAGGTAGAAGTAAAATGAATTTAAATCAAACAGATAAGAGCAGATTATATCATGTCTCGTTCGTTATTCATGCAGTTCAAATAAGTCGAGTAAGTATTAGGTTTAGGTTTAGGTAGAGTTAGGTATAGGTAGGCAGGCAGGCAAGAAAAATATGAAAATTTTGTTTGAGTAATTTTATTTCCCAGGAGAAATCGAGGCGGGATAAGAAATTGCTGTCGAAATACTGATTCCCTTCCCACAGGTACAGGTACAGGCAGCAGGCGGGCAGGTATCCGAAAGATTCAGATCGACCAAACACACTTGACGTACTTTATACACACGTGCGGCTTGTTTGCCATCGTGCAGACTCAAATTTGGAAATGGGAAAAGACATTCCGAGTTATTCCGCCTTCTTTGATGTGTCGGGATGCTTCAGTGTTATCTTGGCAATTCCTTCATATATCGAGATGTCTCTCGGAGCTGCTGCTCTCTCATTCCGACGACCCTTACACGCCTTACCTACCTACCTACCCCCCGCCCATCTTTGGTATATTTTGCAGGAAATGCGATCTAAAGATATTGGGGTATCGGTGCTGATGCTATCTACATACAAACATACACATATAATGCCGTATTTCTTTGATAAGGTAAACATCTTTATAACTGTTTATATTGCTGAACGAAAACATTATATTTGCATTTCGATCTCACGAATTGAACTCTTCCTGCTTATAAGGAACTTCTTCTTTACGTGTGCGTATATATATATGCTTTCATTTTAATCATTTATTAAAGTCTCCATTGCTTTTGGAGGATTTTAAATCAGTAAGCGGGCGAAATGTGGAATTCTCGTCTCGATCCATTGCAAGTTCGCGATTTTATGAATTTGGCTTCAACAATTCGTCGGCTCACGTTTGCACGCGGGATTCTTTATTCCAGCCGTTTCTTCATTGCTGAAAATTGACGAAAAAATTTAGGTAGGTTTACATAAGTTGTTAACAGCTATCCATTTGATACTTCAAAAATTTTCACAGCCGACTAGATCGTAGAATTTTCATAGCAAACTTTTGTTTTTCTTATAACTGCCTTATTGTTTTTCATGTCATCCGGTATTAAAAAAATCTAGGAAACCAAAAAAAGCGTCACTTTTGTAACCAACCGCTGTAAGTTGAGCGTACAATTTTATTTTTCTGAATTACATAAAAACTTACTAGGCTGCTTGTACCAGCCAATCAAAAGATGGTTAAGGATAAAAAAAAAGTCATGGGCTGAGTCGACAGAAGGGCTTAGAAGCGGAATAAAATCTTAGACGCAGAAAAATACAATTTAATGAACAATAATCGTACAAATTGTTAATAGTTGGCGAAATGTGAAATAAATTTATGAAATGAAGTGCAGAACGAATAATGAAAAACTTGCAGTATATATTGTGACTTAGATGAATAAAAAAATTATTTTTAACAATTAAAGACGAAGAAGTGTATAATCTTTGCTGATATAAGAAACCTGGTAAATTTTTATGAAAAATAGCGGGGAGGGACTATAAGCTCAAAGTAACATTATGCAAGGCATGCACAGTAGCATCCATATTCTTTTCCATTATTGAAAGTTTTTCTCCAACTTTATATCTCTGTAGATCTATTCACTTCTTCAGTGAATTATTTCCGGGATCTCGGCAGCGGCAGAACCAGAACCAGAAATCCATACCGTCCGTGAAAGAAACTTCTACCTACCTATCTATCTACCGGCTATAACTTCGGCGCGATCAATTCAATATCGAAAACTAGATTGAAAGTTCGCAAAAGGGACCTCGTATAACCTGCAGGATGTCCGAGTTCACATACAGAATGTTTATTTATAGGGGCGCAAGCAAGCAAGTGAGGGAGGACTCTTAATCTAGCGCCAGCCCTTTCGCTGGAGCTGGAATACCTATGATGGAAGGCAGGACTAGAAACCGGCCTTAAAGTGCGTGACGCGAGGCGTGTTGCATGGGGTCGTCGGGGATTGATTTACTCGGACAGAATAAGCAGTGGACTAAGTGCTTTACTGCACGCCCAACCCGGCCGAAAGGATATGCCCAACTTTCTCTTTGTTTATATTCCTGACGCCCTTTAAAAAGCTTTATTTATTATTATAGGACACGGCCGCAAATAGAACTAGAATTAAGACCGCAGAATCAGAACCGGGACGTCTCTCTTTCTTATCCCCCTTCTATCCCGGATATCATTCTTTTGTTCTGATATGTGATGACGGAACTTTCCATGCAAGGATAATAATAATTATTCAAAATTTAGTTAAAAATAGTTGACGTATGACGTATAAAAAGGAAACCCATGACCCACGATGACATCAGTTCGCTCTGCTGCCACGCACCACCACCACCACCAGCGCCACGAATCACGAGGTTTAATATCGGAGAAGTGTGTAATTATTGTGTCGTGAATTAGTCAACTGTAAAATCCAATTTACGCCATAACATGGGCGGACAGAAGGCAAATGGAAGCTCATATTCGCAGGGAGCTGACATTAGTCAGTTAATCAAAGCTCGAGGTCTGATGGAAATGGAAACGTCTGTTTAGTCTGTTATGGGGGTTGGTAACCCTGTTAGGTTACTTATTGTATTGTACCTACCTACTCAATAAGAAGAATCTTATTATTACACTGCAATATACTTATCAAACAAACGATGGTTGATAAACATGACGCCGCAATACTAAGAAATCGATGTTTATCAACAATAAAAGTTGCTCGTGAGCAAAGTACAAATCATTTTCTTTTCCCCCGCCAAGAGAGGTGCGATGGATCAGTAAATTATTATCATATCATATTTCATAACTGAAATTTTTGATTTTTGATTCTCTTGTATTCGATCACCCCCAATTGGAAGGGTGATCGATCGGTGCATCATCGTATCCTGGAAAACTCGCTTGAATTGTAGGTAGTTGATAAACATGTCACGGCAATAGTAAAACAATCAATAAGACTTTTGGCAATGATCAGGGAGCAAATAAACGGAATTAGGTACGATGAGTTTTTCAACTTGATTGATTTCTTTTGGCCGTAGTCGCTCTATAACGCCCGCCGCTGTCACTTAAATATTGTCGGGCACAGGTAGGCGCATAATATTTACTTGAAATTAAATGCTTGTCGCGGTTCCTAAATTGAACGGGCTTTAATTGAGGCAAAACAATACTGTACCTAAATTAATTTAGTTCCCCGAAAAATTTCCCTTTCTTTTAATTAAATTTCCTCGCCACGGTTTACCAACAAAACACTAACACCAACCAGCAGCTATAGCAGGACCGACGACCGACCATTCCGTATGCTTCACTTGGTTGAATCGATTGATTTTTGTTGTTATACTCGTATAATGCGAGAGACCAATGATGCATATAAGCTCGTGGTTCGATTGTTCATTCCCGGTGTAGGATTTTGACTATGAGGCCTTCTTAAAACACACTTGATTAATAATAATGTATTAGAATAAAAATAGAACAGAGTTATTGATAAATGATTGAATGTTTACTCGTGAAATAATGTACCGTCTTTCCGGCTCTAAGATCTCGGTTGAACTGCCTCTCCTCTGGACCCTTCCTCGCTTCTCTCATCATCCATCTGGGCTGCCAGTGGCGCGGATCCCACACTCGGCCATTTCTGACTCTCGGGATCGTTGTCACATTTTGGCGACGATTCCGCAGCAAAAACACTGATTGACATCGACTGACCTTGCCATGGCTTCATAAATTCGGCACAGGTTGAAGTTTGATGGGGACCATCGTTACAGCTGTTACTTCTTCTCACATCATAAGAATCTCCTCCTTTGATTTTCATAACACGGTAAGGACCAATATATTTGGATATTAATTTGGAATGAAATAGTCACGTTTGATCATTTCCACAACTTTCCTAGTTGCAAAATGGCCATGCTCGTGTGCTTTCTTGATTATATCGTCTTGAAGTTTTTCAGGTACCAATAAAACTGATTGTCCGTTCACAATCTTGCATACTAGACCATCCTGGTGAACATCAATATCTGGATCATTGCTCTTCAGTAACTCTTGTATGTAGGGATCGTCTTTCTGTAGTTTTCTGATGCGCGGAACTATTTCATCTTGATTTGCGCTAGGCGTAAGGCAAATCATAACGGCACGAGATAACGCGTCGACATGTTTCATTTGCGTTGCACTACGATGCTCCATTACATAATGATAGTCTGCCAAAAATAATAGCCACCGAGCTACACGCGAGGATACTTCTTTTTTATTAATCGTCTTTTCAAAAGCACTGCAGTCTGTAATAATTTTAAAATCAAGTCCAATAAGGTAGACACGTAACCTCTTCAAACTAAACACAATTGCTAACGCCTCCAACTCGTAACTCGAATAGTTTTGCTCTGCTGACGTAGTTTTACGCGACACATAGTATACCGGGTGAAAACAACCGTCTTCTGGTGCTTTTTGCATTAGAATTCCTGCTATTGCGTATTTCGAAGCATCTGTATGAATCTCAGTCTCATAACGCGGATTGTAAATTCGTAACACTGGTTCACTTGCTAATATTTCTTTCAATGTCTCGTAAGCTTGTATTTCCTTTTCACCGAATACAATAACTGAGTCTTTTTTCAGCAGGTCACTAAGAGGTTTAGATATCTTAGCATAGTCTTTTATATGTTTCCGGAAATGTCCCGTTAGACCTAAAAAAGTTTGAATAGTCTTTCGATCGAAAGGTTGAGGAAACCTTATAACACTTTCCACCTTATCTCGCGACGGCACTACCGATCCGTTTGTAATGTCATAACCGAGAAAAGTTATTTTCTTCTTCAGGAACTGGCACTTTCTAAAGTTGATCTGCAATCCGTAGTCTGAACATGTCTTGAATACGAGTCTTAACTTCTCAACAGCTTCGTCCTCCTCTTTGGCTGGGATGACCACATCATCCATATACGGGAAAGCTATGTTGTCATTGATCAACTGTCGAAAAATGCTGTAGATATATTTGCAAAAAACGGCGGGTGAATTGCACAAACCAAATGGTACACGTTTAAATTGCCACTGTCCATGGTGAGTGATAAACGAAGTAAATTTACGACTTTTTTCGCAAACAGAAACATGGAAGAAGCCATTCTTCAAATCGATTGTGGAGTACCATTTTGCATCTTGGAGTCTGTCAATTACGTCTTCCATAAGCGGCATGGGATATCGGTCTTTCATAATAATTCTGTTGATATCTCTATAATCTACACAAAGTCTGTATCCGTTGTCTTTTTTGCGCACTAAAACGATGGGACTTGCATATTCGGAAATGCTTTGTTCAATGACATCTTCTTCAAGCCATTGCTCGATTTGTTTTTCGACTTCTAGTCTTTCAGTTAATGGTAAACGTCTGGGTCTGTGATTAATTATTGTATCTTCTTTAACAATTATCTTCATCACCACGTCAACTTTTTTAATTTCTTCGGGTATTCTGTAGTCTTCTACTAGCTCTATAATTTTATTCTTGTTTTCTATCGTTACTTCTTCGCCAATATTCAGTTCGTTTTCTTCAATCTGTATCTTCATTATAGCCGCTTCTTCATCGTCGTCTATCTTCTTGATCATTATTCCGTTTCGGTTGATAGTCAGTTCAGCTTGTTTTAATATAGGACTTCCAATGACAGCAGAAACTTTCGTACAATCATTAGACACGACATAAATATCTAAGTTAAACTTGCAGTCATCAATCGTTACATCGGCGTTGAAATATCCAAAAGGTTTCACTTGATTCTGGCCAAATCCATTCAATAACAGCGTAGAATTTCTTAGGTTAGGTTTTCCAATTTCTACATACACATCTTCACGAATAAGATTCACTTGACTGCCAGTGTCAATTAGTGCTAATACTTTTAATTCGTTAATGAGTATAAATTTGCTCACCTTGTCAGTATTTACGAGTTTGCTTTCTGTCAAGGAGTTTGCTGACGCGCTGTTGCTCTTCGTTTGCTGACACTCCCTTGACTTGTGCCCAAAGTTGTTGCACTTGAAACATTTTGCACCCTTTTCTTTGTTTATGCAGTCGTTTGATCTATGACCTATTTCACCACAGTTGAAGCAACGTATCACAGGTGTTGGATATTCACTTCTTCTGTCCTCGTTTGATTGACGCTTTTCTCTTTCTATTGGAGTGGAAGGTCCTCTTCTACTTTCGTTTCTTCTGTCACCTAATTTACGATTTTGCATGCTGTTTTGCTTAATGTTTTCATAAATCTTTACCTTTTCTTTGAATTCTCTGAAGGTCTTGGCGCCATATAGTATAATCTTGTTAGTTGGTTCATCGTAAATTCCGTCTATGGTGTACTGAATGATCGTTTCCGCATCTAAAGCTGCTCTGCTTCCGATTTCCTTCATCGTTAACACGTATTCTTGAACAGATTCGTCACGCCTCTTTTTCCTGTCCATCAGTAACTTATGAACTTGTGCACTGCTCAACTTTACTTCGAACTCTTCTATTAATAAAGATTTGAGCTTGGACCAAGTTTGAATGCCATTTTCAGATTGCACAAATAACTTTGCCAATCCTGTTAATCTTTTCTTAGCATAAATAAGCTTCTGTAAGTCATTCCAGTGAGTAACTTCAGCTATCTCCTCAAAATCTGTTATCCATTTCTTCACCGGATAATCACCTCTGCCATCGAACTCTCTAATGCTATCTTCAACATCTCTGAATGATAAAGAGAATGTTTCCATCTTTCGCACTACTTCTTTTTGTTGTACTCTTCTTTTATCTTCTTTATAATTCTTTGAGTCGTCTGAATTTTCGATGTCGCTAGTAGTTTTTCTTCGATGTCTGGACTCATAATTTGCTGTAACATCATCTTCTGAGTCTGATGACATCATCTGTCTATTTCCTCTATTCGTCTCATTATAATTTT
Organism: Malachius bipustulatus; assembly: GCA_910589415.1. Taxonomy (NCBI): domain Eukaryota; kingdom Metazoa; phylum Arthropoda; class Insecta; order Coleoptera; family Melyridae; genus Malachius; species Malachius bipustulatus. Next base: position 44,940,572 of record OU342636.1, read on the forward strand.
CTTTAAACCTGTCTTTAGTAGTAGTCTTTCTAGAGAGATCTATTTTCGCTGACATTTCACCTTTTTCTCCGTCTTCGTCTTCATTAGATTGTTTGTTTCCTGCTGCATCTTTATCTTCGTCTTCTGAACTCTTCTCTTTTTGCTGTTTATCAGTTTTTGAATCATTTGCTTCATCTTTTTCATTTTCATCGTCTTCGTCTTCGTCTTCAATCTCTTCAACTAGGTGATTCAAATCTGTTAAACAATCGCAAATTCGTTTGCAGAGTATTTCCCCTTCTCCTGTATGATCAATGCATAGGAAGTTGCACATAATTACCAAATCATTGTCAGTGAAAGAATCTCTTATATATTCCAACTTCGCCTCATAGTCTTTTGAATTCAACTGAAATCCAAAGCCGGTAAAATTCCTCAAACGTTCCCTGTTCTTTCTATCACCAGCTTCTTCAAAAATTAATTGATGAATCATCTTAATCACTTTAACACTGCTACACTTAATTTTCCTTTTAATACCATCAAAATTTTTCAACGCTTCCATTTTTATTATTTAATTTTGTAACGCCACTGACTTCTTGAATTGCACGGACGAGTTATGAACGAAATACCGGTCACCCAGTCCAGCTAGACGCGACAAGGACACCAAGCACTACCACCACCACCAGCACCGACCGACCGACTCGAACCCTACAGCCAGCTACTGCGTAGGTATGGGTTGGGTAAACTATGCACTCCGCACTTTACAATTCTTCAAAAACTTTAACGACTCCTTGAACAATCGCGGCGAGCCCCCAGTTTGTAGGATTTTGACTATGAGGCCTTCTTAAAACACACTTGATTAATAATAATGTATTAGAATAAAAATAGAACAGAGTTATTGATAAATGATTGAATGTTTACTCGTGAAATAATGTACCGTCTTTCCGGCTCTAAGATCTCGGTTGAACTGCCTCTCCTCTGGACCCTTCCTCGCTTCTCTCATCATCCATCTGGGCTGCCAGTGGCGCGGATCCCACACCGGTTTAATTGCCTCCCTGGTTTGTATAATCGTCCTTATCGGAGTTAATTTAATTAATTAAAAAGGTAGGGAGTAGGGGGTGTTTTTTTTATATTTTTTCCCGACGGTCACTCTTTCATTTGCTCCATTGCCAGGTACTCAGGTGAATGTTTTTATTATGAATTTATTATAATATCCAACCTGTACTGAAACATATTTATTATAAATCGTGTTTAAGCAGGTTATATTATTCAGATCCTTTGGAATAAAAACTTGAAAATGAAAAATAAAAGAGGACGCAGTGGACAATGAAACTGCAGCCGATTTTTTCGTGCGACTCTGCCTTTTCGAGATATGGCCGTTCAAAGTTGAAAATTGGCAATTTTTCTGGTTTTTCAAAATTTTTGTTCTCATTTTGTGAGAAAGCTGAGGACTTGACGGTCCGATTTTGCTCACGCAAAACTACGTCATATTCTGAAGACATAGGTATGACGTAAATAAAACTAATATAGGATCTTACCGAGGGCAGTTCTTTAGTGAGGCTTGTGAGGCACGAACGAAGAAAGAGAAAAATGGGCCCATAATTGAAACATGTATGCGTGATAGGAGCTGTTCGTATTTCCCGAATCCGGAACAATCTGTTTTCTTGGTTTCGTGAATATTTCGATAATAAATTCGCAGTCATGGAGGAGCGTTCATTTCGTATTACGCATGGACCTGCGAGAGACGGTATGGTATAATACCATATACGTATACGTATAATGTATACATATACATAGAACGAGGTCTACTACTGAGGGGAGGGTTCACAATCAGGGTAGGTATTTTAGCGGCACAATATACAAACGCCTTTAATACGAAATAGATTTATAGTAATGGAAATAACAATGTATCATCTGGTGCTGGTGGTAGGTGCGAAGCGCGAGAAAAAATTGTCATTTTTATAAGCTAAGTGCTTATCGGTGTTATGTATCGACGGCGGTATCGGAAAAGCAGTTACTCTGTCCCGGGGCCATTAGTTAGAACCGTTCAGGCCTAAAGTAACTTACCCTATTCGCGCCGGATAAATATAAATGACTTACTTTTCTCTTTTATATACGCGACTGAAGTATTCTATGGGACGGCGATGCTCGATATCGTGAAAAAATCAACATTTTCTACTACGCAGCTCGGTCGCTTTTATAAAAAAGAAACAGCAGCAGCCGACATTTTCTTCCACCGTACATTCTAAGAAGTTGCCGAAGTATGTTGTAATACTTATAAGACTGCACGAGGAATTAAAGTTTCAAAGTTCATGTGACTGGAGAAATTAAGTTCGATGTAAAGTTCGTTCAACTGCTGAAATATTTCCTTTGTGTTTAACTCTGGAATTAATTTTTCATCGACAATCGCAATAAAATCGACTACTCATAAAATTTAACGAATATCTGCTTAAAATGATTGTTTTCTCTCAAATTCACGTTACCTATTCTCCTGAAAATTTCGAGTGCAAACTTCCACAACTAATCTGTGAGAGGATCTGGAAGCTGCTACTGTTTAGAATGATCCAGGAGTAGGTGATTCGTAACTCCGGAAAGACATTCGGGAGCTAGTTAATTCTCGAAGCCGTTCTAGAAGAGCACCAAGGGTGCATATAACCGGAGCTAGGGAGCGTTGCAGCTTTGAAGCAGTAAAGCAGTGATATTATAATCGAGCTTGTAAGAAAATACAGAAGAAAAATACGTAACAATAATACGATCTTAATAAACGTTTGACAAACAATTTCCCTTACTGCAAACTGGAAGTCGCGTGTCGTTAGCAAGGGGTTGACAGAATAGACCATGAGAAGGCTTACGACACTACTTTACTGCCTACACTAAACTAACAACAAGGCTCATGGCATATTTAAAATCTACCGTATATAGGTGTAATCCTAATACACTCGTGTAGCAGCCCTTAAAATTTTTTAATGTTCAATAACTCGCCCCAATCTTCCCTCTTGATCTCACTTCATGCGCCTTCTATTTCACACAGCCGAAGAGCGATATTATGAAAAGATTATGACAACTATTAAACGGTTATCGAGGAGAGTTACGAGGTTAAACAACTTCGTAACGCTTTTATTGTAGAGGCGACCTTCTTTTATTCTTTCCGACCTTCGAGTAACGAGTAACGGCCAGTTTTTATTTAGCTAATTTTTCATTATCAATCATTATTATTGGAATATAACTTCGTATTCGGTCCGGTAAGTGACTTTATTGTTTTGTTAATTATGTTTGCTCTATTACTGTAGGTAATGTTTTTGTTATTTCTACAGTAGTAGTTAAAATAATAATTTAAATAATCAACGTATGAAATTATGGGATTTTTTGAGTTTTTTTTTTTTGTGTTTGAGCAGTTATTCTAATAGCAAGCTATATTAACAACCATTCACACAGAACTTCGTTCTCAATATTTTTTAACCGACGTAGATACGTAAAAAGAGTAAAAAAATAAAAAAAGTCTTTTAGCGGGACTCGAACCACGGTCTGCTAAAAATGCAAGAATACAAATTAAATTCGCGTCGCCGTCAAAATTCTAAAAATTGACTGATTCATCTGATGGCGATGAATCTCTAGTTATCATCGCTATCAAATTATTTTTTTACAAGATTCTTTTCAATTATTGTAAAGTAAAGCCGTTTCATGTAAAAATGTCCAGACCTGACCCTGGACGTCTCTCCGAAAAGCATTTTTTTAATAGTTCCATCAAACACCCACTTGGATCGTTCCGTGACTATGAAACGCACTGATTGGAATCAGAGACTCCATGCAAATGGAGTTGGAGATTTCCTCGGACTTTCAATTTATCGAAGGACTAGAACTAGAGACCCCCCTATTCAGACGGCAGGCTGGCGGGACAATTAGATTCACTGGGCACGGCCTAGGTGTAAATTCGAGCACAGTAGGCGCTCGCTGGCGCTACTCGTGATAATTGACTACTAATGTCTCCCTCCGCTATATCAGCTGGGAATTGTTGTTTGTTTAGACCAGTGACGCAGTGACAGTCTTACCTACCTCCTTGCCTTGATTACCTAAAATAATTAATTGTTGTGTTAATAGATTTATTCTCATCTTCGCTGACGTTGGAGTATTTACTAGACGTATTATTAGGCGTAGGGTTTGATATTTTTTAATCGTATTGCAGCGTTTTTCGAGCAAGCCATCGAGGCGCCGAGGTGACGGGTCCGCTGCTGGCCAAGACGGACAACGCTGAGTTAACGCAGATTTTTCAAAATCGTGCGAGATGACGTGGTACTTTGAAGTGATGACTCATTAATTTGTTCTAATAATTCTACGATTTCGTCGTAAAAATGATAGCACATCTAATTCCAGGCTGAGGGTCTAGAATATTTCTCCTACCTCGGATTGAGTATATAAATCAATTCTGCGGTCTTTAAATAGAAGTGAAGCAACATAAAAAATAAATAAATAAACTACTCTAGTTCAATTCTTTCAAAAATGTGCCCATAAACGGTTATAGAAATTTAGCAAATTTTATCCTTTTTCTCCCCACGTTACTGGCTTATTAAAGGAAAACAAAAATTACACTAACAATTTCTAAGTTTATTTCGAACTCGCATACACAGAGGGTTAAGAAAAATACCAAACTTTCCGAAAATTCTAAAGGCCGATATTTTGAAACGGATTGACCGATTTTGCTCAAACGCAACATCAGACCACTTTTTGTGGATGCCATACTGTCACAAAACTTTAATTTCCCTAATTGTAAATTTGAAGGTAGGTACAACACGTGACTTTAGGAGACTTTTGGAATGAATATTAAAAGATTCACAAAAATTCTACGAGAGTAAAAAATTAATTATTTTGAAAGATGAAGCTACAGCTGCGTTTTGAAGATCGAAAATTTAAAATTTTAGAGAAAAAATCATCATGTAAAAATTGTGAAAATCTCCGACATTTTCTCCTTAAAATTTTTGAAAGTTATGGTTACTAAAAAAAAAAATACTTTTGATGGGTCACTCTCATATTATGAGACATTCTTATTATTATTATTTTTTTGAAAAAAATCTTCGATTGACCCGCAAAGAACGATTCGAATGAGAACACCCTGTATAATAGTCGCATTTATGTTTCATGTACATATATTTTATTTTAGGCAATAGAGTGGATTGCGATGGTGTTTTCTAATTACCCAAAGTTCAAAAATTTTCGTATCATCGATCAAAACAGAAATGAGAAAATTGCAAGTTTTATTAATTAATAATTAATTAAACAGTCGTTAAAATCAGTTGATAGCTTAACGGTCCGAGGTTGCTAATAATCACTAATCACCAACACCGGCGTCATAGTATAAGTAGTCAGAAAGGTTACCTTACCTTTTGCAAAACAAGCTGCCTACTTGTTTACAGGACGTCGTAAGACGTCGAAGAAGCCTTTTGTCATCGGATTCTAAACAGCTTTTTTGTAATTTAATGAGCTCGTTTGAACGTGAACGCGATAACAAGCTGTCTACTTACAGTCTTACGTAGTACGTACCTACGTAGGTAGGTGTAGGTACCTGATGCTCCGCTGTTTTAAATTATTACCGCGCACGGCTTTATTATTAGAGAGACTGCTATTACTTTGCAAAAAAAAGCTATAGACAGGTACGTTTAATTTGTAAAATGGCGAGAAAGAATCGGTAAATTCATAAATCGAGGAGGGGCGAGAAGGTCCTTACACAAGAGAAGCGTCAACGAGTTAATGATTCGTTTTTAGGCGATTTTTTTTTGCCTTACACCACATTTACCATTTCATTGAGCTTTAAATTTGAGCAAGAAATGAGCAAATAAGTAAATAAAATTGAAATTTAATATTCTGTTAATTTCAACATCAGTCGCTCTTGTTGTGCGTTACTTTTTCAATACTTCCGGACGTTCGTTTCATTCTCATTGACGTTCCAAACATTTCAGGAATCAGAAAGTATAAAAAAATACTCCCCTTAATCCGCTCGCCTCTTCTCGTATTTTTTCTCAATTATTATTCGTTATTTTTTCTCGAATCAGATTTCGGTATTTCAGATTTTCCGCTAGTGTTAGTACTATACGACCGCTTAATGAAATCCCCCGCCCATCATCGCTTGTAAAGGAGAAGTAGCAAGCGGGAACGGGGAGAGGAGACGGGGGGAGACTTTATGGGAAACTGACTGACTGCTGGATGTGCCGGAGCTGGGAAGCGCTCGCGGTGTTTCTTCACGTTGACGACGTATCCGTTTGTTTTCTTTGTTCCTCGTTTATTTCCATGTGTTTATTTTTCGCTGATTTTCTGTAAACTTAATTACAGTGTCGGTCTGATAATATTATTCGCTTCCGGATAATTTGATTATTATCCGGCTTTGTTGTGTTGTTAATACTTTTCGTTTACTCTGTAAGTCTGTAACAATAAGCTTTCTTCCAGTTATAAGGTATATCAGGATAGAAACTAAAAGAAATTGATAACAATAACTTATTTGAAGCCCCCCTTCCCCTCAAAGGTCTACTTAAGATCGTCGCAACGACCGAGAGTTGTAGATTTTCACGCATGGGTGATCTATATACCTATCTACTCCGAGTGAGTTCCGAATACTTGAAATAAACTCCGAGTTATTTAGAAAGTTTCCCTTCGCCCCAATAATCACTTGATGGATCAGAAGTTATTCCCATTCATGTGTCGGAAGAGACAGATAGAAATTGAACACATCCATTTTCTTATAGACTTTTCGTGGAGTTTCCACTCACAGCACCGCCACCATGACACTCTAACCAATTTTCAGTCTTTCTCTTAACATTATCTCATTATCCTTAACCATTCATTTCACATTAAAATCAAATTTCTTAATAAAACCCAGTTGAAGAGAAAGTTTTATTTTTTATCATGTATGGCATCAGGGAACCTCCGTCTTCCTAGCAGAGCAAGGTCATAATATGCGCTAATTACGTGTGCATCAGTGCAATTTATAATTTTTTTGCTATGAAAATTAACATTTTCCAGTGCTCTGCTATTATGACGTCATAGCGGAGCAACAGGTTGATTTTTGAGTAATAAGCTGAGGGAGCATTTAAATTATGAATTGCGCACGTAATTAGCACAAAAATAGCGCATAATCTCTTACTTCAATTTTTAATTTTTGCATATTCAGGCGACACTGCTAGGGTAACGTCATTACCAAATAAATTGTAAAAGTGTAAATTTTCCAAGAAACTAAGAGAGCAAAAAATTTGCGAATTTGGCACACAATTAACACATTGAAATATTAATTTTGGATGACCTTGCCCTGCTATAGGATGACGGAGGTGAAAGTGGATATTGATTGGTCCCAGTGGATCGTTCCGAATCAAAATTCGGCATCGAACGGATATTCTTTCAATTTCCTCGCCCTGGAAAAATCGTAATTGAACTCTTTATTAGAAAGCAATAAAAAGGGACACTCACGGTTCGAAGGAGGTGATTCTGCCGTTGCAATGGAGCGAGCTCAAAAACGCCATGTCTCCCGGCGTAAGAGTGAAATCGAACACACGTCGATGTTCTCTGATAAGCGTTTCCTGTTCGCCGACTTCGGTATTACAATATTGCCCGATTGTACGTTGTACTTTATCAGCACTTGTGCCGTCGTCTTCTTGATTCGATTAGAAATCGCTTTTATTCTCCCGTCGTCCAGCAAGTGCCCGTTCCCGGAGTCACCGCCGCTTTTATACGGACCTCCGAGAGGACAATACGACGTCAACGTTATGTCTCTTTCCTTGCAGAAAGCGCGCAGTTTGTTCTGATTCAGTAACGGATGACATTCAACCTGGAATTGTTGTTGTTATTTTTATTGGAAGAAGAAGAAGAACAAAAAAAAGTAGGTGACACTTGCCTGATTTGTTACCGGAGTTATTGTAGCCGATTTCATTAATCGCTCAATTTGTCGACTATTAAAGTTCGATACTCCGATCGATCTCACTAAACCCTTCTTAACGACTTCTTCCATCGCTTTCCATGTCTCCACAAAATCAACATGACCTTCAATAAAATTGCCCTGATCATCTAGAGGCCATAAATCGTCTCCTTCCTATAAGAAAAAAATTAATAAATAATTATCATGACGTAACTGTTGCACTACCATCATCATAAATACGTACCACAAAAGAGACGGGCCAATGAATTAAATATAAATCCAGATAGTCGAGCTTGAGATTTCCGAGGGTGGTTCTAAGGGCCGATTCGACCAGTTCGGCCCTGTGATAGTTGTTCCATAACTTGCTGGTGATGAATAGGTCTTGACGAGCGACCAGGCCGGACTTGATCTTTTCCTCGATGGCCTGACCTATCAGGTCCTCGTTTTGATAGAAATGGGCGCAATCGAAGTGCCGATAGCCGATCTCCAGCGCGTCGGAAACCGCTTGTTTTATCTCGTGCTGCCGTTCCGGTTCCGGGGAACCCTGCGATGATGTTATAATTCAGTAATTTTCAATTTCGCTTTTAAAAATCGTCTTTATATTATGGGCATTCATTATTAGCGACTTATTTTATGTTTTTTTTTATCCGAGTAGGCTGCGATGTTCAATAAGTGAGTTAAGGGGTGGGTGTTGGATTTTGACGTCACAACAGCCGCGATTAATATATGACGTCACAGGTGATACGTGGCGCTATATCAAGAAACTCAAGAGAATTGTTTAAATGAAAGTTTGATTTACTAATGCCTTTAATTATTAATCTTTATTTCAAGCATGTAGTGTACCTAATGAATTGAAAAGTAGCAATACATAAACGTTATTATTATTATTATTATCATAATTCAAAAATGCGACCTTTCATGGTGTTAAAAATAAAAATGGAGATAGATAAATAAATTATTATTGTATAAAGTCTCACCGGCCATGTTCCCATGCCAATAACAGGAATTTCGTATCCGTTGTTTAATTTTATTTTTGGTACCGCGGCAGGTGACATGATTGCTTTCTTCTTTTTGTTTTGCCGGCTAGAGCTGGGGCTGGAATAAATTTTTAAATAGTTTGAAAATAAATTAATAAAAGTAACGCGAGAGACCGTGGACGATGTGAACAACGCGAACTTGAACTGTAATTGACGAGGAACAAGGACGAATAATAATAATAATAATTTTTTATCAGTTCCATTCTCGATTGTTGTAAATGTAAACAAAATCTGACTCTATGGTACTTACACTAATGTCTACGAAACTATGAATTATTATTATTCTTGTTGATTTTGTAATAAAATCCGGCTTATTACAAAAGTTATCTCGTTTATACAGGGTATTTCGAAACATGTGTTGGAACATAAAAGGTGTGATTCCCTGCCTCGTTATAAGAAAAAATTCCAATTGACATGGATCCGCAAATGTACCGTTTTCAAGATACAGGGTGTCAAACAATTTTTTTTTCTTTAGTTTTTTGACGACATCTCAGGAACTTCTTTTGAGTGCTAGTTAATTTTTTTATGTGGCAGTGAAACGACTTTATTCATACATTTAACAATTCAGTGTTCTCGCTGAGAGGAGACTAGCTGAAGAAATGAATGAATATATTTTAAAAACATTCTGACAAAAGTGGTTGCTTCCTCTCATCACATCCTACATCATATCCTAGTCTTATAAAGAGCATTCACTGAAATCCCATTTTAGCTTGATCGGAAATGAGTTGGATGACCGCTTATTTCCTCAACCTTTAAATTAAACGAAAACCCGTTACATATAATCATTGTTAGATATAAAATATTTTATTTAACATTACTAATCATTTTTCGTGGATTCAAGAAACAAAATAATTTCCCTGACATGTAAAATTAAGTACTCAAATTATCGTTTTCCAAAATGTCGAGTATAATTGGATCGATGACGGACCAGTCAAAGGGCACGATGGCACGAAAGTTAATTAGAAGTCTCGCATAGTAGTTCACTTTTTGCGCGCTCAATAATAAAGTTCCCTCCCGGTTGCCTACCCCATTCAATCATTTTTTTTTCTGCACTGAAAGTTGTTTAATTAAATAAAACGTTGTTCCTCTGTTGACAAATCGCAAGTTGTAGTATTCTAATAAACGCGCGCCCTCTAAAGGGCTCGACGATAAACGCAGCAGGCAACAGAGGACAATTTGAAAAATCTCTCGGGATAATTAAGATCGAGGTTTGTACACTCACTCACAATAATAATAGGTACGAGCTCATTTTCGATATTACTTTCCGAGATTACGTCGCTCCTTGTTTTGTTATCAGCAACTGGAAACTGTTATGTCTCCGGAGAGGGCTGAACAGCCAGCGAACGGCGCTCCATTCCAGAAGACGGCGTCGCTGATGGCGAGGAAATTTATGACTGCGAGGAATTCATTTCGCTTTATATTGTCGTTGTTGTTATCAGCCGTTCAGACATTAATATCTATACGTTCGTCATTCCGTGATGATGACACGAATAATAATAATAATAATAATAAACAGTCACTCTCACTATAAATAAGACTCTGTTAACCGTAAAACATTTTCTCGAGTCTCCAGTGGTATACTTTGGAAGCGGGGGGAAGTGAGCTTATCCTGTTTTTCAGTCGTACTTAGTTGGTACTTAGAGAAGTCGGGCATTTTTTTTTTTGTCGAAAGCTGATCGTTTCTGCGGGGAGTGTATACGTACAGAAGAGCCCTAAGAGGATTCCCGTTTTATATAAATATCTGCGACGACTGCGGCAGTCCCAGTCTCGCAGTGTGTTGGTGTTGTTTTATTGCCAACGTCATACCACTCCTCTCTACATAGACAGCCATTCGATATTTTCGTGGAGAAAATGTAAATGAGAGCGTCGCCGAGAATGGCCCATTTATGAGACGGCCAAGTTTCTATCTGAAACAATTTTCTCTACTTGCACGAGGAGATAAACATTTTATACGTATACTTGCACATATTTATAATGTCCTATACTTTTTCTACAGTTTTTTATTATTGGTTATAGTGTTAACTTTACACAGCTCTATCAAGTAAATTGATGATATGGAAAAATGAATAAAACCGTTCTTTATATACCTACTCAATAAACATTAAGAAATTGCTTGGTTTAAGCAAGACGAAGGTGATCTGCACTTAAATGGGTGCACTTTTCATTTTTACAGTCCTCACTTGCAGTCATGCAGTGTAGAAAAGTGAGTTATTTAGGAGTCTTTTTGAGTTTTTTTTTTTATATTTTCTGGAAAAGTTGAAAATTAAAAAAACTTATCAAAATGAATCTTTGCAGAAGCAATACGAGTATTAACTGATGACTCAATAACTGGAGTGAAAAATAACCCAGATTGCAGGAGACGCGGGGAGGGGGAGGAAACCCCATACCACCTAATGTGTGAATGTCCAGCACAAGAGGGAACTACTAGACTTCTAGTATTTGGGACCGAAATGACAGAACCAAAAGAAATAGAACAAGCACCCATTGGTACTGAAATACTTTCGGGAGTCCATAAAGCGGTACAATAAGCGCAAGGGCTTTGAACCTACCTTAGAAGTAATAATAACAATAATTAACTCATGAACTATTGGAATAAATAAATTTAAACAAATATTTCTTTAAAAGTCTGCTGAGGAGTAGCTTTTTCTTCAAAGTAAAAAACCCAAATAAGCTTTAAAACAAGTGCGCAACAAGTCTGGGAATTCAAATCCAAACATGTTTGTTATTTTATCTGCTCACTCTGTCTGCTAACTGCTCGTATAAACACCCACACACACACGCACGCACACACGCGCGTTTTCGCATCAGTCTCTCCTGCATAGCCACAAGTCCTGATGTAAATTTTCGATTGAATTGCTGAACTGTAATCTGGCAAATTGAATAGCTCCGGTAAATAATAAATCGGTAATGGTTTTCGGAATACGTAATAACACGGAATGGGTTGTGTTGGAGCAAGTGAGTGAGCGAGCGAATCAATCGGGATCAAGACTATTTATTATAAATAAAACAATAGCTTTCGAATGATTGTAATATCTGTATGTACTCTCTCGTTTGTTTTTTTTTGTGTGTATGGTAATCCAGTCGGTTATTTTCAAATAAATGATTTCAAATTCACCGATTTCACAGCGAATGAAACAAAAAAATGCGCACATACCCTTTGGTTCGCTCGTCGAATCTGAGGAAAGCTCGTGGCTTTCTTTCAGAGCACCTCAATAAGTAATCCTTTGCCGATTTAACAAGCTAAACAAAAGGGAATAATACTTGTACCATTAAGGATATCCCGTTATTCAAGGCTAACAATGCCGGACATCCAGGACTTCAAATTGACGAGCTAACGAGGAGTCTCGTCGAATCGGAGATGCGCTGCTTGTTCCTTGTTCCTTGTTCCTTGTTTCGGAATCGAATTACCCGGTTTTTTCCATACCTCTTTACAGTCTGGAATTTATTCACTTATTTAGTTACTATTCTTCACGGAACGAGGGAAAAATAAACGTTCGCGGTCAATTTAAATGAAAAATATGAGTCGATCGTATCTTTCCTTATTCGTATTCGTTTTTTTGTTGTATACTTTGTCATACTTTACGAAAACCGTATGCAATAAGGGCAGTGGATGGTGGATGGATATTAGGACAGTCATGAATAATTTTCTGATTAATTCATGCTCCCAACTCACACAACGAAACGAGCAGGTCCTTTTCCTTCAGACAGAAATGAACAAGGGAAGGACAAAGTGAAACACTCCCTCTGTTGGCAACAATAGGAACGAGGGAATGTCATTTCAAGGCTGTTACATCCCACTGAAGGATCTTAACACTTTTTAATATTTTTCTCTTTTCCGTGATTATTTTTTTCAAGGATCTTCTTTCAAACGATCAGGGAGAATATTCGATTGGAAAAAGATTGGCGCGGGAAAATTCCAGGTAGAACGTTGAACGATGATCAAATTCCAAACGGGAGTGTCGATTGGAAAGCACGATTGGTGATTTTCATCAGTAGGTCAGGTCAGCAGGTCAGGTCAGACCTGCAAAATCGACCAAAGCTGTAAAATCTGCTTGTGGGGGGAAGAATCCCAACACTTATCCTATAACTGAGTGTCATGTGGTACAATAGGCGGAAAGGAAAAGGTGTTGTAAACAATTTGAAAGAACCAACACCAGAAGGGGATACAAAAGATCTTCTTAGGTCGTAAATACATACAATTGTTCTAAAAAGATGCAAAAATTTTTTCTTTTTTTAAATTGGAACACCTGTGAGTAAGTACTCAAAAAAAACAAAAACAACCAACTTGCTTAAAAAAATTATTATTTTTTCTATAATTTTTCCTAAAAAGTGTCCCATTTTTTCAAGGAGTTAAATTCTAAAGTTACATCTAGGACTGTGAGCGTTTTATATAGCTCTAGAATTTGACTCCTTGAAAAGTGGGACTGGCCATTTTGGAAAAATATAGAAAAAAAAGAAATTTTTTAAAGTAATTTTTGATTATGTTACTGTTGGTTTTTTTTGAGTACTTGTGGGTGTTGTGTATTTGGTTGTTATTTATTGATTGGAGGAAAAAAATTCTACTGAATAGAATTTTCACACACTTGAATTAATAGTTGTGCGTACCTACCTGTTGTTTTTATCGCCTTATTAAACGGAGTTTCCTTTCTGTTTAGGTCTATTTTAGAAAAAAATTTAATTGTGAATAGACGGTGATAAGGACGCTAATATAAAAAAAAAGTTTTTAAACTATGCGTGTATGTGATGCTACTGTTTCGTTAGTGACAAGTGTTTTTTTGTAATGTGGGAGTAAAGTTAACAACCAGTGACTCTCGTAGGTTTGAAGATTCCGACTTTTCACTGAGACGATTGATGACCGAATGGCATATCACTTGCGTAAGTTTTTGTATGAAACAGGTCAAATTTTGAATTTAATAATTTATGTTCTATTGACGTAACATTTTTTATACAGGGTGGTGTTCCTTGGCTCAGTAATGACGTCAATGCATTTTTTTAAATAAGTGTACATTACTACATTTTCAGATTTTCTGAGAAAATCCAGTAAAAGCGTTTTTTATGCAGTTTCAGTTTGAATTGAGTAGGCTATGAGTTATAAACAAGTAAAAATCACAATTTTTAATTTTGAAAACGGTGTACATGGAAAACGATCCCAAATATCAAAAAATGGCTTACATATCCCTATCATAACTCTTCACATGGTATCTTACTATGTGGATAAAATTTTAATACAGGGTAATGGAAATAATCAGAATTTTAATCGCCCTGTATAAAAATTTCAAGTACACTGTATAAAGTAACACACGAAAAGTTAAGATAGGGACATTTATGTTAGCCGTTTTTCGATATTTCGAGCCGTTTTCAATGTGAGCTGCTTTGAAAATGGAAAATTGCGATTTTCATTTGTTTATAACTCAACCTACTCGATTTAAACTCTGTAATTGTAAAAACCATTCTTACTGGATTTTCTCAGACAATCTGAAAATGTAATAATATACAGGGTGTCCTATTAAAAAAAAAAAATGCAAGACGTCATGACTGAACCAAGGAACACCCTGTATAAGCAATGTTACGTCAATAGAACATAAATTAAAACAAAATTGGATTTTTTTTTATTATTATACAAATATTAACTGAGAAAATGAATTTATCCGTTACTTTTGAGAAGCGCTGTACCTATAATTAATATTAGTTTATCTCTAAAAATATAGGTATAGGATGCTCTTTTTAATTTTTTTTTCTTCATAATTATAGCTTTTTAGATTTTTTTTTAGTGGACCTTTAAGTGGAAAACTTTTTTTTAAAAAAAGGTATCAAAACATTTAGAAACATTTATATTTACTTATTGGCTCTTCCCGCAACATTGAGCCGCCTTGATCGTTATGTTCATGTATTATAAAGCAAGGCGGCGCCCCCACTGGCGACATGTAACGCAAATACAGATGACAGTCCGCGTTCCTTATCGCCCTTATCATCAATTATTACCGCTAACCGGCTTTAGAGGGTGCAGCCTTCTTTATTTCCTGTCATGATTCTGAGAGGCGCTCCGGGAATTGGTCGCTCTTGATTATTCAACCAACCGACCAACTTGACACGACTGCTTATACTTAGTACACAACCTCCCTTGCTAATCTGATCATTTTTGTTGAAGTCTTGACTCTTTGCTTTCATAAAGAACGGCAAAACAGCTCAAAACTAACACTGATAATAATGGGGATTTATTTAATTTGGTCAGGATCGCCATAAGGTGATAGTTGAATGTCTTGTAGGAATTGGTTGATTGACTCGGGGTATACTGAACTGATAACCTTATACTTAAGTGGCCAATTACATATCCCTTGGCGGGGGAAAGAAAAATGACTTATTCGCATAGTCGACCAAGGATTTTTCTTTAACAATTATGTAAAGTCGTAATAATAATTAAAAAATATTTTTTTCAAATTAAAACGAACACACGGTATATTATTATTATTTATGATCGTGCATTTAAGACGGACGGACAGCGGAGGTAATTATGGGGCAGTTGGGCGCAATCATAATAATCCCCCGGCCCCCGGCGTGCGCGTAACCGGAGGAGAACCGACAGGGACAGGGGAAACCCGAAAGGTAAGCAAGCGGCACGTGAACGCAGGTAACTTCCTTCCGTTCCCAAAGGACCGGGCCTCGATTGGATGGACATCGGTCGACTTGTCTTCTCTTATACCCTAATCAACCTTTACGTAATTGGATAGCGCACGACACGACATACGTGCACAAGTAATGCCGATTTATAAATAAGTTACGAGTTACGACGATGGAGAGGAAAAAGTTCCGCTAAATCAATGCACCGCCGGCGAGTCCGGCAGGTAAACAGTTTCCGGCGATTTATCAAAATAATTCCCAGACTGGGAGATAAAAAAAAACGAAACTTGGACAAGGGATTGGCGCTTTAATTTGGAAAATTTGTCGGACAATCTGGAAATGTAATAATACACAGGGGGTCCCATTTGAAACTGTCTGCAAAAGTTTCAGTATTTTAATTGGTAGATAAATTGACGAGATTTATTCAACGTCTCTGGTTCGTTTTCTTGATGTTTAGAAAAAATAAATAAAAAAAATAGCCTCGCCGAATTAAGTTGAAGCAGAATCGGATGAACGTTTGAAGATTTGCATTCGTTGCGAGTTTTTGTATCAATCCGGCCCGCCCGAGTCGCTGAAAAATCATTTTAATAACCGACCGTTCCCAATAATGCGGAGAGCGGCGTATAATGAAGTTCAATTTATTTGTGGAAACCCAATTACAATCCCGAGACAAAGAATACCTAACGCAGAGATAAGAGTTAACGGTTCCTTTAATACAATAAGCGAGTTTATTATTCATTTGCTTTGGCGGGTCACGTTTATTAACCTTTTAACTTTTTCTCCTGCAGCTTCGTTAGGCCGTTGCAAAGTTTTCTCATTAGAAATGATCCGTTTTACCGATTCGTCATACTCCACTCTCTCTAATAAAATTCCCAATTTCTTTCCCCGATGGCGGCGGCGGCGGGGAGCTCGCACATTTTAGCGCCTTCCAACTTCTTAGGTATACAATGAAAGTTCCTTTTTCAATTACTCGAACAACTTTATTACTTACTGCAAGTTATAACCTTTTTTTTTTTCTTATTATTATTTTTATTGCCTGGAAATTAGAAAAGCAACTGCAGAAAATTAATTGCATGGAAATGGCTTGTACCTATAATGTTTTAATGTTCTTGTCATTTATAATAATAATAATAATAATAATAATTATTATTATTAATGTATCTTATAATATGTATATGTATATGTGTATGTAACATGACACGAGATCTTTTGAATAGTTGTCTGTTTTGGCAAGTAGTATAAGTTACGAAGAAAGTTGGCGCTCTTTGAAAGCGACTCCGCGCGTGGAAAGGCAACGAGTAAACGTTGCTGGAAGTTTCCCTGACGTACTGAAGTTGAATGTAACTCCTTAACAATCCAAAATAGCTCTCGAGTTTATAATTTAAGTTATTAAATGTTTGCAGAGCGTTACCTAATGCATTAACAGCTTTCGCCATTTCTGCTACGTGCAATAATGAGCGAACTTTGAAATAGTTACGTTTACGAGTCATCCCATACTTATATACAGAGTGCCAAAAACGACCGTTTAATTAGTTTTTTTTTTTCTGACACTATTAATGAAATCAAGAAGTGAACCATCACCGATAAGGTGAAATAAGCCAAACTATAGTTCATTCATTTACAGTTACAAAAAAATTACCCATTACGTTGTAACGGGATTTTCGGTATGGTAGAGATGATTCCCCAGGGATGGATAATTGCCCCCTTTTACCCGTGACAAGTCAATTAGAATAATAAAAATCTTTATTTCCAATTACGTATTTACACATATCTGTACCTATTAAATTAATATTGTTGAATCCTGAACAATGTGGGTCGGCTTTGCGATCCGACGTCTGGTTTACCTGGCCCTCAATACAGGCCAGGCGTCGTCTGAAAGGATCCGCCGGGATTTCACTACAGCCCCGGTTGATTCCCTGTTATGACCGGCAGTCGATAGGAGCTCAGTTCACCCTCATCGATCTCCCGACGTCCAGTTACAGCTAGTATCGACTCATTTCATCGTCCTGCTGTAGCCGGCGGAGTACTGGACGGAGTGCACTCAATACATGCCTCCTAAAGACCTCCTAGCTCAGTTCACAGGGAGGGAGAGTGGTTCTCGAGTCAGTTCCTCGGATCCATCTGACCTGCATCTCCGTTGGGTCTGCTTATATAGCAGGTGCCGGCGAGATAACCTGCTAATCACCGCTGTAAAAACTGTATCCTTCTGATAAACCCCTCGATTAATTAAAATAAATAATAATTAACTACGAATGCCTCGGAATTCGTTACAACGTAAACTCATCGTTATAAATCGTTAATTGTAAGCACCCCCATGTGCCTGTTTGTTATTTGTTTTTGCATTTAAAACAATAATTGAATTAAATAATGATTAAGATGTTAGATTATAAGAAGACTGTGAAGACTAGAGACACATCAAGTTTAACCATAGTTTCTCTACCAGTTAATGCGGGTGTATGATATGACAATGACAGAACTGACTATAGGTTTCGATTTTAACATGCGCAGTTGGCATATAGCCTGGTTCTCTTCAGTTCTTATAAAAATGGTTGTAATGTTGTTAATAAAACCAAGTAAACCATAAACTATGTTCCGTTGACCAGTTCCTACAACATCAATACCCTTATGCAGATAAAAAATTAGGACAAGACCATGCAGCAGTGCAGTATTAGAGGACAAGTATGCCGATCCTGACCAATCAGAGAAACCCGATATAATAACCAGTTTATCGCAAAGAGACGGCATAAGGAAATTAAATCGTAATATGGTAGCCGGGAACCGGGAATTAATAAATAACCCCCACAAAAAAGTGGCAGCAACTATCTTCACCGTTTCATAAATAGCGCGCGGCATCGCGGCAACGTTAATTCGACACAAAGCTAGCATTGAAAATTCCAAGAAAAACTAAAAGACGAATTTAATATCTGGAGCAATTCCATTTGCCGGCGACGGCAACGGCAGTTTTTGCCTCTAAATCCGGTTTTATTCCTTCATATTTCATTGTAATTACCGAAGACTGCCATGTAACATAGTTAGCAGTGTAGTGGAGTTCATATTTTTCCTCTCTGAATTAAATATTCGCTCAGATTTGTTGAGGTAATTTCCGTAATAATCTGGAAACTTTGGCTCCCAGAAATTGTCTCGTCTACTATCTGTAATAATTTAGATTCAGAAAGAACTACTTCTGTAACTTGTATTGGTATCGGTAGGTATCCGTTTCCGGTAATAATAATAATAATAATAATGAAATCCGATGAAATTCGAATGCGCGATTGCGATTCGACATTAGACGACAGTTCCAGTTCGATATGATGGCATTTGGAAAGTTCAGACTTTATCAGGTATGCGGTTTCATATCGTTTCAGTTTATTCGGATAACTTTACAGTGTCTGAAAACTTCCCGATGAACGTGAGACGAATTCTGAAATCCATTCGATATGAAAATGGCTTTCTAGCTCCACGTTTGTTTCAAGAAGTGGACTGTATTTTTTACCCGAGTAACTAGGTACCTACTGCATTATATTATTGGAATTGGTTACTACAACAACAGTGTCGGTGTGGAAGAGTATTATTACAATAACATCCCACATAAAACTGCTCTTTCATTACTTAAACCAAGTCTCTAATAATATACTTATAGCTACTTAACTTTACTCTTCAAAACTTTACTTTTATTAGCTTTCCAAAATGGGAGTTCAACTTTCTTACTGAGAGACTGCCGCTCCCGCAAGTTTTCTCCTTACTCCACTTTTATTACTTAATGCATTATAAATCTAAATTTTCATCTGCAAGGATATAATACCAGAACACCTTAAACGAGTATTTATTGATTTTTATATTGACAGGCGACGAGTAGAATCAGTTCTGACCGAGACGTTCCGGCAGATTTGGATACATACTGCAGATACAGATGACGACAGTCCTTCTCCATCTTATGGAGACCGCGGGGCCAATGATTTATATTCCGGGACTCATTTAATGGAATTTGATTGCTAATTCGTAGTGCCAGTGCCAGTGCCAACGCGAGCGCCAGCGATGCTCCGACTTCCTTCTCATAAATTCTCTAAACAGCCGAGACTAATGGCGGTTTTTCTTGCTTGTCTAGTTCTTGCGGGATTAATTCGAACTGACATCACTGAGAAACGGAGTAAATCTTATTAAGTCGCTGCTGTGTATCTTGCCTATCTCTATCTTTCGGTCAAAAAGACATTATCTAGGTATTAGATGTCATTAACCCCACCCAAATATCATTTTATAGCAAATACATAATATGCATCATTGTTGTATTACTATCAGAAGTTTACTGATGCATACGCCTCGCCGTCGCTTATACCTATTATGTACCTAGTACAATATGTACGACATACTCTCCTTAACTGAATCATTTTCCCAGCCCCAAACAGGATAATGGAACATGTTAGAATGTTCCAATTTTACATTCTACAAACTTTCACTTGATTTATACTTTCCTGAACTGGAGCGCATTCTCACCAAAACTGGACGATGAAAAGAAACATTCTTAAACATTTCAGAACATTCCGGAACTTTCTAGAACACTTTCGAACATTCTAGAACAAACTTAAACTTTACAGAATGTTCACTCTGGAACATTCCAACTATTTCGAACATTCTTGAACATTCTGATTATGAAACATTCTACAAACGTTACAGAACATTCTTGTATACATTGCTGAGTTCAGAATATTCTAGAACATTCTGGATCATTTTAGAGCTGTCTATAACAATGTGTAAATCTCTAGAAACTTCTCCAATCGAAAATTCAAGAACATTCTTAAAGGTTTTGCAACATTCTTGAACTATTTTTCACATTCAACGATAATTTATAAAATCCTAGAAGTTTCTAGAACATTTTTTAACATTCTATAGGACAAATTGAAACTATAAAATATTTCAAAACATTCTGCAACATTCTAGAACGTTTTAGCTATCCTCGAACATTGTCATTCTGGAACATTCGAGATTATTCCAGAACTTAACTAGAACATTTTCTCACATTCTGGATCATTCTGGAACACCTTGAATCATTCAAGAACATTCCAGAACATAATTACTTCCCGATTTTTCCAGATCATTCTTGATTTGAACATTCTGTAACTTACTTAGGTATTATTTACGAGTTGATAAGGCGTCCAGAGTAAAAAATCGAGCAGGATAAATATGACTTGAAAGTCGAAAATTAGCCAAAATTTTAGGTACTTTCGACTAAAATACGACAGAATTTCTTAACCATCAAAGAAAGGATACATTTTGCTCCTTGGGAATGTCGATAGAGGACGGCGAAGGGGAAACAGCCGAGAACGTCGAACGAAATAATTAGTTGTAGAATTGAAACTATGAGTAAATAATAATTGTCTTCCTTGGTTTATTGAATTAAATAAACCTTTTATCTCCAATTGATTTTAATGTGATCCTTCGTACAGAAGTATAACAAAGTCATGGAAAGTCTAAATGAGTTAAATAAAATACAAGTCATTTCGACTAAAATAGAGAAGAATAATTACTCAATCTTTATAGAAACGACTAATTATGGTCCTTATAGGAAGCTCGATTAAGAGATTATTGCAGGCTGTTTTGAATTCATTCCCAGAGAGAGAGAGACAAAACACATTTAAATAATTTCTGCCGCATTGTTTATTTGCACAGGGACGTTTTTAACTAAACATGAGCGAAAACCTCGACGCCCGGACCGCGGACTGAAATATTTACGGGGGAGCATATCCGCAGGGATGGGAAACGGGGTCCGAGTCGAAGGATGCATCTGATCGGCACTGACGTGTAGTGACATTTAAAAATACTCTAACGGCCGCTTGGAATTCAATCGAGGTGCAAAATGCTGAATTAATAAACATGAAGAGTGTCTCCAGAGCTTCACTGACATTTTATTTTAAAGTTTCGCTTGACATGTCGTGTCGTACGCTCGTACGACTATTGCCTGATTGACATTTCAACAGTGCTGCCACGCTTTCATGCATCAATAATATTTACATAACTAACTAACTAACTAAACTGAACTACCCACTATAATACGCACAGGGTGGAAAATCAGAGTCTTCTTCACCCTTCTTCACTCACACAATACGTACTCGTACTTTCGGGCGAGGGTAGTTCCTGTTCCGGTTTCTGTTTGTCGCGCAAATAAGCTCGTGCCAAAGTTGTAAACGTGGCCAATATTAGGAACACGGTTTTCGGGGGATCGTAAGCTTCCGACACCCGTCATCATCCTTTATTCCTGGTTCGCCCTTCCGGGCCAGACTTCACTTCGGGATAGTCGACGAGACGAGGGCGGCGGCCCGCTTGTTAGGAGAGTCAGGAGGCCCGGCGGTGGGATCGCATTATTGCGCGGGACCCTCTCCCGTTAGCAAACAGCCTCCTTGTGCCTATCACTCCGTTTCCCGGATTAAACCGTTACAGGATACGGGCGGCACCTTACAGCCGCCGCAGACGGCCCTTCGCAGTCCGGAGGCCCTTGCAGCACATCGTTGAGGCACGGAAAAGAGAGTTCTTTTATCTTATTCCTCCTTATCCTCTGCCCTGTAAATTGAAGGTTAAGAACCAACCCTAATAAATTTGATCGAGTTTATTATGTGAAACTGACGTTAATTAGGGAATTGGTTTTCGTTATATGGAATAATTAATTTTTTCTACTCTTATTAATGAATGATATTCCAATAATTATTAGAGCTTTTTTACATAGCTGCTAGCAATTCATAATACCCGCTAGTGGACCAATCAGAAGCTGTAAATTTGATAAAAAGAGCAAAGCTGTGAAAACTATAAATGGCATTTCTCAAAATCCACGCGTGCGCACTCTGTTTTCGGTACTAGAAATTGTTCCAAGCAGTAAAATAAAAAAAAATTTGATTAAAATTTATTATTTTTTTGTAAAGGGTCATGTTTTCTAATTCAATGTCAATATTTGAGAGGGTGATTTTTGGGTCCATTTTAAGAAGAAAACTTCATAAGAACGTATGCCCTAAAAGTCATAATTTTTGAGATACAGGGTGGTAAAGTTTCATTAAAATAAATCATTTTTTCGTAATATCTGCAATATCGCTCTGGATAAGTGACTTGCGTGGCCTAGTGGGTCTCCGCTGGCTCACGAAGCCATAGATCGCGGGTTCGAAACTCACCTCGGCCCGCTTTACTTTTCAGATTCATTTTCGAATGTCTGTGAAAAGTAAAACAAGCGATCGAACGTTTAAAAGGCAAATATAATTTAAAGTGTGTGTGGCTAAAGAGTTCGTGCTCAAAGCCAATTTACCAGAGTGGAGCGACTATGTCTTACCTACTCCCTCTTTAGAAGACCGATGCTCCCTCTTTAAAAAAAAAAAAAAAACCGCTCTGGATATTTTAATGAAATTTCGTATACAGGTATTACGCATCAACATCAAGATTTCATGTATCACATTTCGTTTTATGAAAAAATTATTTATTTTTAAAAACTATTTACCACCCTGTATCTCAAAAGTTAAGACTCTTAGGCCATTCGTTCTTATGAAGTTTTCTTCTTAAAATGGACCCAAAAATCACCCCCTCAAATATTGATATTCAATTACAAAACACCCTGTATAAAAGAGTAGAAAATGCATAGTACATAAATTACATTCACGATTACGGCCATTATTGACTTCTCGGGTTTATTGTTATAAAAATAAGTAAAATTTACCGTTTTAGTTACTTACTAGAAGAATAAAAATTGCATCATCACCGTCGCCTCGAGTGTGTAAGTGAGACTCAACATTATTTCCTTGTCGCGTACCAAGGGGACAGGACCAGAGCGTTAAATCTCCCAGGAGAAGAGCGACTTTAACGACGAACATATATACATATACAGGGATGCCACTTTCTCCCCCAGTCTTCCGCCATGTTTATATAATAATTGTTGTCAAACGGAATTACTAATGATCGGCCGTATGTTGTTTTTAAAATACATACTTAATTAGGATTCACTCGCGGAGGGTCTAAATGTTATGTTTGTTTAATTGACGATCAAACGAGTGATTCTGATTGAATACAAATAGCTTTACCGAATTTTGATACGTTCTCTTTTTTGCAGAGGGTTTAATTCAATACAAATATTTAATTTGTCGGGAATATCCCGCTATTTGTAGATCTGTCATCACGTCACCATGCACCATAACAACCACGCCCACCATCACCATAACCATTTCGAATCACCGTCAATAATAGATAGAATAGCCAAAATAAATAGAACACAAGGTGTTATTGTTTACCTAAAAGGGTTACTATACTTAAAATGAAATAAATAGGTAAAAGAAATTATTCAAAAGTTTTGTTATTAATTGTCAAGGTTCGTTGAAAGGGTTTGAGATTAAAATTTGTAAAATGAGTGTAAATGTACCTTATTTGCCTTTAAATAGCTCGGGACATTGTAAGAAGAAAGTATTGTGCTATGTAGCATGATGTAGACAATGAAATCCTCTCTAATTATTATTATTATTATAATCCCGAACCCTTATCGTAAGGTGCAAGTACAATTGGTCACGCTATTCTAGTAAGGGTGAAATCCAATTTGAAAGGACGACAATTTCGGACCATTAAACACATCACAAGAGTTACGACTGGAGTTGGAACTAGAATAATCGGAACCTGTAACTATGTACCCGGTAGGTTAGGTACTACGATATACATACTGAAAATTATACCATATTTTATCCTTATATAAAATCGAGATGTCACGTACAAGGTTGAAGCCTCGAAATGCGCGCGTCGCGCACCGCTGCCGATGTTGAAGTGTAGAGATCTGTACAGTGACTAAACAATACAATGGTGATACCCACGCGAAGAAACATTGCGGTAGATGGCGCGTAAACTGTGTAGATCCCAGAGATGTGAAGGTTGAGGCCTCTAAACAATACAATGATGACACCTACGCGAGAAATATTTCGGTAAATGGCGCGTAAGCTGTGTAGATCCCAGAGATGTGAAGGTTGAGGCCTCTAAACAATACAATGGTGACACCTACGCGAGAAATCTTTCGGTAGATGGCGCGTAAACTGTGTAGATCCCAGAGAAGTTAAGGTTGAGGACGCAACAATACAATGGGGACACCTGCGCGAGAAATATTTCGGTAGATGGCGCGTAAACTGTGTAAATCCCAGAGATGTGAAGGTTGAGGCCCCTCTAAACAATACAATGGTGACATCTACGCGGGATATCTTTCGGTAGATGGCGCGTAAACTGTGTAGATCCCAGAGAAGTGAAGGTTGAGGACGCAACAATACAATGGTGACACCTACGCGAGAAATCTTTCGGTAGATGGCGCGTAAACTGTGTAGATCCCAGAGATGTGAAGGTTGTGGCCTCTAAATACGCCTCTACGCGAGAAATATTTCGGTAGATGGCGCGTAAACTGTGTAGATGCCAGAGAAGTGAAGGTTGAGGACGCAACAATACAATGGTGACACCTGCGCGAGAAATATTTCGGTAGATGGCGTGTAAACTGTGTAAATCCCAGAGATGTGAAGGTTGAGGCCTCTAAACAATACAATGGTGATACAATAATCTACGAGGGATATCTTTCGGTAGATGGCGCGTAAACTAGCTGTGTAGATCCCAGAGAGGTAAAGGTTGAGGCCTCGAAATACGAATGTCGCGCACCGCTGCCAATCTTATTAGATGTAAGTGTCGAAAATTTCAATGCAACATTTTCCATTAAGATTAGTATTTACATAAACAAGAAGTAGATTATGTTGTGTGGTAAGAGACAATACCGTACAATTGTAGTTGGGCATATGAAGAATTGCAGATGTAATAGGAGACGAGTAGCCAATATCGCAGACCACTTAGATGTATTAGAGATATTAGAGTTCAAAATGTGCTTAATGGACTAAGTTGAAGTTTGACTATCAATTTAATATTCTGAAATAAACGAGTTCTTTAACATTCGTTAGTTAGACTCGGGGGAATACCACAGTGAGTGTACGGTAGGTGTCTGTTCGATAGAGCCGAGGCCCGAGGCCTGAGTAAACAGGAAACCGTGATTGTGGTTCCCTTTTACAATAATAATCTTCAATAATATAAAATATGAATAATAATACTATACACACCTACCAGAATTATCATAAAATGCCTGTACGATATTAATGTTAGGGAACATATGTTAGTTGTGAAGATCACTTCAACTTGGAGATTACTTCAGATAAGGGCGCGCGTACGCGCGCCTTCATGACCTAGTAACTAGAAAGATTGCTTCGGAAACGTTCTTAACATTTACTGGCGGTGGAATTCTTTTTAATAAATTTTTAACCCACTTAGCTATTATCGTACTTTATACTTGAGAGTCGAGAAGAAACGAGTGGAAAGTTACACCAATAAAAATAATTGTAATAATGAAGAGGAAGAGCAATAAATTATTTACATCCATTAGGAGCGTCTTAAATTCAAACACTTAACGCCCTAACGAAGTACTCGTTATTATTATCATTGTACCTACCCACTTTCTCTTTTATCCGTTTATTTTTCAGGTTTTCTCTTTCTCCGCGAGACCCCCGTAAAAAATTATTTGATCTCTTCCGCCGGATGTTTCAAGTCCTACCCACCCACCTACAAAACAACGCTCTGAATTTTTTCAATCGTTATTAGCAGCACACGCCTCTCCATCATCACGCAGTATCCGCGTATCCTGTCAATTAAAGCCCGGACAGATCTGAAATTAAATTTGTGATACAAACAGGCAGATCTGGCATTAGGGCACCGAAACGGCAAATCCCCGGTATGCACTCTCCTGCCGCCGTCGCCGCCGGGACCTCTCCCGAATACATACATTTTAATTCTACTTGAGTGGCACGGCGAGGGGCGGATTTAATGAACCGGCAGACATGATAACATATTTTCGGTGAGCCGTCATTGTTTATCGTAGAAATGACAAGATGCGAGACGTTACGCCGACGGTATGGAGATATTCCGGGCGGTTTTACTCGTCCCAGGACCTCTTAAACTCCATTAGGGACCCGATTCTCGGTCCCCGAGCTCCGGTTTTATGCTTACGTCGGTGTTTCGGCTGCGCTAGTAAACCCGGTGGTGGTGGTGGTGGTGGTGGTGGTGGTGCAACGTCGAGGAAATTCTGAATAGAAATGGGGAGGTGAAAACGAACGTTACGTTACATGGAACGTATTAAAATTTATAAGAAAGGCAAAAGGAAACGATTACCACACCGAATTTGACATTTTTGCAATGACAAACCCAGCCATTTCCAATTAATTATCATAAAAAATTGAAAAGTCGTATTTGGTTTGAGCTCAACTGTTTTAAAACAAAATTAAAGGTTGTGAATTGATCTAATATTTTCCTCCCTGATTGGGACATTAAAATTTAAATACTCAGCAGCCAGCTAGATCAAATAAATGGCTGACATCACACATGGGTAACTGGAGGATGGAGCCGTCCAGGTAGAGCTCCATGCAACACGAAGAAGATGGAAAAGGGAGGCAAACAGAACTTTCTAGAACATCTTCTTTCAAGAAATCTAATATTCTAGAACATTCTTACCAGGACATTCCAGAAATTTTTAGAACATTCTCTAAAATTCTAGCAACTACTAGAACATTCCGTAACTTTCTGTAATATGCTAGAATTTTCTATAATATTCCTGAATTTTCCTGAACATTCATGAACTCTCTAGAACAATAACCTCTGAGCTTTCTAGAACATTCTTGAACTTTCTATAATATGTTATAGCTTTCTATAAAATTTTATTTTCAGAAATAGAAAATTCTAGAACATTCCACAACTTTATAGAACATTTGGAACATTCTAGACAATCTGAAACTTTATAGAACTCGAAAATTGTAAGTATTCTCTAATATTCAAACATACTAGATCATTCCAGAACTTTTTAGAAGAATCAAGAACATTACAGAACTTTTTTTAACATTCTAAAATATCCCGGAACATTATAGAACATCCTATAATTTTCTAGCATTAGAGCTACAAAAACCTGAAACTTTCTAGAACATTCTGGATCTTTACACAACTGTCTCCGTTCGTCACGAACACTCTGTAACATTCTTCTTAGAACTTCTTACAATCTTACAAGAACTTCTTACAAAAAGTCTGGATCAATTCTAGAACATTCAGGAACTTCGCTAACTTTCTGGAACATTCTTAAACACAAACATTTCCAGAACATTCTTGTATTTAACATCCCAAACCATTCTAGAGCAATCTGAACATTATGTAGCATTCCAGAATATTCGAGAATTTTCGAGAT
The DNA here is from genome assembly GCA_910589415.1 of Malachius bipustulatus. NCBI lineage: Eukaryota > Metazoa > Arthropoda > Insecta > Coleoptera > Melyridae > Malachius > Malachius bipustulatus. The sequence goes on from OU342636.1 coordinate 44,968,347, forward strand.
CATTCTCAAATAAAGACTTTAATAGAGATTAGTAGATTGAACAATCTAGAACATTCATAGAAAACGGTTCATACATTTCTTGATCTATGAGATAAACGGCTACCATACCAAAAATCACATTGATTATTTTGATAGATACACTCTTATCTCCAAATCAACCACAGCAGTCTTAAACTGAACCTTCTCCTTCGATGGGGGATGACTTGCTACCAAAGCGTATAACCCACACTGGGGTACGGGGGTTGGCTGTGAAGTTATATCCGGGCTCACACGGTTTTTTATCGATTTCCAGCCAACTGACGATGACGAAGCCTTCCTCAACTTTGAAAATGATTTGTCAACAGCGGGGAAATAATAATTATTAAACCTGTAAACGTTCCTGCTATACCTACTAATGACTCGGCTTAGGTAAAGGTAATTTTAATTATTATTTTACGAGCATACTTGATTAGTTCCGACTCCAATCAAATAAATTTATCAAACAAGCGAATTCTCGCTTGTCAGCCACCTTTCTCCTCTATATATGAGTGAGTAGTAGTGCATGACTTGTAAATTCAAATCGTCCCAGGTAAATTTCAATAACGTCCCGGAACGAGGAAGGAGGGCTGAAGGGAGGCTCTTGTAAAGCGTAAAGCTATTTGCTTGACTAAAGTAGAACACGAATTACTCTACTAAATCCGGTAAAGCAACTTTAGATTCATATTATAATCGGTATACCTACGTGTGTGTGGGTGTATTATTTTGGATGTACGAGTCGAATATATTATGTATGTAGTATATTATGTATAATTTACTAATTGTGGTCTTTAGTCTTTACTGATGGCATTAGCATATGCACCAGCACTATCTGTGTATAACACCAAATCCAATAATTGGTATCTCCTCCAGCCTTCGATGTCCTTACCTACGGTATAATAATATATTATATTAAATTACGAGATTATTCGACGGGGGATCCCCGAAGGAAAACTCATTTCGAATACATTAAGGGATATATTTAGACGAAAATGAAATATGAAGGGTAAAGGGGTGCTTTGTAATTCATTCGTGTTTCCTATATAATCTATAATATCCCGAGTTAACATATTACCATTACATTTAGATAGGTTTACTTACCTACCTCTACCTACTTTAATAATTATTAATCATTTTATATCCTAATAATGTAATTCACATTTCCAAAAAATGAGGCTATGTGAACACCTTAGGTCTAATAAGGCTTGAGCACCAAGCGATGGTGATAGCCCCTGTTTGGTTCTCAGGATCGCCAGAGATAACCTAATCTCGTTGTAAGAGGGGAAGTACTTACTTTAGATATTCATAAGTTCAAATAAATAATATTTTGCGCGTTTTATTAAACAAAATAATTAACATAACACTTGTAATACATTATAAATAACATAACAAAATATGATTGAACTCGAACTACTTACTCGTTATACATATCGAATGTCGAGGCCATAATAAATGATAATTTATTCTTGTTTATATCTAAACAAGATAACATCTCATCAAGACTTTACGACGTGTAATAGTGGAAGTGAGATAAAATTGAGCATAATGTGCCAGGCTAAGGCCCGTATTCACAAAGCGTTTCTGCCCTGTAATATCTCGAAAATAATTAAATAAATGAGATGGAGATATGCAGTTTTTATGCGTTAGAGTGATATGGGTATAATTGATTACGTAATTATTTAGGAAATTATCGTTTGTGAATACGGGCGTAAGCTAGTAACTTTATAATCGTTCCCCCATTTCAGTACTACCACCTGTTCAAATAATGTTTCACACTATTTCGATGACGCCCCTGTTACAGCATTTCCTAGGAAAAACTTTGCATAAACTAGTACTAATATCCTCTCGAAGATGAGCCTCGCCGTCGCCGTTCATGCAGAGCGAGTCCTGCTGCGAAGTGAACAAGAACAAGTCGAATTAAAATCTCATATTTCCGGGAAAGAGTTCAAAACTTCCTTCTATAAATAATGCTGTGAAGGTGTCTGGCGGTGAAGCGCCAAGAAAGTTGAATTTTATTCTTATTTTAGTTTGCGCAGAGCAAAGAACTCGGATAACTTGATAATTCTCTCACTAAAATTATTCATCCCGTTTAATAAATACGACGGAATAATTCCTTTCGACATATTAAAATCCTTATCTGGAGGAACAGGAACAGCAGCAACCAGCAGACTTAGTTAGAGACCTGCCCGAGCCAAGTTTACCGACCGTACGTCTTAATTTATTCATTTGGGTACGCAACCACCAATCACCACCGCCGCCGGTGTCTTTTGAAGGAGAAACGAGTCAACATAACTTGATTAAAATTTGTTTATACTCTTCAGCTGTGAATTTTAATTTTATGATTAAATTCCGGTTTTCGCTTGTATGCCGGGTAAAATGGAAAATTAGTAGGGCTTTAAAATTTTTAATTTCTTTTTCTTATACAAGCGCGGTGGACATAATACATATTATATTATAAGTACCTACTGGGTAGATTTGAAACATTTATAATAGTAGAAAAAAAATTGTCATTGGTCGAGTATACGCATGCACGCAGTCTTTGTCCAAATAGATTACCTATTATGTATAACATATTGCGGAAAGGGTCCTGATGGCCGAGGGACAAGACGGTTAATGCATTGTTAATGGACAGGTTTACATAGTTCTGTTTGAATTAGAAGATTGAGTTATATTGGAGAACTCCGATGCTTTCAGCACACAATCAATTTCCCGGAAAATAAATAAGCCTTCAGTTTCCACTCGGGATACCGGCTCGATTAGGCATATTACAATTTCCCGATCAGTTTATTAAGGTACCTGTTACCTGTTTTAATGCGCCTGGCTGTACGTTGATTATAATATATCTACACATTGGTGTTTCCTATAAATACTATTAGGTACCTGACTTTATGCGAAACGAATAAAATAAAATCGATTTTTCTCGCTAACGGCATGCACATCGTGGGTGGAGGGATTCTATTGATACATTGTTATTTATGAGAAGCGCATGACATAAAATTATTATAGAAATAGTTGAAAAAAATTAGGTTAGCGGCTATCAGCTAAAATAATTTTGAAAGTGTATAGAGATACGAATTTATAATATGTTCGGGTGAGGGGAGCATCAGCACAGCAAGATTATCATAACGAATTGCCAGGCGAGTAAAAAGCATTATAAAACGCTTAGGTTGTCCATTTGAATCTCCTTGTGAAATTAAAGACATTATCTCGGGGCATTACTACCGGGCTTTGCTGTATTTTTCCTCCCCACGGTCCAATAGATATCTTTAAACCCCCCCGAAAGAACGTTAAATTACTGCGAGCCGTTTTTTTGCCTACGCAGATTCGTTGCCATTTATTGAATCGATTCGAGTCCCGGAACTTTTCATATAATATTTTATCCTTATTGTTATCAACCGTCAACAAGGCGGTTTTATTTGCCGACGACGACGACGACGACGACGAGGACGACGAGGATATTTTATAGCGAACGAACATTTAAATTAAAGGCATAAGGGAAGTAAGGTCTTGTCGAGGGTTGTCAGTGTTCGAGAGGTGCGCCTTTATTGGATGGAGTTCCCAGTCCCGGTCCCAGTTGGATTCTTGATTACAACGAAACGAAACGAAACGAAACGAGACCAACCTCGCGGACACTTTTATTCATCTCTATCTCTTCTAATCTAATATAACGACGACAAGATATAGAAAAAAAATCTTGAAACAGTGTCTATAAGTATACTTTGGGAGATCTCTTTGGAAATGTTCAATCCGTCTAACTTTCGACAGGTCTGTACTCGTATTATAAAACGCGGGTAGGTGTAGGTAGGTACTTTAGGCGAGTTTCTGTAGAGTGTAGGGTAAATTCTCAATAGATGAACGATAGTTTGAGCGATAAATCTTACCCACTCTGTTCGTTCAATAGCGCTAGACGGAGGCGAATTGATCTAGTCTGTATCTTTCCTTGTTGACCTCCTAATGCACGATGATGATAATCAGTCTTGGAGATGGATAATCCTGGCTTCACGTCCAGAACTTTCATTATTCACATTTATTTATTTATTACATAAAATTGGGCCTACTATTTTCATGCAGATTGTTGATGCTGCTAATAAGTATCTCAAGTAGCACTTTGTGTTAAATTTACCTCAATTCGATGTAAATTAGGTCAAAAAGATGATATTCTTCCATTTACGTAGAAGTGAGAAAGACCAAAGTGAAGGTAGAAATTACATAAATTCGTCCACAAATTCGAGAATGATCAACAAACCATGGCGTTAAAAAAGTTGAATAAGTAGGGAACTGAATAACTAAATTTGTGGAAATTTGCCGCATTAAGTAAAATTTACTTCCAGGTCAAATTGGTGGTAAAATTTACCAAGAGGGTGGGGCGAATTTTCCTCTCAAGATGGGTAATTATTTCCCAGCTCTAATTTAGGTACTTATTATCCACTGTATGCATGGTTAATATATTAATTTCTGCTCTTCACCTTGGAAGGGAAATCTTTCCTCAGTTAATTTCTAATCTTTCAACCTTCACATAAACAATCAATTTTACTTTGCAACTTTTTTTCTGTTCCTTTCCCTCATGATTCATACTTGAAATTATTGAGGTTTTTGAAATAAACTATAATAGTTTATATGACGTATATACAGTGCCGGGTTTAAGAGTAAATCGGTTGCACTGTCACACCTAATAATAATAATAGTAATAAGACTAATAATAGTGGGGTGTTTTAATGTAATGCGGTGTCGCATAAATAATGATTACGAAGACGCTCAAGGACCATAAGTTATACGATTGTCCCTTTAGTTAAAATGTTTTATCCCGCTTCGTCCTGCCGGGCCGAATTTAAGGTCCACAAGATAATTCCGGGCCGCAGCTAAACTTGATTTCCTTAATTAAAATTATACACATTTATATTAGGTTAATTGCTGGGAAGACATCGAGACCTGTTTACCGCGGTTCCGAGGGGGCGGACGGTTCCGACTCCCGCCAGAATATCCAACTAACGAATGCCCCGGTCCTAATGGCCAGAACAGGGATTTTTATTGGGAAAGATTCTGTTTTTCGTGGCGCGCGTTTGATTTAGGTTTTCCTTACTTAAACTCCGTTCCGTCCGTTGGTTTTTTAATTACCCGGGCTCGTTTTTGTTTGCCCTTTAATTAGTTAATGGGGTGAATATTTTACACCGATGGACAAACAAAAATCGTTAGGGCGAGCGAGCCTTATTTTGTTCGGGGGAATTCCTTACGCGTATTTTTTCTCTAAAACACTCGCTGAAATGTGAAATTCAATAAAACAATTTAATAGGAGAATTCCGCACAATCAAAATAGAACGCGATGGCTGCATGGATATGTTAAATTAATAATGCTCGATGGGCTTTATAATTTAGCCTAGAGGCATGGAATGTCCGTTTCAGTTATGCAAAACGGGTTGTTAGTTAACGTTATGAAAAAATCATTATACGCCAGTTGTGGTGGGTACATAATATATCCAGCCTATGGAGTATTAAAAAAAAAAACGGTAAAAAAATATTGAAACGGATTGGTTTTGTTCGGGTTCAACGTTGTATATATGTAGTAATAAATGTAAAGATTATACTCATCGTAGAGAGGGAGAGAGAGAGAGAGAGAGATAAATAATTTTAGAAATAACTTTCCTAATTGAAATGGTACACCCAACCCACCCACTCACCTATATTATATCTGTTCAGTGCTCATAGTTTGAAATAACGTGTAGGTGGGTAGTAGATGAGAGAGTTTTTGAATAGGGCGAATAAACGGATTCAGTGTGGCGTAAACAGAAAGTTATGTCATCTCTCAAGAGCAGCCTGCACGGCAGGCAAGCACAAAGCGGCAGAGAGAGTCTGCTTCGTCTACTCTTTGTTGCCCGGCCGGCTTTCTCCCATATTTGTCAGAATTTATCAAGTCGAATAAACTGGAGTGTTATCACTCTACGACCTGTGGAGCGTTTCAATTATTCCCTGATTTATATTACAAGTCGTTACACGTTCCGGGCCCGGGTTGCGCCCTGATTTATTCCGGAGCAGGAGAGGGTGACTCGAGATTTAAATGGGCTTTGTCGCCAAAAACGGGCGGGCCGGAACGAGTGGATGCCTACTGCTTGTGGTGAACTAACAGCTTGTGATAATTATTGCAATTATGTAAAGTCTGCCGGAGTTTGCGAGACAATATGTTAAGTGCAAACAGGTTCGCGAGGCGAGCTTTCCCAGGCTTCGGCGAACTTTCCCAACTCGAGGACGTTTCTTTATACGTTTCGAGCTACGCGCCGAAATGAAACCGCCGCGTCCTTCACGATCAGTACATAAACATCGCAAGCAGTAAAGTTGGTCGTTTCTAATTTGAACATTGAGAAATTCTGTCCTATTTCAGTCGAAAATCCATGAATTTTATACTCACAACTTTCGACTTTTATAGATTTTATTTTAGGTTTTACCTGAGCTCTACGAAATAATCGACGGATCTCTTAATTTTATGTTTTAGAAAGTTCTTGAATGTCCTAACAAGCTCCAGAATATTTTAGAAAATTACAAAATGTTCTAGAATTTTCCAGATCGTCTAAAGAATAAGTTCCGGAAAGGTCCAAAATGCTCTAAAAAGTTTCAAATATCTGTAGAATGTTTCAGCATCTTCGGGAATGTTCAGGAGAGTTCTAGAGTTTTTTTTTTTAATTCTATAACATGGAATTCTAAGAAGTTCTTAAATGTTCTGGAATGTTTTTGGAAGAAATGCTCCGAAAAGTTGTAGAATCTGGCATGCTCGAAAATCACAGTGTCCGAGGATATTCAAGAATATTAGAGAGTAGCTAGAATGTTCCAGAATATTCTGAAATGTTCTATGAAGTTCTAGATTGTCCTAGAATATCAAAAGATCTTCTAGAAATTTCTGGGATGTTTTCAGTTGTTTAAGAATGTTGAAAAACCCTCAAGAATGATTTAGAATGTTCCGAAATTTTCAGAATGCTTACGAAACTTCTTGAAATTTAGATTCGAGAAGTTATAGAGAGTTACAGAATGTTATAGAAAGTCCTGGAATGTTCTGGAATGTGTAAGAATGATTCATTTCATCATCCAGTTTTGATTAGGACATGATCTAACTCAGGAAAGTACAAGCAATTTCTGCACGAGTTTCAACCATCTCCTTTCGGCGATCCTGACCAAATTAAAGAAACCCCGATCAGAAAATATCAGATTAGTTCCAGATTATTGTTCTTTCCGGGGAAAAGGAATAAAAAAAAACAATACCAATACAATAATTATTGTTTCATGCTTGTGTCCGTTTTGTTTTAGATTTTCTACATCCTTTGTAAACTTGACAGGTTATTGCATTATTGATGAAAATTAGATCGGAACGGAACGGAACGTTATTCGTTTAGGAATCATTCCTACTGCGGGGATTTTACACAACATCGAGCGAATGTCAATAATAATAATAATACCCACGAAGAAGAAAGGAATTTGTTCAGATGATTACGGGAGCGAAATACCTAAGGAGGAGCTGGAGCAGGAGCAGGAGGCCACGACACCGAAGCAGGAAGTCTTCATTGGACGGAATAATGAACGCCGTCGGCGGCTTATCCTCCGAAGTTTATGATAACTGAGAGGTGCGGGCGGCAGATATTGCGATAGGTGTTGGATTAATTAAATGTATGCGTGAAATACGCAAGGCCATAAAGGGTGACGCAGTTTTAATAAAGGTGCATGAAGCCGCACGAACGAACGAACCTTCGGGACGTTCGGGAGCTTGACTAATGCGCCCTCTAACGGCGAAGTTATATTAAGCCAGTGACAGCAGCTCTCTGTTATGTAGATTAGCTGCTTTTTCATACGTGACTTAATTTGATTCCCACTACTTAACGCCCCATTGTGAATTCTCACAGTCAGGCGACACTTATTATATGCGTGCGATATATTTAATACCGGCGCCGTCGTCCGTCGTCGTAGTAGACCAAACTGGGAATTTTTTTTCTTTGTCTTCATTTGAGATGGCTTAGCGGAGATTAAATTGTTCATAAAATAATTGTATTTTGTCGAAAGTTATTAACTTTTTTCCTTAACAATAATGTTCTCATCAATAAATCTGATAACGCACTCTTTCTCTTATGAATGAGAAATTCTTCATATTTACTGTCGTGTGTTATTATTTTTCATCGTAGAGAATTGAAATTTGGCTCGATTGAAGCGGTGCACTGTCTCGCGATGCCTATTGAAATTGAGCGGGATCCGTTATCGGGAAGTGTCTTTTTTTCGGAAATATCGGGGTTTTTCGGGAACGACCTAGGAAACACTCCAAGTGTTTGAAAGTTACACCGATCGAGTTTAAATTTGGCAGGAACAAATTTCTTTGAAAATGGGCCGGATCCAAGAATTTTAAGACCCCCGTTCAGGGTCCTTCTTTTTTTTGCAGCGTTCCATCTATAGCCTATAGGAATTTTTTATAGGTACCTATTAAATATGAGAGGTTGGATGAGTGGTTAATAAGGGTGCTGCCTCGCAGTTCGAGGGTACGAAATTCAAATTCACGATCATATTACTTTTTTTTCCTAGGTGTGTGGATTTTTTGTTCTTTTGTGTTATGAAATATAAGTAGATAGAGTTGGGGGGTTCTAGGACACAAGGTCAAGGCCGTCCCAGAATCCGCACGTGTAAATCTTCAAAGTCAGGTCATTTCAAGGTCAAACTATATGATCTAACCTAGCGTTATTATATTATTTCAAGGTGAAATTTTCAAGGCCAAGCTGTCCTAGAATCCGCACGTGTAAATCTTCAAGGTCAGGTTATTTGAAGGTGAAATCTTCAAGGTCAGGTCATTTCAAGGTGAAATTTTCAAGGCCAAGCTGTCCTAGAACCGGCACGTGTAAATCTTCAAGGTTAGGTCATTTGAAGGTGAAATTTTCAAGGCCGGTTCTAGGACAGCTTGACCTTGAAAATTTCACCTTGAAATGACCTGACCTTGAAGATTTCACCTTCAAATAACCTGACCTTGAAGATTTACACGTGCGGATTCTAGGACAGCTTGGCCTTGAAAATTTCACCTTGAAATAATATAATAACGCTAGGTTAGATCATATAGTTTGACCTTGAAATGACCTGACCTTGAAGATTTACACGTGCGGATTCTGGGACGGCCTTGACCTTGTGTCCTAGAACCCCCTAACTCTATCTACTAATATAGGATAGGTAAGTATATGGATTTTATTGGTAAAATGTTGGAGGCCATAGTATCTATCTCTGCGAAACTAAACTTCCGCGCAGTCTCGGAAGTTCCCATATTGGTCCTTCAGGAGCTATATAGAAAAAATATGACGGGGATCTGATGCTCTAAGGGCCTTATCGCGACATAGAAAAATGGTAACACGAAAAAAATATGAAAAATTTTAATTTTGACGTGGAATCTACTGAAACTCCGGGCCGACGGCCTCGAGTATGATGGAGGGCTAAAGGCCCGACGCCGCCGACAGACCAAGACCTCGGAAGACATCTCGTTATTAATAGTATTATTAAGTTTAAATTTTAACCTCCAAACGCCATTTTTAGAATTAGGTAGAAATTTTGCATGAAAATCTAGAGAACGACCTATACTGATGAAAAATATAAAACGACTGAAGCCATTAAAATTCTCCTATAGTTATAACGAATAATTAAGGTCCGTTATATTGTTTTATATTAAGCTTTTAGAGTTTTTACTGAACTTTATCGACTAGACACGGGTCGAAAAATAGATATAACTTTTATCCCTGCCTGTATCTATCATCGTGAATATATTCCCTGAAAAAACTAAAACGCTTACGTATCTATTATTATTTTCTACGAGAGATAATGCCAACATCATAACAACAATAACAAGAATTCATTTTCTTTCGATATTATATCAACTTTTTGCTTGTCTTTGTTTCGTCCTTATATGAGGACTTGGCTGCGCCACCCTAGCCGCTGTTGCTGTTGCTGCTGCGTCTTCTATAATAACAATAAACATATAATTCTTTTGCGGTTTTATAAGGTGATCCGAAAACTGTTGACGAAAGTATAAAATAAAACTTTCCAAAGATGTTATTGTCTAGAATGGAAGATAAACAGGGATATAAGAAACATTCAAGCAAGGCAGTCTCCTCTCTGATTCGTGGTCGCAAAAAATAATCATCAAGGATATTTCATATAGTATCGTGGGAGAAGGGTCTTTATATCAATTTAAACTAATCTAAATTTTGTTATGTATAATAATAATTACCGCAGAAAATTTATATTTCTTTATAATAGTAAGATTGAAATGTATATTTAAATAGACAGAGAAGTACACATCGAGCTGCAATAGATCATTCCTATCAAGTTCAGCTCGTTATTCCTCGTGAAAAAAGCCATAAAATGTTTCCAATCATTTTTCTTATTTTTTTTTCTGCATAGTTTAGCTGATTTATAACATAATAAGTATATTTTTTTTAAGTAAATTATTAAAATTATTTGAAGATATACAAAAAAAAAGGGTAAGAAATTAGAGTATAGGTACCTAATATCCACTTACCTACACAGACTCAAGTTACATAGTGGACTTTATTATTATTAGTCTGCTATGATCGCGCGATCCAATAAAAACGGCAACGTTCTTGTTTTCGACAAGGGTTACAAAGACTTTTATGGTCGACATAATATCATCGATTAGGTGTCCATGATCAGGCCGAGTGAAAAAGAGATTCTTTCACCCTCGATTTTCTTTTAACACATGGCCAGTTCTGGTTCTGCAGCGACGAATCGGCGGGAATAAATAACCCGAACCCCGAAAATTCGAGTCGATCCCTCTGAATTATATCAATGAGACAATAAAATTTCCATGAATACGTCAACGGCTCCGATCTCCCTGAATCTGTTTATCTTTTATTTAAATTCACGTGATATAATATTTATATTATCCAGCGATCCTCCATTGGATTTATTTCATTGTTAATATTTATTACTTATACTGATTACACTTTATTAAAACTTGCTCATACACGTACTACTGTTCCTCTGAAGTGACTGTCCTCGTCTTCGAGATATAATTATGGCGAAAATGTCATTTTTCGATCGGACAATTATTTTTGTGCCGATTTTTTAAAAATCCGTTTCTGACACGCCCGTCAGCTTGAAGACTCTTCTAGCTGCGTCATTTTTGCACGTCCTGGCGTCGAATACCATGAAATAGGCAATGTCTCAAATGCGAGATTATTGTTTATGAGAAAAATTCACCGATCGGTAGCAAAACACGAATTTTGACGAAATTCGATGGACGATGAAGATTCAAAAACTGAAAGTAGTTTTATCCCGCGAAATCGCGTTCTCGAGATAATATGGTCCGTTCAAAGTTGGAAATTGACGATTTTTCTAGTTTTTCTCAATTTTTCTTCTCGTTTTGTGAGAAAACTGAGGCTTTACACGGTCCAACTCGATTGTTTGCCCGACTCGTATCGTATGGCGGACGACTGTGCTCACACAAAATTATACGTCCCATCTTATCATGAAAATTTCGAACAAACTACCGGCAGTGTAAATTTTTCCAAACATTTTTTTCTGCTATTTTGATAAAAACCTTCTGCTCAGACAATTTTTTTATATATTTACACGAATTAATTAATTACCGACCTGACATGCTGGAAAGTATTATTTGGTTTCGGTCAGGGTAAGTTGTTTTGCGTGCGAAACATTTTTAAATCCCAACTTCCTCTCCAAATTAACGTAAACTTCAGCAAATTACGAGTTTTATCTTGTTCCCGGCAAACATGTACCGCACACGCATGTTGCCCGACACAAAATCACGCATGCATGCGGATTTGTTTTCATACGATTGAGGCAAATTGACTTTTTAAATTACATCCCTCTTTTAAAATTATTTAAAAACGCAACAAGGGGAGAATAACGAAAACGAATGTAGCGATTGTTCCGGTTAACTGTCGCCTATGGCCGTATTTTATGTTTACGCGCACATTTCATGTTTGAATAACGAATTTTTTATTATCTTCCCTGTAACTCACAGATTATAAACTAACGGTTATGTAATTTTAATTTCACGCACGCGTACGTTTCCCTTTTTTGCTACCTAAATCTGGTCGCGAAAAAGTATCCCCAAACAGAGCACGTCTCAAAATTCCATTAATTCTCAAAAATCTTATACTATTATACGTATAATAATGCATGCATGGATCACGGTGCCTTGCCAAGTAAAACAAGCCTGAATAACTTGTTTATCTATCTGTACACCATGCACATAAGTGTATCGGGATTAGGGTCTTATAAATAAAAGAAGGACGCGCGCTATCGCAATAATTCCAGTGCAAGATCCCGTTCCCGATCGAGCAAGGCAGGATTACCGCCCGGAAAATCGTCGACTGCACCGCTGCACTCCGATAAACAGCAGGGAAACCGCGCTCGACTCCCTGCCCCGGCCCCGGCCCTGCTGAAGTAACTGCCGCACCGCACCTCTTTGTCTCCGATTCAGGATCTCCTCTTCTTTGAATTTATTATGCCCCACATCAACCACTTACTTATCTCCGTGCAATTATCTGCCGACTAATTATGGCGATTCGCTTTCACGTCAGCTGGATTTGGAAGAATTTATGGCCGGGGAGTGGTCATTGATCGCACATCTTGCCTCTTTTGAATCACGTTCCCGATTTAATTTATATAAGCTCTGCTCGCAGGGAGACAATAAAATAAATGGGGGGCGCGCTTTAGTTTGGCGCTTCTCTCTTGGGTAGGTAAGTACCTACTCGAAGTTTGATTTCTATTGTGCGTAACAACAGGTTGGCAGGTATTATAGGAGGTGCATCCTCAATAAGGCGTCATAACAATCTCGAACTGTAAGAGGAATCTTGTAAACCTTTACAATAATTTTGACCCAACTCAAGTTAACCAAGGGGACTTCGGATGATTTTCAGCTTTTTCTTTCGTTATTTACGATACGGTTTTATTAAAAATATTTGATTTTCTATGAAATTATCGTAAACTGAATAAAATCGTAATTATTGAAACCCCGGGGCCAGCCACGCTCTCGTCCATTTTCGAAAAAAGTCATTTTTGCTGTAACTTTGCTCTAAAAAATCCAAATATTCTTCATAATAACGTGTTTTTAGTCATGGACGCTGTTAGGTGTTAGGTACTCATCAGTTCCTTAATAATTCTAATTTTATTATTTCCCATCTCGAGAATCGCATCCTGAGTGGAAAGAATCATTTAAGTTTTTTATACCTACAGGTAAAAAAGATAAGATTGTGTAGGCGATTTCCAGATCCAGAATAAAATACAATTTCTGTTACCTATCATTACTTGAAATTGATTATTTTATTTTGGTCCTTTGTCTAATATTTTTGAGGAACGGTCCTTTTAATAATTGAACTCTCTCACCAGCGCGTCGGTTCGTGAGACGAACGGCTCTTCCTCTTTTTCTCGATAGTATTATTCCATTGTTTCTCTGTGATAACAAGTGTATCCGTGCTAAAAATCACTAAACCTAGACTCCCGACATAATACAATATAGTGCCATTCTGTTATAGTGCATTACGAAACTCGTCGTCCGACACCGGAAGGCCTGAAGGACGGTACCATGGAGAGCGGGAGTGGGCTACTACATTACCACGAATTTGGTGAGTACCTTACAATTATTTTTCTTATTGTCCTTCGATTTCTATGATTACAGTTTTTCCCATTACATGTTCATTGCGAACAAAACAGACGCCATTCAAGCCGTAATGACAAAAAAACCTTCTTGCGCATCAATCGCATAGATAGTGTACTTTTATGTGATTCAATTATGAATATTTTTATCGTTTTTTAAATTGATTTTCTGAAATTTTCCATAGTCAGGTCATATTAGCGTAGCGGTTTATTGCGAAAATTCCATTTAATTTCGTTTGAAAACGTGCCTTAGAATGCATTTTTAAATAATTTAACAAAACAAAAAATTGGCAAAATTGAACAATTTTGTCCCTTTTCCTTTTATTTTAAGAATGCACTTTTTTACACTACCTGTAAATTCGAAAAAAGTTACAGGGGACTTTGTGTAAAATCGGAAATTTGAGAAATTTAAAGTAATTTTCATCAAATCTTGTTAATTTTGTTTAAAAGTTATTTTCTATCTTTCTTATACAGGGTGTTTCATTAACCAGTGAAGAAAATTCAACTGGAGATTCCTTGCAGAATTTCAAGGAGAGTTTGTCATAAAAAATTCTTAAAGCCTCCCCTAAGCAGTTACATCACCTTAAAGTAGGGTAAAAATTCACATTTATCGATTTTTCACACACATCGACTTTTCTGAAATGACTTGAAATAAAAAAAGACCGCTAGGTATCGAATACTACTACCATGAAGCCTCCATAATTGCATAATTTTATGCACCCTTGTTCTCTGCAAGGGTGTGAATCATACTACCCCAAAGTTTTTTTTTTCCAGAACTTTTTTCCTAATATTTTTATTTTATTTTTAAATTCATATTTTGGAGAGCCAGTTCAATTGGAAAAAAAATTGTCTCTTCAAAATTTCACGGAAACTCGATACTTTCTTTTCAGACAATTTTCTTTCCAATTGAACTGGTTCTCCAAAGTCTGAATTTAAAAATAAAACAAAAATATTAGGAAAAAAGTTCTGGAAATAAAGCTTTTGAGGGTAGTATGATTCACACCCTTGCAGAGACCAAGGGTGGATAAAATTATGTATAATTATGGGGGCTTCTTGCTAGTAGTATTCGAATACGTAGTCGTCTTTTTTTATTTCACGTCCTTTAAAAAAAAAATCGATAAATGTGAATTTTTTACCCTACTTTAATGGGATGTAACTTCTTAGGGCGGGGGTGCGGCAGGCTTTAAGAATTTTTTTATGGCAAGCCACCCTTAACATTCAGTAAGGAATCTCCAGTTGAATTTTCTGCACTGATTAATGAAACACCCTGTATAGGGGTTCAAAAAAGAGCCATTTTTATAAAAGTTTTATTAAAATAAATCATTTTTTCGTAATATCGGTAATACCGCTCTGGATATTTTAATAAAATTTCGTGTACAGGTATTACGCATCAAGGGGCATTTTTTCATGTACCACGTTTCATTTTATTTCCACTAGTAACGATGGTGCATGATCATGCAGAATTTTACCTGATGCACATTTTAGCAGACATTGATGGTACGTCACTGATTTCTGTTCAAACAGAAATCATTTTTGGAATCCCCATTCATTTCCAAGCAAGTTTGATCACTTGTTTTTTTTTTCAGACCGATGCACGGTTTACGCCTAAAAAATAAAATCTGTTTCTCTACATGGTTAAATTAAATTAAATTTAAATATGAATTGTGCTACGTGTTCTCAAGCTGCACTTGAGAAAGACTCTATTGCGTGTGATTTTTGTTCTGACCGTTACCATTTTTACAATTGCGCTGGTCTATCGAGAGCGGAAGTTCAGTGCCTAAAAACTCCGAATCGCTTATTAAGCTTCTATTGCTCAAACTGCAAGAATCTGAAAAACCAAATCAAATGTCTTGCGGATCTTCAAAGCAAAGTGGAGAAACTAGAAAGTCGCATTTCCGATATGCAATTGCGATTGGATGAGATCTCTCAACAAAATAAATCATCTAATCCGACCCATAGTCATAGTACGGACAACGGTGGCAGCATCGATGGACTCGCGAATGAGATTGCAGACCGCGAACGTCGCAAAACCAATGTCTTAATGTTCAATGTTGCTGAGTCTACTGAGGCTTCAAGACCAGACCAGGTTAAGGATGACTTGTCCAATGTCAAATTATTCCTTGCTAACATACCAGGCGCTACTACAGAGGACATCAAAATCTTCCGTCTTGGTACAAAAAAACCCGAAGTAAATCGACCAATAAAAATCATCTTTAAAAATCCACAGCAAGCCTTACACGTCCTAAAAAACTGGAAACTACTCAACCCAAATATTAAAGTTTCTGCCGATCGGACACCCTTGCAGAGAGCTCATTTCGCCAAACTAAAAATGGAATTGACAGAGATGGAGCAGGACGGTTGTCGTGATAAAGTTATTAGATTCTTCAGTGGTGTACCTAAAATCGTCACGAAGAAAAAAAACTAGGTTTGCGGGCTGGCTCAAATAACATGAAGGTAAGAAATCTGTCTGTCTTTTATCAGAACACAAATGGTCTACGTACGAAGGTGCTGTGTAGCTACAACAACTCTCTCAGCTTCGACTACGACGTCTTACTTATAACTGAATCTTGGCTACATTCGGGTATATCAAACCATGAAGTTATATGTTCTAATTATAATGTTTATCGGAAAGACAGACTGACTGTAACTCAGGGTGGTGGTGTTCTAATCGCCATCAAGAAAATGTACAATTCAACTCAGATCAATATCCCTGAATCATCCTGTGAGGAAATCTACGTATCAGTTCTCATTGACAATGATCACATCATCATGGGTTCTATCTACCTGTCGCCTAGTGTTCCGGAATTAGCCTATCATGATCATCTTTCTACACTGCAATTCTTAGTTGACAGATACCCACGCGCCTCCATCTACGCCGCTGGCGACTACAACTTGTCAAGAACTACCTGGCATAAAAGTGAGGAAGACGCCGAGTACGGCATATTTATCTCTGCGTCGTCGAGTGATACCAGAATATGCGATAGCATAAATCTTTTAAACCTTTATCAATGCAACCTGATTAAAAACGATTTAAATTCAATCTTGGATCTAGTGCTGTGTTCTAATAGTACAAGTGTCCGGAAGTCTCCTCTCAGTTTGGTTCCTCCTGACAAATATCACCCTCCTTTGGAATTTGTTATTAGTCTGAGTCATGATAGCGATCTCATTCTCCATGGCCAAATTAAATTAAACTATAAAAATGCAAATGAGCCAGCGATAACTGAATTTTTTAATTCCATTGATTGGCAATCCCTTATTGATTCACATTCTGATGTAGACGCAAATGTTGATAAATTTTATAGCATTGTAAATCATGCTCTCAACTCATTTGTTCCTAAATTATTTGTCAACAATGGCAATTTTCCACACTGGTATTCTGTGGACACTAAGAGATCCATTAAATCTAAAAACAAATTTTATAATAAATACAAAAGGTCACTTAGTGAACTCGACTATGAGATATACAAAACCAAAAGAACCGAAGCTAAAATTAAAATAAATAACGATTACGTTAAATTCATCTCAAACACAGAACGCAATATTAAAACAAATTCTCGTCTTTTCTGGCATTATGTCAATGGTAAGCAAAAAAACAGCACAGGTATCCCAAGTTCGGTAGAATTCGATAATAGAAAGTCTGAAAATGGAGTAGATATTTGCAATTTATTTGCAGATTATTTTAGGTCCGTCTTTACTGCTGTTAATGCCCCTAATAAGATCACCTTACCTTCATATATCGAAAACACTTTTCAATTAAGCGACATCGCCTTCACAGAGCTTGATGTCCTTCATGGGCTGAGTAAGCTAAAAGAAAATTATAATCCCGGTCCAGATGGAATCTCAGCTTTCTTTTTGAAACTTTTCAAATCCTCATTAGCCTTGCCTATCTCTCTTATTTATAATCACTCAATGTGCAAGGGCTATTTTCCAAAAAAGTGGAAAATGTCATTTGTTTTTCCTTTATTTAAATCTGGTGATAAAAATAAGGTTGTAAATTATAGACCTATATGTATGGTAAGTGCTATAGCAAAGGTCTTTGATTCTCTGGTTTCGGATGTAATATTCAATGTTTTTAGGAACCATATTGCTGACCAACAACATGGTTTTTATCGCGGACGCAGCGTGGAAACAAATCTATTGTGCTATACCTCCTATATTTATAATGCTATAGAGTCTGGGCTACAGGTCGACTCTGTTTACACAGATTTTAGTAAAGCCTTCGATAAAGTGGACCTGTCTTTGCTCACTGAGAAACTCTTCCATTGCGGCATTTCGGGCAATCTGCTATCGTGGCTAGAAACCTTCTTACATGGTAGAACCCAGGTGGTGAAAATTGGAAGCTATGTTTCGTACGAAATATCGGTAACGTCGGGTGTACCACAGGGGAGTCACTGCGGTCCACTATTGTTCTCCTTATTCATAAATGACATAACAGCTGTCTTTAAATACTCTAAATCCCTACTATTTGCAGATGATGTGAAAGTGTTCGCGGTTGTCAATGATCTGTCAGATTCTTTGAAGCTGCAAAGCGACTTGGACAGATTGAATGAATGGTGCATAGCTAATAAACTCTTCTTGAACAGAGATAAATGTTGCGTGATATCATTCTCCAGGAAAATTTCGCCACTTGTGTTTTCATATTATACGGATGGCCAACTTTTACAACGCGAATACAAGGTTAGAGACCTGGGAATGATTCTTGATTCTAAATTATGCTTCGAGGCACATATTTCCTCAATTATTGGCCGATGCTACAGGTTGGTAGGTTTTATTAAGCGCCAAACAAGAGATTTCAAGGACATTTCATCTATAAAAATTTTGTACTTCTCTTTGGTCAGATCAATCTTGGAATTCGGCTCTCTTGTTTGGAACCCCAACTACAACTGTCACATTGATCGTTTGGAACGGGTACAACGAAAAATGATCAATTATCTTTTGTTCAAATCCAATATTGACAAATCCTTATATACCTACCCAGAAAGGCTCCAGCTCGTTCACTGCCAGTCGCTGCAAGCTAGACGTTCTGGTCGATATGTAATTTTTATCTACAAGCTCTTCAATGGTCTTCTTAGCTGTCCGGAATTATTAGCGCAAATTGCTATTCGAACTCCTATATACCCCACAAGATCAGCTGCCCTATTTGCTCCACCACCACACAAAACTAATTATGGCCTATTCTCTCCAATAACAGATATGATCAACCATACTAACGACTTTATGACTCGCTATCCTGGCTTGGACATATTTTTCAGCTCCTTAAGGGCACTGAAAGCTTTCCTTAGCAATCAATGATAAGATGCTCGATTTGTTAATAAGTAAGAAAAGTTAATTATTAGTTAATTTCAATATAAGTGTTGTGTAACTGTAAAAACATTATTTGGGCTTGCCCGTAAATGTAAATACTTGAATAAATAAATAAATAAATGGTCACAAGATTGTCGTTAAAATGACAATAAAAAAATATAAAAATATGCAGGTAAAATTCTGCACAATCGTTACTAGTTGAAATAAAACGAAATTTGGTATATGAAAAAATGACTCTTGATGAGTAATACCGGTATACGAAATTTCATTAAAATATCCAGAGCGGTATTACAGAAATTACGAAAAAAATTTTTATTTTAATAAAATTTTGCTACCCTGTCTCTCAAAAGTTAAGACTTTTAGGACATACGTTCTTATGAAGTTTTCTTCTTAAAATGGACCCAAAAATCACCCCCTTAAATATTGACACTCAATTAAAAAACATCCTGTATAATAGCAATGTCGGATCGGTAAATTTGATGATAAAAACGGTCATTGTGTCGAAAACCGCGGCCGCGTTCCGAATGAAACACATGAAACGAGGAACAAAGAGAGATTCTGGAGGTCATCAATAATTCATCGCACACGCTGGCACTTTTGGCAAATGGGCTGCCCCGTTTCACAGTTACAGTGAATTAAAAATGTCATTCTTTTAAATATGTACGCACTCCCGAATCTCCCCTTGATATGCTTGTACGTTGTTGGGGTTAAAAAGAACTAGGTAGGTGCCTATATTATTTACAATAATTATTTATGAACTATGCTGACATGACAGAGGTATGTGATTATTCGTAATGCGGAACACCTTATACTATTCCCGGGTATAATTATTATTGTTTAATTAAATCGTATTTTTATGGCGTTGTTTATTACATCCGAATCGTCTGATAATCCCGACGACGGAAGCATTTGATTCAAAGCGAAATCACTTTCTATCGCACACTGTCTCTCTGTACTTTTCTATAATAGTAGAGTGCTAGAATGAATTAAAGTCGCTTAAAAAACGATTCTGTGGGCCTTTTAGTGTACAAGGCTGAAATTTTCAGGAATCGTAGTTTATGGCCTAAATAACTCAAATCCGAAGTCGTCAAAAAATCGTCCTGTGCAAAAAGGCACTATTCAAAATTTTCGACTTTTTTTACAGGATGTGGTAGTTCATAAGTGCAACTTTGTCGTGTCAATTTTTCAAAATGTTATCTGTGATGGTTAAGTTAGGAAAAAATCAAAACCGTTTTAGAAAAGCATTGCGCAAGTGGGCCCATCGTAACTTTAAACAGCGATATCTCGCTTCGGTTTACGGCAAAAACTGCCTACTCGGACTACTTTTTTTTTCACTTAACAACGCCTATCTCAAAAACGAAGCTCTTAATCGAAAATAGCATATCTTTAAAAATTATTCCCTGATCATTTCTGATTCCCACGGTGTTATTTTTATATTTTTATCTTTAATAATAAACTAGCAATAAATATAAATGTTAAACGATGCTAAAATGTGAATTGTGTCAGCCGCATCAAACCACTGGGAATCGTCGCTCACCCTCCCTCGCTTCTCCATGCCCCTCACCCTTGGTTCAGCGGTCTGCATGCCGAGAATTTAAATCAAACGCCCGCTCTAATAGGATACTATTTATTAGATATTAATTTTAATAATAATTATAAAACTCAACAATGTATTATACAAATACAAAATGCAAAGTAGGTATATGCCAATAAAGTTATCCCTGATTTTTTAATTATTTAAGAAATTCCTGCATGTGCATGACCAGATAGGTATTGCAGTATTATTATTTACACACCTATATATCTACCTAACCTACCTACCTACCTCGTAAATATTTCTTGCAAAAATAGGAACAATAACAAACCTCTAAGATAAAAAAAATAACGTAATCATGAACTCATTTTGGATATTTTACATTTTTTGTTCAAGTGATCAAAAGATCGAAACCTTATACCTTTTTCAAAACCAACAATACGTAGGTATACCTAATAATATGTACAAATACCTAAATGGCAGCAGCTTCAATTTTTTCTTTTATTCGCTGTCGTCACCATCCTCTTCGAAATTCTTCTGTCTTATGATTGATTCTTTCGAAGGAGCCTCAGTAATTACATTTCGGCAAGATTTCTGACCCATACATCGACAAAGAACCTATACAGGTGATTTTTTTTTTTTGCAACTGACCATTTTGCAATACAATCTAAAAAAAAATACTCTTTATTAGTTTGAAATTAGAATACCTGGCAGAAAGCAGAACGGCACTAAGAAGCAGTTCCAAGAAAAAGTAGTTAGTACCTACCTACCTGCAGTATGAATTTTATAGTATTTGCAGGCGAAAATGTAGGTGGCTAACTATGAGCCTCTGTAAAGCTCTATAAAGTTATATTACACCCCTAAAAATTTACATTATTAGCGCTGCACAGCAGACAGCAGGTGACATATTTTTACCTGGTTGGTTGAAACGATTGTATTGTAAAGTGTAAGAACATTCAAAACTTTTCGCCTTCCGCTAAAATTTGTAGGTATGGACCTGCAAGGTACTTGGGGAAGATAAAATTTAGTTTAGGTGTGTAAATAATAATACTGCTTAACATAATAATACTACTAAAATAAAAATGTAAAATATCCAAAATGAGTTCATGATTACGTTATTTTTTTTATCTTAGAGGTTTGTTATTGTTCCTATTTTTGCAAGAAATATTTACGAGGTAGGTAGGTAGGTTAGGTAGATATATAGGTGTGTAAATAATAATACTGCAATACCTATCTGGTCATGCACATGCAGGAATTTCTTAAATAATTAAAAAATCAGGGATAACTTTATTGGCATATACCTACTTTGCATTTTGTATTTGTATAATACATTGTTGAGTTTTATAATTATTATTAAAATTAATATCTAATAAATAGTATCCTATTAGAGCGGGCGTTTGATTTAAATTCTCGGCATGCAGACCGCTGAACCAAGGGTGAGGGGCATGGAGAAGCGAGGGAGGGTGAGCGACGATTCCCAGTGGTTTGATGCGGCAGACACAATTCACATTTTAGCATCGTTTAACATTTATATTTATTGCTAGTTTATTATTAAAGATAAAAATATAAAAATAACACCGTGGGAATCAGAAATGATCAGGGAATAATTTTTAAAGATATGCTATTTTCGATTAAGAGCTTCGTTTTTGAGATAGGCGTTGTTAAGTGAAAAAAAAAGTAGTCCGAGTAGGCAGTTTTTGCCGTAAACCGAAGCGAGATATCGCTGTTTAAAGTTACGATGGGCCCACTTGCGCAATGCTTTTCTAAAACGGTTTTGATTTTTTCCTAACTTAACCATCACAGATAACATTTTGAAAAATTGACACGACAAAGTTGCACTTATGAACTACCACATCCTGTAAAAAAAGTCGAAAATTTTGAATAGTGCCTTTTTGCACAGGACGATTTTTTGACGACTTCGGATTTGAGTTATTTAGGCCATAAACTACGATTCCTGAAAATTTCAGCCTTGTACACTAAAAGGCCCACAGGGTGACAACTTATTGCTAGATTGGCACTCTACTATAATTGGAAAACTTTTTGATCAAACGTTCGTTCTTTTACACTGTAAGAATTCAAATGAGTCTATCTATTAGGTACCTACCTATAGGTACATAAAGTAATAACCGGCTTTTCTCTCTCTTCTCATGCATCCCATCAACCTATTGAAGTAAAACGAACGCCTCGACGAGACTAATTATTATTGCGCAGGTAGTGAGCGGGTATAGTTACGATTACGACCTGAAGCTTCGAGCGCATTTTCGCCGTGAAAAATGTTCACCGTTCTTAATTAATCTCCTGTTTAACAAACATTGTGCAACATCGAAAGGAAACCGAACCGACCTACGACCTGGGAATGGAATTGCTCAAACAACTGCTCACCAGTTAGCAGTGGCATCATAGCGGTAGAGCTCGAGGATCGCATCGCGAGAACACATACCTGCATATCAAGGAAGCAAACAATAATTACTCGGCACTTCTGGCATTCCCGAGAACGGGGTGATTTATCCCGACCGCGGGGTAATATTAATTGTGGCATTACTCACCGGTTGAAGTTTGGGAAATCCAGCGGCGATATTAAATTCAGGTGGTGCTCGATATGGAAGTCGTCGCCGGCACGTATCGCACGACGACGGCACGCGGGTTGCATGCGCCGCGGAAGCCGGCCGCCGTAACTCATGATACCCGCCCCACCCACCCACCGCCCTCGCCCCACGTCACGGCGGGTGTCGTAAGCCAACAAGACGACGACCACCCGACGACCCACCTACTCCGTCCATGTATAAATAATGACCTGGAAATAACTGAACGATCGCCGATATGAGAGAGGGACTGCATCTTCTCGCCTCTCCCTGTGGACGCTATGATGGTTTTTATCTCCGCTTCAGAATAATAATAATGCACGCCAACTTATCGTATAATTTTTGATTTTTTTTCACCCGGTTCAACTTTTTTTCAAAAATAATTTCCAGATACTTACCCATAAAAATTATCATTAAATGTTAACCCCTTAAGTGGGGAGTTGGGGACAGAGAGCTGCCAAAATGGATTACGCCATTGGTTAAGCGGCAAAGACGCCCATCTTTTACGAAAATTACCAATGTCATATTAATTTCTTGGATATGAAACTTCCGAGATCAAAATTTTGGATGCTAATATGAAAAGCAAAACGTATACAGGTGTCCCAGCTCATTCGAAGCGGTCTCTGTGGGCCAAACGAGGGGCTGTTTAAATTTTTTTTGACAAATTCAAGTACACCGGATCACAATGGCGGTTATTTAAAGTTATTTTGGAGTATACAGAGTGTCCCATATGAGAGTGGCATATCAAAGTTTTTTTTTTTTTTATGGAATGCTCCTATGTTATTGCATTTTTAGATTCAGTGAGAAGAAAAAAATAGATTGGTTTTTACAGTTCTGTTGTTGGTGTTTAAATTGAGAAGTTCGTGAGTTATAAACAAGTGAAAATCCCCTTTTTCGAAGTTCAAGTCCCTGTACAACAAAAACGGATCAAGATAGGGAAAAACGGCTTACATGTCCCTATTTTAACTTTTTATGTACTATCCTATGGTATAGAAATATTTATTTTTTACTTTGTTTGTTTTTTTTTTATTTGGCGACGCGTGGAGAAATCTCAGATACTTTCAAATTTTTTATCAACCTGTATAAACATTTCATCTACATCATAGTATAAGCCGTTTTTCTCTATCTTGAGCCGTTTTCGTTGTACTTGAACTTGAAAAATGTCGATTTTCACTTATTGTTTATAACTCAAAAACTTCTGAATTTAAATACCAAAACTGTAAAAACCAATCTAATTTTTTCTTCTCAGACAATCTAAAAATGCAATAGCATAGGAACATGATCCTGCGTACTTGAATTTGCAAAATTTTTTTTGAAAAAATCCACGTTTGGCCTCCAGAGACTGCTTCGAATGAGCTGGGACACCCTGTATAAAATGAGGGTGTATTTAACTATAGTAGGCAGGTAGGTATGCAGATATTATACCTACTAGGGGAGTGTTAGTTTTTACAATTCATATTCCAATTCGGAGCAAGTGTTGCAATTATTTACTGCTCTCGTAGCGACAATTTGTTAGGTTAATTAGGAAAAATTGAGATGTTTATGATTGTAAGCTACGCAGCGCGATATTGTGGAGCGCGCGATAATAATTGCGGCGTTAAAAATGGAACAGAGCGAGCGTCGTACCGCATAAATCGCAACTTATAATGACCTGAGTCTGCACCTGTGCCCTGCTGCCGCCGCTGCCGCTGCCGCTGCCCGAGCGAGCTCCGAGTTCGCTCTTAGTTGCAATAATAACAACCCTTATAGTACGAGTAGGTCCAACTCTCCTAATACGACTACGACCTACTAAAACTTCCCTTTGAGGGTGGGTACGTGCTCTTGTAACGTTATAAAACTTTCCCATAAAACTCCCGGTCCGGGGGTAAACATTCTACGAAATATATAAGTTGCCAAATAAACTTTTTAATTACGTGCTGCATTGCGAGACATGTTTTCGGTGTCACAGGTTTGTTACTTGTTTTGGTTTCTTGCAGTATTATATGCTTCGATAGGATAAATCTGGAAAAATAACAATTACCTCTTAGAAAAATCATTATTAAGATCAAATTATTATTACATTTTCCAACATTATTCACATTGCTTACATTTACGTTATTACAAGAACCAAATTATTACGTTTATTCGTAATTCCTACCTGGCGAGGAGGGAAGAAAGTATCTGCGAGTATAAATAATGCGCGAGTGAGTCGATCTTAAAATGAAACAAAATCATCCCTGATACAGCAATAAGGATGAAATGTAAAACGTTGATGAAATTAAGTCTGGAGGCCACGTCAGAATATTCATGAACGGTTTTACTCGTAAACTGGGAATTTGATTACGTTTAGGCTCACTTGGTCCTGTAACCGAATTTTTCCTTGAATCCTCGAATCGATGAAAGTGAATTCCGTTATCTTTTGCATTCCGACGATGGTTCCCGAGGGACGCTGAATTATTTTCGCATGCATGATGTTTCCCGACCGAATATCTCCACGATACGGCAACGGGAGTATTTTTATATCAATTTTAAGCAGCTCATCATCGTTATGGAAATTCATCGAAAAGTCGAAAGTTTTCATTTAAATTTAGAATCAAACGAAATGTTAATCTGAACGAAGAAAATAGTGGAATCAGGTAAAACGCGCCATTAAAATTGCGTGCCCCATTTCCCCCGGTTCTGGTCATATAAGCCGGAATGAGAATCTTCCCTGACCTCGTCTCCTGGATTTGCGAGTCTGCAGTGCCATGATTGCTCGGTGATCCCGTTAACGTTAAGAGAACGTCGTCTATAGGTGGAGGGCGGCGGCGGTGGTCGCGCGGCGGCGGCGGCGGGACGTGCGAGTGGAAAGTAGAAAGTGGAAAGTACACGTGGCCCATCCAATCATTCACTAATCCGTGCCGAGATCTGACACGTACACGTGACACTGGCCCCGATCAGAACTCGTCGTCTCCGCCACCTTCTTCCCGTTGTCCTGGGAGATCTGCTCCCTCGCTTTACTCCAGCGTCCGCAGAAAACATCGCAATCTGCTCGGCGCACCTGCGGGCCTCGTCCACAGGTCATCGTCTGTTTTCAAATATGCGCGACCCTATAAGCATTTTTTCATATTTGAAATTTGTAACATCTTTCTAGAATATTTTTAGATTTTTGATATTTTCACGCCGCGGTTTAAAGTACCGGAAATTCCATGGCTACCATTTTTTTTACGAACCCCATGATATTATTGTATTTTTGAATTGTCTAAGAAAATGCAATAAGAATGGTTTTTCCAGTTGCAGTTTAAATTGAGTAGCAGTTTATGAGTTATAAATAAATGAAAAACGCTATTTTTAATTTTGAAAACCGTGCAAACGAGAACGGTGCTATATATTTGACAAAACATAGTTTACATAAACCTATCTTAGCTTTTCACGTAGGTACCATTCAATGGTGAAAAATTTTTTTTTTTTCAAAACTTGTAAGTTACATTTTATTTTTAGTTTATAAAAACCATTTTTATTAATTTTTTCCTGGCAATTAATGATGAAAATTTAATAATCCATTTCCGGTATAACCGGAAGTGCTAGAAATCCAAAAATATTTCAGGAAAATTCGTTAGTTAAAACAGATCGATGAGAATTTTCGGAATCAAATCACAATATACCTACGTTTTCCCGATACCTCTACATCTAACTAAAGGGTACCTCCCCAATATCATGACTCCTGTAAAATAGTCACCCATCTCTCAATATCTCGTGAATTAATAATAATTTTTGATTAATCAAATAATTTAGTAAGTAATTTCTGGTAACAAACATTATTTTCATAGAGAAAAATAGGGAAGCAGGTATCATCTGTCTTTACTGTAATACCGTAAATGTCTGGTCTTTTGGAAGGTTAGAAGGGATAATGATGTCATGTGACCGAACAGACGTGAAAGCTTAGGGAGATCAAGGGAGCTGCGAGACGACATAAGAACTTGTCTTAAATAATTCAGACCATGCAGACGAGGTTGACAAGGATGAACTCAGAATGTCAAGTTTCCGTGTGGCTATAGTCAAAATACTTCAGCCTAATTAAAATTAATAAAAAAATTAAGCTTAATTTTATTTTTTTTTTACATATTTCGACTTGATAAAGAATTAGTGCTCTATTTTTTTTCATTTTTAACATCAATCAAAAATTTCCCCTTTTTTCATCAATACATACATATTTATACAAACAACGATAGTTTCAAACAGTTAACATTCCCTTTGTCTCAGTATTAGTACCTAAGTAGGTATTCATGACTGAAAACTAATTCACTGATAATTATGTAATTATTATTATGCAAACAAATAACAAACAACACTGACTTATCCATAATGAAGTATTATTGTTTGTGTTTTGATATTCAAATTTGTCTTCAAGTAATAATTTGCATAATTATGTCTATTATTATTATTATTATACTCTACTCGTATATTATAATACTATTAACACTATCTAGATCTGGACGGTTTAATCGTTGCTCCGCTAAGCTCTAACAAGGAGAATAACCGCAGGATTTCTGAAATGATCATGAAGGTGATCACAAATTATTATTATTACTTCTAGTATAGGTTCAAAGCCCTTGTACTAAAGCTTGCGCTTATTAATTGTACCCCTTTGGATAATTAGCTCATCAGTCCCGTCTCCCGAAAGTATTTCAGTACGAGTCCAACGGGTGCTCTATTTCTTTTGGTTCTGGCATTTCGGTCCCAAATACTAGAAATCTAGTTCCCTCTAGTGCTGGGCATTCACACATTAGGTGGTATGGGGTTTCCTCCCCCTCCCCGCATCTCCTGCAATCTGGGTTATTTTTCACTCCTATTATTGAGAGGTGTTCCAATAGTGGGCAGTTTGTAGTCCAATTGCCCATCTCAGCTTTTTCAGTTACATCTTCTCTGCTCCCTCTTCCCTTTATCCATCTAGGCGCTTGAACAGCACCCTAGTTTGGTTTAGGTATAAGGTCTGCATTGAAGTTGCTCTATTTTTTCTCTCATAGGTTTTCTCCCATGAGGAAAATTAGTTGTTGGCCTTTTGTGTCAGGTTTTCTGTCCACTATAGGATCCACCTTTCTGGTTTTTAATCCCAGGTTTTGAATTCCCAGTCTTTTTTGGATTTTTTTTCTGGTTCCTCTTGGGGTCCCTGGTATCCACACTGGTGTTTTTATAGATTTCGGAACGTCCTTGGTGCCGAGTTTCGCTCCTGATCAGGGTTCCGTTTCCATGACCACCCGCACCAGCCAGTCCTCTGTGACCTCCCTCTCAGGGAGCCATGAGAAAGTCTCCTCTAAGCTGCACTCCTGAGAACCTTGGTGCAGGTTCTCCTGCTTTGACGTTGTTCCGGTTCCTTGCTGGTCCCGGGTCTTACTACACTGGGGTTCACTTTCAACCCCAGCTTTCTAGGTTCTCCAGTTCCCCCTGGTTTTGTAGTTTCAACTCTTTTCTCTGTTTCCTGCGAACGGCCCCCGAGAACTTTTTTTTTTGTGGGTCTTTTTTTTTCAGAATCCCCTTCTCTTTTTGAATTAGACGTGTCTTGGTCCATATGGTTCCCACGAGTAATGGAGCTATTAAAGAAATACCATACGCAGAGCTCCATACGTATGGTAGGCATTTATTTTCGAAGGTGATCACAAAAAAAAGTGTAAAATTATTCCGATGAAAATATAAAACCAACACCAACACCAGACCCTTGTTATATAATGATCAGAAATACGCGAAAGAGAGAGAGAGAGAGAGAGAGAGAGAGAGAGAGAGTGAGATCATAATAATACCTGCCCACGATAAATATTTTTTGTGACGTTTTGTAGTGTTATATAGTGTGGTTCGAAGGCGTCTAGCCTATTTTTTAATGAAATCGCGTCACGGCATACTTATCCCCGCGTAGAAAAATAATGCGAGAGGTATTGTTACATCAGGTGGGTAGGTAGGGGTACTAACTGTAACAATACCAAACGACGTATGTTTACAGCGTTATACGTAAACTGCAGTAGCCGCGCGAACAGAATTAATTTATTTAAATTCCGGGAATGCATTCATTGTACGTAATAACGCGAGCCGAGCCAGAATTTTCTATTAGAGTTGACAAATCCTTCCCTGGTGAAACCTAACACGCCCTTTCGTGACTCGCACCCGTTCATTTTTCACCGGACAGAAATAGCCTGACTGACTTATCAACTGATAAGGCCGTTGTCGTTAAACAAGGGACACAAACCCTGCTGCTTGAATTCTAATTAATAAAACCTCAGAAGAGTATGGTGTGTGTGTGTTTGTGTATACTTTAGAACAACGGTAAACCCTTAGACTTATTATGTTAACTTCTTATTGTGGAGCAAGTTTTATTTTCAAACGGTATTATAGGTATGCCTAAAATAGCGACAGCCTACATTATACGGAGATTTTTTTGTATTTAAATTTGTTACACTTTTCAACTTTTAGGTCGTTATGTAGACATGTATCGATCTAATCAGCAATTAATTATTGTTACTGACACTGACTTTCTCTCTCGGTGGTTTCCTATTTTTTTATTGGCCATATAGAAAAATGGTCAAAAAACGTGTCAGAATGTTCTAGATTGTTCAGAATGCTTACGAATGTTCTTGAATTTTCGATTCGAGATGATCTAAAATGGTTACAAAATATTCTATAAAGTTCTATAATATTTCAAAATGTTCTAGAATGTTCTTGAATGTTTCTAGAATGTTTCTTAGGGTTCAAACTTGTTCTATAAAAATAAAAAAAATATTTTTATTTAGAATGTTCCAGAATGTGCCAGAATGTTCTAGAATCTAGTTTCAAATTGTTTCAGAATGTTCGAAAACGCTTCAGAAAGTTTGGGAATATTCTGGAATGCGTAAAAATGACCAAAAAACGTGTAAAAATTTCCTAGATTGTTCAAAATGCTCACGAATCTTCTTGAATGTGCGATTCGAGATGATCTAGAAAGTTCTAAAATGATTAAGAATGTTCCCGAATTATCGAAAATGTTCTAAAAAGTTTTGAAACGTTTTGGAATATTTAGGTGTGTTTCTTTTCATCTTTTCATGGTCCAGCTCAGGAAAGTATATAAGTCCAGTATACTTGGAAACATTTTTGACTAATTCATTGTCCTGTTGTGGTGTGGATACGGTCCAGTTCAAAGGAGTACATTGATACATAAAAGACGGCGAGGCATTTTAATTAGTATATTTTTGGAAGCCAAGTCAAGGAAAAATAAAAGCAATAAAAAGTGAATAACGTAATAAGGCGAAGGGAGCTAGTTAATTAATATTAATCTCTTTTGAATCTCTGATTAGACAAACTGTTTACAAAATAAAGTATGTACTCTAAGGTGAGCACGGTGTACAACTAACCAGCAATACTTGTCTATCGTGTTACGATGTCTTTTCCGTGATTTCTAAACATCTTAACCAAACGCAAAAATGAAATAAATGTCACTGTTATAATTTAGAGGTCATTACTGCGATTACTATTAATATTATTTTACGGCTCATAAAGAAACTTTTCTACCTGCCCAGCATGCCTACCTTCTCTCTCTCTCTCCCTCCCTTTTGTTATGTCTCCTGTTAGTTTTGTTACATTAGATTATGATATTATGGTTTACGTCCGGCGATAAGGGAAATTTTTTGAGATAAATTATAAATTCCAAACTTGTCGAGTACCTATCTACCTACCTACCTCCTAAATTATTATCATAACATTTTAACGATCCACTGATTTGCCACTCTCTCTATAAATAGGTAGACCTATACTAAGCTGTGGGAGACTTTTTATTGAAAATATGTGGAAAAAAAGAGTGAAATCGTAATGAACATTATGATTTAAATGTTTCGAACTAAATATTTTGTCTTAATTGCTTCTATGATTCAAAAACTCAATTTTTGAATCATCTGTAAGTAATACACTGGGGGAGCTATATGTGATGATAAACTTGGTAGGATAAAGGGCTTCAAACGCAGTTGAACAATAATAACACTTAACCTTTATTGGTGACGTATAGGTATATTAAAAAATAATCTCTTATTCTAATTTGAGGTGAAATCCTCTATGAATCGCGATTCACCTGATTTTATATCAAGCGGTAGGTAAATGTCGTGTGTTTACTGACAGAATAACGTGGCAGAGCTCGGCCATTGCTTGTATTTCATTATTTATAGATATATAATGTACTAAGTTATTAATTAAAATGCACAAGATACATTCTTGAGATTCGTTGTGGTATAAAATCTGTTCTTCATCACCAGAGGATATTCTGCTGCCAAGCAAGTAAAACACTGCACCATGAATCATGCTGAATTTCTTCAGCTTTAGCCAACTGCTCATGAGCTTTTTCAACTCCTGCTCGTACTATTATTTCACTCTCTGACGATGGGACTGGCCCGGACCTATAATAAATCATCTTTATAACAATGTGTACGTACGTACTACAGATAAGAATAATAATATGAGATGTGCATGATGGTTAGTTGTATGTTGTTTGTTCCTCTTTCCTTCGTCGAAATAACCGTGCAGAAAATATCTCGTCCATGCTCGACGTTTCGCATAAAGTGATTAGTGATTGATTGGTTGAAAAAAATCAACGAAAAAGGCAGCAAAGCGACCAGATAACTTGCCGATGATGACCGTCGCGGGTATACCACTGATGTTCAGAACAATATACCTAGTGAAATTGCAGTTCCTATTATTACGAGCAACAAATTTATGCAGTTTACTATAAGTGCTTCATGGTTTATTGTGTTTTGCGATTTTGCGATTCGGCGATAGCGAGTCCTACACGTTATTTTTACTAGCCGTGATTTACAGCGCCGGCACAGCGAACTGTAGCAGGTTTACGACACTGGATTAATTAATTTATTATACAGACACGCCGACCCCCGCAATTATTCATTTTTAACACCTTTTGTTACCAGAAATAACAGCAGTCGTTATACACGTGATTATATCGTTAGCATGCTCTTAGCTCTGTTGCATATTACCATTTACCTACCATCTGGTTCATGCCTGTTTATTCGTGCGCCCTGGAAAAACTTCTCCTCCCCCATAGCCAACCCCCTCCCCTTCCAAGATTACTGAAATGAACGTTTATTTTTATTCATAACCAAGAACATACTACCTACACCTACCTATATATACCTAGGTAAGAAATGGAGTGCGAAATTATGCGAAATAATTAAATTAAACATTTTAATAATTAATTCACAGTGAATTATTTGACATTATCAAAAACATGAGGCCGTTCATTGTTTCAAAGCGAGCAAACCTCGAAATGCGAGGGAATAATCTGTTAGGTAATTGATATAAACCCCGTGTTTCATGGCATTCTAAAGATTGCGTTGAAAAATCCCATATAATCTCGCGCCTGCGTCGCTAGATAATAATGGTCAAAGGGGATGAAAAATTAAACAATAATAACTGTCTAGTTTTCAAAATGCGTCATTTAAGGTTGCCAAAATATCAGCTAACCTGGGTTGAAGACAAAAAAGCTCCCAAAAAAGAGAGCTAATCTGGGTTTAACTGTTTTTCTGAGGAGCAAGAGCTGACCTGGATTGAAAAAGAAAAAAAACTTTCCTGGATTCCCAAAATATGAGCTAACCTGGGTTACCAAAAAAAGAGCTAACCTGGGTTGCCAAAATATGAGTTAATCTGGGTTTAGCTTATTTTCTTCAACCCATCAGGTTAGCTGATATTTTGGACTCCCAGGTCAGGTCTTTTTTCGGTAACTCAGATTAGCTTTTTTATTTTATTTTCCTCAGTTAGCTGAGTTTCAATCAACTCAAGTCGCCTTAGTTAAAACCAACATCGAGAGACTCGACTCAAGATCGAAGCTCCTATAACGACAATAAACTGATTGTCCACCCACCAACATCGCACCTGTTTGTTTTTTTTAAATAATCGTCTTCATAGCGAAACGAAACGAAAAAGAAAATGTAATTTCCGGCCAGTTCCTGTATGCGTGCTTGTCACTCTCCGCGCTGTATCTCAAGAATGGTTCACGATATATAAAAATGCTCGAAGCAAAAATTGTAGATACATTATTCTAAAAATGTACAAATTTTGTAATAACATTAAATGACGTATTTCGCATAGAAAACGAGATAATTTCGAAAAAAAAACGATCTTCGTCATCTTTGGCCTTGAATATCTTCCGACGTGAGCATGAGATTATAATATGAGATTTTTCAACCACGCTTTAGATTATTCAACTACAGATTATTCCCTCGCATTCCGAGATAGAATGCTAAGTTGACTGGAATATAAACAAAAATCTACACCGCCACAGCTCATCGAGCAGTTTAAAGATTGTACTCTTCCAGACTACAAGCCGATGCAGCTAAACAATAACAATACAGCGATTCCAGAGAATCCGCAAAGGAATCCACTGTTTGATGTATACGCCGGAGCGGCGGTGGCGGCGTATGATGCCGTTTAATGGATTAATTCTTTCATGAACTTTCATGAACAGCAGCAGCAGCAGCAAACCAGCCAGCAACAGCGGCCTCGACGCAATTAAAAATAGTTGAAGCGCTTCGAGGGCCCTGCATCGAGAGCTTTATTTTTCCGCTCTTTCCAATGCGGAGTTTCGTTCCTTTAGGATGAAGTCGTGTGTATAGGAATCTCCATCCACCCACTGTTTGCGAAAGGATTGTAAACATACGGGAATTCGAGAGGAGAACTTGTTCTCTCTCTTTGAAGTGCTCGTCTGAAGTTTTGATTTATAATTCACCTCTTTTATTATCGCTCTGAAAAAAAGAAATTCGAAGCAATGTCGGAAAAAGACTGAGTGACTGAAACCGTTCGTTTCAGTCGTTTCAGCGGGAAGAACATGACGGAGACGGGGCCAGAAGACACGACGATGTGACATTAAGTTGTTGTAAAGAAAACATTTTAAAGTTGGCGAGGGAAATAAATCTTTGCGTGTTCTTTCTGCATGATGGTCCCCTGCTCAGTTTATAAGAGATGAGAGAGAGCGGAGCGGAGCGCCGGTGCGGTGGTGGCGGCAAAAGTGCGGAAGAACATCAGAATTCAGCTTGAGCAAACTATTGGTAATTTATTTCTCCGGAATATGAATGGAGCACAAAGAAAGTATTAAAAGGCCATAAAAACGCCGAAAGTTTGGAATTCAATTTATATGACAGGTAATAAAGTTCTGCCGTCAAGTTGGCCCGATGTCGCTTAAATCATCCTCAAACATTTCAATTTCCGAACGTCTCCCACTCCACCTATAGGTAATAATATTATATTTCCTTCCTGCCAGTCCTGATGCGACTCCTGCAGGTATAACTTATAATATGTATGCATTAGGTATATGTAGCTATCTTGACATTTGGTAATGTTTCGTACTTATCAATAATTATACAGGGTGCTCAAGATCAGACATCGTTTAGGAAATATTTCCAAAAATGTAATACTAATAATAAGGCTGCTCTGTGAAAAGAGATATAATTTTTATTTTTTAGTAACTGCGGACAGTCAAAATCGAACGCCAAATATAACATCGTATTTTAAACATAAAAGACGCAATACGTTTTTTCCATATTGGAATTCATTTAGGAAATATTTTCATATGTGCAGTTGCTAAGTAAAATTTTACATTTTTTATGCTTAATATGCATGATGATGTTTTTGATGATTTTGGCTGTCCATAGTTACCAAACACCCTATATACTTTATTAACAGCGTTTTTTTTTTTCAAAAGAAACTCTTTCTTGAGAAAGTGATGGTCGATTAATGTCTATTAAAAAAAGAAAGCAAAATTGGTAGAAGTAAAAGAACGTCCCAAATATTTTTCTGTAACTATAATGTATATACCTACTTGGGAGAAAAATGCTTCCTTGGAAAAAGGTTATTTAGACAGTATGAGAAACGTGCATGTATGTCTTTTCATTCCGAGGAGGCTATTAGTAGTCACGAGCGTCGAGAGGGGGTATTTAATTCCTTTTATTTATTGGAAATCCGTTTCTGTAAAAGACGCCAGCCAGCCACGAAAGAGACGGATCTTTTCGGCGGTTAGCCTATTTACTCCCAGCGTTTCCTTTGACTGCTTTTTCGCCGGCATCGGACGGAATATATTGCCTTTCTGTCGGAAACATCTTTTTCATTTGTTAACTCGGGTCCTCAATCTCGGTTTTCAATAAGTAAGTTACGTGCTAAACGGGCTTTGCAGAGTATAGATGACCTGTCGCTCCTTTTGACTTGCTTGCCGAACGGTATCAGTATCAGCGATCCCCAGTCGCGCGCGCGACCGGCACCGGGACCGAGAAGCATCCCGCTTCTCCCGCTCTCCGACCCGACAACAACGGGAGAGGACCTTTTTTCTTTATTATTCACGAAACAGGAATGGAAACATTGAATGAAATTCCTGAGACGATACAAGTCGCAGATTCCGCGTCCCAGAACGAGCATTGAAAGGACGGAATGCCGTTCATACTAAATACTTTATTTTATTATGTACCTACCTGCCGATATTATTCCCCTTTCGAAAACCAATACATAGAGAGGTATATACTTACATTCGCTACGAATAGCAGCCTGTACTCTGAATTTGACACGTTCACGCGGTTTTTTTCTTTCAATAACATTTCAGTTCACTACCGCTTATCTGCCTTGTAATGAAGATCTTTCTTTTTTATAATAATAACTTTGTGATCAGGACAGACGAGTCGCTATTCAGAAACATATTAAGTCGGAAAACAAAAACCACGAATTATCTTCCTCCGTTTACTGAATCAATATTGATTTTCCGCGGCTAAAGGATTCCAATTATCTACCTATAATATACGAGATTCGACCATGCAGCACCAGCCAAACCGTGGAAACTCCATCCATCCATACATGCAGCGAAGTTTCGTTTAGTGCTATTATAGTTCAGTTCAGTTAAGTAAAGTTCAGTTCAGTTCAGTTCAGTCGTTCTTAATCATCGGGCGAGTGGATCGTATTCGCGTATCGTGCATAAACAACCAGGCGGAACCGGTGACCTCGGCGGAATTAGAATTTCATTTTGTTCCGGCGTCTAACGAAAACGACAAACTTTTAAGCACTCATTTACATGTTGATTTTCGTCGAGAGATTTAATTACTAAAACAACTTGACTCATGAAGTTGAAAATCAGAGTTCCCCCGCTCGCGTTCTCCTCTCCCCCGCGGCAGGCAGCACAACTCCGGACTTGTGTTTTGTGGCACGTTAATTCGATTTGCTCTAACCACTTCGGACTTTTAAATTTTTTAGTGCTCCTCCAACTTTTCATTTCATCAGTTTTATAATTAATTTTCCGCGAAGCTGCCGCATACTACTATTTAGTAGTAAGTAGTTTACGTCGATTTTCCTTTTTTTGCGATTCCGGAAACCGGAGCGCTTACGAGTTGGATTGGAGTTTTCTTAATATTTTTTTAAATTACAAATCACACCTACAATAACAGTTAAAGAACTTATCTGTAGTTATATGTTGACAGTCGACACCATTTTATATTCTATTTGAGGGTAAAGAAAGAAATAATATTAAAGAATACTGTTCTTATAGGTATGTGTCTAGCGGCATAATCTAATGACTGGTAACCAGCAGTGACTAATGACTAGTGACTATACCGCTGTTAGATTAGAAGATAAGTATAGAGATATTTCCCAGAAAGTTCGTTCCATT
This sequence comes from Malachius bipustulatus, assembly GCA_910589415.1. Classification (NCBI taxonomy): domain Eukaryota; kingdom Metazoa; phylum Arthropoda; class Insecta; order Coleoptera; family Melyridae; genus Malachius; species Malachius bipustulatus. Next base: position 45,005,041 of record OU342636.1, read on the forward strand.
ATCAGTAATAATCAGTGACGGTATACCTCTGCGCGAGATAACTCTACGTAAAGCTGCTTTGAAATAGTTTATTGTCAAGCCTGTGACCAATTTCTAAGTATATCCACTTCGTACTAAACCATATCCTGCATATCAACGAACAAAATTGCGGTGAAATCAGAGCGTGAACAGGTAAGAAGAAACGAGACGAGGAAGAAGAATCTGGTAAGAAATTAACAGACCAGAACGACGTTAGAAGCGCTGATTGACGGCCTCAGCGCTTCCACAATGTAATGCTATAGCCCTGATAACATTAAAACTTAATAGAGTCCATAATTATATCAAATCTGCTCTTAGAAACCGTAATTGGATATAAGTTTCTTGCACATATACATATACCTATTTAGGGAAACAAACAAATGAGAATAAAAATGTAACGAGTTGTTATGAAGGTGAGAGAAGATGAGGAAAGACAGCCGGAGAGAGAAGTTTTGTTGTAAATAATTGTAAATGTAGAACTTTACAAGAGGACAGGCGGGCACCCCGGCAAGCGGCAAGGCACACGGCAGTCAGGACACGACACGAACTATTCCAGTCCGCACACGTTCTCTCCGGTTACAGTTCCAGTACAAATGTGTTAATTAGTCCAAGTAGAGGCGCGCAGAGTGATGTGTTTGGAATATCCGGTTCCCGGAATTAGCACGCCCGTGTACCTGCCTGCATGCGCTGGGTGTTCCTGCTCTTCTTTGCTAGATCAGATTCCATTCGGAGCCAACTCATACTCAACTCGGCAAACACTCTCTCTCTCTCCCGGCTCTCCCGTTTGCTGTTCCTACATGCGTATATTATAAGGTATACGCTTAAAGAGTTCTAATGAGATCAAATAATTATCAATAAAATTTTATAGCAACTTATTATTATACCTACCTATGTATGGGGTGGGATTATTGAAAGTGGTGCTGGTGAAGATGATGTTATAGAGACAACAGAACAGAAAGAGATAAAATCCATAAAGAGACCGAAAAAAAGTTTGTTTGATATGCGTGCACGGCGGGCGGTGGATCGTGTGTATTTGCATAGCCATCTCGTTAAGGGGCCCGGGCAAGGAATCTCGAGACGAAGGGTCCATACATTATTCATCCGGGACTGGGAATAATTGTATGATTTAGAGGAACCCGGAAAGAAACACCTACTTGAAGAAGGACGAACCAAGAATAAGAGGGACACTAACGCTATCGAGAATTTTAAATGATAATTAAATCAATTTGACTGTTTCATTCGCATCTTGAACGGTAATCTCTTTTTTATCCTGTCATCTATTGTCTCCTCGTTGTTAGGATTTATTTACCATCAGAACAGACCAATTATTATTATTAAATAGCTCGAATCAGAAGGGAAACGAAACAGAAGAAGAACTCTTCAATTCATTTCAGTAAAGTTTTTTTTCGGAAGAAGTTTTAAGGTTGTAAGATAAATCAATCAATAATTTTTGTATAAATTTTAAAATTATAGTATGAAGCGGCAAAAAATCAATATTTTTTTAAATACGTAAAAAAAGTAAAAAAAGAAAGAAAAATAAAAAAAAATGAGTACCTTAGTTGGGATTCAATCCGTGATTCATCACCCATGTTACAGAGTTCTTGAAATGTTGGAGGATATGACCTGAACCACTATTTTGTACGAAGTTAACTTACAAAATTGGAAAAATGTTCTAAATTGTTTTTACAAGTTGCCTAAGTCTTAGATAGTTATGGGGGCTCTAGACGATTCGGTGATGTTTTTTTTAGAAGTCACCAGTTAATAGTTTCTATTTTTGGGGCTGACCTTTAATTTGCATATACAGGGTGGTCCAACTTAAAACGTCAGGACTTTACCAAATGATAGATAACGTTAAAATAATGCCAGTTTCTCCAATACACTTATAGCCGGGAAAGCTTCCTTTTCAAGATACAGGGCCGTTGAAGTTTTGGGAAAAAATAATGTTTTGGGCGATGCCACACCCATATCTCCGCCGCTGTTTTTCGCAATTTATCACCTAAGCCGTAAATCAGGAAAGATATTTAGCTCATGCTGCGTGCCAAATTTAAATTTTTTTAAATTGACAAAAAATTGACAACGCAGCCGTTTTGACAATATTCGCAAAACATTATTTTTTTCCCAAAATTTCAACGCCCTGTATCTTGAAAAGGAAGCTTTCCCGGCTATAAGTGTATTGGAGGAACTGGCATTATTTTAACGTTATCTATCGTTTGGTAAAGTCCTGACGTTTTAAGTTGGACCACCTGTATGGATGTGACACTTTCTACTATGACCTGATTTCCTTGGCTTGTGACCTTTCCAGCTGACCTACTTTCAGCGGCGATTTCTAGAAAAACACCACCAGAATCTGGTGCAGATGGTTGGTCCAGAATCCCCTATTACTATCTAAGTTTAAGCCTTCTCAAGTTTATATTATAAAAATTAAGAAAAAAAATCAAGGTCTTGTCGTACTGATGGATGATAAATAAAACATTAATGTTTAAAAAAAATTCTACCGATGGATATTATAAACGTTACACGTGTTTCGCTACTTTTAAAGTAGCATCTTCAGACGTATGTAAATAAAATTATTAAAAGTAAGTAAGTAAAAGAGTTCAAGCAAATAATAGCTTTTTAATAAAAATTAGATTCAAAGAAGCCCTTTCATGAAAACGCAACGCAGTACAATAGAAAATATGAAACAACGTGAATAGAAGTACATACATAATAATTGGGTAGTTTTTATGATTGTGTGCGGTAGCTATTTGTCTGGAATTTTTAATATAAACTGAAGCCCGAAATGCCCGAATTGTACAACGGTGTTTTCTTTGTTGGAGGATACGTTCATGTTTCCGGTGTAATTGTTCGTTCAATTTACTGTCGTTTTTCTTGGCGTAGACTTATTATTATTATTGAATACGAATTGCTCAATGCCTTTTGAATAAATTTTTCACATAAAATGTATCTCGGTGGCGGCTGGTGGATTCCAGAGTTAGTGAAATTTATAATAATTTTCTACATAGGACAAGTTCTGATCAGAACGATTTTTTTATAGTCCGGTCGATTTGAATTTTTTTCCCAAGTTCCGCTTTGACAAGCTGAGAAAAGCGACTTTTCGGACTGATCGAACTTTACAAAAAGCGAATCTTCAAGTTGACGGAAACGTGTCAAAATAAAAAAATCGAACTGGGCGGACCTTGGCGACAAAAATGAGTGCGGATGACAGCAAATTTTAGACAGCAGTTTAATGGGCGGGAAAAACTACCAAGTTATTTATTGCTGTTTCATTTTTTAAACTTTGACTGCTGCAATAAGTTGACTTACCTTCTTATTACATTGATATGACCTTCTCGACAGACTCCGATTCTTCACTGAAACGGCCAGGATAATAATAGCAGAACTGCGCTTGGTTTTTAGGCGTGAATAAAGTTGGGTGATTCCCGGGGAGCGATTCAAGTCGGTTTCTTGTTTCTTGTCTGCTAGAGCTGAAAGAGGTTGTACCCGCACCCGCACCCGCACCCGCCCCCGTCCCCGCCAGCATCATGCAGCAAGCACCTGCTGTTACTCTTGCGGCGATTCTCTGCAGCAGATTCGTCACCTGTTCATGATTTATCACTTCGGGGATTACGCACCGTGAGCCGGGGCCCGACAAAGAGTTGTTTTAATAAAATGTATAAATCTAAAGGCGCTTCCCTATCTCACGCGGCCGGCTCCCTCCCCGCCTCCCGGGCTCCCTGCCGTAATTCACGTCGCACTGCGCGAATGTATTCATACACTTTGCGGGAAAAATTTATTCTTATTTTAGCCGGCGAAGCGGTGAGTTATCGCGGCGAGAAAAATCTTAATTTTCATCTTTGTCCGCTTTTAAGGAGCGGTGTATATTTATTTTCATAGTTGTAATTTCGGGCCGTTATGTGTTTTCCGGCAGTTTCTTTTTTATTACAGTTTAGCATAATCGCTTTCCTCCTTAGCCTCTGCCTCCGTTCGCATACATTAGGTAACCAATTTGGGCCTTATGAAAGCTCCTAAGTAGTACAGATGCCAGTTCGGCTATTCCCCGACCTGTATTCCGCACACTTTCTAAAGCTCGACTCAATTTATTGTAACATCCTGTCAGGATTTACATTTTTATGAATTTGTCCAATAAGCGACGAATTGCCAAAGAGAAAAAATTACGCTAACCGACCGACATACCTATACCTATACTCGTATGTTAATTTGTACACAGGCATGTGCATATTGTATTAACTTAAAATGTGATTACAAAAATTGCATTGGTTTTTTTCAGGGCATGTGACCCAATCGTTAAACAAATACTGCGTTTCCGAATAAATTGTTCCATTAATTCACAAAGCAAGTTAGAAATTCTGATAAATAAAAAAAGAATTTCGCCAAAGCAATAATGCACGGGGAGAAATAAATGTTCGCCTGGCATAATAATATGGTAATTAGGGTGAGTGTACCTGAGCATTATACATATTATGTATATTAGGTAATTTAGGTAATTAGGTACCTACCCTCTTATAATACATTATAGGTAGATAAGCGTCAGATATACCACACTTTGAAATTGGTGGTTCTGATTCGTAATAATAAATAGATCGTGGTGGTTAACGGCTGACGTTCAGAGTAAGTTCATGTATGTAAATTTGGTTGACAGGCCGGCGCATCTCTCTCCGACTTCAAAACGAACAGATATTTGAGGGGATAACATAACAAGCAGAGAATTAAAGCTCATCTACTGGTATAGGTATAGATCCGGATCTGGAGGCTTCTCCTCTTCGTCTTGTTCCTGTGTAAGCATGAGTTTTGAGAGCGGAATTATTCAGTCGGAGATCGGAAAATCGGAAGAGACGAATAAGAATTCTCATTGATTACGGGCCTATTACGCGAAAACACGGGATTTCCATTCCGAGATCGTGAGCGAAAAACAAAGTAACATATTCGTGAATTTATTCCCGGTTTTGGTGGTTGCTTCTCGTTATTTTTTAGCAGTCCTCGCTTGTAAATAAAATATTATATACATATACCTAATATATTTATTTGGAGAAGATTCTCTTCCCGATCGCGTGCTGCTATTTGACTAAAATAGACCTCAGCATCAGCCAGTTCCACTGTACTTTGTAAGCCACCTGCCGACAAGTCCCCCGCACAAAAGGAAACGTGAAATTTTAACAAATCGTTAAAGCTTCCACGGTAGATACATCATATTTCCTGAGGCCATTTCTTGTAGTATTCAGAATCATCATTCGGCTTGAATTATTATTATTTCACGTTCGTTCATTCCAGCCCGCGCTATTAAGACCTGAAATATTATAAAGCTAAGAGTCTGATGATGAGAGTTTCCGTTTCCGACGAGTTATCGTTTTCAACATCGCGTCATTTTCAAAGAGTTGAAGTTTCTTTAAGGTCGTCCCCGCCCGGTAGGTAGGTAGGTACATTTACGGAAAAATTAATTGAAAAAATTCCATCCCTCGTTCCGTCGGCCGAGACCATTAACTTTCCCGGATCGAATTCGGCCATTAAAGAGCTTCTCCAATTAAACATAAATTGGTAAATGCAGGGAGATTCTTATTACTCCTTGCAATAATTAAGACTTGTTAATTACTCGGCTTCTAATTAACAGCTGAGCGCGGTTAATGGAAACGAATCGGTGCCCGTTTTAAGGTAGCCTGATTAAATAATTAGGGAACGAGGCGAAGAACTCCCGAAGAAATATGCGTCGAATAGTGTTGGTGTTGGTGAGTAGGTGCATGGGTGGATTGGATAGGTATACAGGATTCACAGTAGTTGATGGTACCCTTGGGGCGTTTCAATAATTATTGGACTTTCTGAAATATTTTTAAGATTTCTGGCACTTCCATTCGGTTATACCGGAAATGACTATCATTTTTTCAATAACACTTGCACCCTGTATATTTTGGCATTTTAATATTTTTACGTGTTAGAGTTTAGTTTAGGAGTTATAAACTGTGAAATCTCTATTTTCAAAATTCAAAGAAGTGTAGAACGAAAACGGTTCTATATTATGGGAAAACGGCTAACGGCTTGCATGTCTCTACCTTAATTTTTCGCGAATTATTCAATGGTGGACAAAAATATTTTTCAATAATTTTGAAGTTCGTGGCATCCCACAAAAATGCAACTACTAAAAATTTTGGCCGCCATTGAACAGTAGGTGAAAAGTTAAGTTAGGGACATGTAAACCGTTTTGCCATACATAGAGCCGTTCTAAATAAAACTAGTATTAAATCTAAAATCTTGTGAGTTATAATTAATTGCTGGTTAAACCTGTAATATCTTACCAATTCCTACACGAGTTTCAATCGTCACCTTATGGCGATCCAGGCCAATTAATTAAAGAAACCGCAACCAAGATTATTACAGAACTGATCCAACTAACCCTACCGGTTTATTTATTACAAGGTGTTATTTTCTCATACCTAATGGAGACATTTATTGGGTTTATCCACCATTTAAAACGGCTTTGTTGCGATATTTTAGAATTTCCTGGTCGAGGAGGTCATACTCTCTGATTAAGTAGTAGGAATTCTCAGCAGGATTTTATTTCGCATCAGCATCAGTAGGTACAGCAGCCATTAGTCGAGGTGGGTAGAATGTTTTGCAGATATGTTGTAATTAGTTTGAAAGTAACCACCGCAGAAGTAAATTCGTAAAAGCGGACAACATAAACAAAAAGTTTTCGTATTTGCAGTATTTCATGCGCGGAGATAAAATAAATAGAAGAAGAAGAGCTGGGTCGCCGGCTAAAATTTAAATGCAGTTCTATCTAATCTGGAAATCGGAGCCGGCGCGAAGGTCCCATATTTCGCATTATTATTATTATTATTATTATTGCTATTGTTGATGTTATTTTAGGGACGAAATTGAAACAAACGCCCGGGTCGGCCTGTCCCTGCACTCGCCCTTCATTTCCTTTCGGAATTTTATCATAACGGGATCGGCCGCTCGCGTCAGAGATATTTTTGCGGGCAGGGTCCACGGAAAGCGATGAAAAATTCCGCTTTCAAATGCTTACGTTCGTTGTTTGTTTCTTCTCGCATCCTCCGACGCGATTCTCGCGTTTCATTTTTTATTCGTGCCGAATCATTGACGCTGCTTACTAGTTGTTGCAGTTGAGTATCGGAGGATGAAAATATTTACGATTTAACATATTTTGAAAACAGTGAAAAGTCTTCAAGAAACACCACCCGTGAACTTGAGGCCTCTTTTGTGTCATTTTTCAAGACGATCCACCGATTATAGCAAAACACGAATTTTAACGAAATTCAGTTTCTCGGTCGGTGCTTTGAAAATCTTATCGAGAACGTATTGAGAACCGTTTTATCCTGCGACTCTACGTTCCCGAGATATGGCCGTTAAAACTTGAAAGAGTGCAAATTTTTTTCTTTTTGAAAATTTTTATTCGCATTTTGTGAGGAAACTAAGCTCTTCACGGCGCAACTGGATTGGTTCCAAAACAACGTTCCATTCTGAAGACATCGATTTTTTCATGATAATTTTGAAACACCAACAACTACTAAACATTCAAAAATGACTAAAACCCCCCAAAAAGTTAGAAGGAGAAAAATCGGCAAGGGAATTCTTCCCAGCTTGAAAGTGGCTAAGGCTATAATAACACAAGTTTTCCAATAACCGCCGGCGTTATATTTTTGACGCAACCATAAAAACTAACAGCGCGTCCAGGTTGCTGTCATTTTTCTTAATAAGATCTCATTTCTTTGATGGCGATGCCGCTGGGGCACTAAAAACTTACAGATCGTAAGCTAAAATAAAAACTAGTAGGTAGGGCACTTTTCTAAAGCGTCATAAAAAGTTCCCCGAATACGAGATAAAACGAAAGGGAACGTCGTCTCATATCGAAAAATGTGGTTCGGGAAACGGTTTAGTGGGTTTGTTTATTTTATAAGTCGCTGCCGCATGATAACGTTGTCCAAGTAAATAAATTCAGGACATTGTCACGTCATTACCTCCATCCGAGTGAGCCGGAATCACGTTGAAGAACCGTCGCCGCAGGTTTATCTGTCGCGCAGTCTTCTCGACGGGACTATAAAGGGGAGTAGGTAGGTATACGGGAGCCCCCGCTGTAGCTTTCGGCGGCTTATTCCCTCCGACTTCCGTACACTTGAATGGCGCTCAAAGAGCCCGGTCCTCGCCTTAAATACTCTGTGATATAATAATATGAAGAGAGAGTTACATTTATACCTCGCAATAAACGTCTGAAAGGCTGAGGCTGCATGAGAGACCCGTTCTCTGTATTAGGGTGTTATTATTATTATTATTATTCTCTTGAAAGTCTCTTCATATTCAAATTATTTTACCTTACACATACACACTCAGGTGGTGACGGTGTCTCGGTGTCACGTCTGGCGCATTGTTATTGTACTTTGGTGTAACGGTAAGAGTGAGAATAAGAAAATATCTGATCTTTTTATGTTCCTCATGAAGGTAGTGGAAGTGGAATCCATACGATTGGAAAAGGCCATTTTCTCTTTGTCAGCAAATTAAAAGTTTCCCTATAGCGAAATTAAATTAGGTAGGTAGGTACGTATCAAACCCTTCATCCACATTGTAGGAAATTAAGAGAGTTGCGAAGAAACTTCAAGCAAACTGTCACTCGCGTCATGATAACAACGTCGTTGTAAGACACTTTTATCTGTAATTTCCGTTATCGAATCGTAGATCTTTATATCCGAAAGAACAGTAAACGAGTAGGTACTGCTGGAGTGCTGGAGAGCTGTAATTTGCCATTGGAAGTCCACGATAAGCCGGGGAATAAAACTGTCTAATCCGGGCGTTGCATCGGCGGGACTTGCGCTTGTTCTCCTCATCGACATTGTAGTAGACGGATTTGGGGTTGGGGATGGGGATGGGGTGGATTTTATCCCGGATAGATTCTGGATTCCGGTGTATAGCAGCGGAATTGTAGCGGCCGGCCGCCGCTTTCAGCCAGCGGTCAGTCGGCAAAGGGAAGTTCTACGACTCCGGAATGAATTCCCCTAATGTTTGCACTTTTGGTTAGCCGATTCTTTAGTTGGGACCATTTCGCTAGATTGGAATTCGCTATTCAGTTCCACTAAATGGACTTCCGCTCACATCGTGGCAGTTTTACACACTTTTTACTCTGCGGAGAACAGATTCAACAAATGAACACCCCTATAAGCTTCATTTCGCTCCTACACATTACATTCTACCGTCATTACCGCTTCCGGTGTAAATTATGCAAAATTAATCGTGGTTTTGACTTTTGACAATGGAGACAAGACCAAAACTGTTCCACTATAATAATCATTTAATCGAGAACTAGGTTAGATCCATTTTTTTAAATTAATTAAATTGTATAGTTTACATAAACTAGCAAAGCTCTCGGTCCCATCAACTCAAAACATTTTTTTTCGCCAGGTCGGTCAGCTCTATTTTTTTTTTTTTAAGGTAAGGTTTGGCAAAGTCACATCAGCTCGAAAGATTATTTTTGCAATCCAAGTTTGACGAGATCCGGTGAGTGCTGTACGCGACACTGGAAGGCATGCAGAGTTCCCTTGTTATCCTTTTCTCAGCTTCCAGTGCAGTTGTAGGTGTTGTGAAGTTGTCTATTCACTTGTCTAGACAACCCATAGCGTTTCGATGGTACCTATAGTTTATATACGCAACAGGACATGCAAGATTGAGATTAATAAGGGCAGGATTGAATGGAAATTGGGAATTTGAAAAAGGTAAAAAAGGAAAGAGAAAAATGAAAAGCAACAGATCTTAATAAGAATTTCGAATGGCGATTCTATCCAAGACTGTTCATCATTCCGCACGAGCATAATATAACAATACATCTTAAAGAAATTGCCATAACGACGGAGCTAATTTTCTAATAATGGGGAAATTTCCTTGCAATAAATTGCAGCGGGGGCTTCAGTTTCCTCAGGCCGGCAGCACTTTCTTCCTTAGAAATGCATATAATAATATATCATAGAAATACGTTTCATTATATTAGGAATTCCACTCTATCCCTGAAGTTTTCATTATCTCGTCCAAATTTATGTGCAATAACCCTCGGTTCACCTAGCCGGGTATATTTTACCGTGAACTCGTCCAGAAATTTTTCCTCATACTCGTCCTGAATTTTCGCATAATTTAAATGTTCGACGGACGTTTTTTTTTACGGACATCTCCATCAAAGCAACAATCTTTCTTATAATTCAATCGGAATTCGTTTTCTAAAGCTTTTAACTATTTTCATTTAGCTATTTTCCAAAGCCAATAACAAATGAACTGAACTGTTACCTATTTTTTTTTTCATATAAAAATGCGCGGCATTTTGCCTGATTGGAAAATGGTACGTTGTATTCGTTCAGACCCGTTCCGACAATAATTTATAAGAATCAATCTCGTACAGAATTCGATTTTAAGAATCGCTTCTAAAGAGACACTTAAAAGCTTATACATCTCGGGATTCACTTTCCGCCCGCGGGGATGGATATGGATTTTCCCGCAAACTCCGTGATTATCTCTCTCCAGATTGAAACAGCGAATCATTTGACAGTTTCGGTGAAAAACCGGGCGGAGGAAATGGAGCGCATCATTAAGGTCGTGGCCCGGTAAATGCCTGCCAGAATGCGGGACGGAAACGCCTCTTACAGACACTTCCGGAAAAGGGAACGGGACTCTCTTCTAGTCTTTTAGCTAGCGCTGGCACGTCCTATAACCACCCAGAAATGATGCACTTTTTATTATGATTCACGTCATTAGTCAAGTAATGACAAATTGATGTTTCGTTATGGCACTACTTGCGTTAAAGCTGCGCGAGTTGACACCCGACGACAATTATTGTTATTATTATCGTTAAGGGTCTTTCATCAACATCAAAGCTTTTATTTCTAGCTCCTATATTGTTTTAACCCCAGACTCCATCGGTCAATTATTTATTCAACAATTACTTATAATTATTTTCACACACTGCACACTAATTAATTATTTATTCGATTATTACCGTTTCGCTTAGATGCATTTCAAGCCTATAAAACTCTTCAAGCAGTTCATTTATACAGTGTGACACATAAAGTATCTACGCATCACATGAGAGAAAATTGTTCCTCTACGGTTTGGTGCAATTATTTTGACTTCACTAATAATAGTTCGTGCTTTAAAAATGATGACAAATGAGACGCACACCACCTGTCGCGTGATTTTTTCAAACTGTCAAATTTGATTTTTTTTACAAAAAATTACAAAATATGGCGTTGGGTTTCAAAATTTATGGAAATGTCACAGAAAAGAGTTGTCTGCTAAAAGAGTTGTCTGCTATTTCATTTTCCACCCATGTACAAATTTTGAACTCTAGCAAATATTTTTTCTTTCAAAAGTTTGTTGAACTGAATATTTTTTACTTTAAAAAAAGGTCGAAACTTGATCAAAATTATTCCCTTATATCATATTCATCTTTTCAATGTTTTTTTTTGTGACCCGTTGTTGAGGGTTTCTTGTAAAAATAAAAAACGGCAGCGAAAACTATGTCAAAATTGGTACAGTCTTGATGCAAAGTTGATTTAATTTTTACAAATAGCCAAACATGTGACTTTATTTCGGTTCTTTACTAAGTTTAATACATACATAAATACATACACCGAATTAAATAACAACCCCAACGAAAATTATTTATTTTTACCTCTCCCAGCACTTTTTAAACAACAAAATTTCGTTTAAATAATAATAAGGAATACTAGCAATGCAACGTAAAGCAATTGAACAGCGGTAGTTTTCGTTGGGATTCCTTGGTAAAGAACCGAAACAAAATAAAATGTTTGGCGATTTGTAAAAATTAAATCAACTTTGCAGCAAGACTGTACCAATTTTGACATAGTTTCGCTGTCGTTTTTTATTTTTACAAGAAAACGTCAACAACGGGGGGTCAGGTCAGGTCAGGTCAGGTCCTTTTCGACCTTGTTTCGACCTTTTTTAAAACTAAAAAATATTCAGTTCGAGAAACTTTTGAAAGAAAAAATATTTGCTAGAGTTCAAAATTTGTACATGGCTGGAAAATGAAATAGCGGACAACTCTTTTCTGTGACATTTACTAAAATTTTCAAAACTAATGCCATATTTTCTGATTTTTTTACAACAATTACCAAATTTGACAGTTGTGAGGCAATTGTCGTAATTTTTAAAGCACAAACTATTATTAGCGAAGTCAAGATTTTCCTAAACCGGAAAGGAAAAATTTTTCCCATATGATATGTACCTACTTTGTCTTTGACACTGTATATGCAATCCGAGGTGGTAGAAATATTCAAGACCCCAATTTTAGAATTATCATCATTATCACTACTTTAAATGTCCATTGTTATCTGCTACAATTCTATGAGGCGGTGAGTTAGAGCCGGCAACTGCGGATACGTCACTCTGGCCTGCTTGCTTGATGAACGCCACCCACAATATTATGATCTGTAATTACCGGGGTTTCCTGACTTTATAAATTATTACACAGGGTTTGATAGGTTATCGAATAAAAAAATGACAGTGTTCAATGACAAAGACGCCGTTTTACTTCGTAGTGTTGTTACAAGCTTTATTTACATCTCATATGACACAAAATAATTGAACAGTTAGTTAGTTATTATTAATAATAGAGCTAAATACTTACATTTTATTGCACTCTTATAAAAATAGTTCAGTCTTTATGTACAACGACTAGTACCTACTCAAAATGTGTAAGCGGAGAAGCTGTGACACAAATATTGACACTTGGCCTAATCGTGATAACGACGGTCGGCCCAAGGTGAACGACGACGCACTCAAATATCAAAAAATTTCAGCTTCCTTGGAAAAAATTTTGCTCAAGTAAATAATATTTCTCTGAATAATGTCATTTTTATTGAAAAAATCGCATCTTTGAAAGATTCATTAGGTATTAACCTTGGGCCGGTTTAAAACAAAATCGATAATACATAACTGATCATTAAGATATAATAATAATAATAATTATGTTATGTAGGTATATTGAATTATTTGGAAATAAGTTTTGAATCGTACATTTAATAATAATTATTATTTACAGTTTTTTGTTGACTTTTACAAAATTTAACATGATCGAATAGAGGTAGGTATAAAAAAAAACTCGAAGAAAAATGATTTTCTTCTTATCCCATTGTCTAGAATTATAGGTAACGGCTTATTTGATTTGAAGTCTTATCCTCGTCGACCATTTTATTAAAAATGAAGCTCCAGTGTAATAAGCTTCTAATCAAACAGGTCTGTTTGTTCAACTCGTGCAGCCGAGTATGGGGGGGGCTTCGATCGTTTCAGAAAATAAAATTCATAAAACACGATCACATAACATTGGAAATTGATACTTATTTGTTATAAAATCCAGAACAATTACAGAGTAATTAGGTATTATAGAGGGTACGAGGGTGGATTGAAAATTTTCCGGAACAGTGAGAATATGACAGTCTTTTGTTTTTTTGCATTATCAACATTTTTGCATTACTTACACCGAATTGATTGGTGCTTTTTTACTTAAAGAAAAGTTACAAATTTGGTTCGATTTAATACGCGATTCTATAATAATTATAAAATTTTATTAGGTAGTTAACAGCAAAGAATAACTGAGATTATTGAGCTGTGTAAGACTAAAAGGATACAGAAGCACTTGGTAGTGTAGAAGAGTATTATGGTATTCCCCTTATTTGTTACTATTTCTATCACATTTTCTAACTTTTGTTCGACTTCTTTCATTTTATCATCACAGGTTGTTTTGTTTGTTTTATTTTATCATTTTGTTTCTTATTCATTGATTTTTCCCACTTTCTCCATAACGCTTTGTATTTCATCTTTTATTTCTTTTTTTTTTTGCTTCTGGCTTATTTTTCGCAGTATCTTCTATAATTTGTTGTTACCGGAATATCTCCTTTATTTTGTGTTTTTGTTGTATCTCTTTATCATTTTGATTGTTGTCATCTGTTTCTTGATATTTTTTTTATCTCATCTCTCGACATTTCCTATCTAATTTTCTGCAAAATCAAGTAAATAATGAATAGAAATAAAAAAAAACTACAAATAATTATTATGTTTTAGAAAACTACCATTCAATTCTCTATTTGTGATTAGATATATTAATTTATTATTATTATTATTATTATTTTATTATCATTATTAAAAGGTTTTCAAAAAGGTATAGAAAAATAAAGAGAGGCAAAGGAGGTAAAGGTAAATGTTGCAAAATGCAAAAAATTCACGATGATGACGGAGAAAATTAATTTGATTTTTTTTCATTTTCATTTCAGGAAATTTTCAATCTGCCCTCAGAATTTAGATGTGACGATAAAATTTTTACCTTTTCTTTCATATCGTTAACATGATTTTCTTAAATTTTAACGACCGTTTTGAGGCCAATAATAAAACTATATTTTAATGAATTAATTAATTAATTAACAACGTTACGTGTTACACAAGTTACTTACACTTATATTCCTAGTAAGTATAGTAATATTTATCTAAACATTGAATATTTACTAAAACACACCACTCGTGGTCGGTCCATGAATTAACGAGTCATCTTCACTTAACGAAAAACAAGCCAGAAATCAAATCCCTTATTACAGAGCACTCGCACATAAATAATTATTAATACTTTATCATCTTACCTACATATCCAATCTTCATGATAAACTCTTCTATTACAAGTAGATATAATATCACATTTATGTTCTTATACGTGTACGTATGTTCGGTTAAATAAATAAATTATTAAATAAAAAATAAACCACACTTTGGTTTTGAATCACTTTTGTTGAAACATTCATCTTGATCCTTAATCTCGAACAATAACGGTCCCGAAAACTACACTAACGTGCGTTCAATAGTCTTAGAAGAAGATGAAAAGACTTACGACGAGAATGGTCAATATTGAAGAGATATGGTTGAGCACGCCACTGCTGAAAGGGGCCATGCCCTGGCTAACACCGTACACGGCTGGTTGAGCTGAAGGCTCGACCATGTTCTCCATTTCTGTAAAGGAAAAAAATCATCATTAACGTACTGTATACCTTTTATAGGAAGGCGAGAGTTTGACGAGAATTGGTTGGTGCGCAGAAGTGCATCCGAATTCATAAATGTTTATTGTCCAATATCAACCATAGCTTCGTTCGCGGATACAGTTCTGAACCGGTTTAGAACTCTTGCGTATGCGCAGTGAGATAATATTAGTCGGTGTCCGCGTAAAAAAAAACACAACCAACCAGATAAGGCTGATAAGAGTAACTCCGCCGTTCATCGAACAGGTAAAAAGTCAGTGGTGTGTACTGTTTAGCTCGTGTCGTATATTTATTTAAAATAGGTGGTTTCTGTCATCGTGTCGTCGTGTGTAGGTACCGATGTTTTTGTTATCATGTGTTTTATTGATTAATATATTATTGTTATTAATTTGTTATTAATATATTGCTTGCCAGTAAAATAAGTACCCATCTACTATTTTAGTTTTTTTCCGCATAGGTACCTTATCTTAAATAAATTCGAAATAATTTAACCGAGACTAATTCATATAAATTGGAATACTAAACGTAGATGTCCATATATTGATTTTTTAATTGAAGATTGATAATTGAAAATTGACTTATCATATTTATATCTAAACATTTAAAATACAGGGTTATTCACGGTATACGCCACGGAAGTTTATAGCCGTGTCTCTGGATTTTAGGATCTTTTTCTTTTTGGAGTGGATAGAGACCCGGCAGAGGTACGTTTTAAAATTATATTCATAATGTACAGGATGTCCCAAAAGCATGAAACATATCAAAGTTTTGTTTTTTTAAATGGATTGCTCCTATGTAATTGCATTTTTAGATTGCCTGTAAAGAAAAAAGAAGATTGGCTTTTACAGTTGGTGTTTAAATTCAGAAGTTTTTGAGTTATAAACAAGTGAAAATCGTCATTTTTCAAGTTCAAGGCCCTGTACAAGGAAAACGGCTGAAGATAGAGAAAAACGGCTTACATGTCCCTATTTTAACTTTTCATGTACTATCCAATGATGTAGATGAAATGTTTATACAGGGTGATAAAAAATTTGAAAAATTCTGAGATTTCTCCACGCGTCGACAAATAAAAAAATCAAAGAAAGTACAAATGTTTCTATACCATAGGATAGTACATGAAAAGTTAAAATAGGGACATGTAAGCCGTTTTTCTCTATCTTCAGCCGTTTTCGTTGTACAGGGCCTTGAACTTGAAAAATGACGATTTTCACTTGTTTATAACTCAAAAACTTCTGAATTTAAACACCAACTGTAAAAGCCAATCCTATTTTCTCTTCTCAGACAATCTAAAAATGCAATAATATAGGAGCATTCCATTTAAAAAAACATAACTTTGATATGTTTCATGCTTTTGGGACATCCCGTACATTATGAATATAATTTTAAAACGTACCTCTGCCGGGTCTCTATCCACTCCAAAAATAAAAAGATCCTAAAATCCAGAGACACGGCCATAATCTTTCGTGGCGTATACCGTGAATAACCCTGTATATTAAAAATATAAAATATTTTCTATTAGGCACGTGCGCCACTGATGTGATTTCTAGTCTTGGTGGAACAGCGTTTATCAGTTCTATGGGTGGAACAATAATTAAAGCCGGCAAGATGCGTAGTTCACGCCCAGACTCTTGCCTTCCTATAAAAATCATAGTATACCATATTAACGACTCGCTTATTATAACGAACGGAGATAAGATCACTCACCGTTGGGTTTGGTTGTGAAATGGAAGATGGGCGAAATCTTATTCCAGCCGTGGACGTTCCTGGCCTGCACCCGGACCTCGTAACTCACACCAGGCTGGAGACCTCTGACGGAGTACCACATGCGCTGCACCGTGACCCCCGGAAAGGGGGGCTGCACCGGGTGGCCCGGGCTCAGGACTCCGGCTCCCGGCAGGATGACGCTGTTCCAATCGCTATTTCGTCCGCCGGCGAAACCCAACTTCCCCGTGCCGTTACCAGAAAACTCCTGCTGCTGCTGCACAAACGGAAAGGATATACTAAATTTTAACTGTTTTAACATTTTTGATGAAAAAAAAAAAAAAATCAAACGGAGAGAGATTGAAAAGGAAAATGTTTTTTAACTGACCTGTTGGTGTTGGTTATGATGATGATGTCTGGGCTGTTTTCTGTAGAAAAGACGATATTCTGTAATTGCAGCGTGACTGTTGACCGACCAAGAAATATTGTAGATGTCTTTCTCGGTGCCGAGAGGGGGCGAGTCGAAGACCGCTAGTCCTGCAGTGCCCGTCAGAAATATTTCTCCGCGTCCTTTACCATGTGCGTTGCTTGCTACGCAGCTGCGACAATAATTCTCGTTGTTATCATCAGGTTTTCTCTTTTTATCATCATCGTACTGTATATAAATTTTTATTAGGACGGTTTTTCTTATGGGCATTATCAGTGATGATAATAGAGACTAGAGAGAGCATGAAAAAATGTATCTAGACATTTTGAAGATTCCTGTTAAGAAAATTGCACCGATCATGTTGACGATCGATTGCAAAACACGAATTTTGACGAAATTCAGTTTCTTAATTGAGGTTTAGTAAATCTGCTCGAATTTAATCTGACTCTTAATGATGGCAGTCGATTGTGCTCATACACAATTACGTCCCATTCTGAAGACATCGATTTTTGATGAAAATTTCAAAACAACCGCGGGTATTATGCAAATTTTTCGAAAAAATGTTTTCTCTTCGATTATAATAAAAAAATCTTCCTTCAGACGATGGAAATTATGAGAAGTTCAGAACTGCAATCGGTTCCTCTGTAGCTGTCCCCGTCTTCAAGATAAAGTTGAAGTTTACTAGTAATTTTCCGAAAATTTATTTAATTCTGTTGAAATTAGTAAGCTAATTTAACTTCCAGGATCCTAATTCAGCGAAAAATTATTAACGAAATAAATGAACGCTTCGGTGGAACTAGAATTAAAATGACATGGCTTCCTTTGATGAGTCATAAAAATGTCCAATTCAGATATTCAAGACGTGCCTAACGTACTTAATTGCTTAAAAAGCACTTGTTTAATTAATTTTTTCTTTACGAAATGTTCGACCTACATTTTTATTTTCATCGGTTAATTGACAAACTGATGGGATACGAGCCGAGTACGCTCTTATTGTAATAATTAATAATTCAAACGTTTTACAGAAATTTTACAGCCCCTATAAAACAATTATTAGGTATGTCTTCTGAAATATTTAACGAAGTATGAAGGAAACAATAAAAAGCCTAGATACCCACGTAGGTATATAATACGTGTCCTTTAAAAAATATGTATATATATACTCGTATATAGGAGCATAATATAATGAAAATACATTCTTAATGATTGTAAAATTCTAAAATCAATAGACGGGAAATTAACACATAATTATTTCTATGAGAAAATGAGTCCGCTTTCATTATTATACCTACTCGTGTCCGCTTTGAAGGTAAATACAACCAACTAACAGCCTTCAATAATATTAAAAAAATAAAAATAACAAGAAGTGGGCGTAAATTCAATAAAAAACCCACCTGCATGACGACGGTTAAAATTATTTACCCCAGAAATTTCCAGTCAATCAAGGACATCAAAATGATTGAACCCATATACAAAATCCGTCCCCTATTATTATTACAGCAGACTTACCTATAATTTCCAAAGTCGGCTTGTGTGACGTTTCTTATGACCAGGGTGTATCGATTTCCGCGAGTGCGAGCGGTGTGCTGCTCGGTGGTTCCCAGTTGGGCAGTATCTTTGAACCATAGGACCTGCAAACAAGTAAGAAAAAAAAACAATGCAAAAAAACATCCCCACTTTCGCAACTAATAAAGGCACTACGACATCATAGTAGTTGTTTTCTATTTACACGGGGAAATGCGCAATGAACCGAAACACATCATCATGTGACACGTTTCACGATGAACTTGTCATTTTTCGTGGTTGTTTAATCCATAACCGCACAATTGGAAATTAAATTCGGATTCGCGGGACAATTCATTTCTTCCAGCAGGATACATCATGGATGGCACTTTGATCATTTCCCTTCTCTCAATAATTCTCCATCGTGGAACAAATCCCGGCAATGAATAACCAGACGAACAATGTCTTCCCTCGTCGCTGTCCGCGAGGGGAATATTAATTACTCCTCCAGAATTTCTATACAGGAGAGAGATGAGTTATTCCTTCACCTCCCTGTCCTCACTTTTAATCGGTAACGAGCAGATAATGTGGCGTTTGCCCACTGACAATAATAACGGCCTCTGCTTGTCTGCTTCACTTCCATTCATGCCGCACCGTTTCTTCTTGATGATTCATTCATTCGCGTTCGCTGTCAAAAGATTCTTTAGACTTCTCTGACACGATTTATCCGACAATTTTATTTCCTTTTGATTTTATGCATTACCTACCTACGAGTAAATTTCCGGTAAATAAACAACTAATTTCAACGCTGACTGGCCACTTGTAATTGTATGTAGGTATTGTGTGGCAATTTTATGATGGAAATTGGAAAATGTGTTTTTTTTTCAATCAGTATCGGCATGATCACGTTTTACACCGTGGCATGAGCGAAGCTTTTTTCAAATAGGTATTACTGGTTATCGGGTATTTATTTACAATATTTACGTTCCAACTTTTCTCATATAAGAGTAAAACTCCGCGGCCAGTGCAATTGAACATTTATTTTCCAGTCGTCCAGAAAGTTGAGGAGTGAAGTGGAAAAGTTGTCCAGGAATTCATCATGCTAAGTCGTTTCGAAACAAGAAAACTTCAACAGAAGCAAACGGAAGAATTTGTCAAACACGTTAAGTTACAATTCATGCCGGCATCCTATTGGAAATTCGACAAACGAGAAGTATTTGGAATTATTCAGAAAATATTGTTGCGTCTGATAGACAATAAGAAACTTTCTTTTACGCATATTACGTACAATTAATTCAACTCTTCAAATTCACCCAGTCATCCTCAATACATAGAGAATGTTGAACTCTTTTTATTATTCATTGTATACTAGTTGCCTTCGCTCGCTCAACAGCTAGTCCGTAAAAAATAATTAATGCAAGAAATCAAAATCTAATTTAGAACAGATAAAAGAAAATGTTTCAGAAGATTCTGGACTTAGTCACTTCTGAACTGGAACGTATCTTCACCACAACAGGATGATGCAAAGAAACATTCTTGAACACTACAGAACATCTCATAATTTTCTTGAACATTTATCGAACAATCTTGAACTTTATAGAACATTCTGGATCTTTCTAGAACTTTCTGTAACATTCTAGAACAATCTTGAATTTTATATAACATTTTATAACTTTCTACAACATTCTGGAACTCTCGCGAACATTAAAAGTATTCTCCATCATTATATGAATGTTCCAGAACTATCTCGAACATTATAAATCCTTCCAAAAATTTCCAGAGCATTCACGAACATTGTGGAAATTTCTTGAGCATTCTAAAACTTCCAGGAATCTTCTAGAATATTCTAGAACATCGCTGAACTCTCTGGAATCTCCCGAATAGAAAATTCTAGAACATTTATTTTGGACCTTCACGTACATTATCGATCATTGCTTTATTTTTTGAACATTTTTTACCATTCTTAAACACACCTGGTTATTTCAAAACTTTCAAGAATGTTCTTGAATATATGTACTCGAACGTTCTGGAACAATCTGAAACTTCTTCTCGAATATTCTGGAGATTCGAATAATTCTCAAATATCTGGAAAAATCTAGAACGTTCGGGAACATTCTGGAAATTTCTGTTACAATTGCGCTTTTTTAATTTTTTTCTTGATACATTAAATATATTCTCAAACATTCTCGAGCACCACGAAACATTCTGGAAACATTACGGAGCATTTTAAACATGCCAGATCATTCTAGAAGTTTCTGTAACATTCCCGATTATTCTGGAACACTTTAGAACAGTGTAAAACTTTCTATAACATCCTAGAATATTTATTCAGTAAAGTAAAGTATTCGTTCCTGGATTTTCTAGAACATTCTGGATTTTCCTTGAATATTTTTAAATATTCAGAACTTTCTAGATAATTATTTTTAACGTTATAGATCATTCTGGAATATCTGGAGCTATGACACTAATCTTTACGGGGTTTCTCATGCTGGTCACTGATTTCACGCCAAAGACAGAGAAATGTCTACAGCATTGCTGGGCTGTAGACATTGATGACTATTTCGCACTTGTTGGAGCTCATCGGTATGCCACATCAGAAAGTGTAATCCTCCACCTCCTGCGTAAAATCAGTGGATTATTTATCCAGAAAATTCACACGGGCCTCCGAGATCTATAAACTGTGACCATAAACTGCGCCCATTTAACCTATGCCCCCGTAACTCTTAAAATAAGAAAGTTAGTCATACAACTATGGTAAATTATTACCAGTTTACCAGTTATTATTACCAATTATTACCAATAAAATAGAATTGCCTGTATAAAACCATACAGGTGCAAATGTTGAATAAATACAAATATTCTGAGTTGAAAAATAGTCCAAGTCAAAGTGCACCTTTACTTTAGCCTTTGGGTTCTGTCTTGCCGTACTTATATACTTATACGAGTGTACCTACACACTGAATTGTGTTTTCTTTATTTTTTTTCTCGGAAAAGTCAAATAATTAATGCGCAAAGCGACTTCTGGGAGACGAACACAGGCAGGAAAATATAAGACCGGTCTCGATTAACTTTAAAATCCGATTCAGTCTAAACAGTCGCCGGATTAGAGGAATGAAATTCCGGAAAATCTCCGTGGAGTCCGGGGGCCGGTAGTACAAGGATACAAATCCTGGTAGGCGGTGAATTTAAGTAACGGGATTGAAAGAAGATTGGCGTATACATAAATAATGCGCCTCTCTGCCGGCCTGGCCAGGATCATTTATCTCGAGAAATCACGGCAGACACAACGTTATGTTGTCGGCCGTTGCGGATAAGCGCAGTGGCGGTCCATCTACCTACATCATACGTAAACGTATATAACTGTACCTACATTAAATTGTACCCCTCAGCAGTAGCCGATATTTATTTTTTATTTATTTTTTAATCTTCACCTTCCAGGTCAGATTGATGAGATTTTTTAAACCGCAATATTATTGAACTAGTGGGCCGAAGCAGCAGCAAAAAAGAACGTCGCTGGAAACAATGTGCTCGAGTGCATTGCGGTTCCGCGGTGGCTCAGCAACATGACGTGCAATATTTCGAAATAAATATTTGGTCTGATAAAGGAACTCTCGTGAAGTTAGCTCCCGAATTGTATCAAAACCACTACATTTCATCAGAAATCGTTTTCGGAAAAAAGTGGGCCCCGCTTCTACTTAGCCCCCAAAACTGATTTTTGCGTGTAAATGGTTTTGTTCCGCAGAAGTATTTAAAATGTAACTTTAAAAGTGTCCTAGTTTTACTCAGAACTCTGAAAAATGTAGTTGTTTGATACAATTCGGGGGCTAACTTCACGAGAGTGATAAACGAGCAGTACCAGTACTAGGGCGTAGTTCAGGTCAGTTTTGATTTTGAGTAGTTACCTGGGGTGCCGGTTCCGCATGGACGATACAGACTAGCTGGGCCTCGAGACCGAGCCCCGTGTGGACCATCGCTCTTTCCGTTTCCACCTCCGGTCCATCTGAAAGAAACAAACAACAAACATGCTTTACTATTGACACACGTGACAGAGTTTAATCATTGATGGACTGCTTTCAACTATTTGAGCAGGTTGGTGCGTTATATTGAGTCTTTTTTGATCACGGGTCGTAATCGTATTTCATAACTGAAATTTTTGATTTTGGATGGCTCTCTCACGACGATACATTGACGACACTGTTGCCATTTAATTACATTTTAATTCACCGAAATTCGTTAAAAATGCCAAAATTTTAAGATAATCTCCATTATAGTATGTTATCTTTTTGCGATAGATACTTTTTTGAACCCTGAAAATTCAAATTAGCGAATCGGATGAGAGCGGGCACGGACGCGTTTCTGCGATACACATTTATGTTTGAATTATATGAAAGGGCGCGTCTGATGGATGACAACACAAAACTCGCGTGCCTCGTCGACTAGAGACTCCGGCGAGAGGGTTGGACATCAAAGAGAAAGAGAGCCGTCTGTTAATTTTCATCTCTCGGCCGTCAAACGATTATAATTAAAGTTGGTTTCATTGCGATTTCGATGTCGAGATGTGCCCCCGTAATAATTCGTTCCGTAAACAGTTTAATTGGTCCTATAGAAAATATGGATGCTTTTAATTAAGTTTACAGTCGGTTGTGTTAAATTAGGGGCGCTTGTTGAATCATTATTATTGTCACGCGAAATTCCCATCAAATTCTCCAAGTTATGCAAGCAAGCAAGTCGCTCTTCGTCGGCGGCGGTTCTCGTTCTTGTTGTTGTTGTTGTAGTTGCTACTACGTAAGAACAGGTACCCACGCGAAATTAATTTCGTCGTTGTTATTAGTGTTATGGTTAATGAAGCGCGATTTCCTTCCCACTTTCCTTCAATGATATTTTCCGTACAAGAATCGTTAATGGCGACAGAAGGATTGGGGGGGGGGGGGAGATGGCAATTACATTCAGATTCGATAAATTTGATATTACAACTCACATAGGACGTTAAGGGTGATGTGGCGGGTGTCGGGCTGCCCGACGCCGTTGTCCGCGCTGCATTGGTACTGTCCGGCAGAGTGGCGATCGGCGTGCTGGACGACGAGGGTGAGACCGCTGACCGATCGCTCGCCACTCGGGAGGACGTTGTTCTTCCTCGTCCAAGCGATGCTCGGGACGGGATTACCGCTAGCCCGACACTCCATCCTCACAGTCGCCCCCTGCAGCACCTCCAACGGTCCCGTGTGCGACACGTAATGGATTCGGGGCGGCACTGAAACAGAATAATAATTATTACTTCATTGTGTAAAACTGGTCGTTGACCTGATGTTATGGTGAGATGTGAACTAATTGATGAATGCAGTTTTTAACTTTTAAACAGATTTGAATGATGTTACCACAATGGTACCTGGTGAAAAAGGCACTCTTTCTCTCCCTTTATCCGGACAAGTTCATCTTCTGATATGGTTTTTTTTTCTTCTGATCTGCTGCACAGGCAGGAAGGAAGAATGGTAGGAAACCCGTGGCTTTCGGGACCGCATGAATTATCACGACGAAAAATGATTTCTCCATTAATGATTTTAGTGCATCGATCATTATGCATGAGGTGTATTCCCCGGATTGGTGCACCGCACTCTTATAAAAAATAAAAAATTCTCGATCTAAATTATAATTTTTTTGTATTCAGCCCTGCTTCGTGTAAGACTAATTTCTAATATAATTTTATTTCTTTTTAAATCAAGCCTTGGAACTTATCAAAAACTTTTTTTTAACATAGAGTATAGTGCCTTTTATGTGGCAGACGACGAGAAGTTGTTTGAAAAAATTGTTTAGAATCAACACCTTGAGGCCTTTGTACCAAATTTCATAATCATTTTTCAAATAAAACTAATTATTGGATCCGGTCAATTATTAAGGAAGTTAAAAAATATAGTTGACCAGTGATCTTGAAATTTGGTACAGAAAATTTATTATCTTTTAAAGAGTCATTCCTACTATTCGGGGACTGTATATTATTACGAGAAATCAATGAATTGAATCAATAGACAATGTCCCAAAATTAAAAAAAAATATTTTATTATTGTAAGATAACGGAAAATCGTATGGTATACGGCAACACCAGCAGCGTCGTCTATCGCAACGAGGGTTGATTATTCAAGTTTTCACACTGCTCCTTCTTGTAAGGACCAAAAAAAGTATTCATCCTTTCTTGGAATTGAGCTGGGTTCGACAGCGAAAGGCTTAACGGGAATAAAGCATCCCTTTAAACGAATTTATGTCCGCGTTATATATACCCACCTGAACGAATTTATAGTAACTCTATTTATAATCCTTGGATGGGAAGGAAAATACAAATTTTACTTACTAGATTCTTTAAATGATTCTAGTGTCATATAAATGTGTATGAAGTGATAATAATTTTTTGTGTTATTTTCAGGTATGTGTGACTAAAAAATTAGTTACGCATTTCTCTTTTGTGGGTTCACCGATAATTATTGTTGGTAAGTCAATTAACTAATTTAATTATTACTTTCCTTTCGAGAATAATAATTATTGTCTCTTTCCTGAACTTCTTGCTGCCAGTTCCAAATGTTCTATTCCTGGAACATTCTGGACGGGATTCAGTTACTGGTATTTATTCGATGGTGATTAAATTTAAGCTTTTCATGTCCCTGATATGAGATATACATACCTACGGCTTTCACAAGAAAACTAATTTTCCAAAATTTTGTACTCGCACCATTAAATGGCGCAAAGATGCGTAATAATTTTATTTTTTTGTTAAATTTTACTTCATACTAATTACTAACTAAATCCATAGATACAATACACAGATAATAGTAGGTACATAAATGAAATGTTTCTTGTGAATGCACGACGAGTTTACCATCAGCGTAACCTTTAAAAGGTTTTCCGCATCAGTTTTTTACGATCTCGCAATAATAATGGACAATTTCATTGCATCCATAATAATTTTATTGCCGGGATTTTATGGATACAAGTCTTTAGCGAACATCGAATTCTCCTGTTATTTATCGTCCAGGATTACTATTGCCGCGTGCTTCACAAATAATCATTCCCGGGGATAACTCCGGCCGTGGATCGTAAAATTGCAAGTTACACATTTTTACATAAACGAATGTATATAAAAATATGGAGTTGAGCTCTTATGAATCCGAACTGGAATAATCTTGTCTACGAAAAGCAGGATTTTAGAGCAAACACGTTACAGCGGGAGTGTTGCCTTTGCATAATAAAATTGGTACCTAATGCACCTATTGATTAATTTCTGGCGACTTGACTGTTTTGTGTACCTACTTACTACATACAGGACAGTTCAGGACATAATTCATTTTCTGATGAGTAGCTTACGTCGTATGGCAGGTCCCTTCGGAACCTTTTATGTTCATAATTAATTCCCCCCGCTTGAAAGCTTGCTCTGAAGAGGGATCATTATTAGATCCGGTGCATTCCCACGGGCGCTATCCCATGAAATCTGATTTGCGTATGAGGCAAGCTATGAACAAGCAGTTTTGCGGATTTGCATTCGCCGCATTTACTACTAAAATATTGCGTTTATGGTGTTAAATTTCACATTAAATTGTCTTTTTTTTATTTATTGCTGTACATATATGTTTAGCCATACATTTATTTTTTATAAATACCACGAAATATGAATGCTCTTTTATACTGGAACGAAACACCAATTTCCGCAGCATCAGCGTAAATTCATTACTATGCAAGAGTTGATGTTGAATGCACTGGAGTTAAAAAAATTATAATAAGCCTCGTTTTAGCCCCCACCTTGCAATTAATACGGAATATGGATGAATGTATATTATTATGGTGATTCATCTTCCTGTTATTCCGCGCGCACCTATGCGAGAAATTTTCGATCATAAACGGGAAAATTCGGGAACTATCTGTTTGAAAGAAAATATTTATTCGGAATAATATTCGGAACTCCTGAAAGACATTCGGAAGTTGTTTTAGTTCAGGAAGCGCGTTACCGAAGAACACTAAGGATTTTTTAAATAACTGGAGCTAGTGAGCGGTGAGAGTCAGTTCAGTGTATACTGCGAAGTAATAAGCGAATAAGGAAGCAATGTTACACAGTGCGCTTTACGAGGTGTAACATAAGTATTGCGAAATATTTCAGGGGATGATTCCTGAGATCATTTTAAGAAAAAAAGTTCATATGAACAATGGGCCGAAAATGCTTACCCGCTGAGTTATAGCCCCTTAAAGTTGGGACCCTGACAAAGTTTTATTATCACCGAAATCGTTCGACATAAGATTGCGAAATTTACCACATCCAGCAATGTTTTTATTGTTTTTATGCCTAATAAGATAGATTGTAGATCACTTTGGAAATTTCACCAAGGGTGGTCAAATCTGGGGGGTTTGGGGCAAAAATTACCCCAACTTTTTTGTATCAATAGCTTTTTCAATTTTAATGTAAAATTATGGAATATTGAAGCTTTCTGCGTAAAAAAGTCATTCTTGTTCAACTTCGATAAGATGCACCGTTTTCGAGAAAAATTCATTCAAAATTTCATTGTATTGCTCTTAAATGTAAGTATGGCAGAACGCCAATTTCTGCCCCCATGTCATTGAAAGCAAATTCATTTTCGGTTCAAGATAAGCAAAATAAACAATTTTGAAATGGATTTTTCTCGAAAACGGTGCATCTTATCGAAGTTGAACAAGAGTGACTTTTTTACGCAGAAAGCGTCAATATTCCATAATTTCACATCAAAATTGAAACTTGGGGTTATTTTTACCCTATACACCCCAGATTTAACCCACCTTTGATGAAAATTTCAAAGTAAAATAAATAAATAAATAAATATCTTATGGCTGTGGTAAAGCCCAAGTGTCAAAAGTTTTCAAGTAGCCTCAAGGGCCTCTGACGTAACTTAACGACTGCTGTGAAGCAGCCGGGACCCACTTTTTAACGTACCTCCCGGAGCACGATCGATCACGGAACTATTTTTATTTACCACTATAATTGGTCACCCATCTAAGTACTGACCAAGAAAAGTCATGCTGCACTTTAGAGATCGTTTGACCGAAACTCTAGCAGCTTGGCTATTGTGACCGATAATTTCAAAGTGATCTACAGTCTTACTACAATCTTATTACTTATTAGGCATAAAAACATTGGTGAATGTGGTAAATTTCGTCATCTTATGTCGAACGGTTTCGGAGATAATAAATAAAAACCTTCGTCAGGGTCCCAACTTTAAGGGGCTATAAACTAAGCGGGTAAGCATTTTCGGACCCATGTTCATGTGAATTTTTTTCTTAAAATGATCTCAGGAATCACCCCCTGAAATCTTTCGCAGTACTTATGGTACACCCTGTTTAAGAAGGCGATAGTTGTTATAGACGGTGTGAATTAAATCAATTAATTGGGTTCCCAAATTATAAATTATTATCGTCAAACCCACAAAACGAAAAAAACCGTAACAATAATTTGACGCGACGTAACAAAAGTAAACCATACAACTCATAAACAACAACTGACCTAAAATTTCCAACGTGTGAGTGATCTCCCTCGGCTCCATGGTGCCGAGCTGACAGACATAATCGCCTGCATCCTGCGGGCGCACATCTTTGAGTTCGAGACTGTAACCTCCGGCCGAAAGTTCAGGGATGACGCCCATGGATCCCCCGGAAGACGAGCTGGGAGAAGGCAAGAGTCGCACCCTGGGATCGGGCGTCACTTTCACCGGGCCGGCCGTGAGCACGGCAATTCCACGCTTCCATGCCAGCACGTAGCTACCTGCAACATGACATAATATCGTAAAATTAGGATAAGCTCGCGGCGTATGTGGCGGGATTTTTTTCGTTTATAATAAGAGATAAGTAAAGGTGCTTGGGATGGGATTCTTTTTCAAGTAAGTATACGGCCAAGTCAGTGTTAACTGAATAATGACGGTTTGCGTATTGTTTTTTTCTTCGGTCATTTCTATTCGGTCATTCAGTATCTACAGTTCCGTGTAAATAATGTGAATTAAATGAAGTTTCTTTTTAGAAAATGATGCGAAAATTATTTACACGTCACGGAAGAAACGCTTAGGTATAATGAAAGCCGTATAGCGCTAACAGAAATGATTCCGTGTATTTTATATAAAGAGCGTTTATTTCGGTTTTATATGTGATTAACCCGAGATCAGGAAGGTCGGTAAATCCCGGGGGAACAACGTAATCCTCCAAAGAATCCACTGCGGGATGTATGGTTTTACGTCACCGGCTTTCCTTGTTTTTTCATTCGCAGGAATGTCGCTCGCAGCTTCTCCTGATTCTGATTTACCAACCCTTCTGATCTGATCCGCGCATTTAAATAACACCCGCCCTTATTATATTACCCATCCTAGAACATAGAATCTACAATATATGTGTGAATTCACCTGTGTGCGTACATATATACATATGCATACCGGGTGTCCCAGCTCGTTAGAGTCCGTCTGAGTGGGTCAAACGATGGATTAAAAAAAAAAAATTCACAGATTCACATACAGGGTCACAATACCCACAAGTTAAAGTTATTTTGGAGTATGACTATATACAAGTGTATGTCCCATAATTATTACGAGAGTGACATATCAAAGTTGTGGTTTTTTTAATGGAATGGTCCATATGTTATTGAATTTACAAATTGTCTGTCGTTTGAACCACAGAGACCGACTAAAATGTACCACCATGTTAAAATTCTGGAAAAATTCCAAAATACCGCACTCCTTTCTCGTTTTTATGAATTTATTACAAGTAAAATCCGATCCACTCTAACATGACGTCTCCAGGCACCGAACAACCGGCAGGTATCGTAATTTATATCGAGCTCAAACGGAAACCCTATTAGCCAACGCGGGAGAAGCTGCCCTTCTCTAAAGGGCTGGATAACGACCTTAGATATATACATATCCTTATATACCTGCTTTATAGTATACATATATCCCGGTAGATATACGTATTCAGGTAAATTTGGGTAGGGATTACAGCGAGGCTGATATACTGTCCTTAATAAGAGCTGC
Source organism: Malachius bipustulatus (assembly GCA_910589415.1). Taxonomy (NCBI): domain Eukaryota; kingdom Metazoa; phylum Arthropoda; class Insecta; order Coleoptera; family Melyridae; genus Malachius; species Malachius bipustulatus. The sequence continues at coordinate 45,034,731 of OU342636.1, forward strand.
AGTCTCACCGCCTGATTTAAGGATATTAGGAGCAGGACTGCTTGCTCGGGCGGAGAGGGGGAAAAATTCCCGACGCCCTCGACAATGCCAGTCAAATTATGAGACTGAGACGAGGAAACTGACGTGTCTTGGATTAATTCCCGGAAATTCAGATAATTATAACAGTAATTCATTCGCTTAGGCAAATTGGTCTAACAGTAAGACAAGATTTTTTTGGTGTGGTAGAAACTTTTAAACTTCAGTCTGCAGACGCCATTTTTGTTGTAAAATTTAGTAACGCGTGGCTGTCCATCTCATTGATAACTTCAATTAATTAAATGATAATTTTTAAAGGCTGGACAGATTTTACGTTACATAATAATATGTCTGGATCAATGTGTTGTTGGTATGAAAATCTAGCGATCGACCTACTGATGATGAAAATCGACATTTTGGTAGTAACGAACTCATTTTATTCCGTGTAGCTTTTTGCTTGGGATTGTTCCGTTTAATTTTAATTTTTTTAACATAAAATAATGGCCACAAACCGCCAGGTTCTTTTTTTTTTGGTATTAACTCTTTTAAATCAAATTTGTACAATCTGCTGTTTTGATTAATTAATTAAATGTATTGACATTATATAAAAACAAAATGTCAGATCCCGGGACGAACAAACAAACAGTAACTAACCTGGCTGGGTGATCCTGCAGGGCAGCACGACGGTGCTCCCGGTGGCGATCCGATAGGTTTGACCGGGAGTCACGAAGGTGGGCGGCTTCCCCTCGGGCAGCAGCATGCCCAGATCGTTTAAACCCGGATAGAGCTGCGTGCCTGTAACAACAAAATTGTTCAAGTTACTACGTAAATCAAATCACTGAATTTTATCCAGAAGGGCTATTATTGCCAATCGGGGAGGCTTTACGGCTTGATTTCCCAAATTGATATAAGTGGGAACAGAATAACTGATTAGGTACGCTCTGCAACGTTTTAGAAATCCATTTTTAAACGCAAGACGGAAGGTTTTCGTAAATAGCTTTGTAAATTCTCCCTACTGACATGAATTGAAGAAACTATTGGTGCGTGACTGCTACAGGATTTTTATGCATTTTTGGTAAACCGTAAAATCTAGCTACCGTAAAATCTAGCTAGTAAGGTATTAGGACAACTTTTTTTTGGCCTTTCCTCGGTTAGCGATTGGCGATAATTATGATAATTACCTACCGACTCTATGTGCAAGATTAAACAAACAAACGCAAGTGCAATAAAACGACTTCTGCTAACAATCTTCATTTTGGTCCCTCTATGTATACGTGGATAAACAGCAGAGTCAGGGTATAGCCTCGGTTTGTTGAATGTCGTTAATGCGCGGAGAGAAGCTGCTTCACTCCAAACTACTTGGACCTTAATATTACGGAAAATGACTAAAGTTATACGTTTAAAGATCCCCTCTTCCCGTTTATCCTCATACACGTACTTACCAGTTTATTGCTTCGTCCTATAAGAATCTTATATACAACTATATCGCTTACGCAACAGGTCTTTCTTAGTAGAAAAGTTTTGCCGTAGCAAAAAAGTCTCTTATGGCTCATGTAAGTTCTGTCCTGAATAAGATATTGAAAAATCTATCTCTGTATAACATGTATACCTATTTACTTATGTAACATATTATGCATGGTATATAGGGTATATTATAGTAAATAAAATACAATGTATATCAATGCGAGGAGAGTGAATTTCTCGGAACTATGGCCGCGCAGCGCCGACAAAGAAAATCGTTAGATTGAGGAAATCTGGCCTTTCGCCGGGATAAATTCAATTATGTTTGGAAATGCATTATTCTCGCAGATGGAAACGATATCATAATAATTCGTGTCACATAATTCTCCCCGGAAATAAAGATATACGAGTTCGGGAAATTGGTCGGCGTCTCTATATTTCATTTATCCATCCAGCAGCCACGGCAAAACAAAAAGTACTTGGCATTTCGGGAAAATAATGAGCCCGCGTCCCTCCTATAATAAGTATAACGAACTGCTTGCTTGCTCGCCGAACGGGGAAACAACTTGCCCGCCGCAACAATTTGACTCTCATTCTCATTGATTCATTTCGTGTGTTTCGTTCGTTCTTTTGTAATACACGACGCGTTTTATTATTATTATTATTGTATGCGGGCTTCTCGTACCTATTGTTCGATTATTTGAGGTTATAATCAGTTTTTTCTTTTCTTATCCAGCACTATCCATTTTCTATTACCTATTGTCGCAACATTTCTGCCGAACGAAATAATGAAGATGATAATTAATTAAAGGCCTGTTTAATAACTCAGCGATTTAATGTTCAATTAGGATAATATAAGAAATGAGGAAAAGTCCAGCGATGCGTCGTGTACCTACCCTTCAAATATTCAGACTCGACTACTGATTTTAGTGATTTTACATCAGCACCAGCACCAGCACCAGACCAGCGCACCTGGCATATTTTCATCCCCCGATCTCGCCAACCCAAATGCCAGAAAATAAAAAACATTGTTGGCAGAGGGGTAGGAATTTTTTTTACAATTTTCTAACCACGAAAAGTATTCAGATCATCTCAATTAAATATTTAAATGTTTAACACACGTAAACAAATTGGCTATTTAGTAAACAAACGGTCATTGATAGAGAGACGATACCGCAATAATAGTAAGTAATGGATGTTTATCAATAAGTGTTTGGCCATGATCAAAGCACGAATCATTTTTCTTTCCCTCGACAAGGGAGATGTGATGGACCACGCAAACTACAAATTTATAGAGACAACAACATGCTGACATTTATGATTGAAAAATAGACGAGAATTTATAATACGAAATAATTGTGCACTCCCATAATATTATGTACCTATACACTTATTCTAGGGTGGCTATGCTATAACCATAATTGCAAGCCAATTCCACTATCCCCCATCATGAAACGAGGAATTCTTTATTGTTAGAATAACAATCGGGCATGGGGAGACATGTCAGTAATGTAATAAAATTCCCTCGCATAATACCCCCATAAAACAATTACTTATTCGAATGCAATGGGGACAAACGATGGGGATGGAAGTCTGTCTGTTTTTCCGCGACAAACGACAAGTGACAGAGAAACACAATACATTATGCAATAACGGTGTGTGCTGCACAGATTCGCACTTGTCGTTGTTGTCTTTCCACCACCCGCGCAGTGTTCCTAAAGTACTCTGTTAGACAAGTTGCATTAGAGTTGCTCCCTAAACGATTTCAGGTCCATGCACTTATTCTGAATCATCGTTTGAGTTGAAGTGCTTTCAGCCTTTGAGCATATTCACGTAGATAGGTGTCTATGTAGCACTAAGATACTCCTTAATTGAATGATAATTATGATTTGTAACGATATAATATTATATATTACACAAAAAACAACACAAATTAGCCATAAACCTCATTTATCCTCAACAAAACAATGAAATCAGAAAATATTCATCACTAACGTACTTTGGAAACGTTTCAACACAAATATCAAGGATAATTTCTAACACCACTACATTTAATATTTCATTCAAATCTTTTATGAGTAATGGTTCTATATTGCTGAATGCAAAGGAAAAGTTATCTAAATTACAGAAACCTGGAATTTATCGATTAAACTGTTCTCATTGTAATTCAGTTTATATAGGACAGACTTGTAGAAATCTAGAAATTAGATACAACGAACACCTAAACTCTTACAGACTCAAACATCCAGAAAGATCAAATTTTGCAAAACACTTAATAGAAAACAATCACACTCTAACAGCAAACAACAAAATTGAATTACTACATCATTGTGATCATTATTTTAAATTAAATTTTCTTGAATCTCTAGAGATCCACAGACATTTACATAATCAACATACACAGTAATAAATGAACAGCTAGACACATATCGTTCTCCACTACTTGATTTTCTTCTTGATATCAACAACTAAGAAGATTCTGAAGAAATTACATTATGATCTAGTTAGTTCTCTTAAAAATTCATTTAAATCTAGTTACTTGTTTTATGATCACTTGAAAATTAAAAACCGTCCCAACTTTTTTATTTCCCGAAAAAACGATATCGAGTTTTACATCGTTGTATTTAGAAAAAAAAAGACATATGGAATGATGTCATAGCCAACTATGAGTTACATTTAAAAAAACACAAGTTTACGTCATAGCTCGAAAACGACACAACAAATAAAAAAAATTGTAACGCCGTTTTATTGTCTATGAAATCGTCTAAAAGGTGTTCCTTTATGATTTTTCTCTAATCCCAATAATAAGACTGCTATCTCGGTGTGAAGAAATCCGCGGAATTTACTTTATGTTAAATATCTAGGAAGCCATGTAGATTTTCAAAAAAACAAAAGCTGTTTCGAATTAAGCTCATAAAACTCCACTTCTTTCCCCATTTAACCGTTCCTCTAACTGCAGTAGTTTACGAGATCCCTGTACTAAACATTGAAAAAAACTCACCCTGTATGTACATATAAGTATAAAATATTATGTTTGTGTGTATCCCTACTTCCTACTTATATAAACACCAAATCTTATATATAATACATAGAAGAGTGTTTTGGAGGTCCCGTATACGGTAAAATCGAAAATTTATAGCAGGATCCAGGAAATGATCGGAACCTAGTCCTCGACATCGATTTATGTAAATGCATATAAGGCATATCTAGACGGAAATTCGATAAATCTCTTCTTCTCCTCCTTGGCCATTTGTCACGAATAAGGAGGTCCTCTAATAAAACCTAATTCAGACCGATCTGCATCTATTACAATCCGTGTCATGTACGAGTATACACCCACTGAGGTATGTACAATGGAAAAAAAAACAACACCTTTTAGGATTATAATAAATATATTTATCGATATCAGAGAATCTTAATCGAAATGCGGAAACGAGAGTAAAATTGATTGACTAAATAGATGTTAATTTCCAATGTATAATAATAACTTGGCAATCTCGATACCCAACCACCCATCATATACGCAAATTCTAATTCGGTGTGTTATTCTTTTGTTATGTCCCATACAGCCATAAATTATAGATTCCGTTTTGGCACTTTTCTACATCGCGCCGTCGAGAATGCGCCCCTATTTATATTGAACTCTCTTGTATTGATATATCACGTCTCGAAGCTTTCAATAGCGTGTGGCGCCGCCTTTCACACCATGAAAGGCCCCCGAAATCCAAAAACCGACATCGATAATAAATTACGGGGTAGTTGATGCTAATAAACTTGCCCGATGCGTGTATTTATAATGCAGACAGGCATATCCTTCGAAAAACGCCGTTCTGACGACTTGTCTTGTGTTATTTCGTGTTCTGATACGGAAAAAAACAAACACAATAATCCATAATGGAAATTTAAGAGGGGTGAAAAATAAATAAATACCTACCTACCCGTATAATACGTGTAAGCGGGCTAAATAAATTTGGCCCTTATACATACCTTTTTTCAATATTTTTTCAATATTCGAGTAACGAGTAACAGACATGTTTAAATTTTTCATTATTAATTAATTATTATTGAAATATAACTTCGTATACGATCTGGTGAGTGGCTTTTCATTAATTATGCGGTTATTTCTATTGAAATCAGTTAATAGTCGACGTCGAATTTGCACACACAATTCGTTAAATTCAATCTTTGCGCATACGAGTACACAGAGATCGGTTTCGGATAAGAAATAGGAACGAATACGAACGAACCATGCAGAGTTATTCCGGAATAAGTAAATTTGATCATGACACAATTCGGAGACAATATGGAGGACCGGGAAGGGAATTTCCGGAGTTGTAACGCCAACACCAACGCGACAGGCATCTCAAATGCATCATCATGATGTATAGACGTGTACAAACGTATATGAGCGCGACTATGCTCGAACAATGGATTTTCCCTGTAGATAGATATACATTTTATAGAAATTGAATTTATATACATATGCACGATGTGACGTAATAATTCCACATGCGAACGAATAACGCCGGAACTCTGCCAAATTACGCCGCCGTTCCGTATTCCTTTGTAAGTTAGTATAGATATTTACGAATTTCGAGTCGAAATTCGGTTTTCTCCTCCGGTTCTTCTGTTATGTCTGTTGCAATTCCCGGACAAGAAGTGCTGGATGCTGGATGCGTTCCCCGTGCGTTTAAGTCGCTCTTAACGAGGAGATTGAATTGTTTCTCCGATGTAAGCCCTCGAAAAACTTCCTCGGCTTTATTTTATTTACGCTAGTGTGATTTTGCAAATCCACGCGCCGTAGGCCTCTGCTGGGAACGTTTCCGAATACACGAGACGAGAGGAAGAGGAAATTTCGGAGGTGTAATTATCGTAAAAGGGAACGGCTCTCAAAGAAACACACTTTTTGAATACGGCTAAGTGTCGATGTGCGGGACGTGGAACGTGCGCATAAAGAAGAATAAGTCTTAAAACGTTCCTTCTAATACGATCTTTTGTCTTTATTTGTATGCAAAGATTTACGTGAAGTACTATAAACTGATACAATTTAAATCGCTAAAATTGGAACCGTTCCATTCTCTTGTTCATACATCGATATTCGATAAACAAGAAGTCTTCATTTTTGATTTGAGGTGCAAATTGCAGCGTTTTTCCGCCTGACAAAACATAAAAAGAGAGGCACGCTCTTTAAAAGTAGTTGATCTATTATCACAAAAACCATGTGGGAGATATGTGGATAAATAAGATCATTAAAAATAACCCCTTTTAGGTACCTACAAGAATGTGGGAGTTAATTACTCCAGAAAGTTTAAATTAGAAACATGTGATCACAGCAGATTTCTTTGTTTTTAATTTGAATTGTTTTAATAAACTGAAGGTAAAAATGAAGAATAGGTTGTAAAAATGTGATAAAAATTCTAACCCCTATTTATGATAGTGCATGCGTTAAATATTTTTATTATTTAATTAAAAAAAAAATGAATTAGAAAATATGTAGGTCATACCCCGCTGTAATGAGCCTTACTCATTGCATGCGGTCTCTGTGGGGAGTGGACCAAACTTTCCCAGCCACTCCTGGGACATCCATGGAGTGTGTAAAACATTATATGCTTCGTAAGCTGTGCAGATCGGTTCTAATCCGACTTCAAGTTCAAGAAACAGCTCGATTACTCTAGACCAGGAGGAGAAACAAATCTCCCCTGAGAAAAAGGAAGACGAATAACCAGATTACAAACCTTCGGGAGAGACTTTCTCACGCCGGAGGACCCGGATACATTAACAGCACGAGTAGATGTGAGAGACCACAATAGACATGAAAGCAATAACACGTGCGGGTACTTACATGAAATGAAAACCCACAACCCAGCCTTTGTTTTGTTTTTGCAACGGAACTGCGACTGTCTTCAACGGTGACTTAAGTAAAAGTAGTGAATCTCCATCTCAAATCCTCGAGTAACTAGATATTGAGATGAATGACTGACAAAATGACATCTAAATTGACAATGCCTTAAAGAACGTTGCTCTTGCTTGCGTTATGTTAAGAGACTCTCTCTAATAGGCTCACGGGCATGCGCGTTGACATTAATTTGTATTATAGAGAACCTGGGTCATTTCAATATTAAAACGATTTACATTACGGTTCTGCTGAAAAGTCCTCTCCTCTCTCGTGTAATTTCATAATTATTTCAATATCCCAAACAAGATTTTATCGTTCACATCTACCTCGGACCGACACTTTTCTCTTTTACTCTTCAGATTTATCAGCGAGGAAATTTGAAAAGACATTCGATTCACATCGTTCCATTCATTCCAGTCTCTCATGCACGTTCGTTGTAGGTTATTACTATGAAATCCTTTGAGAATTCACCAGCACTAACAAAGAGATAATTGTATGCGCACCTACTATTCATAAACATCATTAAACTACCAATAGGTATGCAAATACTTACATATATTTGAAATATCTTTCTCTCCGCTTTATAGGCACATACTATAACGAAGAAGCACCCTAACACTGGCATGTTTACAATGTTTACATTCAAATTCGTCAGCTGATTTACATCACGAAAATTCTAGCTGATATGACAGGAATGTCAATGTCACATTCATGTTGTATATAAGAGCGGACGTGACACTTCCTGAAGTCAGTTATAATTTGGAAGCGGATGAAAGCTGAAGTACCACAGAGCAATGAAGACATAAAGTAGAAAACAAAGTGGAGTGATTTTGACAAGTGAAGTGAAATAATATCTACAAAATCGGTTAAATTAGCAAACTAGTAGTATTTTTTCTGCTGAATAAAACAATGAAAATAGAAAAACAATTGAATATCGCGTTTTCGAGTTATGTCAAAAAGTTAATTTTTTTTTAAGACAGAAGTATATTTTTTTCATATTTCCTGAGAAAATCCAAAAATAATGGTTTTTACAGTTGCGATGCAAATTAGTTAGTTTTTCAGGGTGATGAAAAATATAATATTTTTTATCACCCTCAGTCCCTTTTTCAAATTGGCCCTTTTAAAATCCCTTTTTAAAAGTGAAGCTAGGGAGGGACCTGTAAGTCGTTTTGTGATATTATATCTTAAGTCGTTTCCGATGTACACTGCCTTCAAAATTACCTAAAAGTGACGATTTTATTTTGTTTATAATTCAAAAACTAACTAATTTATTATTAATGAATTTTCTCAGGAAATATGAAAACAAAAATATACAGGGCGTCTCATTTAAAAGAATAGAACTTTTTGACATAACTCGAAAACGGGATGTTCAATTTGTTTTTTTGGTTTCATCGTTTCATTCAGCGGAAAAAATACGACTACTTTGCTAATTTAACCGATTTTGTAGATCAAAAAATAAAGAAGTCAGCAATAATAGTGCCGACTTAAGTTTGAAGACCCCCATGTCTTTTTTGAAAGAAACTATCAAAACAGGGGGTTTTAATTCCATGAATTCTTACTGCAAATGGTCATTAAGGATGAAAAATCGCGAACTGCTATTAAATTAGAGGGTGGCAATTAATGGAGATAGGAGTGAAACTGCACCCCTTTTAGTTTTCTAATAACTAGGTATACCTCGGAAAAATTATAGCTGAACAATTTTTACTGAGATATTTTTATTCGTTAGTATACAAGTAGCTAGAATAAGTTTTAAAGCGCAGACCGTGAGGGAGGGGGGGGAGGGGGGGAAGGTGATGTTTTCTATTTATAATAATTAAAAATTCAACAGCGATGATAGAAAGCGGTTGAAAAGAAGCTGCATCTGCGGCCCGCGCCACCACGAACTCATAACACTAAATAACAGACTTTTTTATGTTTCCAAGTAATGGACTCGAGTTGGATGAAAAATATCCGTCTTGGGAAGTTTGAAGCTTACGAGAGAAATATGCAAATCCGTCTCTGCTGTATATGCTATAGGCTATAGGTACCTACCCGTGGACATACTTATTTTTTGTAAAATCAGCGGATCATCAATTTTTCCCTTCCTACTCGTTGAAAGAGCGAACTTCGGTTTATTATTATTATTATTATTATTGTTTTTAATGTCTACGAAATTATTGCTTTACTTATTTTGAAATAATAAAAGTATACGCGCGCTTGTGCCCGAAAAATGTCGGTCTGTCTTGAGGGTCTGTGCGTTTTGCTAGGAAACACTCTAGAGCTGCCATTTTTCGTCGCAGAAAGTTGAAATTAGGCTAGATTTGGCCATTAATTAATTAATTTAAAGTACCTACCTTCTTCAGTATCTAACGATTTACGAATTCTCTCGTCGCTACTTAAATTAGAGTCGATTTAATTCGAGGTCAAATTTTGAGAAACGATCGTTCATTCTTAAAATTGAGAGGAGGGTATAGGTAGGTATGTTAATAAAAATAAGTATGTTTATTAATCCATCAGCGGACGTTAAATGCTTTCAAGAAGGGAGTCAGCTCGTGCTAGTGCTGGTGCGGCCGTGGGGATGATAATCAAGAAGTCCTATAGTGAAGTGAAGTGACACAGAGCAGAAATCGGTGACTTGATCATCGCTGAAGTATAAAAGCTTTATCTCTCTAATGTGTTCCTTAAACTTTGATTAATTTCATAATGAATTCATTACTGGCGGAGCTTATCCATTGTGCTCTCTCTCTCTCTTTATCTTTCTCTCTTTATCTCGAACAGGACAGAAAATGAGGTTTGGTTTTAGTGAAGATTACAATGGCAGCCTTAATGAAAAAACTCTACCATTATCGTTAATTAAAAAGAAAATTATTTGAACGATTATCACACTTTCAAGCAAAAAGCGCCAATTATTGTAAGAATAATTCTTCTTGTCGCTTGTAACGGCCAATCAATGTTTTATGTGTTGCCATAAAATCTCGATCCATCTCCATCTCCTATACGGCGCTAATATACCGGATGGGGTTTGAGTTCGACACCGGTCCAATAAATCTTGAGTTTTTAGAAAAATGCAAAAATTAATGATGACATCCCTCCAAAAAACCTACTGAGGATTTTTATTAAAGTTTTGAAAGTTAAATTGAGTAGGCTATGAGTTATAAACAAGTGAAAATCGCCATTTTCCATTTTGAAAGGCCGTGTACATCAATTTAAGATTAGGTAGTTTGAATTTTTATAATTAGCCCTCGAAAAGTAGATACATAATATTAATGACAAGATGTGTAAGTACAAAAACAAAAGCTGAGCTCTGTATCTCAATCGGTTCCTGAGATTATCGTCAACAAACTGGAAAAAAAAAATTATTTTTTGACACCCTGCACCTGTGTATTTAGAAAGTACACAAACAGGAACTTTTTCAGAACGCGCTAAGCCATCACACCGACTTTCATTTTCCGACACATGCTTTGAAACACTCTGTATTATACAATGTATATAAACTTAAAAGCTATCTAGGTATATATCTTGAGAAATTTCGAAAGAAGTCATTTATTTGGAAGGGTGCTTGCTTGCTAGCGAGGGCGTTATTGTAAGTGACAGTCAATCGGAAGCGTGACGTACGTATAACTGAATTTAATTAGGCACTTTATAGACACCGCGCGACACACAGTAGTCACAGAGAGCAAAGGAAAAGACAGCCACCAGCAGCTAGCAACTCTCGACGCCGGGAGGTTGAAAAGCTGCTAAACAACAGCTTTCCGCTACATTGCGCTTAGGCAGCAGAGTGTCGGAGATTTTCTCTCCCGACTGCTGCCGCTGATGGGGGACGTACCAGTACGAGTTAATATTAAAAAGACAGTCTCTGACAGGCGATGACCTAGATATCGGGGGAGTTTATTGTTGTCAAGTTTGCCTGCTGCTTACATTTTCACAATTCGTCCTTTTTAAGGGTTCGGTTGGCAGATTCGATTATCTCGGACGCGACGTGTGCAATGCACACACATATACGCGACACGCGTTCCCTCCCATGTCTCCCCCTCTGCCTGCCCGGTCCCCGGATAACGCTCCCGACGACCCGTCCCGGAACTTGTTGGCTTGGCCCTCGGCCGACTTTGAAGTAGTTGCAAGTTATATCCAGAGACAAGTTTCGGATTGAGCGAATTTAATTTTCACTGTAGTCAGAGACAAGGGGCGGGGATTATACTCTTCTTGATGGTCTTCTCGTCGGGCTGCTTGCCGCGCTGGCGCTACTGATGACAAAATGAAATATTCAACACCGCCGTTGCTTTCATTGGATATTAGAAAGAAAAGTAAACTACCGCCGCCACCGCCGTGTGCATTGTTGACGTGCTTCGTGAAAAATTTAGATGAAAATATTCCTTTGATGTCGGCGCATCTGATGATGGAGTAGGATTTTTCTTTCTGTTCCCGTCATCTTGAGCCCGCGTTTTAATTAATATAATTATTTCATTTACACGCGATTTATCCTTTAATCCTTGCCAGGCCCTACGTACCAGCAAATTTTTAATAAAATTATTTTTTAAACTTGTCATATCTTCGTTATTAAAATACCAATGAGCAAACTTTTTCACCCGCATTGAGGTGCGACTTAATTGTCGTTTCGATTGCTATTCTAATTTTCACAATCATTCATAAAAAGTTCCGTCATAATCGAGATGAATTATTAAAGCCTATAGACTTCGGATTACATGTTGAAGAAAAAGGAATAATTGAAAAAAGTTCACGATGTAGAAAATACAGGAAAACACAAATGGGGGACGGGGGAAACGGTCGGAATGACCTGCCGAAGTTTTTCCCGATTTTGACAGTTTTTCCAACGTTTAAGGTAAAAAACTGTATCTACCTTTTTTGCAGGTAATGAACGTCTCTATCACACTGTATTGTTATTTTTTCGATCGGTCGAAAAAAAATTGGGAAAAAATTGGAAAACATGGCGAAAAAATTATAAAGTTTTTTTTAGGGTTGATTGCCGCTCACTTGAATTTTTTTGCGCACCTAAATTTTGTTTCGAAAACCGATCTTTAAAAAATTTGTACCGTCTATGCCTTCTCTAAGTAACTGCACAAACAGAATCTCTCCGCGATGAACCGTTACCGAGTAGAAATCCTATAGGTGGAACGTTGCAAAAAAAAAGTACGGCCCTGAACGGAGGCCTTAAAATTCTCGGATCCGACCAATTTTCAACAGGTCGTATTTGGGGATGCGAAGGTTCGGCCCTGACAAATTTCAACTCGATCGGTTTTCAACTTTCCGACACTTGGAGTGTTTCCTAGGATCTTCCCGGAAATAACCGAAATTCCCGAAGAAAGACAATTCCCAGTAACGGATATCGCTCATTGTCAATAGGCATCGTGGGACCGTGCACCATTTAAAAGGAGCAAAATTTCATCTCTCTACGACGAAAAATGGCGCCTCTATAGTGTTTCCTAGCAAAACGCACAGATCAACAGACAGACCAACATTTTTGGTGCGCGTATTACTATCGCGAAATCGGCTTCGCCAGTCTCGGAAGTGAATAAGTGAATAATCTTCTGTGTCCTTGTGTGATCCTTCGTTATACAGGGTGTCCGGAAATTATGAGCAAAAAATTAAGGGGGTGATTCTTCTTGATGAAATATTGCCAAAAGTATCCATATTTTTTTTCGAAAACTCAGAAATGAGAAAGTTTTAAGCCTCCAAAGTTGATTTTTTTAAATCAATATTTTTTTATAAGTTTTTTTCTAGTGTACAGATTTTCTTAAAATTTGACACACTTGCCACTGATGAGTTGCTTTACATACTTGGTCCAAATTAGACTTGAATCTCTCGAAATCAAAAGGCCTTAACTGCCCTTGACCTTCAAAAAAGGCCTATAATTTTTTTCGTAATATTTTTTTCTGAGTTTTGATGACTTACAATTGAAGAACATGAAGAAATATTCGGAAAAGGTCCTCTTTGTCTATCACGATAAAATGACCTGTTTCCGAGTAAAACTGTTTTAAAAATTTGCTCGCACTAAAATTGATCACCATAAATTATGATCATTTGTGAGCAACAACACCAAAGTATGCTTTGGAAACAACTGCAGGGTTGTCTAGGAAACAAGACGTTTGCTTTGGATTTCATTTTGACAGCGATTTATTTTTTTTTTTATTAAAATTATTATTTTATTATTTTATTAAAAAAAAATGATTAAAATTTTTTTCATTCTAAAAAAAATCATTTCCAAGTCTATTTATATACGAATGTCTCTGTTTTGTACATAACTAGGCAACCCTGCAGCTGTTTCCAAAGCATGCTTTGGTATTGTTGCAGAATGATCATATATATATATTCGTTTGAAATTACAAATTGCAGTCTTACGATACATGTTGTTTAGTTTATTAAATTACATATGATTGGTTTCGTCGATCATGGGGAAAAGAACGATCTGTAGGATATTCTGATGCGATGTTGACATCATGGTGAAGCATTTGCTTTGAGAGATATAGTCTAGGGAAAACCCCATTAAAAAACCTAGACACACCATCCTGTTGAGATTGGTTTGAAGTATTCCAATCATTTTGCCCTTCTGAGGTTATCTGGTTGTTAATGTAGATTTTGTTTACAAGAGCTTCAAATTCTGTAACCAGTCTATTGTTTCGGTGGAAATTTCATGAATTGCTTGAAAACCTCCAGAAAATTTGGTTAAAGGACATTCATTGACAATGTGATTGATGGATTCTTCAGGATGTCCGCAAATACAGGAAGCGCTTGGTATTAAATTCCATTTATGTAACATTGAATTACATCTACCGTGTCCTGTTCTTAAGCGATTTACTTGTACCCAGACTTTCCTTCTGATTTCAAAACCGTTGACTAATGATGAAGGATCTTCGATTAAAGTGTTGTTGAATAAAGAAACACTTTTATTTCGCCAATCATTTCTCCATTCATCTTCAATTTTAAATGGTCGATCCAGGTATGTTTCTAGCCACACAGGTCTTCTTGATTTTAATCTCGTTGTTGGAAGATTATTCAGGTCCGATGTTATTGAAAAATCATCTGGAAATGTTCGGTATTTATTCATGATTTTATGTGTTGCTTGTTGTCTTCGGAGATTAGATGGAGCAATATTTGACAAAACAGGTAACCAAGGGATCGGAGTTGAGGAAATTGTTCCAGTAATAATTCGTAATGTTTGGTTCAGTTGAATATCCACTTTTGATTGATGTACACTGTTGAGCCATACGGGTGCACAATATTCCGCTGTTGAATAAACAAGTGCAAGAGCTGATGTGCGAATTGTTTTTGCATTGGCTCCCCAAGTTGTTCCAGCAAGTTTGTATAGAATATTATTCCTTGTTTTTAATTTTTGTTTCACTTTTTCTAAGTGTTGATTATAGGTTAAAGATATATCCAAAGTCACACCAAGATATTTTGGATTGAAATTATGATTCAGTGACGATCCGTTGAAAGTTATATTTAGCTTTTTAGATTTTTGGTGGTTATTGAGATGGAAACATGTAACTTCTGTTTTTGAAGAGTTTAAGCAAAGACGCCATTTCTTAAAGTAATCATTCATGATTTTCAAATCAGAGCACAGCGTTTCTTCTAATAAATTAAATTCGCTGTTTTGGTAAGTTAAAATAATGTCATCGGCATATATGAATTTTCTAGATTTGGTTGCAGGCAAATCACTAATGTAAATATTGAATAGCAGTGGAGATAAAACAGAACCTTGTGGGAGACCATTATTTAAGATTCTGTATTTACTGCTCTTTTCGTTTACGAAAACTTTTATTTTTCGGTCTGATAGCATATTTTCCAATAGATTCATAATCGTCTTACAACCAATGGTTTTATATAATTTATGGTGATCAATTTTAGTGCATGCAAATTTTTAAAACAGCTTTACTCGGAAACAGGTCATTTTATCGTGATAGACAAAGAGGACCTTTTCCGAATATTTCTTCATGTTCTTCAATTGTAAGTCATCAAAACTCAGAAAAAAATATTACGAAAAAAGTTGAAGGCCTTTTTTGAAGGTCAAGGGCAGTTAAGGCCTCTTGATTTCGAGGGATTCAAGTCTAATTTGGACCAAGGATGTAAAGCAAGATCAGTGGCAAGTGTGTCAAATTTGAAGAAAATCCGTACACTAGAAAATAAGTTATAGAAAAATATTGATTTAAAAAAATCAACTTTGGAGACTTTTGCATACTTTTGGCAATATTTCATCAAGTAGAATCACCCCCTTAATTTTTTGCTCATAATTTCCGGACACCCTGTATATAGAGATATAAATATAATGAAGAGGCATTTTGGTATTAAAACCTATTAAAACTTTCAATTATAAACCGCAACCCTTTCGTCTTAATCCACCATAGTCTTATACCAAGAGGACTATTCTTATTTCTTTATAGAAACTTCTCAGATAAATCCTATCTAATAAGGTACATTTACTCTTCATTAAATAAATTTTATTAAATTAAATTCGAAAGCTTGGCGTAGAAATAAGATTGTTCATAATTTCTTAAAAAGACAGCATTCCCAAATAATTGCTAATATCATTATTTACACATATTTTACACAGATGAATGTATGTTGTATGCATGTATGTTTGTACTACTTTAGGTAGGTAGGTAGGTCTAGCAGTAGCTGTATGAATAGTTACCTATGCGTAAACGTAATGGTTTTACCGGTTATTTTATCTCGGCACTTATCTAGATGACTTTACCTGTCGTACCAACTAAAGGACAAAAAAATAACCAGAGTATTTCTATTATAATAATAGCGAAACGCTAATGATAATCATTTTATACTTGTAGGTACGTACAATAATAATAAACCCGCGATTGATTTATATTCACAACGAAATTAACTCGATTAGTGTAACCATTAACGTTAACAATATAAACCGTCATTGATCAGTATTATTGCTGACGTAATTACTTGATGGTGACCCCAATGAATTAAAGTTGACACGGTCTGCAATGGTTGATTTTCACTTGGTGCTGCGAAGAGCAGAGATAATATGCGCTATACATAGGTATGCTGCACTTGAAACATTATTAATTCAGCGCCCTTCGTCCTCCGAGAAAACCTTTATACTTACAACAGGCAATTAGTCGCTTAATTATTAGAGTGATGGGAGATATTTTTTTATGATTTGGTTGCCGATATCTACCGATCGTCTGCGATTTGATTAGGAAAATATCGGCGACTGGAATCGCAGTTCGATAAATATTGCCCATCTCTACACTTAGTTCAATGATGATTTAAGCGTGCGCGTTTGCCATGGCGACTACGAAAGTGACCACAATTAACCCGGACGGTTTGCAATTTACTTTCAGTGTATTTTTAACATAAAAAAACTATATTGTTGACGAAACCACTTTGCAAAAATCATCAAAATTCATAAAATGTCTACCGATCATAACCCCCATATCACGAAAGAGTAGTTTTCCAAAATTTACCTGCCCACAATTTATTTACAAGGTGTAACATAAACATTCCGGCAAACTTTTAGGGGTACCTATAGTAGAGGTGTACAATAATCGTTGTGGTTGTCGTTATTAAAGGTCTTTTTAAAATGAATCGTATAATTGGCTGCTGATTTACAGTCTTTTGCTTTTGGTTTTCCTCTTTTGTCAATTGCTTTTCCTAGCACCTATTGCAAATGGTTTTCTTATTTTCTATCTATCACGATTATAGTCATTGATTTATCAATCAATTTCCTTTTTTGTCAAATCAGTGTCACTGTATAATGTCAATTGCTTTTCCTATTTAAAATTCCTATGAATGAAATTATCACCTAATTTCAGGTTGCAGTTTTCATTCTAGGGGACTTAAATTTTTGTGGGAGTAAGATATTAAAAATCTGCCTAGTCATTTCAAAATGGTTGCCATTTTAATTATATTGAAAAAATTGCTATTTTTTGAACCCCTGTATAATCAAAATAGAAAAAAAACTTTCAACCAAATTATTAGGACTGGAAAAATTTTATTTGAAATTTGAGTTAATGCAATAGAATTTGCATTATTTCTAATAATAAGCCAATGGCGTAGGTAGGAAAAGGGTAAATATGGCTGAATTTCTATAACCATTAATGAGCGCAGTTTTCAAACAAAATGAACTAAATTTTTCATAGTAAACTACGCTAGTATGACCTGACCATGAAAACTTTCAACAAACAAGCCACCTTCCAAAATGGCGATAATATTCATAATTCGAAAAAGGTGGTTTTTTTGTTGGAAATGTTTTATTGTTTACAAACATTGAAAATTATGTAAATTTTAAAATAATTCCACCCTTAGAGCCTCGTCGTTTGTTTGTCGTGGAGGGGTTGAGCAGCGTGAGCGTATGAAGTTTAACTTGTTGAATAAATTGTGCGTCCTGAGGAATGATCAATATTTCAATTCCCAAAGGTACCAACCAACCTACCAGTAGAAAAATAACCGTAACTCCGGTGCCAGTGTCTCTCTCGTAATGTATTATTCTACTACTACCTACTACAAACAGTGCTATACAACAGTGCTAGCTGTATCTGTCTCCTCTCCTCCCCCCACGGTTCCCCCTCGTCTTCTCGTCGGGCTCATGGGCTTTTGCTTGCGTCCCCCGCATTTATTGCGACTGTTTAGATTTACGTATTTCGGTGCGGACTTGTAGCTTCCTTCTGTGTCGAAGGCATACATATTTAATTAAACCAGTACGCCGTTTTATTTTAGAGCCCCATCCCGGGGATCTTTAGACACGAGACACGGGCACATTATCGCCGGTTTCCTCTCTGTCCCGGATCTGCGGTACGTTTCCGTGAGTTCGTAAAAAGACGGCAAAGCGGGGGTCACGGACGGACCAGACAACGTTGATTGTTATATTGCCGGTCGTTTGAGCTGCGGGTAACAGCCCTACGAGAAAATAATAACATTTACCCTCTTTTTCTATTATAAAAAACTCTGAAATTCGTGCAATGTTTCATTCATTGTTAGGTACTTATTTAAGAGAAGTGAAATAAACTGCATGGTAATTTCTGGGTGTTGTAGTATGCCTCAGCAGTCAGCAATAACTTCTAGTGGTAGAATAGAAAGAAACGTAGCTAGGTACAGTTGGTGTTGGTGTTTGAAAAGGCGCTAGTTAAAGCAGGGGAGGAAGGAATGAAGGCAAGGCTGTGATAATACGGCCTGGAGCAGCAGCAGCGGCAGCAGGCCCGAGGTGTCTCTTGACGAGCCCCAGCACGAATCTTCCGTCGTCACTTCACAGCATTAGGGACTCCATTAGCCAGACACTGATGTATTCATAGATAGGGAACGGATCCTTCCCCGTCGACATCAAATATCAATGTCGCCATGGAGGGTCGTGGGTATCCTGCTATAGTTGCTCTCGTGAGTCCGTCGTCACTCGTTACTGCGCTGCGAGCTTCGGAAGGGCCCTAAATTTTAGACATTATTTCTCACTACTTGTTGTTCTCCATCCTCCATCGTTGATAGGTCACAGAAAGACATTTTTAGGTAAATTTCAGATTTCGCCACGGATAAACGTACATGTAACATGGTGTGTGTAGGGATATCCGGTCATGTTGACAAATAACCGTTGCCGCCCTTATCGGCCGCGGCCGTGTATTTAAAGGGCAGTGAATTTTGCGGTCTCCAAACATATCGACATGGCTTTTGATGTACGAGATCGAGCAAATAATACGCGAGACAGCGCGTGTTTATAATTATCCCGATATCCGGGTGGGCATCTCCCGTTCGCCGGCCTGATTTACAGCGGCAGATAGGGAGGAGGGACCGTGGGAGCGCGGCGGCCTGGACCTCTCCCGTTGTAATCCGATAAGCCTGGTCCCGGGACGTATCTGCAAACCGTTTAGTTTAAGGGCGGCAAAAACCGCTCCGACCAGGAGTGTGGGGCGTGCTAACCCTTCCCCATGCCCGACAAAATCGGCACTATTGTCAAAACGGGACCTACCCCCTAATCCATTGTGGAAGAACGAAGAAATACTAAGATGGACGTAAAACGGGTCCTCGATTATAGAAGAGGCGTTAAACTGTCGTATTTAAAAATTATCTGGAATGACTCTAATTTATTTGATGTGCTGGTTGTGGAAATATTCTGATAAACATTGCGTCTGGATTCCTGTAAGTCAGATGAGTGGATTAAGGGCAAGAGGAATTCCCGCCCTGAAAACATCATTATAATAAAATCTTAAAAGTGTCCCCAATATCGTTCAAAATCGATTTTTCGAACTGGCCGGACCTTGCAAAAATCGAACATACCGGACTTTACTAAAATGAATAAATAAAAAATTAGAGCCGACAAGACTTTGTCAAACCGGACTTTGCGGCGAAATAAAATCGAGCCAATCGTGGATATTGTCAAATCTGATTGTTAATTATTCGAGAGAAAAACAAAATGTTTATAGTTTATAAACAGACTTGCGCACTTATATTATTAGGTACTTATACAATGTGATGAAAATTTCACAATAAAAAAATTATTACCTACTACTACTAATAAGAGAAAAGAGAAAACTATTATTATAGGTAACAGCAGGATTTTTTTTCAATTCAAAAGTTAATTATTATATATCAAGGGGTATCCTCGTACTTCACTCGCTGCACCTAAAAAGCCCGCCACTGTAAAAATATTCTAGTTGAACAAAAAACTCAATTTTTCAAATGCTTCCACATCAAATTTCTGGCTAGACGAGACAAAAGTGTTTTAGTTCCAGATTTCAGTTAAATTAATGCAAGCAGCTAGCGGTACAACCTACTAAGGTACTAAGTACAACATAAACTGACGCGAATTGCTGATTTTAATTGGAGCAGGGATCAGAGAGTGAAGCGGCATGGGATAGTTTTGGTTCTTATTTCGCCCACCAAGACCCGGGGAGGGTCACACACCACACAGCTTCCTTCCATCCGGATTATGCTTTAAACGATGCAAATCAGTGCCGTCCGCCGTATCCCCTAATTAGGCGGCACAAGCCTAGAGACGGAGGCTTCACTCACGTCAAGCCACATTAATTTATACCGTCTCCAGCTCGAGAGACAGGTAGGTTTATCTCGACTCGGCTCGACCACATCTACTGGAAGAGTAAAAATTAAAAAAGGAACTAAAGAAACATTCGATTGTTTACATTATTTAAGTAGGCAGGTATGACTTTTGATGTATGATGTTAAGTAAAAAAATCGATCTTAAAAAATGAATGGTTCCATTTTAGTATGGAATACCAAAGAGTTGACCATACAAAGAGTATTTTTGTAAAATCGAAACGCTTCAATACTTAACGAATGACCAATGATACAGGACACGTACAAGGAAATAGTACGAGTAGATAGACGCAGGAGATTAATAACCATTTTTATGATTAAATAATTATTGTCACCCACTGTTTATTGTCGTGTAACAGTGCGTAGATCACTGTGACCTGAGCGGGGATGCAGTTTTGAGTTTTTGAGAACAGGGCGCTGCGGCGGGTACACTAATTTATGCTGCAGTCTGCAGTGGTTATTGAAATTCGCTTAATAAGGCGCGGGGTTGCGGAGAGAGGCGATAAGGTGATGTGCACCGGAAGTCGTCTTATTATCTCTTCTTTTGTTCTGCTTGTCCAAGGGCGGCTCGTGGATTGCAAAGTTAGCGACATGAGATTCTATGCAGTCCAAAGTCCGACCAGCTCGATTTTTTTTTTAAGTTTATTTTGAAAGGTTCGAAAAAAAATTCGAATTTTTGAGCTGACCGAACCTTGTCAAAATGGACCTTGCAAAAAAAAAGATCTGAGCGAATCAGGGACAAACCTGACTTTGAAAAAAATTATCAAACTACCCCGGGTAGGTAGTATGCAAAATTTTTCGAAAAAAATTTTCTTCTCTTCGATTTTATTAAAAATCCCCCCGCCAGATGATAGAAAGTTCGAGAAGTACAGAACTGTATAGCTCTCCGCACGTTTTCGAGATACAGGAGAAAGATAATTTTCCAGTTGAACTTTTTTGAATTGTCGATTTTTTTCAAATTCTATAAGTTGCGGCGGTGCCTTGAAAATTTGCCAAAGGACGTGCCAGACGATGACAATTCCGAAACCGAAAGCCGTTTTACACTGAGAATTCGCATTCTCGAGATATGACCGTGCACAGTTGAAAATGATCCTTTATTGTCCAGTTTTTCAAATTTTTTGTTCTCGCGTTTTGTGAGAAAAGTGAGGACTTTACGGTTCAATATGACGGAACATATACAGGGGTGTTTCAGTAATCAGTAAAGAAATTTCAAATGTTTTTCTTGCATTTGTAAATGGATCAGAGATGTCCCTTTACCAATCCAGTGATTAAGAAACCTCTTGAATTTTTTACCATGCAGTGAAAACAATAATATTCATGTAACTTTTCTTATTATATTAATGGAACGTTCGTCAATAATACCAATACGAGTGGCACTCTATTAAAGTAAATTATTATTACTTTGACGCCATTTCAAAAATTGTCAATTAATCAAATGGAATATCTCTGAGAAAGAACAACTATCGATTTTGTAATATAGAAGAATTCGTAAAATAATAATAAATCTATTTATTAAAGAAAATTAACTTTGCAGGCTTAATCAACTAAATGAGTGCACTTAGTTTGAATGTTATCATCATTATTATTATTATTATTATTATTCACAGAGGCGATGTTACATAATAAATCATAAAACACTGTCATATAAAATTGATTCTTTTTTTTAAGTTAACGAGATCAATATTTTCATTTAGATATAAGTTAGTGTGATAAAAATAAGGGTTGTTGATGTGGCGTAGCCACTAGCCAGGGCCAGTTAAGAACTTTTGTTAATTTTATTCAAATTAGAAAAAAAAAAATTGATGATATTTAATCCGAAATCACTCAAAGAAAACGTATTTTAACTTAAACTGGCTGCCAAAGAAAGATGATCTTCCCCAATTATACTATAGGACTCGATAAAATTGCCAAAATTAGGTATCTTACGGATATTGAACGAGGTTTAATTTTCTTCCGAGACCTTGAAGAGATTAATAACATCTTCAGAGACCTTGGCCTGCCGGCGGTGTCGGGCCTTGGGCTCTTCCCCTTAAAATTTGTCATCGTTAGTTTTTTTTTGTTACTCACATTTTTTCTATATCACTTCAGTCCTTATACCCGTCAAAGTTAAAGCCTGTCTCCTCATTTTGTGTTTGTGTTATTTTTTTCTATATCGGTCCTGAAGGGCCAATATGCGAACTAGAGACCGCGCGTAGAAGTTACATTCACGTAAAAGTTAGTCGCGCGTTAGTTTGGCAGTTCAAGTTAATCGTGAAAGAGAGAAACAGGTCGCGAATAATGTATCCGAATGTAACGTCTAATAATAATTATGTTCTAATTGAAGATAATTCTTTAAACTTTTTTTTGTAATTTTATTATATTTTAGTGTTCATATTTACCACCCCGTACAACCTTAGTCATTGATTTACTACTTATTACGGCTCTCTACACTTAGCAGCTCTATAGCCAACTATACGAGTATTATATCGTTGGCAAACCGTGCGGTCCACTTGATGGACGTCAATCCCTTGACGTCCGTTTTGAATTTAAAATTTGAATGATCCACGCATGAACGTTGCCATTTTAATGTTAAATTTGTTCTTGATGTGGCGAGAAAGTCAACTTCGAATACGATAAAGTCGCTTTTTTTCAAATTTTCAAAGAGACGATCTGAAAAAAAAAATGGATTTATCAGTAAATATAGTCATGTGTCAGAGGTGGAAGTTCGTTATTACGCGCAGGTATACAACTCATCCTTCCACTTAGTTAAGTATTTATTACACGAAGGAAATGACTTTTTCTCGTTAATCACTAATTTCAACTTTGTAATATTGAGTCAATGAGAAGTTCGCATAACAAGAGGAGCATCGTCACAAAGGGTAGCCTGACGAAGTGAATTACCTTCGAAAGAATTTCAATTTTCGTTTAATATCTCATGACCCAGTACCGGCGCGTCATCAACCCACCCACCGGGGGTAGGTGAGGTGAGGTGAGGTGTATGCCTTGACAAATTTCCAGCTCGGAAACGTTTCTCAATTTTCCCTCTGCAAATTGAATGTTATTTCTTTTAAATAATGAAAATAAAAACCAATCTCTATCTACTTCTGTCTGATGACTTGCCGCGGCGAATACGCAGAACTCGTCCCTCCTCGAAAGGGGGAGATCTTTCATTGAAGTTTTAATTTCAGTTTATTTCTCATTTCCTTCCACATTTCATTTGTAGTAGGTGGGTGGGTGGGTTAGGTGGCACGTTTTATCTCTTCTCAGCGGACCGTCGCGCTGATGTTCCCATCCCCGGTCTACCAATGAAACACATTTGCATTTTAAATTCTATCAAGAAGCAAAAATAACTTTATTATGAAAAATCTCGAGCGTTTCGACTATGACGCGACTTATTTGGATTCACTCGTTTCTTATACGAGTATGTATGTATGTAAATTATATATAAATTAGAGGGACATAAAAACAGGTTGTTGGAAAAAAAAACTAGTTGGTGAAACTCAAAAATCGCATCGACGAAGATCATTACATCTGCATAATGCCCTCAATGTACATATTAGTGTAGTGTGTATAACAATACAAAGTTGTGAACAAAGTTTTGTTTTGATATGCTAGCGATTGATGATGATTAACCTAAATCGCATCTCTTATCGTTTTCAAGATCATCAAGCACTGCTATTAAAATCGGACACCATGTATACTTCTATATGTGGTCCAGTAAAATATCAAACGTGGGCACAAGCAACAGAGAAGACATTATACATTTATGTTACCGTGGCACGGCACCCATAATACCTGACGATGCTACTACCTAAAGTGCTGATCTTTCGGAAGCTGTTGGAAAAAAGTTGACGTTTTAATCAGAAGTCAAACGCCGTTCCCCGGGACTCTGGAAGTTTGTACAGTTTTAACGAACTTAATCCAGTTAAATTGGTTCGTCGAGTTTCACCTAACGAAACATTTCACATTTAACCACTCGATTTTAATTAAGCCCCGGGTGGGCGTAATTAAAATTTGTCATCAAGTCCCGCGCTGGAAATCCAACGTAATAGAGAGTCGCTTATTTGAAATAATCAACATCGCCAATCTAAAGATAACAATGAATATTCATAAGGACCATTCGGCAAGAAGTATACAGTAGCCGGCCGGCTCCTCGGTCGGCCACGGGGCCCGTTTATTTAATTAACGGAAATTTTCCGATAAAACGAACTTTCATCACCGACACACGGTGACTTGTTTCCACATCTCCAGAGCAAGTTAGTTCCGGTTCTCTTTTGTTGCTGCTGCTGCAATAATAAAGCGACAACGCGCCCGTTCTCCTGTCGCTGAGAAATGTTTTCCCTGTCGGCGAATGCGCCTAATTGAGAGGCGACCGTGTTGCTCTTTTTCTCATTTTCATTTAATTATCTTCCCTGCGTCCACATGACGGCACGGCGAAACATTTATTGCTCGACGAGCTCTCTCGCCGAAGTGGTTTGTTCCTTCTTTGGACAATTTTTAGTCGAAAGTGTTCGGTACACTCTTACCTAAAACTCAAAACTTAAAAGCAATTTTAAGTTCAACAGTATGCGTAGACGTGGAATTTTTTTGTCATATTGTCATGGTGTCAATTTTATTTTTTAGTTTTGGGAAAAAGTGTATAAGGCACTTTTGACATAACCATCTGTCCAAAGAATATACTCTTTTAAGCTATGACCATCGAGTCACGGGACATCCTACAAAAAATGAAAGTGTGGTTATCCTGTGAGTACGGATGTAACTCCACAAGCAATTCCCACAGCCCCTTGTGGATTAACTGGGTGCCCTTCATCACAAATGGATCAAGAAGATTACCGTTAAGGACTTTAAGATCGTTCCAGTACATTAGAGAACGAGAAAAAGTTTATGAATGTTCTTGAATGGTTCCAGATATTTCAGAATGTTAGAAATGTCTAGAAAATTCTGGAATGTTAGGGAATATTAATAGAATGTTTATATTAATAATATGTTTATTAATATAATATTAATAGAATGTTCCAGAATAAATCCAGAATATTCTAAAAAGTTCTAAGCAAGGTTGAGATTTATCAGGAATGAATGTTTCAGAATTATTGTCGGAATTTTTTTAGAAAGTTCAGAGATGCTCATGTTCGAGAAAGTTCCAGAATGTTATAGATGTTTTAGAATGTTCGTAAATTTTCTCTAAAATCGCGGAATGTTCAGAATAATCCGGAATGTTTCGGAGTGTTCAAGGATGTACTAGAATGTTCGAAGAAGCTTACAATATTCTTGCGTTTTCGCAAAGGCTCCAGAATGTTCTTGCATTTTCCAGAAGGATCGAGTTTCAGATTGTTCTAGACTATTCTGGAAAGTTCTTAAATGTCCTGGAATGTTTAAAAATGGTAAATAATGTTCAAGCATGTTCGTGAATATTTCGGAATGCTTACGGATCTTCTAGAATTGTCGATGCGCGATG
This sequence comes from Malachius bipustulatus, assembly GCA_910589415.1. Classification (NCBI taxonomy): domain Eukaryota; kingdom Metazoa; phylum Arthropoda; class Insecta; order Coleoptera; family Melyridae; genus Malachius; species Malachius bipustulatus. The sequence goes on from OU342636.1 coordinate 45,060,539, forward strand.
TTCTAGAGAATTCTAGAATGTTCGAGACTGTTTAGGCGTGGAAAGTTCGACGATGTTATTATTGTTCTCGAAAATTCATTAATGTTCCAGGAGGTTCTTATTAATACTCTTGAATGTTCGTTAAAAGCAGCTAGTTAAATTTAAAAAATGAGCACATTCCCGTTCCCCTCTCTCCGAATTCTAACTTCAAAGTTCTCGATTCTATTGCACGCGTTGTTCATTTTATACCTAATCGCTTGTATCGCATCATGAAAAGTTGAAAAAAAATCTTTGCCGTTTTAAGTTCAATTTGTAGTAATGATGAAACGAGAAATGAGAGTGTTGTTTTGTTAGAGGGAAATATGCAATAATGTGACGAGGCACGAAGCGGTAAAGGAGAGACACGACGAGAGAGAGCAGAGGAAACACGGGAGACTTGACGCGGACGCGGGAGAGATTGCGTCGCTTATCAGTCGCGCTGTTTCTGGCGTCTTCATGCATAATTTCCGGGCGTCGCCGGCCTGCTTAGAAATTACAGTGAAAATTCAATTCGTCACTTCCGGCCGTCGATGTGTTCATTATCTCGTTTGCGAGTCTTCATTAGTTCCTTGTCGGTTCTCGGGGCCTTTATTGTTATTGAATATCAATTTACGCCAGAATTGACCTTTCGTCATTCCCAAGCTTTCGTTGCCGCGAAAGCAGAGACGTTTCGTCTGAAATTTTTACCGGTCGAAGCGATATATAGTAAAAACTAATCAATTTTAAGGGTATTTTCTATTATTATTTCATAAAGTGACTGTTCTCTTGTGCAGATTAATTAAATTTTATACGGGGTGATAATAATCTAACAGTTTTTTTATATTCATTTCTTACCAAGGAACTTTAGTTTTTCTCATGGCAGCAATATTGTTTTCTTATGAATGACGTCGAAAGCAAAAATCATAGGACAAACAGTGTGACGTCATTCTGAGAAAACAATTTCCTTCTTAAAAAAAAAATGAAAAAAAAAGAAATAAAATTATTTCAAACTAAGCAATAATAATTGAAAAAAAAAACATAATTTAACAGTACCTATAGTCTGTAGAGACTGTAAATTGTAATCAGCAAAAAAAAACACAATCGGTGAAGGAGGCGGAATCAATTTTCAGGTACGGCAAACAATCACAAAGCCGTGCCCGCGGATTTAATAACTCACGTAGTGTTCTGGCGGCAAGTGATAAATGTTGGGTTAGTTAAGTGAAGCGGCGTTCTTCAGGTGGCACGCAAGCTGTCAATTTGCGGATTGCCTCGGATTTACGGCCCCGAATGAGGCGTCCGGGTCCCCCTAACGGGCCGTAGGTGATCAGATCACCACCCACGGCCGCGCTTCTTGTAAACAAATGTAAATAAATAACATAACACCACCACCTTGTACGGTTTTACTAATTGTTTTACTAATTCTTTGGGTCAGCACGGAGAAAAAAACTTCATTATTATGATCATAATGGCCGATTTTAATTGTTTGAGAAATTGCAAGACCTCAAAGGTTTCTCCATAAAGAGGCAACTATATAATTTTGGCTTTACCTGTTGACAAAAAACAAAAAAACAAAAACAGCGCTTTCTAGCGACGAATTTGTTTTTTTACCTCACCTTTCATCTCGCCTTTCATTTGTGACAATTTGATGGTGAGCTAATAAATCGCACCCTGTATAATAGCATATTATACACAACTTAATACATAAAGGGGACTATCCCAGATAGTAAGAAAAAAACATTATATTATAGCTGTCATAAAGGAAAATGGTTCCAAAACAATAACACAAAATAATCAAAATAGGAATCTAATAAGAATAGTGGAAGTGATTAGTTTGGAGAGCTTAAAAAACGGGGGTATGCAGGGGGAGAAACCCCAGCAGGAGTCCCGCACTCAATATCCGACACGGGATCATACAAATTACCTGCCAGTATAATAAATAAGGAAAAAGCACGCCAAGCCGGACGTCACGGTGTGACCGACAAACAACGGCAACAGCTCAGCTGTTCTCATGCACCCGCACCCGACCACCCACCCATCCACACACCACGGCCACCGCCTCCCCTGATTGACAGCCTTCATTAACGGCTGGCTGACTCTTCTACGTTCCGACCGTTAAGTAATTAAATGCAACCGACGCATCATTAGAACAACAACAGCAACGAAACGATGTGTGATGGTGATGAGCCCGTCGCGACGCCACGACCTAATTATTAGGTCCAGAATTAGATATGTTGTATTAGGAAATTAATTATTATGAAGGAGCAGGGGGAGGGATCGAAGAGGTGAAGATTATTTCCCATCATGCATTCTTCGATTGAATAATAATAATTTTCTAGGACACTCCAATGCAATATTTTGTACCCAATGGAATACTCCGGGATACGACCTTGTCCGCTCTCAACGTCGTTGGCGAGGAAGTTTACCGATATCTACATTAAGTAAAGCGTAGACTAGAGGAGACTAGATGGTCCCTCCCAGATAGTCTTTAGAGAGACTTTGCGGCCATTATTACCCGCGGCAGAATGTCTTGAGGTATTCACCCGGGCTCTGGCAGTTTGAAAGCACGTCTAGATAATCTCTAAATAATTCAACGGTAAGCTCCTCTCCCGTTCCGCTCCAACCCTCCACCCACTAGCACTACCCGTCACCTCCCCGGGACCGCCCGTTTCGACTATATAGTTTTAAGAGAGCGGGGGAAACTTGCTAGCTAATAGAATGTCTACCTGTCGTTCTTTTATTTTATTTTATTTTATTTACTGATGCGTTTTCCTGATGCGCATGCGGAGGAAGATATATTTCTAATGATTTTTGTAATTATTATATAAATCAATATGGTACATAATACTACATGTAGGTACATATACGTATAATGGCAAAATTTATGTTTTCAACCCTCTTGGTAGAATCTCTATCTCTGCTATATTGATGGATGACAAAAAATGAAGGGGAAAAAAGGAAAAAGATAGAAAAGAAAAAATGGAGGTGTTGTAGCAATATGTGTTACGTTCAGGTTGAAGAACCAATAACGAAAGAAAATAATAATAAACCTTCCTCGTTCGTCGAAGACCCTCATCATCTAGTTGAGCAGCAGAAGTTGTAACAACCGCAAAGTTACTGTTAATTAACAGAAACATCCGGAGACTAATTTCGTTCTAATAAAATGAAATAACGTGTTGAAGGTATATGCACCACCACCCACCACATGCAATATACGCACGCACAAACCTTATTATGTAAGTGTAACATTTGTTGGGATAATAATAATAATAATAACGTAATAACACTAACACAAACACTAACACTGCCGAACGCCCTCTAAAATGGAAGTTACAACATTGCGTAATGGAATCCCATCATAATGAATGGAACTTAATAGAATTAAACTTGGCGCTATGAAATTAACAGTAAAACGATGCCAGTGCCGGTGGTGGTGGTGGTCTGCCTATAAACTATCGAATTAAACGGTAAATGGAACATAAATTTTCGGCTGGTCTCTGAATATGTGACGTGGAGTTACAGTTAGAAGGGCTCTGCAACAATAATTAGAAATTCAAAATTAACTGGCATCTACTACTATACATGCATATAGGTATACTGACCGTCGTAGCCTACTACACTGGACACAATGTGCATGGAAATTACCTTATGAATGCAGACGTTGATATGACAAATGCCGTGAATCATTGAATCATGCAAGTTCTACGTCAAAAACTACGATGGCGTAGATGCGTAGAAGGAGCATGGCAGCCTTTTTTCGGTGAGAACTTTAAATAAAGATTGGGTACCTATTCGAAGAAAAAAGAGCGAATTCAAATATTCCCATTTCCAGCCTTTATTCATATTTATTTATTATACATATTATTATTATAGTCTTATTTATTTATTGAAAATAAATAAGCGTACAAAATATCAATAAGGTATCGGTAGCCTAGCGGCTAAACGCATAGTCGATGCAAAGGGCGTGGGTTCGATTCCCGAAAAAGCCGATAAGCTTTTTTCTTCAATACAGCTGTTGTCTGCCCATCATAACATGGGAAATATTATAATATTATTCCTTCTCGTTCAAGGAAAATTTTTATTTCGTTTAGTGCGTTTTTTTTTTAATGATAAAAACTATTTTCAATAACCCGAATAAATTATCGCCACGCTGGCGCTGACAATTTCAAAACATACAGAGCCGTGAGTTATAGTTACATACATACTTCTGTCCGAGATTTGAATTAATGTCGTACCGATACGTTATTATAATATGACGTATGTCGTAGGTATAAGTGCATACACATACATCGACCTACTTAGGTACATCTCTACGTAGATATAGTTCAATATCAGCGGGTCGTTTCAATATATTTTATTTATACGTAAAGAGATACTTTCTTTTCCGGTGGCGAATCGTTTTTCTGCTCTCTTAGAAACGGCATTAGGTTCAGGTTCGCAGGGAAATTTTATGCCGCAGAAATTTTATTTTCTTTCCTCGAATAATATCAAGTTTCTTTGAATTCCAGATATCTTTTCATGTTTTGGCAAAGGCCGGCTGGCTGGCTTTATACCGAAATACGTTTAAAGTGTTTTTATGGAAATCTGAAGAAATTATTATAGAGACGTAGGTAGGTAGGCAGGGCAGACGCAGGTACCTGAAAAGAATTTTCATGCCACATTGGCAAATCCGATCCTTAAAATCATTATTCTTCAACGTGACTTTACGCGCGTTTCTTTTTTCCTAATCGATTTATGAAAATAAGTTGACGAACGACTATAGTAAGTAGGTAAGTGTAAAATAAATAATATTTTACATAGGTACTGATTGTTACAATTATTACTATTTATAAGAGTAGGTACCTATTATTATTAATAAAGGTAATAGAAGGGTGATAGCTCGAAAATAAATGAATTAATGGAACGTAGATGCGTGCGTGTATGCCGCTCGTAAGTTAGTCAGGTAATTAATTCGATAGAAATTATTTGAGAATGCATGCAGACGCGCTTTTTCGATAAGTGAAAATTTATTAATGTACGGTACGAGTATATTGCGCATGATCCCAAAGATGGCCGGTCAATAATAATACTAATAATAATTCTAATTCTGAATTATGCATAGACTCGATGTATTCGCGTTTCGTTTCGGTAATCCGGTGATGTTTTATGCATCAATTCCTCCCGTTTATACCACCAATAATAAGATGCTGATGATTCCTATTCCAGCTAGCTGTAAGGGCATGAACATGAGGGCATCGCACGCTACGAGTATTATTGCGTTGTTATCTGTTTTGAGCTCTCTGAGCCGTTATCAGAATAGAAATTGCATGTTCTCAGATCAGATCAGATATTACGGACGCCTATGAACGTTTAGGTATGTGCTTAACGTTCACCCCATCCCCACTATTATGTAAACTTTCAACTGATGCGCTATTAAAGTTATTATTACTTATAATAATTACCGAAAATTATACTTCACTTAGGCTTAGTGTGTAATTATTGTGATGTGACGTGATAAAATTTTAACCCTTTTAATAATTATTATTATTATTATGGCCAGCAGTAATCGCCTAAGTGCATGGATGGAAAATCGATCCGATGACTAGGTACATCCCTCCCTATATGTACTTATATTACAAATAGCCATAATGTCGTTCCTAGTTCATATTATTGTACAGCAATCAATAGAACGAAAGCGCTTACCGATAATGAATCACAAAAGTTCAACAGGGTGCTCAATAATATATTCTCTGAAGACGTTTGAAATAATAATTGAAAAACTAAATAAAGTCGATGAAGAAAGCTGGTTTGCCTGGAAAGAGTCGTATACATCCCATTCATAGCAAACTCGACCTTACCGTCTCTACTCTCGTGGAGCGGGAGGGGACAACTTTTTAAAATCTTAATTGAAAACCTGTTTATTGGGCCAAGTAGCACGAAAGTTAATTTACGGCAGAAATTTTTTTATGCAGCTTTGCCCCCCTCCCCTCATCAGAGATTCTATAAAGTGCAAAATTATTACAAATTACTCCCAGGCGTTGGTGGCCATCTTGAATTTGGTGGGTGAGTTTGGTTTTCTTCATTATCTCGGTTATTCAGTTGTTCATAACAAATTATTACGCATGATAAGCTCCAGCCCCAGCGTAGGTGTTGAAATGTAATTTTTTGCACTTTTTCACTTTTCCCTTGTAAAAAATGTTCCACCTTTAAATGGGAAAATTGTTCCTTATACAATTTGCAACACATTTTGAGAAGAACACTTTATCGCGCAATTAACTCTTGTCGTTTAGGAACGCGACAAGGTTCGGTAAATCGTGAAAAAGTACGTCCAACAGCTTACATATAGGTACTTTTATTCGTGCGGTAAAATTAGGATTTGATTATGCAATCAAAGCAGGAAAAACGGAATTTTGTATGGGTTGTTGGATGGTGTGATGGTGCGAGTGTAAATTCAAAAATGCAACCTCCCACCCCTTGTGAAAAAGCCGCCATCTGCTATAAGGGGATGAATTTGTTTTTCGCATTTTATTACGTTTCTTGACTTTTTATCGAATAAAGTGTAATAAATAACTTACTTTACGGAGAAAAAAATTCTCTACAAATTTGAATCTGTGCATTTAATTTTGTAAGTAAAATTTATCATACACAACCAAATATAAAAAAAAATAATTATAGACATAAAAATGTAGAGAATTAAATCCCACACAAATTTGTAAATTTGGTAATCGGTGGTTTTGCCCAAAACTCAAAAACTATATACTGAGATAATGAGGAAAAACAAATTCACCCCTTAGATTCAAGATGGCGATCAACGCCTGGGAGTAATTTGTAATAATTTTGCACCTTATAGAATCACTGAGAAGGGGAGAATAAAACTGCATCAAAAAAATTCTGCCGGCAATTTTCTTTTGGAGAAAAAATGTATCTTTTGTCTGTATCTATTTTTTGAACGAAACCTAATTTTCAGCTGAAATTTATTTTTTCAACTAACATTTATGAGAGGAACCAAAACTACCCCTTTAATTTGGTTGAAACACCCTGTATACTAAAAAAATAGGGTAATTGTATACATCCGCGGCTCCTAAGTTTCATCAATTTTTTCGGGACCGAGGAGCGAAATAGGGGTGCTGGGTGGGTAAGAAAGTAAAAACATCCATTGCAAACTAATATTTTAAGGTCACAACTAAGGCCTCTTTGGCACTACGGTCGAATTTCTATTTTTTTTTAATTTTCAGGGCAAGGAAAATCTTAGAAAATAACAGTACCACGATTTTTATTTTGAATTTTGCATTTATTTTGCATTTTTAATCCGAAAATCATTGCATCACTCCCTGTGGACTGGACACGATATGTGAAAGCGGATATATCGCCCAGTCCGCCTCTGTAAGCCTCGAACACAGAATATAATACTTGGCAATTATCGTGAAGTGGTTTTATCTGGGATCGCGGCATCTAATCGGTGCCTCTTGTCAGGACCGCACTCCCTCCTCACTCTCAAAACCGTTTTTACGCCGTTTTGTGGCTTTCCCTTTCATTTGCAAAGCAAATGAATACCTTCCTGGTGTTACTATAGGTATGTTCTCCAACCCTATATAGGTGCCATAGTGAAACTGTAGGAGCCGCGGATGTATATAATGACCAAAAATAGAATTGAAAAAAATATTTTTTTGTCAAAAAAAACCTCGAAAAAAACAAGGAAAATGAATAATAGTCGCATATCATTGTAACAGGAAAAATAGTCTTATTAATGATGTCAAAACACGCTATGCCTTCCGGTTGTCCATTTTAAAAACATAACTTTGACTTTATGTCATATTTCACTCGAATATTAAAAAAAAAAAATAGAAAATCATGAAAATTACCTTCATCTTTAATTCTATTATTAATAAAAAAACGAAAAATTCGAATAATCGAGTTTTCGCAAGTAGCCCCAAAAACATAAACGATAGCCAATTTTAGTTTTCACCATTGATGTTTTCTCAAAAAAACAAAAGATCGAGATTATACACGTTCCATCGTTTTATATCTCTTATTAGTATTACAGTTTAGGAGATTCCCTATTAAAACATCGAAATTAAGCCACCCTGTATATACTTATGTATAATAGTGACCTGCACAGTGTGGAAAATTTCAGAAGATTATGTATAGGTGCTTCTCCTTAAGAATAAAAAAATAGGGTGTGGTCGATATTATGCGGTGGAAATTTCCAGACCATCATCAGCGAAATTGACTTTTGCAATGAAATGTTAAAAGTTTATCGGCAATAATTATTATCGGAAAACGTACTATAAAGGCGAATTATTTTCCCTTGTTTGTTAACAAATTGCTGCATGTCTATATGTGTATGCGAACACTATATGTACATGCATACAAACAAAACAATACAACCCTCTTTGATGTATACCTAATACCTGTTTTCTGAAAACAATTATTAAAATCGATCGATCTGGTGTCCGCTGGCGCTGGCAACTTTCTCCTTTTTATATTCCCTTTACCTGTTACCTGGACAGGAGGCACGCATGGCCTGGCATCGAGGACACAATAATCTAGTAACCCCTGCACTATCAATCTCTTTGACTGGCAGATCCTTTGCCGGCTAATCATTCGGTAAACCTGGGATTAGACGATTTTAATTGAACGAGCGGCTGATTGAAGGGAAAGGTATTGTTCTGGAAAAAGCTTGGTAAACACTTATTTAGGTAGAAGAAGGAACAAATGACCAACTGACTACCTACTACTTATACCGTTGTATGTTCTTGTTGAATAAATCTAGTCAAATTATTGTGTAAGTAGTGTAAATAAGTACATACACCTATACAGGGTGTCTCTGAAAGGTGCGGAAAAAAAGCTACCACAAATTCCTGAGGCCTAAATAAGCCGATCTAACCCAACTTATCTCTGTCCAAAACTGGATGATTTCGGAGATACAGGATGTCAAAAGTTCAATTTGGTTTCCGTTTTTCTTAAATAACTTTTTTAATAATTGGTATATTTTCACAATATTCGGCTGAAGGGGCTTTTGTGGGGTGAAAAATTAAAAACTGCAATCATTTTTATTGTAAAATTTAGAGGGCGCCACCTGCGGTACCTTGAACACATTCAAAACGAACTATCTTTTTTGGGCCACTCTGTATTTAACTTTTAAATAAAAATTCTTATTCTCCAACGTCTTTTCCCAAAAAAAGACATACGTGATAAGAGTTGATTTGAGCAGCCGTTTCTGAGATATCTGGATTTAAGAAAATCACTACGTGCATGGCCAGGCCTAAGTAAGTAGTTATTAGTAATTATTGTAATAATTGAACACAACTTGAATCGAAGGCATTGAATTAAAATTATTTTACTTAAAGTGCTATACCAAGTTTCAGGTGTGAGCTACCTCTCACATATGCCTGTGGTGCGCGTACTGTTGAAGTTCACTCTTTTGGGGCCACCCTTTTTATCGGAAGAGTCCGAAAGGCACTATTTGAGAAGTATTACGAGGCAGAGTACTATGCGGTGCTTTTCCATTGCCTTCCACAAGGTGCATCTCGATTTTGGCTCGAGTAGCACAACAAATACTTTTCGGCTGCTGGTGAGTTTCCTTTAGTAATGGCCGTACAGTATACTAATGAAGAAATGAACGATATGCTATTGGTTTTTGGATATTGCCAAGGAAATGGTTTAAAATCTTGCAGATTATCAGTGAACGATTTCCGAATCGTCGTTTACCAAACCATAAAACCTTTAATGAAAGACGTCTTCGTAAAACAGGTAGGTTTACGCCTGTTTCTATTAATTAAGGTCGTGCGCGTACGATAAGAACTCCAGAGGTTGAGGAAGATATTTTAAATAGGATTGAAGAAAATCCTAAACTCAGCACCAGACGATTGTGCTTAGAGCTAGGTGTATGCAAAGATACTGTTAACAGGGTGACCAGAGAACAATTACTGCACCCATTTCATGTTGAACGGGTATAAGACCTTTTACCCCATGATTATGAACTACGTCTAGCTTTCTGCCGGTTCATTTCCAAGAATAACCAGGATAGGAACTTTACACAAGGAATTTTATTCACAGATGAAGCCTGTTTCACGCGGATTGGTATAACTAATTTGCACAATGTACATGTCTATGCTGGAGAAAATTATCATGCGATTAAAGTAAGCCATTACTTATCAAAAGTAAGCCATTATCAGCATGAGTTTAAGATCAATGTGTGGGCAGGAATCATAGACACTTTCATAATTGGTCCTGTCATTTTACCACCTCGACTTAATGGCGAAAATTATTTGGAACATCTGCAAAACGAATTACCACACTTGTTTGATCCCCTGCCCTTGGAACTTCAAAGATGAATGTGGTTTATGCATGACGGTGCTCCTCCACATTTTTCGATAAATGTACGTAATTATTTGAGCGAACAGTATCCAAATAGATGGATAGGTAGAGCCAATGATGCACCCACAAGTTGGCCAGCTCGATCGCCTGCTATGACACCGATGGATTACTTTTTATGGGGAACTTTGAAAACCCTTGTGTATTCTAGGCCATAGTAAATAAGTACAGAAGGTTAATTAAGGAGACGTATTGAAACCGGAATGGACGTTTTGAAAAATGATCACGAAATGCTCCAAAGAGTTCAATTCAATTTTTTTAAACGTATAAATCTTTGTATACACGAAAATGGAAATCATTTTGAACATTTGATAAAAGCATTTTTTTAAATTAAATTAAACTAAATTTTTGTTGTTGATAAATCTCTTATATTAACTGTTTTAACTAAAGTACCTATAAAGTTAAATCCACATTTATGTACCTAGTCGTTTTTTTGTAGCTTTCAGTGACAGTTATTTTAATTCAACGCCTTTGCTTTAAATTGTGTTCAATTAATACAATTACTTACTTAGGCCTGGCCATGCACGTAGTGATTTTCTTAAATCCAGATATCTCAGAAACGGCTGCTCAAATCAACTCTTACCTAGTATGCCTTTTTTTGGGAAAAGACGTTGGAGAATAAGAATTTTTATTTAAAAGTTAAATACAGAGTGGCCCAAAAAAGATAGTTCGTTTTGAATGTGTTCAAGGTACCGCAGGTGGCGCCCTCTAAATTTTACAATAAAAATGATTGCAGTTTTTAATTTTTCACCCCACAAAAGCCCCTTCAGCCGAATATTGTGAAAATATACCAATTATTAAAAAAGTTATTTAAGAAAAACGGAAACCAAATTGAACTTTTGACACCCTGTATCTCCGAAATCATTCACTTTTGGACAGAGATAAGTTGGGTTAGATCGGCTTATTTAGGCCTCAGGAATTTGTGGTAGCTTTTTTTCCGCACCTTTCAGAGACACCCTGTATAGTGATGATGATGAATTCAGGCGGACATAAAAAGTCGCTAGAATCAGAATAATAATTATATTTCCCATGCCTGAAGCAGATCCAGCTATGTTTATTTAACTTTAAACAATGTCGGTCGGGGTAGGGGATGGCGTGTTTAGTTTGGTTTTATTCGATTGAATAAATAAATACATACAAACCATATACCACACTTACTACTCGGATCTACTTTAGTTTATTCCCTTTAGATGTGGTGTGTGTATATGCGTTGCGTAGTATGGTATATGTTACTCTTATTTATGTTGAGGGTATACATTTTTTTTTTACAGAAAAATACCATCTCTCAAATTAGGTGCGTTCCTAAAATAAGAAACACACTCAGCGCCACAATATACTATATTATTATTCAATCCATAAGAGTGATTTACTGTATTAAATTGAATTTAAATTTTAAATTTCTGTATACGATATTACTATTTCCGATCATCAATATTCCATTCATGGGGCATAATTAATTACAATAAAAGTCAGAAATAAAATTTATTACATTTACAAAAAAGGAAATTTTACCTACATTATTATTTATCGAATAATATTCAACCTGATGAAAAACTTCATGAAAAGAATCATACCGGGTGATGAGTCATTAAAAATGACCGCCGGGAATATCTCAGAATCTAAGCGTGTCGTATACAATTTCCGGCAATTTTTTTTGTAAAGGAAAGTGGTCCAACAAATCGTCGGAACATAATTTGGTGCTTCTAAATAAATAACCGCTGGGGACGTGACAACAACTATGACCGAATGAAAAATAGCAATTTTCTCATAATTTTTCAAAATTAAGGTGTGCTCAAAATATCACATGTGTGATTCTTAAATAACTTCGATTTATTTTAATAGCCTCATAAAAAATTCAGTGGTGGGGAAACGTCAAAATTCTGCAAAAAAATCCTTGCAAAAAAAATCAAGCTGAACATACACATAGACTATGTCCTGATGTGCAGAATCTACACCTCACCAACTCCGCAATCCACGAGAAGCGATTGAAGCATGAAATCGTTGAGATTATCTCTAATAATTTTTTCACGATAATGATCATTTACGAAATTCATCGAGGCGCATTAAATGCTTTATAAATCCAGCTTGTCTGAAACGGGAACACTTGACAAAGCTGTTAAATGTCAGTTTTAAACAGTCCATTCCGAATTAGACAGCTTTATTAAAATTTAGCAGCACAAACACAACAAACAGCCTAGCAGCCTTCAACGGCGGACAGAAATCTCACATAATTCAGCAGCCTTGTTGATGAATGCCCCTCGTGTCTAGCTCGGTTTTCTGTTCGCTACAAAACGGCCTCATACAAAAAATATCGAACGAATGAATAGCAAACATTTTTCTGTGTCAGCGTCAACGGAGTCCTGTGCCAAATCAATCGCTCTCTCTCTCTCTCTTTCTCTCTCTTTCTCTCCCTCTTTCTCTATCCGTTGATCATACATGTTCCAGTCATAGATTGTAATTAGTTAGAGTGGAGATAAGAGGAGCAAAAAAAAAGAGTAATGGACAGGAGACAGCCCAACCGGACCACTGACAGATGCTGTTGACACACCACATTTTTGTAATAAATAATCGGCGACAATTATAAAATTTTGCAGTTATAGCAAAGCACGCACGGCACTGGTTTCCATAAATATATCTTCCGCAATTTCCGCCTATACCAAATACATATACATAGTACATATAAAAACACGGTGTTTCCTAATTATTATTTTTTTTAAGAAAAAATAAATGTTAAATGGATCATTTGTTAAAATTGTGAAGCTTGCTCTTGTTGGTACGTATAATAATAGAGATATTAAGTTTGTTTATAGCTGAAACGGCGAAGTGGAAAAAGTAGGTATAGGTATTAGAAATCAATTTTTTGAGGTATGTATATAGGTTCATCTCTGCATGTCTCCTTCAAGATCTACGTTGTTCCTAACTTTTAATGTGACATAAATTCATTAGAAAAGTTGTTCGTTATAAAATTCTCTAAAAAATAAGCACCGACAGAGGTCGGTAGGTGCAATTTATTGTTAACTTGCAAATAGCCTTTGATCGTCAATTACTCAAAATGTAATGAACCGACCTTGTTCGAATTGTTTGTAATTATTATTATAGAAATAATATTAGGCACCATTTTCAAGAACTTTCAGCCATTCATATGCAGTATACGGTTTCGAGTTTGAATTTTGAAAAAAAAAAACTTTGAACGGCCATATATCTCGAGAACGCAGAGTCGCAGGAAAAAGCCGCTTTCAGTCAATGCCCCAACTGAGAAACTGGCAAAAATTCGCGTTTTGTCATCGATCGGAGGATTTTTGTCATAAACAATAATCTCATGTTAGAGGCATCGTCCGTTTCATGACATTAGACGGTTTTTATAACAGAAACGGGTTTTACAAAAATCGGCGCAAAAATTGTCCGATCGAAAAATGACTTTTCTGCTGTATCTCGAAGACGGGGACAGCTACAGGGGAACCGATTACAGTTCTGAATTTCTCATAATTTATGTTTTCTGACAGGAGATTTATCAAAATCGCAGAGATAAATATTTTTGCAAAAAATTTACACACTCGGTATTTATAGAATGTTCCACTGACTATCTCTCTCTCTCTCTCTCTCTCTTTATTTTTCCTCTTATTTTGTGAAAAAACTATCAGTTACACAGAGCGTGGCAGTGGGATTGGGATTGTTTGCGGATCTCAAGCCAACGCATACTGCACTGATGCGCAAATCGTGATTTCTTACGGTCCTGTTGAATTAATTGCAGCAAAGCTTCAACAACGGCTGATGTACTCACTTGAATATGCAAATACCCACGACGACGGTACGATGGATGAAGGATGATGCCTAGTCGTTAGTCTGGTTAGTCAGTAGTTGTTAGTTACAAATGCAGATATCTGTGTGCATGCGCAAGCTCGTAAAGAAGGTTTCTGTTCTATCTAAAGGGAAGTGCAGCCGGGATTATTAATTATTTAAATCCAGAAAAGGAATAATAACATTCTCAATTCGAACGTGTATTTAAAATTTCGGTATGTATAGGTAGGTACCTATACATAAATATAAAAATATTCGTATATTTATGCACGTAGCTAACATAATAGGTTGATGCAATAAATTCGTAAATTTTTCTAAATCAGAATCGAACCACATTTTTATCGATTAATAAACCCGATACACACACACACACACACCCACCCTAGCGAGTAGTCGTAATATTTCTCGGTCCCGGCCGTCTCTTCTCCGACTACCCACCCTACCTATACGTAGGTATATGTCTACTTTTTATGGAGCTATAATTTCCGAGTAATGTGAAAAGCATTGCTGGTGCGCGCGAAACATCAACCTATACCTACGTGTGTTTAGAAGAAGTGGAAATGAATTTCCCATCGGACGTCGTAAAGCAACCAGAGTTACGATCGGTACCTATCCTTTCACCCACCCACCAACCAACCAACCAACCAATCTTTACTTTCAGGCCCAAGAAACAAACCGCCGAGTACTGATTAGGGACAGACATAAATACCAGGTGTTGATCTCGTTACTCCTTACTCATGATGATTATTTTTATATAATTTATACGTCAAAAAATTTATGTTTTCAACCCTTACTTTATTGTAGAATCTCTGCATTATGATGGATGATAAATAAAAAATATATAACATTAGTGTTTTATTTATCATCCATCATAATTTATATACGTTCCATTATGTGGTTTTGCAAGTACATAGGTACAAAATCGAAATTATTAGCTTCATGTAATTTTGTAAACGTGTAATTAAAAAAAAAATCACTCACTTATATAGTCCCTTTTCGTGATACCAGTTTCTATAGAGCGAGCATAAAGTACGATTATTTTGCCAACACGGGCCCTTGCCCACCTAAATCATGCATGAGCTGTTGTTGTGCTTGTGCCATTGGGCATCGAGCGAACAAAAAACCACACATTTCCCTGTAAATGCTACGAACGGTTCCGTTATCGGCCTGCTAGCTGCGTCCATCTGATACACAATTTAATATGAAGTAGGTAATCAAATTTAATCACGGTTCCGAACATTATACCATTCAATTCCCTTTATCAGATATTATCTCGAGAGAGAGATAGAGAGAGAAAGGTTATTATGATCAACCGTTGTATATGAACAAGAACAATAAACCATGAGAAATGAGAAGAATAATAATTATTATTTCACGGTGTATAGATAACGTACAAAAAACAGTATACCTGCATTAATTTACATGTTCACTTTTCAAGTTCACAAGAGACGAATGAGTATACCTATATTAAGTTACAATAAGTAGCAGGTACCTGCGTCTCATCATTCTTGAATCTCCTATGAAATTTCACATTGTCACATTATGAGACAGTTTTATCGTTTACATGTTTTTTTTTTTAAACTGAACTGGTTTTATACAACCGCGACATTGTAGTCCAGCTGCTCCTTAAGTGAAATTATTGCGTTAGCTGTGGTACATGACAGATGTGTGACACAGCCTCCCAAAACCCAACCAAGCCTCATTTACTAAGTATGTGTGCACTGTACTTACAGAACACACTCATAATGGCGATAGTATAATAAAGCCTAAAAATCTCCCAATACACTAATACTAATATAATAGCATAGCATATTTCTCCACCAGCGCCAGCATTATGATCGACCACTACCACTAAACACGAAAAGAGCAGTGATCAAAGCTGCGAGTCCTTTGTGCGTCCAATCTGTCAAAGGATGATTTAGGGCATTCTCTGCTCTGCTCTGCGCTCTTTAATACCCGCACTAACGTCCCTTTTAGTGTATTTTTTAACAAAAAATACACTATTGAGGACGACATCACTTTCCAAAAATCACCCAAACTCATCAAATGTCCACCGATCATGACCCCCAGATTACGAAAAAGTGGTTTTCCAAAATTCACCTGCCCACGATATATATATATATATATATATATATATATATATATAGATCTTTATATCCTTCCTGAGCCAGTCGAAATTTCATACCATCCTGAACCACGGCTTAAATAAGCAGTTGGAGCCCGTCTCTCGGCGTATATTTATTTGTCATTATTCGAATATCATATTTTTGAACATATACATCACGAAAAAAGAAATTTATTTTTTATTATTTTATACAAAAAAAACCGTACCATCCTGAACCATCATACTTGTGCTGAGCTGAACCACTGTATATATTTTAGATGGTTCATACAATTCTGAACCACGTCTTTTCTCACAACTGCCTATTCACTTTTTTTGTAAAACGCAGGTTCATGTCGCTCGAAAAACTACTTACCCCATTTTAAAAATTAAAAAAGGTAAATATTTACATCCACGTATCCTAAGCTTCATCAATTTTTTCGGGATCGAGGAGCGAAATAGGGATGCTGGGTGGGTAAGAAGCTAAAAACTACTATTGCAAACTAATATATTAAGGTCACAACTAAGGCCTCTTTGACTATATTTCTATTTTTTTCTTCATTTTCAGGGCAAGGAATATCTTCGAGATTAACAGTAGCACGATTATTATTTTGAATTTTGCATTTATTTTTCATTTGAATTCCAAAAAGCGTGACATTAATCCCTGTATTCTGGATGCGATATGAGAAAGCGGATATAATGCAGGTCCTGCTCCGTAGGCTTCGAAGCAGTTCGCATTGTCGTCAAGTTGTTACTTCCGAGACTCGGCGTATAGTTGTTATTCGCAATTCTCGCCATGACCGTACTCTGAAACCCTATTTTTAGTGCCGTTTTTTTTTTGGCTAACCATGCATTTGCAAAGCAAATGAATACCTTCCTGGTGTTACTATACAGGGTGTCCCAAGATTTCTTTATCAAGGGATATCCGCATTATTTAAAAAAATAAACAAATGAAATTCGGGAAATTTCAACCATACCCCTAAGGCTTTGCAGCTGCACCCTCAATGCCGCTTTACGCCTTTCCACCCCTAAGTAATCATCCCCTACTTTTTTTTTTCAAATGTCACCCCCATATTTTTTTTGCTCGACAGGATTGTTGACTTCTTTCTGAATACAATGTCACACGATTTTTTTAAATCGAGACATATCTAGCACGCCGAAAACAATATAATATCATAACAAACGAGGGTCGTCAAGCAGTAATAATTAACATTTAATATGACATTAAAACCACAGAAGCAATTATTATTATTAACGCCTATACCAGTAACACCGGTATTACTAGTTAAGGTGGTTGGAGGAAACATTAACACAAAAAACAAGAAATTACAACTCCTTGACAACCCTCGTTTGTTATGATATTATATTGTTTTCGGCGTGCTAGATATGTCTGGATTTAAAAAAATCTTGTGACATTGTATTCAGAAAGAAGTCAACAATCCTGTCGAGCAAAAAAAATATGGGGGTGTCATTTGAAAAAAAAAGTAGGGGATGATTACTTAGGGGTGGAAAGTCATAAAGCAGCATTGAGGGTGCAGCTGAAAAGCCTTAGGGGTATGGTTGAAATTTCCCGAATTTCATTTTTTTATTTTTTTAAATAACGCGGATATCCTTTGATAAAGAAATCTTGGGACACCCTGTAGATATATTCTCCACCCCTAAAATAGATATAAATAAAGGAGCACAAACCATCGAGTTTGGAACTTAATTAGCACATAATAAGCAGATAATTCTGATGCAGTTCATTTTTAATATTCCCGGAGTGGGAGGGGGGGGGGGGGGCGGGAGTGCAGCTCAACGCAGCTAACAAACTGAACTATCTGAACTCAAAAAGTGTTTCCCAACACGGCTCATTTGAAATTGTTTTTTCAAAGAAAGTGTTCTAACCTGACCAGAACCTGACCGGTCAGATCATTGACGGGTTAAATATCTTTCCTTTGAAAAAATATTATCTAAGGGCCGGTTTTTCGTACGTCAGTTAAACATTTTGAGATAATTACTGATTTTAAATTGCAAATTTTGAAAATACGGCGAATATAATTAATGATCTTGTATTTTTAATCAGTGATTAACTCTTCTTAAAGCGAGCAGAATTCATTTTCAGAAATATCAGACCAATGGTTTGATAATACAGGGCATTTTAAAATCAGTAGTTATCTCAAAATTTTTAACTGACGTACGAACAACCGGCCCTTAGTAGACCATATATGCAGTTACATACTCGTATAAAATAATACGCCAAAATTAATGCGGCGGTTTTTTGATTTAAATAATTTTATTGCTCTGAGACGTTTGTAACTGACATTAGAAGTAAGAGGAAATTTAAGATATTCTGGTCACTGGATTTTTAAATGGCTTCTAATAAAATTTGGTGACCATTGTTCAACTAAGTAAAATATGTTATGAATACAATGAGAATTCTTATTTTGATGTTTTGTTTAATAAATTTAATGGAAATTTAGGGCGCATTTTTAAAATATAATTCAACAATCTGATAGTGTGACTAAATAGAGTAAAGTAAATAACAAACAGATTCATAGTTTTAAATCTTCAGAAATACCAATATGTAATATGTACCTAATAGCATCAAGAGGCAGAGGGTAGGTATGAGGATGCCACTATTGCCACTAGCCAACTAAAAGGAAAGCAATAAATTAATCCCGGGAGCTGACAGCTATTGATCATAAAATACCACCCGTTGTTCCTCTAACAGAAGTAGTTTACTAGATCACTTGTAGTACTAGACATTGAAAACACTTACCCCCTATATGTTTTTTAATTTTTTGCATGTGAGGTGTGGCTTGACGTCGAGCTACACCCCCCCACCAACCAAATTTCACCGAAACGAGTTTTAGCATAATAATGTGCTCCAAGATTTTTTCAAAATGATTTTGCTCTAACGTAAAAACTAAAAAAGATACGAGACTTTAAAATTCATCCAATGCGCGGTGCCGCAATATTAGTATTCTCTATTTAATAAAAAAAATTTAATATTAAATAGTAAAATTTATTATACAGGGTGTCCCAAAATTCCATGGACATGGAGCAACTACAGATTACTGAGTAAAAAAAAAAGTCGCTCGGACCAAGCTTATCTCTATACCAAAATGCTTCGTTTGTCCGTTAGAGGGCTTCAAAGTGTTTTGAAAATTTTAGTTTTTTTGAAATAGCTCAAAGTCAAAGCTCAAAAGCTGATTCCAATTCGATGAAAGTTGGTAGGTAAATTTCTTATTAAAAGTACTAATTTCTGATGTACATGATAATTTTACGGAAACCCGGGAAGGGGTTAAACTACCCCTACCCTCCATTAAAATCGATCGTAATTGTTGATAGGGTGGCAGGAACGCTGTTCATGTTTTTTTGTTTGAAAGATACATCGTGTTAGCCCATTTTTGGTCTCCTGCAAAAATCTGTATCTTTCCGAGGTGCTATGTGATAAAATAAATTAGTCGATGGTACCTAATAAAAATTTTATTTCATTCTTTTAATTTGAAATAAAATTTTCAATTATTGTCAGGTGATTATTTGATCTAATCTCATAAAAGATGTTTAGTATGGTTCGGTTTTTTTCAGGTGTTTGCAAACGATTTTTTTCAAACGCAGTAAACAGTTTGCAAAACGACGAGGTTCCAAGAAAAGTTAAAATCATTTTTTTGCGCAGGATGGAACTTTCTAGGGTCCAAACCGGCGCCCACATCGAGCATCTTTTATGAGATTAGATCAAATAATCACCTGACAATTGAAAAGTTGATTTCAAATTAAAAGAATGAAATAAAAATTTAGTTATCATCGACTAATTTATTTTATCACATAGCACCTCGGAAAGATACAGATTTTTGTAAGAGACCAAAAATGGGCTAAAACGATGTATCTTTCAAACAAAAAAACATGAACAGCGTTCCTGCTACCCTATCAACAATTACGATCGATTTTAATGGAGGGTAGGGGTAGTTTCACCCCTCCAGGGTTTCCATCAAATTATCATGTACATCAGAAATTAATACTTTTAATAAGAAATTTACCTACCAAATTTCATCGAATTGGAATCAGCCGACTTTGAGCTATTTCAAAAAACTAAAATTTTCAAAAGACTTTGAAGCCCTCTAACGGACAAACGGAGCATTTTGGTATAGAGATAAGTTTGGTCCGAGCGACTTTTTTTACCTCAGTAATCTGTGGTTGCTCCATGTCCATGGAATATTGGACACCCTGTATTTTCGGGTCTGCTTTAGAACCACTGTGTTAAGTACCATTGTTGTAACATCGACAGTTGGTAAGTTATGTGAGTCGGCCTTTTGAAAATCTTCTTCCATATTCGTCAAGCCAATAGCAGAACGTTCCGCCGATTCAAATTATGTATTAGGATACTGGATACTTACTTTTAAAGGGCTGTATCTCGCAAACGGGTAAAGATAAAATTAAAATTCTTGCGCACATATAATGCTATTATTATTCTTAAGTGTTTAAAAGTGGTTATTAAATAACCATTTGTCCACAAAATTTCCACAAACATTGTGGATTTTTTTTTGTGGATTTTCGAATTATGACTCTAGCAGGTATGTTTGTATTTTCGAGGTTTGTATTTTTAATGTAGTTGTCATCATCAAGATTATCACAGAAAACTTCAGAATCATTTTTCCAATTCTAGGGCGATTTGATACAAACCTTTGCAACATAGTTTATCTCATTTAAATTGACGTGTATTAAAATAAACCAGAATCAAATCGCATAAATCTAATAATCACAATTTCCATATTTTAATTAACATTTAGGACTGAATTCCTTAAATTATATAATGTAGATAGAGAATTATTGTATTTTTGTAATTTTGTACTATGCAGAATGAACCGGTTGTAGTTTATGACCAAGCAAGACCAATATCTGTCAGCTCCAGGGGGATGTTCCGGATATTCGGATATTTATTTATTGCTGTTCTAGCCAATGAACAAAGAAAAAAAAATCTAGTGGAATACCTATACACGCTCATTGTGTCTTCTAATATTATACTCCCTATATCACATTATTGTCGCGCTCTAAAATTCCATTCATTTCAGGAATATTTACCTAGGCAAATAAACTAGCATAAAAAAACAACTTATAGTTAACTAGTAGTAATAGTACCGACCTACCTAATTTTGATTGAAATAAAAACATTATTCGGATTCGCTTATAATTTCTTACAGGAATTCTCATAGATACCTGTATGTACAAAGTCATTTTTGCGAAAAAAAATTGGGGGAAAGTCTTAATAACGGAACACATTGTCCAGTCGGTAAAGTAAAAAATATAGCAAAAGTTCATAAAAAATCTTACCTAAGATTTTCTTTCAATAATTGGTAATGAACCGGTTATAGAATATAAATAGACAAAAATTAGTTCTGGGGGTGTGGGGCGTCCCCCCCTTCACCAAAAAAAACCCATCCCTTTGGTTAAAAAAGTATTTTTTTTTTGCTAGTAACTCGTTACCTAATCGTTGGAAAATTAAAAAAAAATACGAATTAGAGAAAAGAAGCAGAAAGCTATTATAGAGTGATTCCAAAAAAAGGTATTTTGTAATTTTTTCGTATACTTAGTTTTAGAGTTATTTAATATTTAAGCAATTGTAAATTTTCTATTTTTGATGCAAAAGTGGCAGGTCTATCTGCATTCGTTACGAAGTTACAGGCCTAAGAAAATACTGTCTAGTAAATACCAGATTTAACTTTGAAAACCACATACTTAAAGCTTATTTTATTGACCAAATCTTTAGTTTATCATGTGTTTAAAATGTCCTATTCCTTGCTGAATACAAGCTTATGCTCGAAGGCCTATTGCAAAAGTAACAGTTTTCTCGTCTTTTTTCGCGTACCTATCTCTTGACCAGCTTGCTGAATACGATCAAATAATAATTTCTCTCTGGTATTTAGTTACAAACACCAATTCCGAAATATGCTGGTGCCGCATCCTTTTGAATCCTAATGCCATTTCGTATGAGCAGGGAAACCTCTACTAATGTTTATTTCGGTGACGTTTACTCATGTCGTTACCATTACAATAAATTATTAGCCTAAACCACAACACATGTCTTTGTGTGGCTTACAAAGTTGAATCTTGTTATTTACTAGTCATCATTTTCTTAGACCTGTAACTTCGTAACGAATAAAGATAGACCTGTCACTTTTGGGTTTTTTGGACTGAAAATTAAGCCTAAGTACTATATGCTCAAAAATTTTGAACATAACGATACGGGACACCCTGTACTGTACCTATCTTTCTACAGAGTGGATCAATAATTCTGAATTTTTGTATACTTACAGGTTTTCTATTTGATAACTCGTATGTGGAAAAATTGTGGGTATATGCCAGATTAAATTGCTATAAAGTACCCATACTTTCAAAATTTTGATAGGACGCGCACCGCATCATCATCAAATATTTTTTCCCCAAAATGTTGTTTTTATCCGAGATACGGGGTGCTGAAAAACTTGTTTTGTAAATGACACTTGAAACACGCTGTATCTCGGTTAAAAAACATTTTCGAAACGAAATTTATTTGAGCTTTCTTCATCTTTTAGCTTTATCTAAAAGCCCTTCAATTTAGGGTACTTATCTTAGACGATTAAATTAAAATATGATTAATAAAAAAATGTTATTAAAAAAGCTTCACTTGAATTTTTATCGAAATCAGTGGATAGGAAATAAAAAAAAATTAAACTTTCTTCGTATTCCAGCTTTATCTACAAGCCTCAAAATTCATGGGACTTATCTTAAACTAATAAAAAAATAAAAAATGTTTAAAACGCTACAATTGGTTTTTTATTGAAAACGGTTATTAAAAATTTTGAAAGTATTGCTTTTTTATAGCAATTAAATCTGGCATTCTGAAAAACGAAAAAAAAAAAATTTAAAAACCGGTTCAGAAATTTTCAACGAGAAAAAAGCTGCCCTGTGCTGTGACCTCGGATTCTACTCCACTGGGTGCTTCGGTTATACCTATAGAATTTTTCCCTTTATTGGTCCACTCTGTAAAAATATAAAATAAAAACCAGTTTCGTAATAACGATACTTATATTAAACACCCTGTATCTCGGTTAAAAAGCTTTTCGGAAAAAAAATTATTTAAACTTTCTAAATATTTTAGCTTTATCTACACGTCCTCCAGTTTATTTTACTCTATTTAGAAACACATTTTTGTAGATTCAAAAATTCGCTTTGGAAAAGACACAAAAATGGTAAATGTTGAAAAAATAATATTATTTTTGTTTTGTTAATTCAATATAAACAATACAAACATATTCATATTCTTCTCATCCTTGAAAGCAATAATACACAACCTCAACTTATTTATTATCCTATAAGTCCTATTTTCCCGATGTCATAATAATTCTTCCCGCACTTTGTCCTGATTACTAACCGCCAATGTATTATTGCCATACCAGTTTATTATCGGGACTGACAAGAAGTGCCAGAGGAATTAAATAAATACTAGTCAGTAAAATTTAAAAAGAAATAATCCCTGCCAGGGTGAGAAATGGTATCTTATAAAGACACTCCACCAACTGATGTCAATTAAATATCACTGTCATTATTTAAATCTTGGTGAAATCGTTTAAAATTGTATTACAGATATTATGAAAAAATTATTTATTTTAATAAAACTTTACCACCCTGTATCTCAAAAGTTAAGACTTTTAGGACATACGTTCTTATGAAGTTTTCTTCTTAAAATGGACCCAAAAATGACCCCATAAAATATTGACATTCAATTACATAACACCCTGTATACTGTAATGAAAAATTGGGTTCAGCTGTAAGAACCGGTGATTTCAAGTTTTTGGATCTAATTTGAATATTATGACAATTAAATTCATGGACTTGTAACAAATAAAAATTATTAGTAATTAATAATTATAAATGTAAAAAATAAATATATTTGAATTGTTTAAAAAATGAGTGCATAAAAAAAGTGAAGGGAAAGGATGTTGATAGCACGGGGATAATAATTAATGAATAAGAAATTTTGAAGAGTAGGTATCTGTCGAGAAAAAAGTAAAAGGACGAAAGAAATTATTTTGCAAGAACAAAAGGAAGCAGGAAAATAGAGGAGAAAAGAGATGTTTTAAACCAAGGAATAATATAAGCAACGAAAAGAAAATTTTTAAATTAAAGGAGCAGGTGAAAGAATCTTGACGAGTAAAAAATAGAAGAACGTAAAATCATATTGGGAAAAGGAATTTTTCAGGAAACTAGAAATTGGAAAAGGAGATGGTAGCTGTTGTTATTATAGAAGAAGAGAAGAAGTAAGGTTTTTGATAAATAATAAAGAAGATTCGAGATACTACGAGCGTTGAAAAGAAGACATAATAAGTAGAAAGAAATTATATAGAAAATTAAAGCTATACAACAAGAGCTGGTTAGAGAATAGAAGGAGAATTGGAGTAAATTTCCTGGAGAAAGGTGCAAGGAAGTTTGATGGTGGTAGGGTAGATAACACAAAATTGAATGTTATTTAATTCAAATTATTTATAGTTATTGATTTAAATTATTAGATAGAAAATAGTCAGATTCAGAGCTCTAAGGTAGGTTAGATTTTCCTTCATTTTGAAAAACAGTTTGTAAGTTACAAGTTATAAAAAAAATAATAATAATTTCAAACTAATTCTTCTATATTTTATTTTGATCAAACTTGGAAAATAGTACTGAAATATCTATCTGAACCCACCTGCGAAAGAGAGTTCCCTCATAGAATAATTCAAATTTTTTGTTGATGGTATTACATTTAAAAAAAATAGAATTAATAATAATAAATAAGATAAGGGAGGAAAAAGGAATACCATAACAATACATATATAAACATGCAAGGCGGCGGCAGATTCATCATCTGAACGCTCCAGTACCGGCATAAGTTCCCAAGCTCACTCATAACGTATCCAGACTATAATAATAGTGATCAAATGTCACGCTTTTTGGAATGCAAATGCAAAATAAATGCAAATAAAAAATAATAATCGTGCTACTGTTGATCTCGAAGATTTCCCTTGCCCTGAATGTGAAGAAAAAATTGCAATTCGACCGTAGTGTCAAAGAGGCCTTAGTTCTGACCTTAATATTAGTTTGCAATGGCTATTATTTTAGATTCTTACCCACCCAGCACCCCTATTTCGCTCCTCGGTCCCGAAAAAATTGATGGAACTTAGGACACGCGGATGTAATAATTACCTACCTTGTTTTTTATGTCGTTCGGTATGAAAAAATAATGGAAAACAAAAACTAATAAACTTCAAAAAATAAATTTAAATTTTTTTTGTTCTTCTTTTAAAAGCAAAGACAACTTTTTGGACCGAATATCATAGAGAAATTAAAAAAACTATAAGGCAAGCAGTATGACTTCATATTGACCTATTTCTGCGAAAAATTTTCTGTTTTTCTTTGAAAAAAATTAGAGTAAAAATTTTGGAATTTTTTTTTCTGAAGTTTATTAATTTTTGGTTTCAATTATTTTTTTCATATCGAACGACATAAAAAAATAATATTATCCATATCACCCATATTATGGGTGAATATAAGAATTAAATTATGATATGTCAAAAACTAGATTTCTAGAGTTTTCAGTTTTTTCAGGATATTTCCGAAAATACTGGCGATAGTATTTCAAAATTTTTTTCGTAAAATACTCATCTAAAAATAGCCCAACTTTTCTGTAATTTAAGCGAACTCGTATCTTTAATGGTTTATGATATCATTGATATCCCTGTAGTGGCCCTTTAAATAGTTCTAACCCTGATGTATACCAATATCACTAACTGGATTGCATATTTTTAAGCAAAAACATGTAGTGATTTATAATAATTAAAATTAGGTAGGTTATGTAATAAATTTATACAAGTGTTCAGAATGCCATTTGAGATAAAGAATTTAGTTTTTGGTTTTCTGTATGCAATTAAAATACTACATAAGAAGAAAAAATGTTTTTGTAAATAACTTTGTAAGGAAGCTAATTAAATAAAAAAATGTAGGTATACCAGTTTTTTGTTTCAAGTGTCATACTGAATACTGATACTGAATAGGTACTTGTGTAATTTTTTTCTTGATTATAAATCACCCTGATGTATAACACCTAGACCCAGCGCCGGATTAGAGGTTTGCAGCGCCCTAGGCTAATTAAATCTCAGCGCCCCTTTTTAGTTGAAGTTTAATCAAAGAATGGTGCTAAATAGGAATTAAATACCAGTTATAGGGCCATTAGTAGGTATTTTTAACTTATTATGATCTTAGGGCTCATCTTGGGCTCGGCAGTTGCCCTTGCCCACTTCGCCTTTAGCCTTTAGCTTCCTGCCTTGGCTGAACTCGAAGAAAAAACTTTTAAATGTAAAATAAAAATATAAAAAAAAAACAATAGGTATAATGAAAAATAAGCACAAATACAATTATTTATTTAATGTTTTAAATTATAACAATTAAAACACCAAAAAACGACAACTACATTGATGACCTCACAGCCAAAAACCAGACAATTCATAACTCACAATCTCCAAAAATATATGCACTAATCAAAACACACAAACAAGGCCACTATACAGGGTGCACCATGTATCCTTCTCTATATTGCTATCTCCTAACGCTAACAGATACAGCGTCGGTTAAACAAGTCCAAAGGAGCGCAATTTTGTGGCCATCTCGATTCCGTCGAGACATACAAGATATCTGTGACCGTTTCTGAAATATCCTGAAAAAACTGAAAAATCGAGATTTCTTATTTTTTCCATATCTTTTTTATTATTGGAGATTAATGAATAATTTTTTGTGGGCTCACATAAGTCGTCAAGAGCTACCCATCTGACATTTCAAAAATTTTCAAAGCCGACTAGATCCCAGAATTTTCATGGTCAACTTTCGTTTTTCTTATGGCCACCATAGTGTTTTTTTATGTTGTTTGGTATTATAAAAAATCATAAAAACTAAAAATTGTTAAACTTCAAAAAATAAATAAATTTTTTTTTATTCTTCTTTTTTCTTTACAAAAAAGACACATTTTAGACCGGAATTTCATAGATAAATTTAAAAACCATAAGGCAAGCACTATTTCGGCATATTTTACAAATGTTGACGTTTTTCGACGATTTTTTATTAGGTTTATCTTTGAAAAATTTGGAATACAAATTAAAAAAATTTTTTTTGAAGTTTATTAATTTTTGGTTTCCATTATTTTTTCATATCGAACGACATAAAAAAATAATATGGCGGCCATAAGAAAAACGAAAGTTGACTGTGAAAACTCTTGGATCTAGTAGGCCTTGAAAATTTTTGAAACGTCAGATATGGATAGCCCTTGCCGGCTTATGTAAGCCTACAAAAAATTATTTATTAATTTCCATTAATCAAAAAGATATGAGGAAAATAAGAAATCTCGATTCTTCAGTTTTTTCAGGATATTTCAGGAACGGCCACAGATATCTTGCATGTCTTGACGGATTCGAGATGGCCACAAAACTGCGCATCTTTTCTCCAATTTAACCGACCCTGTATCTCTTAGCGTTCAGGAGATAGCAATATAGAGAAGGATACATGGTGCACCCTGTATAAACTCCCCAAATACCTATCCAACATCATACAAAACATAACATGTAAAAATAACTATTACGTAAAAGATTCCTTCAATTTTTAAAAATTCGTTGACTCCATTAACATACCACAAAATCACATACTAATTTCACTTGACGTAAAATCATTATACACTAACATACCCCTTGACTTGGCAATTCAAATAATTGAAGAAAAATGGACACTAATCGAAACTTTCACCAACATACCTAAGAAACAATTCACAGACTTACTAACACTAACTTTAACATCAGGATACTTCCAATACAAAGACCAATTTTATAAACAAATAGAAAGAGTAGCAATGGGAAGTCCCATATCAA
This sequence comes from Malachius bipustulatus, assembly GCA_910589415.1. Lineage (NCBI taxonomy): Eukaryota > Metazoa > Arthropoda > Insecta > Coleoptera > Melyridae > Malachius > Malachius bipustulatus. The sequence goes on from OU342636.1 coordinate 45,088,691, forward strand.
GTGTCATCGCCCAAATAGTCATGAAACACTTGGAAAATAAAATAATGGTAAAACTAAAAAATAAAATAGGTTCCTATAAAGATACGTAGGCGACTGCATACTAACAATTTTACCAAAAAAACAAAGAATTAGTACTAGACATCTTCAACTTTTTCCACCCTAAACTCCAATTCACAATAGAACTAGAAAAAGACAATCAAATCCATTTTCTAGACATGACATATACAATAATACAACAATAAATATTATCTATTAAAAAATAATAATAATAATAAAAAATAATAAAAATTAACCTGAAGTTTACTCCCAACAATTCATAAATAACACACACCACTTCCCAAACAATATTATTCACAGTTATTATAAACAATATTCACATACAAAATAACAAAAACGAAAATAAAAAAACAATAGTAAAATAACAATTACTTCAAATAAATAATTATCTATAAAGCCAAAGCAAGAAGAAAGTTTTTTGTAGGGATTTTTAAGATGATGGGTCCAATTCCACAGAATAAAGAACAATCTGGACAACATAAAATATGTATTTTTACAATGCATGAACAAGGATCTTGTCCTATTCCTATTTTATGACCAATATCACGTCAGCTCCAGCGATTTATTTAGTGCTTTTCTGTCTTGAGTATAGTAAAGTGGGATACATTTGTTTAGTGTTTTATAGTTTGTTGAGTTATAGGTTTAAACTGCGCCCTCAGATTTGTTTCGGAATATAATTATTATTTTAAGAAATAAAAATTTAAAAAATAAGCAGTCAACTTCTAAATTTATATAATTTTATTTTTACGTAACATTTTTTATACAGGGTGCTTTCCCTACAAGCGTGATAAAAAAAATCCATTTTTATTTTTATGTGACATCTTTAAAGAAATGTTAAATAATAATTATGTATCTACTGCACATTCTCAAATCGAGATACTAAATTTTTATGCTTCAAAAGGAGGATTGAGGGTTGGCGCTGGCCTGCCTCGTAAACACCAAGAGATGACATAATAAATTATAAGTAATAGCCAAAATAGGTATTCTGAATGATACAACTGTTATGGTTTGCTCACAGCTCTAATATGATTAATTTGAGACGCCGGGACACAACATGCAGGGAGTGGAGCCTATATAATAAATAAAAATAATGAAGTAGAGGTAGGTATTATATTATCCTAACTCGAAAATTTAATTTCATTATTTTTAGTAGATGCCTAAGTATTTACGCATTTACACATTTAAAAATTTTAGGGGCGCCTCCGGCGCCCCACCGAGCTTTGCGCCCCTAGGCTACAGCCTAGTTAGCCTTGTGGGTAATCCGGCGCTGCCTAGACCTGTCCTGATTGAAATCAAAATCCGTACCTACTAAATAAAATACAAAATTTAAACTGTCATGAAGATAAACGCAAAAGTCAGTAGGTAGGTAAGTATAAAATGAACAAAAAGTAAAAAATACAGTCTTAAAAAAAATTGGTTATTTAGGAAGAACGAGCGGGAAGAAGGACTTGAGGTTGCGTTGGAGAACTATTACAATATAATAATGAATCTTTTCTTCCTCTCTCTTCTCCCAATCTCTTTCAAATGTGGAACCCTTAAAATATGGAATTATGTTGTAAACAGAAGTGCTGGGTTATTCTGAAGTGCTAGACCGGTTCGTCCGCCGTGGCTGCAACACTTCTCTAGTTTAATTATTATTATTATAATGTTTACAATGTTTGTGTCTTTCAGAAAAAATCCTACCGCCAGTGCGCCAGTATTCGACATCAAATCACACCCTGGATCCCAATATGTAATAATTTACGATACATAAATAGACTGGCGCTCCATACTTTATTACCTTTATTTAGGTACCGTATAAAATGCTATATATAAATGCAATAAAATTTCAAATTAAAAAGAATAATAAATAATAAATACCTACCTAATACCTTTACTAATAAGAAAAAATTATAATTTTAAAAAACATTTTTCCGATTTAAAAATACATTATTTATAATTAAAAATAGGTAAAGAGGTAGGTAGTTACTTCATATCACTTCATAGCCGCCACTGCGGCAGGGATTGTTTTTTTTTTATTTAAATTGTTATGGAATATTCATTTGATTTATCAGACACTTCTGTGGCAATGAGCAATAAACGCGGGAAAATAGGAATAAGAAAAACAAGATTCAATAGTGTATTGGTTTTTCAACCCCAACCCCAGTTCGTTTAGAGCTGATGGATGAGCCGACGAGTTACTTTTCTATTATAGTATTATTAGCCCAGTCGGTAAAGTAAAAAATGTACCAAAATTTCATAAAAAATATTATCTAAGATTTTCCTTCAGTAACTGTTAGTGAAGAGGTTATAGAACATAAGTCCACAAAAATCAGTTCTGAGAGTGCAGACCGTCCCTCCCCCCCCCTCAAAAAAAAGCTTTAGTAAAAAAATATTTTTTTTCTAATAACTGGTTATCCGTAGAGTCCCTCGAGTTATCCGTAGGTATATCATAAAATATACATATATCATATTATCATAAATGGATTAGTAGTTTAATTTCGACTGTCCAGTTATGTATAATGATATTAGGAATTATTTGGGATTGCAGTCAATTAAATTAAAGAAAACTCTTTTTTCTCTGTCAAGCTTTCGAATTAATTGTTAGCGCCCAGCCTCTATAGAAAAAATTAAATTACTCGAAAACCAAACAACCTACGAAGAAAAATCAAAATAGGTTTTGAATTGTGCAACATTTTTTTGCCAAACTCACTGATTATGAATAATTTATAGTAAGTATTTATTTATATAGATATTACAATATTAGTATAAATATAGTACAATAATAATTATTGTCTGTTGGTTTCTATTTTAAGTACTGCAGGCCTGATAAAAATAATTTACCTCAATGCTGAAAAAGTTAAAAATAAAAAAATAAGAAATAGCAATTTTACCACCATATTAAAGTTATAAAAATTTGGTAATTTTTTATTATTTCCTAAAAATAAAAAAATTAAATAAATAATAAGTAGCCAAATTTTATTTTAATATTACAAAATATTGCTATACGATAAGATGTACCTACGTAAAAAAATATTAGCTGTATTTTATAGGAAATATGAAAAAAAAATTGCCAAAATTTTGCTAAATTTTATAATATTACTAGTCAAAAAGTATTTTTTTTTTTTAAAGGAGGGAGCTTCGGTCTTAACTATGTAGGTAAAACAAAGTCGCTCCACTCCGGTAATTATGGGATTCGAGAACAAGCTCATTCCACCCAGACACAAGTTTGCCAATTAACAATAGACGACACAGACAACCAGAGCGCGACTGAGAATCGAACTGAGTCCGAGGGAGTCCAACGGTTTAGCCGTTTGCACGCTAAACCCCGAGGCCACCGCCAGCTCAAGTAATTTTTTTTTTCCACATTGCGGTCATGCCTTGACCTAAAAGATAATCTATAACATTTATGTATATGTGAACACCAGTTTGGCAAAAAAGTTGTATTTTATGTTCCCCTTCAAAACCTATTTTCGCTTTTGAAAGCAAACGAGTTTTGGACAAATATGTATAAGGTATTTTCAAAACAGTTCAAGGATTTGGAGGATCTTAAAAAAAGGACCTTATTAAGACTATGGCTGTCGAGTCAAGGGACTCAAGGGACACCCTGCATATTTAACTTTTTTGATGTAATAAAACTTCTGGTTAGTCAAATATTGTCTCTAAATTATGAACCATAAAGGAGATAATATCGTAATTTTTGTAGCCAAGTAAAAAGTAAAAAAAAAGTAAAAAAGAAGTAAAATAGATGAAAAGAAAGGCTCTTACAAAAGGACTCCGCAGAATCCTTATGGGAACTGGCTCCCGGTTAAATTTGTTGCAGCTTTGGTGATCGGTAGTATTCAATGAATTGATCAGAAGTCTCCATGGGCTTAGCCCCCCCAAAAAGTTCTGTTTTCGAGATATTCACCCTTGAAGATGGATTTTTTCCTATCATGACAGTCACGGATATATTTTAAAGTGTTAGCCGTCCTACTTGTTGTAGAGAGAAAATTAGAGAGATCATTTGTTACGATTAAAAAGCTGTCTAATGTTTCAGTAGTTACATTTTCGGTATGTTGAGTCATTTTCGAGAAAAACAGGAAAGTTTTCATTTTGTCTTATCATTTTCGTAATTTTAACAATAAAAACTACAACAAACAAAAGCGCAAAAAAATCCAGTTTGAAAGTCACAGCCAAGGCTATTGGTAACGCTATGATAACATAAAATGAAAACTCTTTCCCGTTATTCTCGAAAATTACTCATCAGACCTCAAATGTAACCACTGATACAGAAGCAGCTTTTCAATCTTAACAAATCAACTAGGTATCTAAGATTTCTCGCGTTTAAACCTTTAATACGGCTGTTTACAAGTTTATTTCATTAAACGCAATTTTTCATCCCCAGTCATAGAAAAAATTAATTTTTAGACTTTTATCTCGAGAACAAGACTTTTTGGGAAGCTACGCTCATGGAGACATCTGAGCTACTCATTGAATACTATCGATCATCATAGTTACATCAAATTTAACCGGGAGCCAATTCCCATAAGGATTATGCGGGGTCCTTTGGGCTGTATGTAGCAAAAATCTCAAAAAACGCAACTAATATTTTACCATGCCATTTAAAAATAAGCGCAAGTTGATGTCTGCAAAAGATCAACGAAACGAAATACAATAAAAAGACTCAGCCTTACAACAACACTACTTTACAAAAGTTGTTTTATATCCTTTTAAATCATCGCTTTAAAAAAGTTGTATTCAAAGTCCTAAACAATTTGTGACTTTTTGCGAAATTTGGAAATGACTAATATCATAAATCTTTCTAAGTCTTCATTTTTCGTGTTTTATTTTTATTATTCGTATAACGGAAAGTTTCCTGTTTCTCAAAATGTTTAAAATTATAAAAAGAATTATTAGACTGATTCATTGGTGGGAATGTTCTACTGTAATAATTGTAATCAAAAACATTAACGTTTTACCAAGAAATTTCATCTCGGTAATGTTTCAATTTGATAAAAAAAATATATAGCACACGTCATATTTTGTTTTTATGTTGTCATTATATTATGCTAAAATTTTTGCAATTTTTTTTATGTGGTTAAAAAGTGAGAAAAAGTGAAGTAATTCCGAAAAATACCTCAAATCGTCTTGCTAATACCTAAGGAGATAACAATAGGTAGGTAGGTATAAGTACATTATTTTGATTAAAAAACGAACAACAATCTTAGATGAACAGGACAACAAATGAAACCATAATCTTAAGTACATGGCATCTCGCTGAAATCTGACACCATTCCATTCAATTCGTGAACAAAAGAGTTTTATACAGGGAACGCTTAGCTTAGACTATTAAATAAATATTAATAGTCTAAGAGGGAACGGGTTTGGCCATCCTGAGCCATGCGGCGAAGACTCGAGCCGAGCTGTCGCCCTGGCACTCTCGCATGGTTCAGGATTGTCCCCCATACGCAAACATATACATGTATATATGAACGACGCGATTGCAGCGCCATCATCACAAAATGCGGAAATAGGCTGAACTAAAGTTTGGAGTTTCATACCATCCTGAACCATTTTCATATTCATACCACGCTATCTAGAGGTCACTCTAAGTCGTTTAACAAGGGTCTGCAATCCTGAACCACATATATGGTTCAGGTTTGTTCGACTGGTTCAGGATTAACCGTACGGAAGCATACATTTGGTTCAGGATGGTACTATAGCGCTATATATATATATATATATTTATATATATATATATATATTTATTTCTCCAAAATCACGATTTTTCGATTTTCAAAACGCTCCTGTAGCTTTATCTTTCAAGATTAGTGAACGAAATTTTGGATTCTTGCAAAGCTTTGGAATGACTTTAGATTTTCGTTGAAAAAATTTCCAAAAGTCACGTTACTTCTACAGGGTGTCCTTTCAAAATTCCATACATCCGGACTTTGAGGCACGGTTTCTGGCCACAGTTTTCAATTTAGGGGGCTGAAATTTTTGTGAGAGTAAGATGTCCACAAGGAGTGGTCTGGTATTGCACTTGAGCAAAATCGATCGAGCCGTTTCAAAATGGCGGCCATTTTAATTTTTGGAAAAAGGACTATTTTTTGAACCCCTGTATAAGCTAGATAGAAAAAGAGTTTTATATCAAATTCACAATATTGGAAGTAAATGACTTGAAATTTAATTTCATGCAACAAAATTTGCATTTTTTCTATTAATAAGCCAGTGGCGTGGGTAGGAAAAGGGTAAAAATGGCTAAATTTCTCCAACAATTTATGAGCACATTTTTGAAGTAATTAAACTGAAATTTTTACAGTAGACAACTATACTAATAGACTTCAACCCTTGAGAATTTCAAAAAGTAAATAAGAAAAATGGCGGAGATATTCGATTTTTTTTTACATGATGTTTTTTTTAAATTAATTTCTCTAAATTTTTAAAAACGCTCCTGTAGCTTCATTTTTCAAGATTAATGAACGAAATTTTTTACTCTTATAAACCTTAGGGCTGACGTTTGATTTTCGTAAAAAACATTTTCCTAGAGTTGTGTTACTTCTACAGGATGTCCCTCCGAATTTCAGAAAAAAAACCGTCCGTGAGGCACGGTTTCTGGTCGAAGTTTTCAATCTAGAGCGCTGAAATTTTTTTGGTAGTAAGATACCCTCAAGTAGTCGTCTGGTACTGTATTTGAGTAAAATAGGTTTCAACATTCCAAAATGGCGGCCTTTTCAATTTTTGGAAAATGGCTAGATTTTGAACCCCTAAATAGGCAAGATCAAAAACTTTTAAACAAAATTAACAAGATTGGAATAAACTTATTTGAAATTTGAGCTAATGCAATACAATTTGCATCATTTCTATTAATAAGCCAGAGGCGTGGGTAGGAAAAGGGTAAAAATGTCTACATTTCTATAAACATTCATGAGCTTATTTTTGAAGGAATAGAACGGAAATTTTGATAGTAGACAACTATACTAATAGCAGTTAACCTTCAAAAATTTCAAGAAGCAAATATAAAAATGGCGGAGATATATTCGAATATTTTTAAATGATGTTTATTCCTCTAAAATTTCAAACTTTCGGTTTTCAAAACTCTCCTTTCAGTTTTTTCCGAATTTATTAAAGGTAGTGTAAAAAATAGTATTTTTCAAGTAAAGTTAGCCAGTGGCGGGCATAGGAAAAGGGACAAAATTGTGAAATTTTGCCAATTTTTTTGATTTTTAAATTTAAAAATCCATTCTAAGGCACGTGTTGAAACGAAATGAAATGAAATTATCACAGAAAATTTTTCACATTAAAGCACTACGCTAACATGACATGACTATGGAAAATTTCAGAAAGCCAATAATTTAAAAAGCGGTGAAAATATTCATAATTGAATCGCATAAAAATACACTATTTCTGCGATTGATGCGCAAGAAGGTTTTTTGTGAATTGAATCTTTGAAATTAAATAATAATCTATTTTAATTCAAATTTCTAATAATCGGATCAGATACTGATCCGCGTACTGAATGTATATCGTGCTTGCTACCTAACCTACACATATTATTATATAGCATTTATCTTCGTTCATACATATAAAGTAGATTTGAATTATTATTGTGTTTGCTTGAATTTATTCTATGTTTATGAATATTGATTAAACGGGTAAATTTTAGTTGGTGATGTTTTAAATAAATAATTTCTAGCTGTATATAAATAAATAAGTTATTTTTGGTATAAATAAATAATTTCACTTTATACAGGGTGTAAAAATTAAATAAATAATTAATTAATTAAATTACACCGAAAAAATTTAAGAGCTGATTCTTTGGTCAAAAATAAACAAAAAATTTCTTATAAACGTGTGTCTAGAAATGCACCCTTTTTGAGATACAGGGTGTCAAAAAATAGTTATTTACATTACAAGCTACGAAAGTTCACTTTTAGGTGTGAGGAGTATTTGAATGGCCGAGGCCGAGGCGAAGCGTAAGCGTAGCCGAGGATATTTAAAAACTCCGAGCACCTGAAAGAGCTTTCGTAGCGTGTAATGACAATGTATTAAACTTTTCATTCTCCCCTTGCCATATTGAACCACGGATTAAGAAGAAATGAGTAAAATAATACGATTCAGTGATAACAATGGAATTATTATAAGGTGCCATGTTTTTAACATTACCATAGTAACGATAGTTTTAAATTATTAATTTATGACACTGTCAAGTTTAAAACTCTGTACCGCTATAATTTTAGAATCTTTGATCATCGTAGTTTAGTTCAAAATGAATTTCATTCAAGAAGCTGCAAATTCCAGTAAATCTTTCTGGAACATACAATAATAATTATTTGTATGTACCAGAAAGATTTACTGGAATTTTTTATTGCAGTTTTACATTTAATTTCCCATCTAAATAAACGTTAATCAAACTGACATTTCTATTTTTTGTCCAGGCCACGAAAGTTTTTCAATGCTAGCAACCACCTAGCAACCTATCACCTAGGATGTTTTACTTTCGCTTTCGGTTGCCTTATCAAGACAGAAAGTTACACTTTCGTAAAGGGGAGAATGAAAAGATTATTTTACCAGTTTTTTGAAGATATTTGGGGAACCGTTTGAGATATGAAACTCATGCACCTTTTGTAAATGTCATTTATCATTGATATTTATAGCTACTTTTTTAATACTGAATTTTTGTCATGTGTCATTATAGCGGAGATCTCAGAAATGAGCGAAGTTTTTTTGCCCTTAATTTTTCGACACTGGTCTTGAAACATATTCAAAGCGAGTTTTTCATCGTAAATGCCCGTTTTTCTCGAAAATGGCTCACGTTAGCAGTTATAACCAAGAGTATCTTTTTGTGTAGAAAACATTGACAAAAAAGTGTGCTTTTAAAATATCAATTTGCCCAGTGTCGTAGATATTAGGGGAGGGGCAAAAAATCCCCCCAACCCTAAAAATCTCCGGCACTGGCATACTTAAAAAATGTAGTTAGCATTAAAATAGTTGCCAATATCAATGATAGATCTGTACAAAAGCTGAATTCTGTGTCTTATACGGTTCCCGAGATATCTTCAAAAAACTCGAAAAACAATCATTTTTTGACACCCGGTATCTCAAAAAGGGTGCATATCCAGACACACGTTAATACGAAATTTTTTGTTTATTTTTTATCAAAGAATCCTCCCCTAAATTTTTCGGTGTTATTTAGATACACCCTGATAGAAAATGAATAAAATTAAATTATGAAAAATTGCGATATTTGTGTGCTAATATATTTTATAGTTTCTGGAAAAACCGAACCTCGAATAACCATTTTCTTGGTTAAGAAGAGATGTCATAACAACGACGAGTCCTACCTCCGTCAATTGAATATTTTGTAAAATGTGGAACGGCTGCAAATTACAAATTACTAAAAAGCATCAGCTGAGGGGTGCCACCCTAATCAAATGAGAGCCATGAATGGAACGCACCCCTATTTGTTTATGAATGAAAATTTGTTACATTTATTCGTCATTCGTCTCGATAAAATAAGAATGACCAATGTAAGGTGAGTTATATCTTATTCTACAGGGTTTCGAGATGGATCATTGGAATTTCGGAAACTATAGGAGAGATTAATATCTTATTCCGGTTAAATTGGGGTAAAATTTCGCTATTTTATACTCAATAATAATCTGAGAAAAAAATTCAGTTTTCTACGATAGTTTTTGAGCAAAAAAATGCAATAACTGAAATTTTTTATATTTTAAATTCCCATCTAATCGGCTCAATTGAAAATATGTATATCAAAAACCTGCAAGCACATTCTCGCGGCCACTTTTTATTTACGCGTTTCGAATTTCAGCTGCCATCATCAACTTATCCAGGATCAATTTATAAATACGAACTTGGAAATTTTTCTTGATTTTGGAAGGTAACGGTGCCTTTAATTATTGATTATATTCAGTTTCTTTTCTGATATTTAAATGTATTTCAAAAATATACTTATATTTAATACGGTTCTGATTTGAAAAGATAACAAATAAATTCATATTTTCAGGCTATACTTTTGTAAAAAAAAGTAAATTCATATTATAAATTCCCGTATCTCAGAAAAAAAAACGAATGAATAAATTAAAGACATCATTTCCTTCCAAAATCAAGAAAAAAAAATGCAGGTCGGTATTAAAAAAAAATAAAGTTGATGATGGCAGCGGAAATTCGAAACGTCCTCAATCCTATTGCATAGTTTGATGGCAAATAAAACGTGGCTTCGAGAATGTGCTTTCAGTTTTTGGACATCTTTTCAAATAAGCCAAACTAGATGGGAATTTAAAATTAAAAAAATTTCAGTTTTTTTTTGGTGTATTTTTTCAAAAACTATCGGATAGATAACTAAATATTTTTCTCAGATTATTACCGAGCCCATATCTCTTGGATAATAACTCGAAATTGTATCACCCGCGCATAACCAAAACAATGGTGGGGGGATACCTATTTCAATTATTTTCAACCGAATACCTATCAATAATAAATATTCATTTGTTATTTTAATAAAAATAATTTGAAATAATAAGTAAGTAATAATAATAATAAAAAACAATTGTCAGGTAGGTACCTATAGGTACCTAGACCAACTTGTTAAACAAATAATTTTTTTCATCGATAATCTGAGTTGATTTTCTTGCAATAAAACATAATAATTTGATCTATTTGTTAGTTTTTATTTATCTTTCGGTCCCCTCACAGCGAGTAATATGACTCACAGCGGCAGTGAGGGTGAAAGTTACACCGAGGGAGTTTGTAACTTCCCAAATGAATAAATAATAGGGCGCATTTTGTTGAGGAGGGGCCTCGTCAAGTAGTACATTATAAACCCACCGGTGGAGCCCAAATTCAATTACAGTGTAACTCGCACGCAATTGTAAATGGACTGACTGCTGGCTGGCTTTTCTCTCGGAAAACATTTTGATTTATTGTCACGTCACGAAAGCCGCGATTCTTCTCAATGTTTCTCTCAAGAAACACACACTACTGTCGTACCAGATTATTTAGGTAGGTAAGGTATTATACTTACTTGCTGTTTATTTTATTTTATTTTTTTTTTCGAAATCACGCGTGGAATAGGTAATTTGGTTTTATTAAAAATATATTTTGTTACTAATAAGGCCTGCTCTGAAAGTTTAGGACGGAATATTTGTATTATGTGTCTAAAATAGGCTAGGCATAGGTATCAGAATTCTCAGAGGAAAGTTTTGCTGTAGTTTTGATTTTCTCACCATCTATGTTTTTTGGGCCGCTGAACACGATTTTGAAGTTTGCTGGCAAACATTTTGCTCGTGACTTTGTTTTTTTGCACTTTTTGCCCGAATTTTCGCATTTTTTAGTGTTTGGCCGAAATCTCGGAAAGGACACGTTTTCTCGACAAGTCCATTCCATCCCAAATTAGAGTAGACAAAATTTCCCACATTTCATATAAACAACGTTTTTTTGTAAGACTAACCGTTTCACCCGTAGAGCGTGAAAAAAAACATGTTCCCATTAAATGAAGTTTTGGAAAGTTTTGCTATTGTTTAATTTTCTCACCCTTCATGTTTTTTAGGGTCGTTGAACACGAATTTGAAGTTTGCTGGTAAAAATTTCGCCCGGAACATTTTTTTTGCACTTTCTTTTTGTCTAAATTTGGTGACTTTTTTCAGTTTTTTGTGTAATATCTCAGAAAGGAAGCGTTTTTTCGACAAGGCTATTCCATACAAAATTTCATACATTTCTCATAAAAACGGTTTTTTTGGAACACCAACTGTTTCGGCGGTACAGCGCGCCAAAAAAAACATATTCCCATATCTAGTGACAATAAGTGGCAAAAAAAAAAGTTCAGGGCCAAATTTTTGCCAGCGAACTTCAAATTCGTCTTCAACGACCCTAAAAAACATGAAGGGTGAGAAAATCGAAACTATAGCAAAATTTCCCCCAGAAAATTAACTTATTTACTCCTTTTCAAAAATATAAAGTCAAGTCAAATATCGGATAGTTGTTATTTGATAATATTTTTTTATTAGAGAACGCGCCCCAGATTTAGGTAGGTCCAGATTTTTAATCTCGACATTCAATTCTAATTATTAACAGCGTGCACAAAGCCCAAACTGTTAACTCATTTCGTTGTTTGTATTTCCCGTGAGATCTTGACACGTTCCCGAAAAAACCTTCCCGCTCGATTATTATTCGAGCACGTATACCTGCACAGAGAAGGATTTTTGTTTTGTTTTGTTGTTTTGTGTTTTTTTTTTATAAAATCAGCTTTTTTCTTTTATGTCCATCATAAAATGCTAACCGAATGTCCGTGATATGTTGTGCTCTTATTCAAAATTACCAGCGTGAATGTATGCCTACCTTATTTACATAAATATGAGTGTACGTACATGACAGCGACAGCCATCATCGTTTCTGTTTCAATCGTGCTTTCAACTCAGCGTTATTGAGACTATACCTACCTACCTACCTATATACCTACCTACACTAAAAAATACGCATATTAAGTACCTATATAGAGTACGCGCGCGAACGAGATAATTATTATAAAATTGAAGAAAATACAAAACTTCTTTAATAAAACCGTAATTTCCAAAAATGGTGGTAGGTAGTCATTCTAAAATCTTTATTTAAATATTCAACAATAATAATTTATGATTTCAAAATGTACAAAAATAATAAAAACTAACGCAAAAACATTCGTGGATAAGGATAACGGTCTAAAGGGTCTAAGAATTCTAAGATGCAAACGTATATCATACAGCGCCTTCAGGCATCTAACATTGTCATGTGATCTGGTATTACGGCACAGAAATTCTAATTTTTTTTAAAGAATGTAAACATTTTTTTAATCAAATTTTTCGTTTCATGATTTTTTATACCGAGCGACATAAAAAATAATATGGCAACCATGAGAAAAATCAAAAGTTGGTTTTGAAAACTCTGCATGGGATCTAGTCGGTTTGGAAAATTTTGAAATGTCAAATAGATAGATAGCCTTTGACCACTTATGTTAACGAATAAAAAAAACTAGCTACGTCCCGATTCCTGCGCCTATAAGTGCTGAAAGACCTACGCTAGAGAGCTACATTAGGTCTCACAACTAGAGCTAAGAGAAGCGGCTGAGCTCTAACTATAGGGAGGGCACAATAATAATAAGATCTCAACAGGTGGCAGTGCACACCTACTTACAGAAGGCATCCCATTACAATCTAACCCACAAAAAATAATTCATTTTCAACAATAAAAAAGATATAATGGCTAAAATAAGAAACCTCGATTTTCAGTTTTTTCAGGATATTTCAGCAACCTCGATAAGCACGAAATTGTGCAACTTTTCTCAAATTTAATCAACTCTATATCTCTTGCCGTTTCCAAGATCTCCATATACTGCTACTCGAACTAAACACCTCCTTAGGTAAATTGGTTCTTATTAAACTAATTATTTTGTCGCCATTTATTGAGTTCTTTTTTTCGAGAAAAATCGCTTGTCAAATGTAGTAATAATTATGTGTGTTGCGATCGCGTCTTCCTCTTATATACGAGTATATTATCCTCGATATTACCTATAGAAAAGAGAAAGTATAAAAATAATTTTCATTAATTAATTAATTAATTAATAATTATTACTCTTATTGTGTTTCTTGCGTTATTTATTTCTTGCAGAGAAAATGTCTATAGAAGAGAATTCCGATGCCTACCCGAGTGGCTATCTTATTAATATAGAAAAGATGAACAATGTCAGAAAAAAGCAGCTATAGCGCTAGCGGTATTATATTTATTTATTATCTACTAAACGGAATTCCCCTACAAAACAGCTTGTTCCAGGCTCTGGCCCAGGATAAGCGAATTTACTTACCTATACACAGGGTGGTTAATAATTCGATGCTCACCATTGGGATCTCGGAAACGGTAAAAGATACAGGGTGGGTTAAATTAGAGAAAAGTTGTACAATTTTATGCTTATTAAGAATCTGAAAGAAAATTTATGGAAACTTCAGGCGTTGCTGAAATATCCTGAAAAAACTGAAAACCCGAAATTTTTTATTTTACCCATATTTTTTTTATTATTGTAAATTAATGAATTATTTTTTGTAGGCTTACATAAGTCGTCAAAAGCTATCCGTTTGACAATACAAAAAATTTCAAAGCCAACTAGATCCCAAAGTTTTCATAGCCAACTTTTGTTTTTGTTATGGCCGCCATATTGTTTTTCTATGTCATTCGGTATGAAAAAATGATGGAAACCAAAAACTAATAAACTTAAAAAAATAAATTTCAAAAATTTTTATTCTTCTTTTTTCGAAGAAAAACAAAAAAAAATCTCAGAAATACGTCAATATGAAGTCATACTGCTTGCCTCATGGTTTTTTAATTTCTCTATGATATTATTCTATCTAAAAAGTTGTCTTTTTTTTAAAGAAGAATAAAAAATTTTGAAATTTATTTTCTGAAGTTTATTAGTTTTTGGTTTCTATTATTTTTTCATACCGAATGACATAGAAAAACAATATGGCGGTCATATGAAAAACAAAAGTTGACTATGAAAACTTTGGAATCTAGTAGTCCTTGAAAATTTTGGAAATGACAGATGATACCTTTTGATGACTTATGTAAACCCACAAAAATATTTCAATTTCTTTTCAATGATAAATAAGATAAAGGAAAAAATAAGGAATCTCCATTTTCAAGTTTTTTCAGGATATTTCAGCAACGCCTGAAGTTTCCATAAATTTTCTTTCAGATTCTTAATAAGCATAAAATTTTACAACTTTTCTCTAATTTAACCCACCCTGTATCTTTTACCGTTTCCGAGATCCCGATGGTGAGCATCGAATTGTTAACCACCCTGTATAGATAAAATTACAAATAAATTTCAATTTGGATTCCTGGCCTGCTTTATTACTCGTATATAGTGTGACGGTGCTTACCTGGGTCTATGCGCAGATTGTGTCAATAACATCCCTGTGGTTTCCCTGATTTCTGTAGTTGGCCTCTTAGTCCGGAACGATAGAGAAATTTTGTATGGGAGGAGATACGATACCAATGAGACACTTCACTTAGCCCTTCTTTATCTTAATATTTACGTTGTGTAGCAA
Organism: Malachius bipustulatus; assembly: GCA_910589415.1. Classification (NCBI taxonomy): domain Eukaryota; kingdom Metazoa; phylum Arthropoda; class Insecta; order Coleoptera; family Melyridae; genus Malachius; species Malachius bipustulatus. The sequence goes on from OU342636.1 coordinate 45,103,804, forward strand.
GGTGTTGGCCATATGTTATCGGTTTTATACAATTTATGCCAAGTTGGTATCACTCACAATGCGTCTTAATACTATGAAATTCAAGAGTAAGAAACCTCTACCTTGTATAATTATAGAATCGTTTCTGGGCTTCATTATGTATTTACATGACATTTTAGCTAAGAGAATTCGTTCATATACACGAATATTTCGTTCGAGTTTGTCTATAACCTTATTTCACATGAAAGCCAGATTGTTTGACTTATTTAACGGAATCTATTTATTTCAAGTGCCGTCGTTCGTGCACTAGAGAATGCTTTATTAGTGATTTAATTAGACTTTAATTAGATTTAATTTATTAGTTTTGTTCCGATTTTGGTTAATGAAACAAAATTGGAATAATAATATGTGTAGATTAAAATTGATTAGACCGAAACTTTTATTATTCGCCCTTTAGTTGCGTTAATAAATAATATTTAAAAGGATAACTTGTCATAGGGCTCAATGAAGAAGATCCCAGCTTTAATAGCAATCCAAATAATTTCATCCGTTCAGTATCTCGTCAATCAAGTGGTCTACAGATCGAGAGTTTTTTCTTCAGAAACTGTTAGTGGAGGTATACTAAATCATAAAACCACAAAAATCCAGTTCTGCGGGTGCCGCCTCCCCCATAAAACGCCTTCTCTTTGGTGAAGAAAACTATTCCGCTATAGTAACTCGTTAATCGTTTGAGATATCAAAAAAGTTCTCATTGTCAAAAGGAATACCTACTTTCTAATTTTTTAAGAAAGTAAGACTAATTTCTTCAAAAAAAGTCTTGTTGTTTTTTTTTTGCCTATATTGAATTTCTCAAAAACCAAGCAAGCTAAGAAGTCGAAATAGTTTTTGAAGGGGATATAAAAACTTGTATTTTTGCTATTTTTAGCAATCATTTATACAGGGTGATTCATGATTAATGCGACGTATCGTTAAATACCTGGTAGGAGACATCGAGACAAATCTTTTTTCTGTCAACAGTATACGAAAATACTTTTTCTATGTTGGGGCTTAAATTATAAAAAGCGATATCTTTGCAACACGGTTTGATAAAATCCAACGAAATTTATCAGAAACACTCTTCTACCGAGGCACTTTATCGACAAATCAAACAACAAATTGAAATTCAGGACCGTAGGTACTTAAAAAGTCGTAGGTACTTGAAAAGTAATGGTTTGCACTTTTTTGACAGAAAAGCTCATTTTCCGGCCGACTTTCGGAAAGTACAGGAAAATTCGGTTAAACAAGCTTCTTAAATCATTTTCAGCTCACTTCGAACAGCTTCCCAAAAGCAGGTCAAAATAATAACTTGTATCTACCTAAACTCCGATCTTGAATTTTTCCGTATGAATTGTCTCCAATGTTCCTCAAAATTCATTGATAATCATTTCAAAAGCTGTCTGTCGAGCTGTCTGTACTATGAATTTACGGGATGGCCTATTGCCAGATCTAGGAACCAGAGTCGTACTTGAAGAAAAGTTATTCGCATTTTTTACGAAATATTGTTTTTCCTCATAAAACTAATACTGCGACCGATTAAAGTTTCAGCGGGCAGATTAGTCTTTAAAATATTGTAATCATGAGAACATGTATGACTATAAGATACTAAAAATAACAAAAAATCTAAGTATTGTGTATCCCCTTCAAAAACCATTTTGATTTTTCCCAGCCCTGCTTGGTTTTCAAACAATTGAATTTATTCAGTGGGTCGCGCAAAAAAATTTTTAATAAACGCAAATTCGCCCTCACATTAAAATTGAAATTTTGCATTTTTTCAACAGCGATTTTTTAGTTGCTGGGAAAAAAATTTGACATGCATTCATTAAGAAAGTACAAGAGTGTTTGTTTAGGAAATTATTAAATTTTTTTATAACAATAAGCATTTTCAACGGTGAACGAGTGATTAGGTAAATGTTGCTTCGCCAAATGGGTGGTTTTTGGGAATAAGGTACCCTCGGCGGTACCCCAGAAATTATTTTTGTAGTTTTATGGAGTTTTATGGTTTTATACCTAAAAAAATTAAGATTCCTGTTTTTCGGATGAAAAGTTTTATAATTACTTGACTAAAGCCAAAACGACACTATATTAACTAAATTAATCAATTATTGAAACATATAATACAATAATAATTGAAAAGTACGAAATTTTTTGCCTCTAATTTCTACGACACATAGGTACCTACGTACCTAGAAAAATTGGCTGAAAATTGAAAGCAAATTTTAAACGAATGTTTTCTAGATAAAAATGGTGCTCTTGGTCGAAAGTTTTAACGTGGGCTGTTTTCGAGAAAAATAGAAATTTATGACGAAAAATAGAAAAATACTTAACAACCTGTTTTCCTGTGCTGCAAAAAAAATTAAGTCCCAGAAGGTAGATAAGATGTGTAAATACAAAAATTCAGTTTTAGGTACCTATATATCTGGAACGGTTTTTGAGATATCGTAAAAAAACGGAAAAATATTTTTTTTACATCCCGTAGGTATCTCGAAAGTGGTACATTTGCGGACCCATGTTAGTAGAGTAGTGGGAAATTTTTTCATCAGTACGCGTCAAGGAATGCATGACCTTTAATTTTCCGGCACATGTTTCTACATTTTAAAAATGCATTTTGCATAAAGTCTATCGAATATTTCATCAACCATCTCTGTTCTGCAATCTTCAACACAAACAAACTAATTAAAAGTTACTTTTTGCAGCCTTACCTGCAATTACTTCCATTAAAATGACAACAGCATACACCACGAAAAACCTAAGTCCAATCATGATGACGGGGACGAGGGTACTTTCTTCCGAGTCACTCAGAAACTTCAATTATTAGTATTATTATTATTAAAGTTAAAAATCATTTCACAAATTTCCCACAGCCAAGTGTGTAACTGGGACGAGCAAAATTCGCATTAAAAGAAGTTCACAGACAGTTTTAGTTTTCCACCGTCAATTAGCGCCAATTAATTAATCGCGTACAGGGCCTTCTTTCTCTTCGCGTGCGTCTAATGCCTATTACGGGATAAAAGAAGCGTCGCCGTCGAGCGTCGAAAGGAGAATCGAAAGATCGCAACGCAACGCAACACGCACCGGCACCGCCGTCCAGAATAAGGGCTGCCCTGCTAAACCCGAAACCGTCAAGGAACAAGCAGCGGGGAAACACTAACACAAACACTGACGGAAGAGAAGAACGGGACTTGACGCTGAAGCAGTCCCTCTAACAGGAACAGGGCAAGCGCTTTCTCTACCCTCGGTCTAGATGTGGAAGAGTGGAAGACGATTCAAATTCAGCAGTTACGGCCGGTCATAGGGATAAGGGTATCAACAGTTGGGGGACGCGCATGCGGCCATACTGAATTATCTTTCAAGGTTCATGATGCATCATGCACTCACTCACCGTCAACAAAACACTGGTAGGTAGGTAAATTCGATAATTATTATTCAATCCGAGTGCATTCATTTCAATTATTCATCCATTCATTTATTCATCGCGCGGATGAGGTGGTGGTGACTGGTGAGATGTCGGTCTCATTAGTGTCAGTGTTTGTACTTCTTAGTGTTAGTAATAAATAAGAAATGTTTGCATGTTGTCAAAACTACTTTTTTGTTTGTTTTAGATTCAAGAATTAAAAAAAATACCTCCCGTGCCAAGTTTTTTTGACTTGGGGCGCTCGAAAAAATAAAAGTGGGATTCCCTGCCTTGTTCTGAGAAAAAAAGTTCTCGTCAACATGGGTCCGCAGAAGCACCGTTTTCGAGATAGCAGGGTGTGTAATTTTTTTTCCAGCTTTTCGACACGGTGGAGTGAGCAACGAAACGCTAGCAGCGGAATCGGCGCAGCGCTCCACACACGTTCGGGCTTAATTGTCTCTGTTCATATTATATTATAATGTATACCTACCTATTTCTGAATTTTCTTTCATCACAAATTACGGAAATATTCACTTATAGTATAATAATTGTTATAAATAGTCTCAACATGCAAGTATACGGTCTGCATGTATTAAAAAAAAAAACTGAAATTTTTCGGTTTTTAATTTTTTTCTCAAAATGATGACGTCAACAATAAAAAAAAATATGTTAAAATATGAAATCTCGATTTTTCAGTTTTTTCGGGATAATTTCAGTAACACACCCGAAGTTTCCATAAATTTTATTTCAGATTCGCATCAAATTGTGCATCTATCTTTCCCTGTAATTTAACCGATTTCATATTTCGTATCTCTTACCGTTTACAAGATTCCCATGTAGTACATTTTAAATGGGATGTCCTGGATTATAGGCAATTGGTTATACAAAAAAAAAAACGTGGAAAATGAAAAATTCTCATATTGACCGGGATAGAGAAGCATCGTCAGTAAAATGACCAAAACTTCTTCGAATCTCCGTAATTTCGTAACGTTGGCGTCCGAGCACCCCAACTTTGCTGCTATCACACTATCGCAATAACGTAAATCTTCCGATAATTCATTAAGCCTACCTAATTACGCGACAGCGGCATCACGGCCCCGAAGCAATGCCGCTGTGCCCCCGGGCCCGCGGTGACACTCGCCCCCTTCATGCTTCTCGGTCGGTCGCGGTCGGCGTCGTCGCCGCCGCAAGCCTCGAAATCGCCACGGACGGCGCTCAATGTTTAGCAAACAATTGCCCCCGAATCGGGTTCCCATAGCTTGCCGTAAACGCAATTATAACGCCAGAGTTGGCCCTGCAAGTAATGTGTGACAGATGACGTTCGGTGGCACAGACGCTGCAGATAAATCACTTGGCTGCTGGGGGTACAAACAGTAATTAAGTGCGGGAAATAGCAATTATCAGTACGTATATAGCGTAACGTTCTTCTAATGCTAGTGCCATGGGAATATGTACATACATAAATAATAATACATAATATTAGGTCGATAGGTACATAATGTACTTAAATTGTATGTGTTCAAGTAATTTAGGAAAAGGGAGAATTTATTATGTAGGTATTGTAGGTACCGCGAACATTGAATACTGCCTTCCTTGTTCTGATGTTCTACGCAGTGGCGGCTTTTCAGATAAGTGAATGAATTAATTTTTAAAAGTCCGGTCAACTGAAAACGCTTTTTTGGCCGATCAGTTCTAAGATTCGTTTTCTTTTAACCAAACCGGACTTTCGCTAGAATCAACAATTTGAGCTGACCGGACTTTGTCCCGAACCTATATAGAAACTAGACACTTACCTAACTTTTGCAAAGTCGCCACGCCACTGACTTTTTTATACTATAGGTACTATTATTGGGTATAGCTATAATAAATGGTGATGGTTCTTTCTGGAACTAACCTTTTTGATGAACTGCCTTAGGAAACGAGCCGAAATCTATAGGCGATTTTTTTATTATTATCCAACTCGGTTTTTTATTTTCCTTATTCAAGACCTTCTTTTCTTGCACTAGCACTGCAACCATCAACGTCGGGGAGTTTTCTGGTCGCGCAAGCTCTATGCGTATAACTAATGACACTAATCGGTGGGCACCACGGTGACACCCCGAAACAATGCCGCCCGCTAACAGCCGCCATCAATCCTGCGGGGCTCGCTCGCCCACCTCCCATTCCACCCTTTTACCCTCCCACTGCTCTGGTCTGGTACTACATTATTATGCCCGGGCTCTGAGACATGGGACAGAGCGGAGCTGCTCCTTCTAACAAGAAAGCGCGCGTCTAATAAAAGGTTCATTAGTCGGAATCGTCATAGCTTTAATAAAGCCGGGCTTAATGGCGGCTGCATTAGATGAAATTAGAGCGAATAAATCAGCGCAGAGGCGACGGCTGGGAAAACGACCCCGACCGAAGACGAGTACCTACCTACCACTACTACAGACTACTAAAGCCTCTCAACTAACACTGCCTCTCAAATTCCGTGATTCTGATTAGAAAGTTCATTATTACGACGACGACGAGATATCGAAAACAACAATTAGTTAGCATAATGCAATGCTACACCAAACGTTTTAGACATTTAAGTCTGTTGCGCCATTTCTGAGGAAAACTAAAAAAAAGTTTCGATTTGTGACGTCGCTTTCGTAATTACATATTGTCATATATCGGTAAATAAAAAGACTCTTCATCTTCACAAACTATATCAACAAAAGCGGCTTTTCATTCAATCCTTTAACAAATGATCCATTTAACATTTCTCGCTAAGGAATGCACAAAAGAACCTCCAGTTTTTCTGTTTTTTTCTATTCGAAAGTTTACAGACGCTCGGACCCGTTCTTCTCTACGACCGCGCTATGACTAACGAGGACGAAGTTACGATGAAAAATGTCCGTAACTCTCTTTTTTTCCTTTAGAAATAGAAACCATGTCGATATTGTTCCAAAATTTGAGAAAATCAGCAAAACGTTAATTGGCGGCGTATATTTATAGGTATATTTTTTTGAGGAGTTTTGAGTGTCGCGACTCAAAATAGCTGTCACAACAAAATGGCTGATTTTTCCCGGCGAATTACATCATTCTAATATAAAAACCTTCTTGCGCATCAATCGCAGAAATAGTGTATTTTTATGCGATTCAATAATAAATATTTTCTTCCTATTTTTTTTTATAATGAATTTAATGAAAAATAATCCGATTTTTTTTTGGGAAAACTCCACCTACCTACAAAAAAAGAATGATCCTCTCGTGGATGCGAACCCGCTCCAACAGTTAGCAAGTCAAGGATGTAACAAACTGAGCCACACGGTGCGTTTCGAATTTGTAGTGATGATGGGGTAGATATATGTAGTACGTCAGGTACCTACATCTACTCATTTTATTTTTTAAACTGGTCATATCTTAGTTATTAAAAAACCAATTTGAATACTTTTTTCACCTGCATGTAGGTGATTTAATTATCGTTGCGATTGCTCTTCTAATTTTCAGAACCATTCATAATTGAATGTGAAAAAAAATAAAAAAGAAATTGCGAACCATTTCATCGATTTAATAATTTTATATAAGTGTAAGCTAATTTTGCACAAGCGAAAAACTTTTTTATCTTTCGTTTAAAGTGCTACATTAATCGAGGCGAATTGAAGCTAAGACATCAAATTATATGTTAAAGCAAAAAAAAATGGAAAATTTCGGTTCAACTTCTTCAAAAATGGACTCATAAACGGTTATAGAATTGACACATTTTCACCCTTTTTCCTACCCACGACACTGGCTTATTAATGGAAAATATGCTAATTTTATTGCATTAACTCAAATTTCCAATAATTTTCTTCAAATCCTGTTAATTTGATTTCAAAGTTTTTTTGCCATCTTGCTCATACAATGGTTCAAAAAATTGTCAATTTTCCGTTAATGTTCAAAAAATTCAAATGGCCGCCATTTTGAAACGGCTCGGCCGATTTGGCTCAAGTGCAATACCAGACCACTCCTTGTGGACATCTTACTCTCACAAAAGTTTCAGCCCCCTAGATTGAAAACTGCGGCCAGAAACCGTGCCTCAAGGACCGCATTTGGAGAACTTTGAAAGGAAACCCTGTAGAAGTAACGTGACTTTTGGATTTTTTTTCAACGAAAATCTAAAGTCATTCCCAAGCTTTACAAGAATCCAAAATTTCGTTCACTAATCTTGAAAGATAAAGCTACAGGAGCGTTTTTAAAATCGAAAAATCGTGATTTTGGAGAAATAAATAAATATATATATAAATATATATATAAATATATATATATACTCATAGACGATACGTTGTGAAGCCCGCGCATATTAACAGGTCGTTGTTCCACCCGGGTTTTCTAAGTCATATAAAGAAGTATATGTCAGTGTTTTGTTAAATAAAGATGCCCACAAGTGGTGGCAAACAAAGAGGGGAAACTTTTTCGTAAGCCTACTTTTAAAATATATTTTCGAATCGTTATTAAGCCCAAATATACTAACAAATCTTTCTTCAGCCCGATTGTATATATTCATACATCTTACGCACGTTGTAAAGCCCAACAATGTTGCCAGTTGTAACTGTCGAAACCGGTTATTTTTAATGGTTTATTCGTTTACATTTATACTCGAGAAGATAAAATCACTTGGCGTTTCAATTTCGTTCGGCTTTGTGCATGACGTCACTCAGACACCACCCGTCCTGCTTCTCGGCGTGCGACCTATGATATAGTATAGTAGTGGGTATGCCCAAATACTATACCTAGTATAATGCACGGATATCAGTAATCAAATTAATTGTTTAATGGGATAGCCAGGATAGCCTTCGTGCCAGAATAAATAGAGCAAGTGTTCTAAAGACCCGTTAGCCACGCATACCTTACGCAATTTTTTTTTTCAATTTTATTGGTATATTAACACTAGCAAAAATAGAAATTGGTAAGAACTAATAATGTACAATAGTTAAATTCGTTATATGTGATAACTCAGAAACTGTTTGAGATACAGAATTCAGCTTTCGTACATGTCTTGTCATTAATATTTATCTGCGTTAAGACGGCAAATTGAAAAATAAATAATGTTGCAGTGAAACAAATCATAAAAAAAATATCAAACACAAGTGATGTATGTTTTTCATCATGAAATGCTGCTTTTCTCAAAAACAGTTCATATTAGAGTACTTGACTAGGAGTACCTTTTTTATGTAGAAAACATTGACAGTTTAAAATGTGTTTCCACAATGCCAATTTTTACAGTGTCGTAGAAATTAGGGGCAAAAAATTCAAGCAACCCCTAAATTTCTGCCACCGGCATATGAAATAAATTTAATCAGAGCTCAAAAAGTAAATAATGTAAATATTTACATCCACGTATCCTAAGTTCTATCAATTTTTCCGGGACCGAGGAGCTAAATAGGGGTGCTGGGTGGGTAAGAAGCAAAAAACAGCCATTGCAAACTAATGGCCTCTTTGACACTATGGTCGCATTGCTATTTTTTTCTTCACTTTCAGGGTAAGGAATATCTTCGAAATTAACAATATCATGATTATTTTTTTGCATTTTGCATTTATTTTGCATTTGCATTCCAAAAAACGTGACATCGATTAATGTTATATTTCGGATACGTTACGAGTTAGCTTGGGGACTTATGCCGGTCCTGAAGCGGGTGGATGCATCATTAGCGGCGACATCATTCGACATCATCGGCTCGACGGGCTGATCTTGCATGCTTATATGAGAATATATGCCGTACTAACCAGAATCGCACTTCCTAGAGCGATTTTTAGTGCCGTTTTTTTGCTAACCATGCATTTGCAAAGCAAATGAATACCTTCTTGGTGTTAAGGTACGTCCTCCACCCCTATACCAGGTGGTCCATCACTTATGTCCACCCCCGAAATAGAGGTTAATTTTAAAGATAAAAAATTGAAACTTTCAGGATTCATGTAATTAATATAGGACCATAGAATGGGCATAATCAGTTTAATTATTTTTTTTTAGTTGAGTCATCAGCGATAAAAAACTGTAATTTGGTGTTAATGTGACCAAAATAAATTGGATTTTTCTTTAATTCATCGATAGAAATCGATTAAGAAAATCAAAATCACTTAAAAGAAATATCAAAAAACTAATTACAAGCCTTTAATTAAATAAAATACTTAAAATATGGAAATTAGAGGTAGAATGATTGATATATGGTAGAGTAATAAAACTGACAAATCTAATGAGGGTAGGTACCTACCATAAATAATCTTCAAAGAAGTCAGAAGAATGTCTAATAAAGTGCCATTGAACTCAATTGGGTTCCTTTTGTGGGTGTTTACTTAAGATGTTTACTTAACATTTATTTGTGCTATACCAGCCCTTCAAAATCCTTGTAGTTTTATTGCTTCCATATATCAATCATTCTATGTTAGTGTCAAAAACAATAATTAGTTTTTGATATTTCTTTTAAGCGATTTTGATTTTCTTAATCGATTTCTATCCATGTATTACAGAAAAATCGAATTTATTTTGGTCACATTAACACCAAATTACAGTTTTTTATCGCTGATAGCTCAACTTAAAAAAAATAGTTAAACTGATTATGCCTTATCTATGGTCCTATATTAATTACATGAATCCTGAAAGTTTCAATTCTTTATCTTTAAAATTAACCTCTATTTCGGGGGTGGACATAAGTGATGGACCAAAAAAATAGTTCTAACCTGTACAGGGTTAGAACTATAGGTAAAGGGACACTACAGGGATTTTTGACTTTGAGCAATTGGATTAATATCAATACTTTTAAACAGAAGACAATTTTTTTCGCATTATCCAATTTATTAAATTTGTTTAGAATAGTTTCTATTGTTTCCAGGCTAAATTTTTCTCCACAATTTAACCTGTAACTTTTTTTGCATGAAATATTTTCTATGTTTATAGCTTTTTTTGGCACGACTTTTCTTGTTTGCGAAATGTATTCCACACCCCGTTCTCTGCAAGCTGCTGATTGATTTCCTTTCCATTCTTGAGGATGACGTTGCCTCTTTCGGGAAATTTTAGGTTTTAAATAAAAAATTTTATGTTTGGCTTTATTTTGTGTTGGTATAATCCTATTTTATTTAATTATAGAAATCTTACCTTCTTTTGCAGAATATAAGTTTTCTTTGTTCGATAATAATTTAAGAATTTGTTTGCTTCTACTTTCCATTATATTTTAAAGTTCAAATACACTTACTAATTTACTAAAAACTTTCTAAAAGTAAGTAATTATAGACATACGTACCGGTGTTATTAAATTTCTTACTTGAAACATAACACACAACCTCAAAATAATGGACATGTCCACTGTGTATGTAACATGTCCTTGCTAAATAGCGATACATTTGTAGTGGATAAAGGTGTTATGTTCAATTTTGTGACATAGCACCTTTATCCACCAAAACAATGAATAGGTTAGTGTGACATATCAGCTTTATCCACTGGTAGTTTCGTAAATATGCAATTTTTGATATTTTTGATATTGCCAAAAGTTAGAAGACCATCACAAAATCTCAGAAAGCACAAAAACTTTTTTTTTTGAAAAATATGACTTAGCACCTTTGTCCACGTATGTCTTCAATTGGTAAAATTATTGAATAAAGACAATATGATTTTCAAGTTTTCATTTATCTTGTAACATACTATACCTATCCTTTCGACCTCCTATATTCAAAAAATCGTATTTATTATGATTTAGAGGGAGCAATTTTTAGAGGGAACACGACTTTTAAGTACCTAAGCTATTGTTCTAGGTATCTTAAAATATATCATGGATAACATGCAGAACAGTTTTAAAACTGAAATAATTCACAATAGTGTAGGCTTCCATGACAAAAAAGGTACCCCACAGAACACCTCAAAATTATAAAGTGAAAAAGGCTGAAAACATGTTACGCCCGCGAGACTAGTAAAAATTTGTTAATAATTGTTATTTTTTATGAATTTTGATAAAAAAAATATTTTTTCAAAACACTTGCTTGAAATTTATACAATTTGTAGAAAATAATGTACTTACCATTTTTGAAAAAAATTGTCTGGCTAACAATTTTTGTTAATAATTAACTTCTGAAAGACATTTTGTTGTAAATTATTTTTTTATGAAAATGCACGTCATAACACCTCCTTGATTTTTTTTTAAATAAAGTTTAAGATCTTTTCTATCTATTGCAACTTGTCTGGTTGACAATTTTTGTTAAAAAATTTGTCAGACTTCATTTTGAATGCACAGCTCAATGTATCAAGATCAATCACTGGCATTTAAGAACACTTCGTTAAAAGAAAAAAAAAAACTGGAGCTTAAGATGCCTATGCATAAAAAATATTCTTATCATTAAAAAAGTTTTTTTTTGTTAGTCAGATTAAATTTTTAAGCGCAGTGACAGCGTTATTTCATAAAAAAAAGGCTTTTATAAAGGCGGTGTCAAAACACCACCCTAATATGTTTTTGGAAGAAGGTTTGACATCTATTTTATGCATAAAAATTGGTCTGTCACCAAAAAATGATTTTTACTGTGAAAAACTTCATTGTTAAAGTGCTGAAAAAATTATGGTATAATTATAGTTACTGACTATAAATTTTTTTTTGTTATAAATTAATAATTTAGATCCCTTTTATATACTTTAATACGTTTTAATGCCATAAACATTGTTTTTTACTGAGTACGTGTTATGAAGTGCACTTTCATAAAAAATGTAATTTATAACAAATGTAAGTTTGACAAATTTATTAACAAAAATTGTCAGCCAGACAAGTTGCAGTGGATAGAAGAGATCTTAAACTTTATTGAAAAAAAATTCAAGGTGTTTATGACGTGCATTTTCATAAAAAAAATATTTATAACAAAAGGTCTGTCAGAAGTTACTTAACAAAAATTGTCAGCCAGACAATTTTTTCAAAAATGGCACTTTATTTTCTACAAATTGTATAAATTTCAAGCAGGTGTTTGTAAATTTTTTTTTAGTAAAATTAGAAATTTCACAAAAAAATAACAATTAACAAATTTTGACTAGCCTGGCGGGCGTAAAATGTGTTTCAGCCATTTTCACTTCATAATAATTATGAGGTGTTCTATGGGGTACCTTTTTTGTCATGTAAGCGTAGACTATACATGCAAGGAGGGTGTAAAGATTAATATAACAATATTTGAACCTAGTTCAAGAGAGTATAATGTATATTGTATAATGAAGTGTTACTTATTATTGCAATTAACCCATTAAAAAACGTGGCATTTTCTGATGGTCGAATGTGAAGAGAATTTTTTTTAATGTTATTATTATTTTTATTAAAAAGTACTTTTAAAGGGTTAAATGCCCTAAAATACATAATATACAACTTGATTGGTACTTCTAAAAAATTTAACAACTAGGTACTGCGTACCTACTATTTAAATAATATTTTTCAAATAATAATCAAATCTTATTGTTAATATTTATCATAATTAAATAAAACCAGTATGTGAATGTCAAATAGTGCCAGACCATTGCCCCTAGATGCTCGAAAAGGTTTTTTTCCAAGAAGTTGTGTGGCTATGCATGTACGCCTTCCAGGCATGAGAGTCCTATTATAGGATTCAACTATAATAGTTGAATTATGTTTCAAGAAATTCTTAGTATGTTCCCTCGTTTCGCGATGTTGCCAGCTGGGGGGCTCCATAACGGCATATTAGTATAGTGGGCTGAACAATGTATATACACCTCTATAGGTATATACACAAAGCGCCACCTGGTGGCAAACATAGTGTACTAAACAGCGTATGTTGTATAGAGGAACGGTCATTATTAAGCCCACTTGAAAATCTGCCCATAGGTCCCCATAGGCGTGCGCAACGCTTTGGCGCTCATATACACGCGAAACTTTGTTCAGCCCGCAGGCGGGCTTAACAAGGTTGCAAAGGGCTACACAACTGACCGTTAATATATTCAACGGGCTCAACAATGACCGTGTACATCTCTATATATATATATATCGTGGGCAGGTGAATTTTGGAAAACCACTTTTTCGTGATCTGGGGGTCATGATCGGTGGACATTTGATGAGTTTGGGTGATTTTCGAAAAGTGATGTCGTCCTCAATAGTGTATTTTTTTGTTAAAAAATACACTAAAAATCCACCTCCCTAAAAAAAAGTCCACATACCTAAAAATAAATCCACATACCTAAATCAATCAGAATCAGAAGAATCTAAAAAAATCGGCATTTTTTGGAATCCGCAAAAAAAAACTAAATCAGTATTTTTTGGAAGGTACCCTACCAAAGAAAACCCCCAAATCAGCATTTTTTGGAACCCAGCCTAAAAAATTAACCCCTAAATCAGCATTTTTTAGATCCACGTACCTAAAAAAAAAAAACGAATTAAGTATTAAAAAATCGTCAGATTTTTTTTAAGCTCACAACCTAAAAAAAAACTAAATCAGTATTTTTTGGAGTCCAGCTGACTGCTCTTTCTCCCGCATATGTTACTCACAAATGTTTGAATGTTTGAAAAATGTCTGTTGTGACACGTGTTTTTTTTTTCGATTTTGACGTTTCCAAGGTAACAGTTTTAAATTTGTTTTTTGTGTCGTTGCCTAGAGACTCTTCGTTAGACCAAAATGAAAAAGATCGCCATCTTGATTTTTCGGATAAAAAAAATTACTTTGGTCGCATTTAAGCAATTTTCTACATAATCAGATATTGGAAAGCCATTTTCTCCGAAACTAGGAGCGAAATCGAAAAACGGATTTCGGTTAGTGACTCGCCACGATTCAAACGCACTGATTTGAAATTCTTAGCCGTTTCGATTTTTGTTTCATTTTTTTATTTGAAAGTTTTTGATGTTTTTGAGAAAAAAGTTTTTCGGCAGTTTTCTTCGAAACGGTGGACGCTTCGAATGGACGATCGTTTTCCATCGACAGGGTTCGACGACTAGTGCGCGACTTAAAATTCCGATCGCGATATCTTTCAAAATAGCCGCCACAGATCGCTTTTGAAAATTGACCCAAAAATTTTCTTTACATCGACTATGACATCTTTTACGTGACAGACGATTGCGTCGATTGGGACGAAAGTTTGCAACCGTCGAAAACGATTTCTCCGCTACACGCCGATACCTTTGCGATCTTCTTAAAATCGACGAGGCCGAAATTATGGTATTATACATTGCTATGGTACGCTATGGTACAATGTCCGAATGGTACATTATCTCATTCAAAACTCGAAGATTTTCGTGAAAAATAAATAGGACAAAAACAGCGAAAATGTGAATTTTTTTTCTTCGCAATTCTCGGCCACCATGACTCGGGGATCATTTTCGAGAGATAGATAAGAATTGAAAATAGTTATTGCACTCCTGGGAATAGCCATCAGCCTCCGTCCGCGCACATACATACATTATTAGGTTTTAATTTGCAGACCGGATCTAATAATGTGGTTAATAACATTCCCTATACCCTATGCCATTGTGCCTCCCCTGCTTATGAGACTTTTATTGTCAACGCCTTGATTTATCTGGACAGTAATTTGTTCAGTTTTCAACAAAGGGACGATTATACTCGTAAGGGGTCCAGGCTGTGGGAGTCGCGCATTATAAGGGCTTTTACGCACACTCTATCTAGAAGATGGCTCCATGGCAGGCATTCACCAGTCCAGCAGACAAGACCTTGCAGTTTTGGCCATGTTGATTATTATGAACGGCATTCCAATGCATGACGGCTGGCGACAGAAGAGCATTGCAAGAGCGAGACGAGACCCAATAGTAGAGTGCTCAGAGCTTCGAAAGTCGCTTAAAAATGAAATGTGTGGGCCTTTAAAGACTAAAAGCTACGACCTGTGGCAAATGGAAGCTTATGTCATTAATATACCCCAAAAAAATTCGTCCAGTAATCGTCCTGTGCAAAAGGGCACTATCCAAAATTTTCGAGTTTTTTCTATAAATCGATAGTATAGAACTGATGCGAATTTTTGGTATTTTTTCCACTTCATATTTTGTAGCCGTTTGCCTATAAAAAAATGAAAACAGATCTCGAAAAGCGTTGGCTCTTATGGAGCCAGGCGGTGTCTTCAAGAAGCGATATCTCCGTTCGAAGTGGCTGAAAAATTAATTCAATTTTAATACTTCGGCTGTTTATCAACGATTATCTCAAAAGCGGTAGCTCTGATCGAAAAATGGTCTTATAAATACTTATTGCTCTATTATTTGTGATTAATATGGTCTTACTTTCATAATTTTACACCTAATAATTAATGAGAAAAGTTATTAAATGTAAAGCGATGCGTAATCAAGACGCTCGAGTTCTCGCTCCAACTGTCGGCCAGCGGTCCGACTGCCGCATCACCCTCCCTCACCCTGCACTTCCCCTTATCCTCGTAATACGCCAGGATAGGTGCATAATAAGCGCGGCAAGTTATATTATTTTAAAATATTATGGCTCTGTTTAATATCCATGAAACGTTATTTCTTGTAAATAATAGGTAAATATACAGGATCAATTAAATTTATTCCAGGTATTTTCTCACAATGAAGATAATTTTTTATTATACATATCCATAAATACTATTTTCA
Organism: Malachius bipustulatus; assembly: GCA_910589415.1. Taxonomy (NCBI): domain Eukaryota; kingdom Metazoa; phylum Arthropoda; class Insecta; order Coleoptera; family Melyridae; genus Malachius; species Malachius bipustulatus. Next base: position 45,119,749 of record OU342636.1, read on the forward strand.
GTAAAACAATGGAACGATCACTTCTAAATGCAAGCAAAATTGGGGAGGAAGATTTGATAAATTTTATCAACATTATTGATACCGACGACTTTTAAAAACCAATAAAAAAAAACAATTTGAATAAATTACAATTGGAGAAGTCAAAAACTGAAAACAAACAGAAAAGCAAGAGTCGCATGCAGGGTCAAGAAATTGTACAGCGGTTACCTACTTGCGGCAAAAGAAATGGGAAGAAATATAGATTACCAGGAAATTTTCAAACATGAGCTAACAACATAATCCCATGTCGCTTGCTGCAAATGGTATGTTAGCTATACACCCTCAAATAAAAGTGCTTTAGGGGAAATAATCGAAAGCTACAGTACATAAGAGAGAAGTAGTACTTTAAACAGCAGTAGCTGTGAAAAAATTTGTCACATATTTGATGGCATGTCTGTAGTTCAGAAACTAGGTAAGCCATTAAATTCAAGAACATTTGGCGATTATTCTAAAATATTCTCAAAAATAATCTTCAAGCGTGACATAAAATCACAACGTATAGACCTAGTATTCGATCATTATGAAGAATATTCAATCAAAAATGCAACTCGAATGAAGAGAGGTGGCACAGATTCAATAAATAAAATAATTGATACTGGAAGCGTTCCATTGCCTAATCAGTGGAATATGTTCATCAATTCAACATTTAATAAAAAACAATTGACCAACATTCAGCGGAAGAGAATATAGAGTTTGTAACAAGTGGTGGATTCTCTGATGTTCACCAATATAAAAGTAATTTTTTCTTGGATGATGACCTATATTGATATCAAATCAGGAGGAAGCAGATACAAGAATTTTACTGCACATTCTGTCAGCAAAAAAAGCTGGGTATAAGAAATGTATCATTGAATGTAACGATACTGATGTATTAGTACTACTGGTACATTTCAAAGAACATTTAATTCCTGAAATGTGGATGAAGGTTGGTAAAAAAGGCAGTGTTCGGTTCATTCCCATACACAAAATCAATTTAGACCAACGCCTGATTAAAAACCTCCCAGCTTTTCATGCACTGACAGGGTGCGATACAAGCAGTCAATTTGCAGGTTTTGGGAAAAAAACTTGTTGGAAAACGTACGTAACTTATCATCATCTTCTGGAAAATTTTGGAGAGACATGGAACAAAACAGTTTTCTCAAATGTTCACAATTTTGTCCTGAAACTTTATACGGCAAACGAAAATATAACTTCTATAAATCATCTGCGAGGTTTATTAGCTGCTTCTAAAACTTTAGATAAACTCCCCCCAACAGAAGACAGCCTTTATCAACATTGCCTTCGTGCATATTATCAAACCTACATTTGGTTAAATAGTCTACGATCTGTCCAGGACTTACCAGACTACACAGAATTCGGATGGAAGTTAGCCGACAATCAAATCATTGCAGTCTTCCAAACATTACCAAGTTTTCCCAAAATGACATCATTCTTAACAACGTGTCAATGTAAAAAAGGTATGCAAACATAATAATAATAATATCAAAATGCTTTTTTTCTTAATGACTGTGCTTGTATTTCAGATTGTACAGCAAGGCGGTGTGGTTGTAAAAAAAAACAAATTGACTTGCATAGGATCTTGTCGCTGCATGGGCCAAAAATCCTGTCGAAATAATGCTACGGTTTCGTCAGCTGCTACCTCCGTCTCCGAAGTAGAGACTATTTTTGAGTCGGATAGTGAATAATTTTTTACTTTTTTTATTTTTTATCATACTTATCTATATAGGATTTGGATGTATTCTGTATTAAAGCTTGAAGCTGATTTATATATTGAAGTAATAAATAATAATATTTAATAATATTATTATTGAATATCTGTAATAATATTTCTGATATTGATGCTGATCTCAATTAAAATTTTACACTTAACATTATTATGTTTGATGTAGGATATTTTATTAACATTTCGAGCTTTCAAATATCGAGCGCCATTGTTATTGTGTTGATTTTGGGCGAGGGGAAGCGAAGCGCTTCCTCCCCAATTTTGCATGCATTTAGAAGTGATTGTTCCATTGTTTTACTGAAAATAGTATTTATGGATATGTATAATAAAAAATTATCTTCATTGTGAGAAAATACCTGGAATAAATTTAATTGATCCTGTATATTTACCTATTATTTACAAGAAATAACGTTTCATGGATATTAAACAGAGCCATAATATTTTAAAATAATATAACTTGCCGCGCTTATTATGCACCTATCCTGGCGTATTACGAGGATAAGGGGAAGTGCAGGGTGAGGGAGGGTGATGCGGCAGTCGGACCGCTGGCCGACAGTTGGAGCGAGAACTCGAGCGTCTTGATTACGCATCGCTTTACATTTAATAACTTTTCTCATTAATTATTAGGTGTAAAATTATGAAAGTAAGACCATATTAATCACAAATAATAGAGCAATAAGTATTTATAAGACCATTTTTCGATCAGAGCTACCGCTTTTGAGATAATCGTTGATAAACAGCCGAAGTATTAAAATTGAATTAATTTTTCAGCCACTTCGAACGGAGATATCGCTTCTTGAAGACCGCCTGGCTCCATAAGAGCCAACGCTTTTCGAGATCTGTTTTCATTTTTTTATAGGCAAACGGCTACAAAATATGAAGTGGAAAAAATACCAAAAATTCGCATCAGTTCTATACTATCGATTTATAGAAAAAACTCGAAAATTTTGGATAGTGCCCTTTTGCACAGGACGATTACTGGACGAATTTTTTTGGGGTATATTAATGACATAAGCTTCCATTTGCCACAGGTCGTAGCTTTTAGTCTTGAAAGGCCCACAGGGTGACACGTTTCACTCTATTCTGCACTCTACTACAATGGAAGGGAGTTCTGCGCTTAAGGAGCCGTTTGTCAGAATTATACGAAACTAATCACATGATGACGACTTAAGAGATTTGTCAGAGATAATTAAAATAATCATGCAAATTAGAATCCGCGTGAATGAGAGAAGATATACCTGTATTATCTGATGCTTAAGTGTCGGTAATACAGGTACCCTAGCCTAAGTTGTGATTCCTACTTTTATCTCCGGCCCATGCACCTAGATCAATTCTAATTTTTTTCTCGTTCATTCAGAATGCATCGAGGTGCATTCTCGTGTCTTCTCTATCGAGGAATAATCACCGGGGCTATTTTCAATCGCAAGAGTTGAACACAGAAATCTCTTTATTTCGTCATTAGTCGAACTAAATGATTTTTCTTTGTGCGAAAATATTTTCTTAAGGTTTTAATAGAAATCTGAATTAAAAATAATTAGGATAGTTAATCAAAAATTATATGATAAGGACCAAGAATAAGAACGAGTAAACCTTTTACTGTTAAATGCGTTTTTTGTTGATACAGAATGACGCGAAGCCATTTATTTTATGATTCAACCTGCCCGACAAGAAATCTGACGGAGCCCTCCTCTTCCCTGGATGTAACGTTCCTCCTTCTCGTGTGTGTGTGTGTATAAAGAATCCCGGTTGTGATAATAATAAGAGGTTAATGCACCACACAAAAAAAGAAAAAACGAGCCATATGAGACCATTTGCCAAGTCTGTCGCTGCAAACGGCCGCAAAGGGGGACAGCTAGCAGAGCTCCAGCAGCAGTCGGAGGGTGGGTTATATGTTTTCTGTTTTTGATGGGGTGATAATGCGAAAATGCCCCCGATATCTCAACCCTCTCATTTCCGAGAGCTTAGGACGCGAACTACACGGATTATCTCCGATCCCGGACGGTGTCAGTCACCTTACTTATTTTATACGTCGCCGCCGGCCGGCTTATAGTCTCTCTCTCTCTCCCCCCTCTTTCTCCTCTCTCTCTCTCCCTCTCTCTCTCTCTCTTTCTCTCGTTATATTCTGTTACTGCGCCAAGAAGAAGAAAAGTCAAAAATTGATCATATTATACAGGATGAGCCATATACAAAAACAGTATAACAACTACACTTACTCGTAATAATAAGGAAACGTTGATAAATAATATTGAAAAATACGTTCTTTATTGTGCCGAAAGGTCCTGTTAGGAGGTGCTAAGAATGGATGCTTGGGGATGGGGGAGGGGACGTCTGGATCAAACAAAAATGGTTCAACCAATAAATTGAAAACTGATAATTTTATTTATGAAACAAAAATAATGTCTTTTGGCATTTAACCTCGCTGATGGAGCGGTACCTTTTCGATTCTTTTTCTTTTTCTCTTAGCCTGACAGTTTTTTGCTCTTCAGGGCTGTGTTGCCAAGCTGAAAAAAAATAAAACGTTGGAATGGTTGAATCAGTCAATTTTAATAATTGAGCCAACGACGCAAAGACTGAATTCTTGGAAAGCGATCTGACCGGAAGCCGTGCTATATTATGCTTCGAGATCGGTAACGCTGCACTGTTTGACTGAGTTACCAGACTCTTTCTGGGAAGCACCCGGTAGAGGAATATTCTCGGATATACCGTATGTCTGCGGATAGGTGAAACCATACTCAGTTCAAGTCACTTTCTAAATAATTTGAATTATGATTATCTTTTGGAATTTAGTCCTGCTTGATGAACACTAATATTATTTCTAACATAATTTTCGTTTTGAAAAATCAAGTAGGTAGGTACATATAGTACTATTAAGGTATGCCATGGAAATTTTCAGAAAACCTATTTTTCTATGAAGTACTTTTATGTAGCAAATACAAAGAAAAGTTATTTGAAAAAGTTGTTCAAAATCAACATTTAAGCTTCTACGCAAAATTTAAAAACCGGTCAACAATTATTATTTTTCATTTCTTGTATGTATACACCCCACAAACCCGATAATTTCATTTAAAAATTATTAAATATGAATGAAGTTAAGTGTAAATAAGTAACTAGATAAGTAATTATTAAGTGTGAGGTGTGTGAAAATATTGATAAGTAATTATTAAATGGATTAAATAATTAATGGAGTCTGGAATTACTTTATAGACGCAACTGCGAACGCAAATTCGTTACAGTCACTTTCAAACAGTTTCATTCATTTAATTAAAAATAAATGGTCGCATATTGTTTTTTGCTTTATTTTTATGTGTGTAAGCCAAATGCAAACACCCTGAAAGAAGTATCAAAGTTTGTTTAAAGCGCAAAACAATGTAACAGATTTTATTTCTACTAAGACAATAATAAGCGCAGGGGCGACTTTTCCGAACACCCTTATTCATGTTAAGCTCCCATGCAGCTTTCTGAGCGCGGCAAGCAGTTAGTTAAATTGCTCGCTTCTTAATTAATTAAAAAGGTTCCGGATTAGGTAAATTTTTGCAGTGATATATTAATATGTCCGATAGGTTCGTAGTAGGGGCGGGCGCATTCGGGTAATAATAAGTAGGTATAAAAGTACACTTCACGGCCGCCTCTTCATTTGCCTGATTTATCGGTCCCTCAAGCCGAATCGATGTTGCTCTGCTTTCTCCCCCGGTATCACCGGCACCGGCACCGGGAACATTATTTAATCCCGCATTTATACTTGCCGCGTGTACAGAGGATATGGTACGTTTACTCAACAAGGTATACCTAGAATACCGACCTCCTGTATAACGCTATATATGTATAGGAAGGAACTTTCTAAGTAATGTAATTAACTGGAAACAATCAGTACTGCCGGCCTTGTCTCAGTTTTATAACTTGCCAGTGATGGGCGATGGCTCGATTAACTGAAGAACAAAAGCTCCCTTACGTTCCCCCGCCTCGTCATCACACCCTCCCTCCTCTAAAAGCGACGTAGAAACAAGCGGGTGTTTAATGAAAGCTTTGCTAATACCTGGGTAGGTATACATATATACTGAGTTCTATAAGGAAGGGGTCTATGAGCGGCAAATGAAAAAGCAGGCAGATTCAGTATGCAACCCTTTAAGCTTTCACTATTTTTTAACACTCATATTAGTGTAATAATTATTATTAACGATACTGATACTGTTGATGTATTTTTTTTTAGAAAAATGCATTATTCACTCGTAGATCACCAAAAAGCGATGTTACGAAATTCATCTGCCCCAACAATATATTCTAGGTACTTGAGTACCTATGAGTATATTAGATATACAGGGTGTCCCGGCTTATTCGAAGCGGTCTCTGTAGGCCGAACGATGGATTTTTTCCTAAAAAATTTTGCAAATTCAAGTGCAGAATCACAATGACCATTATTTAAAATTATTTTCGAGTATACAGAGTGTCCCACATGACTGTGTCATATCAAAGTTATGTTTTTTTAAATGGAATGCTCCTATGTTATTGCATTTTTAGTTTGTCTGAGAAGAGAAAATAAGATTGGCTTCTACAGTTGGTGTTTAAATTAACAAGTTTTTGAGTTATAAAAAAGAGAAACGACTTTTTAAATGCTCTTGAATTTGACATTTAAAAAGTGACAGTTTAAATTTTAATTTCGCAATTTTCTCAAAAGACAGTCGTAACCTAAAGTCTCTTCGTTACGTCAAAATTATAAAATGGCCGCCATTGTGATTCTCAAAATCCAAAAAAAATATTTCCTTTTTCGAAACACCCATTTTCCCCTTTATTACCATATAATTTGATATTTGAACGCCATTTTCTCCGAAACAATGCAAGAAACCAAAAAAAGCTTTTCGGTTCGACATTTGAAATTACTTCATGGTGCCCTTGTATGAGTTTCAGCCGTTTTTATTATTTATTTTTTTTTATTTTTTGAAGGGTTTAGGTATCGATTTCTTTTGTCCCAAATTGTTTTGCCGTTTTTTCCGAAACGGTGCAACTTTTTGACAGACGGTATTTTCGTCGATAAGAAGCGTCACGTGAAATTGCGATCGCGAAACTTTTCAAGACGGCCGCTACAGACGCTTTTGAAAATTTGCAAAAAAAAAATTTGAAAATCGACTTTGGCGGCTTACAGCTGACAGACGGTCGCGTCAATTGCGACGAAACTTTGCATTTTTGGAAGAGCAATTGCTTGGCTGCACGTCGATATCTTTGTGATGTTCCCCCTAATAAGCTGGTATAGGTATAAGTATTTTAACGGAATGTTTCGCATAAAAACCGACGCAGAGCAGGGGCGTGTACGAAAACCCAAAATATGGCGATTTAACTAATGCAACTTATCAATTTAGGTACTATAAGTTCCACCCCCGAGGAGTTATTGATGGGGAAAAAGTGATAGATAAAAGGGTAAACGGAAAATGGTGTTGGTGACATATATGTATATTACATACCTATAAATTGAAACTTATTCAAAGATGATAGAAGTTGACGTCTTGGAGCAGTTTCCGTTTCAGCAATTATTTTTCTTCGATTTATAAATTTAATTTTATAAGAAAAGTACGGCACTACTACCTACTAGAGTCCCTCGATATACAAGAGTCTGGTCATACGGTCTGCGGCAGCCATGTTTATCCTGTTTCACCGAAAAAATGCATTGATGAGATAGGCACTTAGCACTAAAACAATTAAAATACGCGTTATTTTGCATATTATTTATACAGGGTGTCTGCTTAAGGCTGGCCACCAGCTATATCTCGGAAACTAATGGACCTAGAACCCTAAATAAAAAATTTCCAGACATAAGTGATCACGAGAAATTCAATGAAAATATTTTCAAGATGGCCGCGCTTCCGGAAATACCGGAAGTTGACACCTACTTCGTTATTTTAACAGGAACACCCTGTATATTATTAAATTTTTTAAATGTCTGAAAAAATCGAATACAGGTGGTTTTCACCATTGGAATTTAGATTGAGCGGTTTATGAGTTATAAACAAGTGAAAATCGAAAATTTTCAACTTCAAAGCAGTCTAGAACTAGAACGGCTCAAGATATCCAAAAACGGTTTACATGTCCCTATCCTAACTTTTCACGTTTTATCCCAGTATGTGGAGTAAATTTTAATACAGGGTGATGAAAATTATCCGATTTTTCATCACCCTGTATTAAAATTTAAACCACATAGTAGGATACTATGTGAAAAGTTAAGATAGGGACATGTAAACCGTTTTTAAATATCTTGAGCCGTTCTAGTTCTAGACTGCTTTGAAGTTGAAAATTTTCGATTTTCACTTGTTTATAACTCATAAACCGCTCAATCTAAATTCCAATGGTGAAAACCACCTGTATTAGATTTCTTCAGATATTTAAAAAATATAAAGTTTTACAGGGTGTTTCCGTTAAAATACCAAGGTAGGTGTCAACTTCCGGTATTTCCGGAAGTGCGGCCATCTTGAAAATATTTTCATTGAATTTCTCTTGATCACTTATGTCTGGAAATTTTTTGTTTTGAGGTTATAGGCCCATTAGTTTCCGAGATATAGCCGGTGGCCAGCCTTAAGCAGACATCCTGTACAGTGATTTTTTTGATGGTGACTATGGGAATGTTAAAGGATCTTGTAAAATCGTTTCCACATTATCTCTTGTTTTATCTTGATTTACTGCGTATTCTTCAAAACAATGTTGAATGTAGTCAAGTTCAAAAGTGAGGTTTTTCATTTATTAACCAAGCAACATTAACAATAAATATCTCTCAATACGGTAATGTAAATAGATATTTTATATAATATTATGTGATATTTAAAAAAAAAGAGTTTTTATTACGTAAATAAGTACCTACCCAAGTTTTAAAGCTTGCAGTAATAAATTTAAATATAATTGGACTCACGGACTAAAAATCCTAAAGGGTAATATTATACTGAAGGGTAATAAATATATAGTTTTTAGAAGTGAAGCGGTCAGGCTTGTTCTTAATTTGACAGAGGTTCTATGTAATTCGAGCATCCCAATAATAATACTAAACGGAGTACTAAAACCATCTAAAATCTAGTCAACTTCGCATTTCATTATTTTATAAATGATTCAGTAAAATGTTCATTATTCTTTCTAACTTTTGATAAAATATATCTGGAAGTATTAGATTAAAGCGAGTTTCTTTAATTTTATATTGAATTTTAAAGTATATTTTTAATTTTTTTTCACTCTTGCAACAATAACTAATTGCACAACGACCAGGCATTATTTGTAGCCTTATAGGTATATGCAATTCGATGAAAAAA